>CM065123.1:5367500-6035000 GCA_033026305.1 Cirrhinus molitorella
ATCCATCCCTTACACCTTAAAGGGGGGGGTACAATGGTGTTTCGTATATATGTTTTCGTAGAGTTGTTTACAGTGTTAAACAGTTGGATTCTCATGCTAAACATGGCAGAAGTTAAAAAAAATAATTTCGACGAATGACGGAGAATTTCTTTGCCAAAAATCGTACTTCCGTGTTGGTACAAATTTCGGCTGTTTTTTTGTCCGATCGTAGCTTTAATGACGTAGACAATGGTGGAACTCCTTATACAAGCATTTCTCCCGGAAAAGCGACTAGAGCGTGAGAAAGACAGCGTGCCCATCAACGTGCTTCATTCGGCTGCACTGCTGCAAGGGATTCACTCGGGAAGAATGTCTCTAAAGAAGTGTGATTTTGGTTGTAAGGCAAAGATAACGCTGGGTTCTTCGGGAAACCAAGCAAAGTTATGTGCAACACAGTCTCACTCCCAACTCGTCACATGTTGACGCTTGGTCGGGACTCCTTGGCGTCACTTTTTGACGCTCAGGGTACCCCTTTAGTGTCATTTTTAGACGCGCAAGGTTCTCCATTGTTTTCAATTGTTTGTCTTAATTGAATGGATTAAATCATTTGTAAAAATATAAATCATTTTAAATAAATGTATACTTTTATTAGGGCACCTAACCCCACCCCAACCCTAAACCTACCCACTTCTGAACAATATAAAACACATAACAGGCAAATATAAGTACAGTCACAGGTATTTATTGCAAAAACTGACCACAGGCAAACAGTATAAAAGCATTACAAACAAGTCCTGTTGCGTTCCGAGTCTTCCGAAGCCATACGCTTTTATTTATGCAAAAAACATAAGCTTTTAATTGCTGAAAACGATCCCGCTCCGTTAACCAGTGTTGCCAGATCGGGTTGACGATTCCCAGCCCAAAAGCTCACCAACACCTGCCCACTTCAACAAAAAACAGCCCAAAATTTTAACTGCCAAAATGATGTGATAGAATTTTATTGCCATGTCAATCAAGGTTGATAAAGACCATTTTTATCTCTTTAAAAAAAATAATGATGACAAAATAAAATAAAGATAATCAGTTTCACAGGAATATGGATCAAAACAGAGCAAATACATTAAAGGGAGTCCGAAAATACGCTGAAAATGTCCAGAAATCTTTTCAAAGTGGCAATCAAGAATTTAACCGATGACTTAGCCAACAGTGAAAATAAGCAATTTTTTTGTGCAAAAAGTGCACTATAAAGTGATCAGAAAGCAATCTAACTTAGCTGCCATTTACTCCCGTTCATGTATACACCACGACAGTCAGAAATGTGTTATTCATTGACACATGATAATCAAACAGCAAAAATAAAATAATGAAACTAACAATAATGCACTTACCTTTGTCTTGTGCGTTATCGAACAGAAATAACAACACGTATTTCACGAAGTGCACATTTTAGAACATGATGTACAACTTTGCACAGTCAAAACTGTTTAAGTCCAGCAGCTGTCAATGCCAATTATACCAGAGTCTGGACGGTTTAAAAGATGTTCAGATGCAGCACAGCATCATATACTAGTCCCATATTCAGTTTTGATTATTAATTAACTGTTCATTCAACTGTTCTTCAGTTACAATTATACTTTGAAGCCTTCTATTCATCTCTCACCACGTGTAATCATGAGTCACTTAGACTTTTTATCGTGTAACTTATATTTAGGCCATTTTGCCATCGCAATCACTTAAATAAAATGAATGAAAGAATATATAGCTGGACATTCAAAATCTTGACCTTTCTAGCGCCAAAACCCCATCACTCACGAATCATCACATCTCACCAACATAAAAGACGGTAAATTGATGAAAGTGAAAGTGAAAGTGACGTGACGTGTGGCCAAGTATGGTGACCCATACTTGGAATTTGTGCTCTGCATTTAACCCATCCAAGTGCACACACACAGTAGTGAACATACACCCGGAGCAGTGGGCAGCCATATTGCTATCGCTGCGGCGCCCGGGGAGCAGTTTGGGGGTTCGGTGCCTTGCTCAGGGGTCTCACCTCAGTCGTGGTATTGAGGGTGGAGAGAGCGCTGATTAATCACTCACCCCACCAACAATCCCTGCCGGACTTGGGACTCGAACCTGCAACCTTTCAGTCACAAGCCCGACTCCCTAACCATTAGGCCACGGCTGCCCCCTGATTGACAGGTCTCTGTTAAACTAAACCATGGGTTGCATTAAGGGAAAAAAAAAGAGTTGATGACTGTATTACACATTATTTTACTGTGATACTTTGAGCTCGGACATATTAAAATAGCATGACCTGAATAACAAAAGCGAAGAAAAAGCAGCTGATTGGGCGGTTTTCGGCAATCGTGGATTTTCTTCTCACAAATAAATCACTGGATGACCCTGCGCGTCGAAAAAAGACGCTAAAGGGGTACCCCAAGCGTCAACATGTGACGAGTTGGGAGTGAGACCGTGTTGTTTTGTAAACAGTCAATGCAGTTCCTTTTTCCGGGGCAGCAACGGAGTTTTGCAAGCATGTGTTTGTTGACGAACGTTTCATATACAAGGCCCAGTTCGACGCTGGATTTGCACATTGTTTGATACTGAAAGACGGAGTGGTCCCAGCTATAAAAGATCCTGGTCATGATTCAGAACTGTAGATGTTAAGTGAAACGGCATCAAATGTCTGTTTTATTGGCAATCCCAGCGCAAATGACCGTCGAACAGCGCACCTCCAGAAGCTCGGCTTTTTCTGGAGAAAATCGGAAAGCTGATTTTTCTTTTGAAAATATGATAAAACTAAAGACTTTTTGGAGATTGACCATGACCATGTGTTTTTTCTTTAATTGCTAATGTGACTTTTTACACCACAGACTGAACAAAATTAAGCATTGCTTGGTAATTAGTCAAAAAAGTATTGATAGTTATGTAAATGTTGTCATACTAACAGTTGTCTGAATAATTTTTGGTCAATTGTAATCAATTACATATCTTTCTATCAAAGTTATCTGACATTACCAAGATGTATTTTTTGACACAGTTTAACTCTGTGTGTCTGAATACATTTTTGACTGTATGTCTACAATACACATAAGCAGCAAAACACTATAAGTCCAAACTAAATCTTTCTAATGTCCCATTGGAAATTCAAAAAGAGATACATTTGGGCACACAATATAAGAGATTAAAGGGTGTTTTCTGAGTGGAAACATCTGAGAAGCAAGAGACTTTGCTCTCAATTCAGTCTCATTTCTGCGTAGGAGAGACAATTAAAAACTCTAATTTTCTGTCTTATAGATTTGGTCCCTAGTAAAATTTACATGGAATCTTATAAGCAGACACTTTCAATCTTGAGTTAAGAGTTTTAGCAGAGATTCATAAGCAGATTACAGCAGTGCTTGCCTGCCATTTACATCATTTACTGTAGCTGCACTACACTTTGAAATCTCAATTTCTCACTGAAGGGCAAAAGGGATGCACTGGACACATTTGCAGGGGAGACACGTGTCTGTATTTTTTCTTCTTGGATGGGCCAGGTGTTGCATTCAGATTCCCCTTGAAAGTTGTCCTTTGTCATGCCCTGTGTTTTCCTTTTTTTTTACGAAATCATTTTTGATGAAATGATGGCCGGTGCCAAAGTGTCAGGGAGGTGCGTCTGAGTTTGATGTCATAAATGGTGGAGGGTGGAGCCTGGCTCCTCCCTTCAAATGTGTCTGTCGTTTTACTGTAATACAGGGTGAATCTAAATCAAATTAGTCATCCCAGAGGTACAGTTCATTACCCTTGTGGGTCGCCTCATAGAAAATCAAGATGGAGAATCCATAACAGCATGTGGAATAACCCCCCGTCCTCTATCGGTCTTGTGTGTGCGTGTCCGTCCCTTTGCACGCTTCTCCGAAGAAGGGTTCGCCTGAACGCACAAGCTGCCAGAGTAAATGCAAACTGCACAGGAGGACAGATCAGCTTTTGGAGAGAGAGAGAGAGAGAGAGAGAGAGAGAGAGAGAGAGAGAGAACGAATGGGGGGGCTGATTGTACTTTACACGGATAACAGACATTCCATCTTCTCCATTTCCCTTGGGAACGGGAGAGAGAGAGAGAGAGAGAGAGATGGAAGAAAAGAAAGAATAGGGCTCAGAAAGGGCTGCAAACGCTGGTGATTCACTTGATCGGAGTTGCGTGAGGAGGCGGCGCAGGGCAGGCTGAAGGTTTGGGGGGTAGGGAAGGCGGGAAGATGCTAGACAGGAAAAGCACATTGTCAGATATGATCAGCTCGGTTGGGCCCGGGGCCAGAGACATCTCCAGAAGCTGCGTCAGAGCTCTCAGAGCACAGACTCATCCTCATCACCCTTCTGATCACCTGAAAAACCTCCAATTTCTCTGCGACTAAAATAAGCTGTCGGTTTTGTTTGAGCCTTTCAGGTTTTGTCCGTGTGATGAATGGGAATTTATTAAGAGGGCTGCGGGATGCAGGATTGTTTGATGCCTGTCTGTTAGCCAGATGCGGTAGCGAGCGAGCGTCTATGAACTTCAGACAGGTCTTCAGGAGGGAAAAGCCATATGTCTTCATTTCAAGGCTTTCTCGAGGTTGTCATTGGTCATTAGGACGTGTGGCTCCTCTCGTTTCTCAACTCCCTGCTATTCAAACAAGAAAGAGCCATTTGTTTTGACGCGCCATCTGCATGATTCGCTTTCCCTCCAGCCTTGTCGATAATCACGACGGGCTGACATTTATTTCATTTTTGTCTTTGAACACCCCGCATCAAAGACACCCGGCACACGGTGCACGTCCAAAACAAATGGCTTTGAAATTGGCCCAAACGGATGTCAAAGAACAACAGAATGACCTCATCATCGCAAGTTCACATCTGTGCAAACGCACATCTGGAGGAAAACAGCTGTTTTGCTACAGACGAGACATACTTCAATGGAGCAACATGATGCTGTTTTTCAGTGGTGTATGAAAAGCCTTCTGCTTGTGTGCTTGTGACTAGACAGCAAAATAAACCAAACTTTTGAGTCTCAGGAAAATTGCACTGAAAGCTTTGGTAAAAAGACAGTTGCTAAAGATGATGGCAGGTAAAGAAAAAATGCAGACTTGAGGGTTCTGTTTGTACGGAAATGTAAGTGATGCAATGCTGTTCTTTCCAACGATAATATTTGTACTTTTCAAGTGTGTCTGGTATAAAAGGATAATGCAGTACACCGACGATTGTCTGGACAGACGACAAAAATCTACATTTTCCCAAGGCTCTAAAAAAAAAAAAATCAACTGGCCAAATGTTTTCTTAGCTTTTAAATATATATACACTATCAGTCAAAAGTTTGGACTAACCCTCTCATTTAATGTTTTTCGTAAATACGTTTTTTATGCTTATCAAGGCTGTTTTCACTTGATCAAAAATACAAAAAAAAAAATTATAATACAAATTTAATATACATTATATATACATTTTAATATACATTAAAATTTAATTAAAGTTGAATTTCCAGAATCATTACTCTTCAGTGTCACACGATCCTTCAAAAATCATTCTAATATGCTGATTTATCATAAGTGCTGGAAACAGTTGCGCTGCTTAATATTTTTTTGGAACCTGTGATACTTTAGTTTTTGATCAATAAAAGGTTAAAAAAGAAGAGCATTTATTTGAAATAGAAAGGTTTTCTAACAATATACACTACTGTTCAAAAGTTTGGGGTCAGTAAATTTTTATTCTTTCTTTTTTTTTTAAAGAAATTAATACTTTTATTCACCAAGGATGTGTTAAATTAATAAAAAGTGAAAGCATAGATTAAAATTGTTAGAAAATATTTATATTTTGAATAACTGCTGTTCTTTTTAATTTGTTATTCATCAAAGAATCCTGAAAAAAAGAATCACAGGTTGCAAAAAATATATATTTTTAAATATTTATAAATTTGTATTATTATTATTATTATTTAAAAAGCTGCCTTGGTGAGCATAAACGTTTGAACGCATATGCGCTATAAAATTTCTCCCTATGAGGAAAATAAATGCTTATTAATAAGGAGAGAAGGCGAGAGGGGTTGGGCGTGGCTTATTAATTATGTAGGTATTCAGTGGGTGTGGCTATTGAGTTCCCACCTCAATCTGCAGCAGTGCTTCTTCTCTCTGCCTCAGGATCTCCACATCTTCTTCGCTGATCTCTGACAAGAAAGCTTGTCCATCACCCTCAACACTCTCCCCTGCTCCGAACAACGGCCCTTCTTCAACCAGTTCGCTGAATGGTGTCTGTAGGCTCTATTCAAACACAATACACACACACACAAGAGAGACGGCATTTATTAAACTTTTTAAAGATATATACAATGTTCAGATTCAGTACTTGATGACAAAATATTGCAGCATTGATTACAAAATATAACAGACCCCCTAAAGCCTTGCAGTGAGCTTGGTGGGGTCAGTGTGTAACTGAGAATGAAAATGATGAAAGTCATGTAAGTGGAGGTAATGTTTTAGCTGTGATTGTGTTTGTGCGCATTCGCAAATCAGTCTGAATGAACAATATAATGGTGTGTTAATGGAAAGAATAGTTTTAAAAAAGCTATTAAAAAAAAAAAAACATACATACTTGGATATAACCACTTTATAAGACTTTGAATGGCTTAAAGACATGATCTGGAGGAGACTGAACTTGATGCTTTGGCAAGGGTTGTGACAGTACTGAAACACCATCTAAACTGTTCGCCAATCACAACGCAGTGGGAAAGCTAACCAATCACAAGACATTTAGTTTTTCGAAGGCGGGCATTCATCAAACCCGGAACTAATCGAGCTGTTTGTGTCAGGATGGGGAGCTGTTGTAATAATGTAAATTATGTGAAAAATAATGCGTTTTTGAACCACCAAGCAGGAGAATATGTTCTAGTACACCCCCAAAATAAAATCAAAACGTAATCAAAATAAATCTCTGTGTCTGTGACCAGTATTTTAGGGACTGCTGATTGAAAAAAATCAAAAATAGTTAAAAGTTAACTATTAAAAAGAATAGCTGAACATAAGTTCACAAATAAAATATATTGTTTAAATTCTTACTGCCTTGAGTTATTATTTTGGAATAAATGTAAAATGCTTGAAAAAGCTACACTACACTACACACACCAGTTTGTTCTTCAGTTTCGCTTGAAGCATTTCAGGACCTTAAGTTCAGTTGACCTTTTTAAGTTTATCTCTGGACAGCTATTTCATTAAAAATGATTTCTCGCAGTTAATCAAACATTAGTAGTATTTAATCAAAGGATGACTCCATGCCCATGCCCTAAATACTCACTGACCCCAGAACTGCCCCTGCTCAGATCAGAGGATCAGAGCATGGCAGATGTTTACAGACGTCGGACCTGATTTTGGTGAAACTTCTATATTAGAAGTGACACAACTTTCCTTGAGACCCATTTGTAAACATCTTATATAAATCGCAAAGCACTGACATTTCACGGCTGTGGAGAATATAATACAATGATAATGACTCGCCACCTCATACTGCAGTGAGAGAAACGCAAAGGAAGCGCCCGCCGCCTTTGTTAGTCATTTAGGTTGAACTCACTGTCAGCCCGAAGGTTGAAGAGGTGGGAGTTGGTCACTTAGAGAGAGCCACATTGATCTGCTAATTTCTCAACTTGCATATGCATGACATCGATAAAGGCCTAAGGCGGGCTATTATTTTTTGCTATGTGTTGGATGACTCATTGTATTCTTCCCTCTCAGAATTAGCACATCCAATGCATTTTGGTCCAGCACAATGCCACTCTGAGAGCATCATCTTCCTTGCGCAGTTGTTGTCGTCCCACTCACTGAGGATATCATTGTCTGTTAGGTCACTGAGTGGCTTGTAGTTGGAGTTTTTCACATCTACTGACAAGATGTACAACATAAATTATCCTTTAATTAGTATCTGTAGCTCATATGCATAATTTGCCCAGAAATTCAGTCTGAAGTTGTGAATTTGAATCAACTTTTACTTCATTAAAAAAAGACCATTACCATTATATTCCTTTAAACATGAATATGGGTTTATTTAAACCTTATATTACATTTAGACTACATGCAGCACACTGAAATTAGATTTTAATTTCCTCAAAACCTTAGAGTTACAAGATGTGTTCATACGTGAGAAACAGAGATGGATCTCCTATAAAGTCAACGGATCCAATCACATTAAGTCATAGGATCAGCATGACTCATTCAAGACGGGATATCCCCAGTTTAAGGCGTTTATTCAGAAACGTCTCAGTAATCTAAATTATCTGGATGATAAGTGCTATTACGCAGTGTACCTCTGATTTTGAAGCCTTCCACTCATATCGCAGGAACTTTAATACATTTTTGTTCAAATAGAAGTCTTTTGAGTGCTTGAAGCTGAGAGATGGTTTAATTATAGCAAAGATCAAGTTATTTACATCAGTGGAGCCATTTTTTCCGCCAATCAATCCAAGGACAGAGCATCCTGACCCCTCTCTTCTCTTTAAATGATAGGTCTCAGTATATTTCTGACAGTTTTTTTTTTTCTTTTGTCAGAGGAACAAAAGGTTAAACAAGTGAAAAAGACAATTCCTTTTCTTCTCTAGTTCTTAGTGAAAATTCGAAGTGGGAACTTCCGTTCTTGCGTCAACACATTTAGATTTAAATTAGTGCAACTAGCGTTAACACTTTTCAATTATATTTGCATGCTGACCCATACTGAGGATGCAATGGAGGTGTGAAAATGGAAAAAGCAAGAGTATGCACCCAAAACGCAAATGAATAACCCTGAATGCATTTAAAAAGACTGATCCAAAATAATTTAACTTTTTCCATGTTTAAGTGATATAATCAGGTCCCTGGTGCATCTACCAACTTGGAAAATGTGAAAAAGAACAACCCAGTAAATTGTTTTTGGTAAGCCTTTCTCTGCAAGCTTGTGAAAAAAGGAACTGCTCAGATTTTGCTCCCCCTATAACACGAAAGGGGATCTTATTCTACTATTACCGCCCTTTAATCTGCACATTTCCACCCTAGCAAGCATCAACAGCATACCAGTTCAAACGCCATGCCAAAAGTTCAAGCAAAGCATGCTAACTGTTCTGTTGTTGGCTGCACAGATGAGCAAAGAACATTAGCAAAGTCCCAAAGTGGATTTATTGATTTATTTACTGTTTATTACACTGGTGCCACACAGATTTAATTAAAACATGCAATATCTTTCCCAGCTGTTTACCTTCACAGACATAACTGACTTTTTTCGTAACTCATGTGTGTTTCTAACATAATCGTGTGTATATTTGACAGTTTAAGCGCAATAAGACATGAAAGAGAACTTAGTTTAGCACTCACATGCCTTGTGACAGCCACTTTCTGTGCTTGAGCTTCAAATGTGTGCAGCATGTTTCTGCTTCCACTCAAAATAGGCATTTTCAAAATGATATAATGAATGATCTATGAGATATTTAGATACAACAGACACATCCTAGGGGCACCGGAGACTTATAGTACATATTGTAGAAGGGGGCATAATATGTCTCCTTTAACACAAAGTTAGTTTGTCTGTAGCCTGTTTTGTCTAAGCCTGCTTCTGCCTTATATTATTATAAGATATTAAGAATCAAAATTGCTGTATAAAGTCACAATTATGAAAAGAATAGAAAAAAAAACAATCAAAGCATTGTTATTCTTTTTATTCAACATAGTGGGAGGTAAGCCTATAACAAATTACACTTGACGTTGAGAAAGTCATTGAAACATATGGATTTGCTTTACTAAAAGACTATACCGCTGTGATTTTTCCATTCACAATAGTGAGTCACGTTCATGAATCATCTTACAGATTGCCGGTGCTGATAACAAACCCTGTTCTCTTCTGAACTCAGGCAAAAAAAAAATAAAATAAAGACTTCAGCAGAACCTAGCGATCAAACAACTCCTTAATAACATCTTACTCTTGACTAACAATTCAGCATGTTGTTTGTTTTGGATGTGTTCTTGGCGTTCATATTAGAACTACACATCCTGTTTGATTGCTCTGTTCGGGTGTTTCCAGGGGGGATTGTGGAAGGAGACGGAAGATCAGAGACATTGCCGCAGGTGACAGAGTCTCACATAAAAGCGGCATCTCTAGAGAGCGACAGGAGGGAAGGGAATAGAATAAAAGAGGATTTTAACAGACCTAAGACTGTAAGACAGGAGTGTGTATGTATGTGCTAAGTCGCATACCAGCTAAGCCTATCTGAGCTGCTGTTCTACTGCAGGTAATATTGAACACAATTCCTATCATTCAGTCAACTCTTTCAATCATTAGTACATCCTTGAGCCAACTCAGATGAACTGAAAATTGACGTTTGATGGAAAAGAGGTGTGGTGATGGAGATGTCAGTTTTACTGCGTTTCATCAAATGAAACTCCTCCAATGAGAGTGCACATTGCTAGGACTGTCATCTGTGGTCTGGTTTCTTCTCCACAAGATGTTTTCCTTTTGTTCTCACTGTGAAATGCAATTTAAGACATCACTTGTAATATCTTTGAGTAGTTTGCTCAGAAATGACAAATCTGTTATTATTTTTCCCACCTTCTTGTCACTACAAACCTATATGACTTACTTTCTTCTGTGAAACGAGAAAAGTAAATGGGGTCCAAAATGACAAAAAAGCATCATAAAAGTATCATAAAAAGATTGTGTATCATGTTCATCATACAAGCGAATATCCATTTAAACATGACACCTTATCATGTGACATGTCAGGTTAAGTGTCACAATATCAAGGTGAGATCATTGACATCACGCCTGACATGATGCATCTGAGGCCACCATATTAGATTTAGGAAAAAATGATCTAATGGCTTCAGAAGACTTGAATTACACTGCATAAGTCATAAAAACCACCTTTAAAGGGATAGTTTACCCAAAAATGAAAATTATGTCACCCTTATGTTGTTCCAGACCTGTAAGATCTTCATCTTCATAACACAAATTAAGATATTTATTATAAAATCTGACAGTTTTCTGACCCTGCATAGACAGCAATGCAACTACCGTGTTTAAGGCCCAGAAAAGTAATAAGGACATCATTAAAATAGTCCATGTTACATCAGTGGTTTAAACTTTATTTTATGAAGCTACGAAAATACTTTTTGTAAGCAAAGAAAACAAAAACAACTTTTTTTCAATAGTTTTTTTCATTAGAGTACCACAACGCATGCATTGTACCATTTCAGAAGATCTGTAACAACAATCGCTGAAAACTTGGATTGCCAGAATGACTCATTAATGGCAAAGAAACAATGTGTCAAATGATGGGAAATCTTATCAATAGTGGTGAAAGAGTTAATATTTCAAATGACATCAGAGTGATTTAAAAATGATAGAATTTTCATTTTTTGGGTGAATTTTTCAGTGCATAAAGAAGGTAGGTCATGTATCTTCTCTTGCAGATCTATATTCCTTTCGACCTAGGGCTGCTTTTTCCAAACGCATCATAAGCCTATAGGTAGATTAGAGAACTATTGCCACCAATGGTCTCTATGATCTACCTACAGTCAAACAACATTGATTTAGACACCTTTAACATTTCTCACATTATTGCAGTTTATTTGCTATATTTGATACATATAATATGACAAGAACTGAAGAGTTAAACTGTGTCAGAACAAAATCATCTTCATAATGTCAGATAACTTTGATAGAAAGGTATTTAACAAAACATGGTGAGGTCAAAGTGTCAAATTTGTATCAATTGTCCTGGTAGTGAATAATTTTGGGGTATAATGTGTCACAGTTTACTTTATTTTGCGATCCTCACTTACATAAATTAACTGTAGTGTCCTGCACCCACTGGTGTCAGAATAATTTTTGGTTTAAATGTAGCTAATGCTTTTGAGAAACACAGCCCAGATCTTTGACCACCTCCTGATCTGGGTCTGCACCTTCTGTACAACAAGGGTAGTGGTTTCAAACAAACTTCTTATGAGGACTGAGTTTTGTAAGTGTCATGAAGTTCTGACGGTCGATATGTGACCTGCTAGAAAATGAAGTGTTGAGAAAAGAGGGGCATCAAAGAGCTCCTCATCCACACGCAATCACACACGCAGTCACACTCTTTATCTTACTGTCACAGGGATGTCGAAGAGCTCATGAAAGAACAAAGAGGAAGAAGTGGACTCTCTCTGGACTCTGAGATATTGAAGCCCACTCACCTGTTTCCTGTCCTTTTGTGCAGGAGGAAGCAAGGCCCTCGAACGATCTGCAATTTTCTGTCAGAGAAGAGAAGGAAAAAATTACATTAATATGCAAATACAGACAGACACGTGACGACAGCTGAGCTAAAGAGAAGTTCAGTGGATTCTTTTTTCACTGGTTTACATTATTGCTGCATGAATGGACTGCACACATACAGTCAAGGAAACTGGCGACTGTTTTAAAACTACATTTCTTTGAACAAAAACATACAGTCTTGACACTATTTCAGCACATGCTAAATAGTTATTTCTCTGACAAAAAAAAAAAAAAATTGTGTGTACAGGTCCTTCTCAAAAAATTAGCATATTGTGATAAAGTTCATTATTTTCTGTAATGTACTGATAAACATTAGACTTTCATATATTTTAGATTCATTACACACAACTCGAAGTAGTTCAAGCCTTTTATTGTTTTAATATTGATGATTTTGGCATACAGCTCATGAAAACCCAAAATTCCTATCTCAAAAAATTAGCATATTTCATCCGACCAATAAAAGAAAAGTGTTTTTAATACAAAAAAAGTCAACCTTCAAATAATTATGTTCAGTTATGCACTCAATACTTGGTCGGGAATCCTTTTGCAGAAATGACTGCTTCAATGCGGCGTGGCATGGAGGCAATATATATATATATATATATATATATATATATATATATATATAACCGTCACTAGAAATCAGTTCCCTGCAGAAAATAAAAGTGCATTTTCTTTGTTGTACAGCGAATCAAAGTTCCGACCAATGTACATTTGCGGTGCTGTGTTCAAGCGTCATAACACCGTGAGCACGCAAATTCAAGCAACAACCGTGAGTGGTGATGGCAAGATTAGCCATATAGCCTATAAATCCTCTCACACATCTGTTATTTTAACATTTTGAGAGGAGTAAATTTTGCATATGTGGTTTAAACAACCAGATGCAGTTTTGTCTGGAATGCAGCCCAAACTACCTCCTGAAGTGGTTTGAGAGATTGGGTTTAAATTCGTCTCAAAAGCGTTTCAGGGGACATTTACACCTGGTCTTTTCACAAGCGGATATATTCCAGTCAGAGAAAATGCATAAAGTGGCCAGGTGTAAACAAAGTACCCCGTGGGCGAAAGCTGAAATAAGTAAATGATACTTTTATAGTAAAATATTAGTTAATTTTGAATTGTACTTGTGAAAAAATATATATATATATATTAACCAGAATTTAAAAATGTGCATTGTTTTCATTCATGCTTTTAGCATATTTGTTTATTTTTGACTTGTACATAGACAAATAAAGGTTTTGTTATTAAAAAACGTTATTTTTAATTGTAGTGTTTTTTTTTTCTCTCTCAATGGCAATTTTGAAAAAAATGCACTTACCAAAAAAAAAAAAAAAAAAAAAAGGCTCTTTGGTGAAAGGACTGATCAACTTTACCTTCAGTTACTGCAGCAAAAAGGGGTCAAACGAGATACTGAAAGTAAAGATACTTTTGCAACGCACAGATATGTAACACTGGGTCATTTTTCTCAAAAAACAAATGACAAAGAAAATATTTGTCTCTCACTTGTTTGATTAGGGTTCTCTTTGTCTACTTTCAAAATGTATATAAAAATCTGATGATGTTTTGGGTCATATTTATACACATTTATTTTTCTTTATAGGTAAAAGAAAAAAAGTACCTATTCAGCAATATTTGCATTATTTTAATAGTTCTTTTTCAAATCAAGATTGACCAAAAAAAGCAAAAAACAATGTTTCATGTGTACCTTCTGCAGGTCTCCATATCGCTGCACAGAATCTGATAGCTCTGTTTTGAGTCTCGTCAGACGGAGCCTGTCTTGCTGTAAGGAAACAAAATAGCATGATTTTAAAATTACCGCTGGTTCAGTTTAACATCACCCATAACTTTAACGTGACAACATTTTGTTTTTGTCAGTACAAATGCCAGTGTAATTGCTTCATAATATAAACCAACATCATATACTTATATAAGGAGGACTGTTCCAGAAACAAAAGAAAAATGAGAATATTTAAAGCAGATTTATTTTACCCGTGAAGACCCGCTGATGATGTCAGTGAGTTGTTTAACAAGTTGGCTTGTGCTTGTTATGACTTTATTGGTTTGCTGCTGTGTGGAATGTCTGAAAGGGAGGGAGAAGAGCGGGGTGAGAAGATAGGTAATCATGCTTTACAAACCACAGAAGACGATTCAAAACGATTCATCAGCTATCCCAAGGTGCAATGCTCTCCAAGCTGGGCTAGATTTACAGCCCTATTGGATGGATTAGGCTCAACCAATTAAGTAAATCAATATTAATGACTGTGCGACAGAGGAACAACATGGTGCAGTGAGGGACTGTGTGTCATGGCTGCAGAGCTCAGATGATGTCAGGAAGGCTTTAGGCTCCAGGCAAGAGTCAATCTGCCACCCCGGAGGAGAAGAAAGGATTAGACGCTGTGTACAGAGATGGCAAATCAAACGAAGGAAAGGTAGCACAACGCAATGAGAGGTTTGCTGTATTGAATGTATTAATGGAGCAGATGAAATCAAGACTGCATAAACTGGGTTTATAGAGGGCGATATTTATGATTGCATAAATAAAAGGGAAGAAAGAAACCAATCCACAGGCCTGTCTAGCATTTGCCTATGGCTCCAGACCAACAGATGGCCTGAAGGGTTACAGAAACAGTTTGTACTATATTTCAGGGCTGTCAACCATTCAGATTTTAACTGAGAAACAAATTCCAAGACTTTGAGTTGAATTTGAATTTGAATCGGCATAGCAATCAAGATGCAGATTTGCAATTCAAATTTGAATGGAAGTAGATTCAAAATTAATTGAAATGCAAACCAATTCCTATTTATAGAACTTGATTAGCAAAGGTTTTCAAATTTTTAATGGTGGCTTGACAAAAAGTTTGAGTTTAAAGGATTAGTTCACTTCCAGAATAAAAATGTCCTGATCAATTACTGTCGAAAATAAATTAAGGTTTTTGAGGAAAACATTCTTTTTCTTCATATAGTGGACTCTATATAAGATCTAAACTGCAGTTTCGGTGGATCTTCAAAGGGCTCTACACAATCCCAGCCGAGGTATAAGGGAAACCATCTGTCATTTTCTTAAAAAAAAAAAAAAAGTATACATTATGTAATAGCATTGGAAAGATCACGCTTGGTTAGTTCTTTATCTGTGTACTTCAGTTTAAAAAGGTAGGGTAGGATGAAAAACTCATCTTCTCATTTTCTCCCTAAACTTCAAAATCTTCCAACATCGTTGTTTTACATTTTTTGTAAAGGCTGTTTGACTTTCTTTGCAAACTCTTTACTTTGTAAACTCTGGGTCGGTACTTCAGCCTACGTCACACATGACCTTTCCAAAATGACAACGTAATGCATGAGGTCGAGCAAATGCAAAACGAGCATTTGTAGTTAAAGTATATCTGAAAAGTATCATACTGAAAATAAGTAGGGGTGTGACGAGACACTTATCCCACAAGACGAGACGAGACATGAGACTTCACGAGAACAAGACAAGATTTTTTTTTTTCTTAAAGAAATCCTTAATAATAAAATATACAGGGAAAAATTGTATTTTATTCAACTGAAAAACAAAAATATAGGTGCATTTTGATATGAACTTGTACTTTATGAAATTAAACTTCTATTTCAATTAATTATATGCAGTAATAAACATGTAAAGTTATGCTACATGATTCTGGATAAATTAAAAAACACGATTTAAAAAAAAAATGGAGATCACGATTCTCTCATGATTCTGAAGAAAAAAAAAAGATTAGATTAGAAATCTAAACATAATAATTACTACTGATTCTGACACAACATTCATTGCTTAAGTCTTTATATATATATATATATATATATATATATATATATATATATATATACACACATATATATATATATATATATATATATATATATATATATATATATATATTCAATCAAATTAATTTCGCAGTTAATAAAGACTTATTTTACTATTGGAATCTCCTGAATGAATGATTAATTGATAAATGCGTTTTTAAACGTGCAGTTGTTGCCACCACCTGGTGGAAGACATACACGTGTTAAAATAGTACTTTCGTTTTGATCGCTATTATAGACAATAAGTCTTTATACCCAAACTATAAACTTTTATTCTAGTACTTCTGTTATTTAAATGTCTGTAACACAGAAATAATGATCATTATGTGATTGAAAGACAGGAACAAGATTGTGCTGGTGTTCGAATAGAGATCGCAATCTTTTTCAGGATTAATGGTGCAGCTCTAATGCAAACACTGCACGTACTAACACGTTCTCGCCAGACCAGACAGATCTCGCGAGGCACATCGGATCTCCTCAGGTCCCTAAAAATAAGTAAATGTTGTTAGCTAAAACTGTCTAGCTAAGCTTGCTGGTGTTAAGTTGAGGTCATTTTTGGATCTAAATTCCAGAAATCTTTATTCAACCACCTAGACAGATTACATCTGGGAAAAGAAAGGATGTGATGTTCATAACATAGTAACTACAGTAATTATCAAGTGATGCCCTGTGTGGGCATTTGGCCAGGGGTGTTTTTACACCACAGACAAGGTTTGAAAAGAAAGAAAGAAAGAAAGAAAGAAAAAAAAAAACATGAAAATATAATTTTTCTTAAAATGGCCTTATTCTCATATCACATATAATTGTGACATTCTGCGAAACAACAAGCTTTAAAACACTTTTCTTACTGGTGAAAATTAGATCAATCAGTAATTATAGGTCAAATCTGTTTTCTCTCAGGTACACTGCAGTGAAAGCTTCACAGTAAACTCTTGTCAATGTAGTCTATATCAACAACAAAAATATATCTAGACTCCATGTAGGTTAGTGGTTATTTTGGGAAAATTCCAGGTATTTTGAGCAGTATGATTATAAAATATATATATGCTAATATAAAATTAAGTAGCCTATATAAAAGTGCAAAATAAATCAGTACTTTTTTACTTAAGTACATAAAAAATGAAGTACTTTTGTACTTTTACTCGAGTAAAATTTAAAACGGAGTACTTTTACTTTTACTGGAGTGAAATTTTATTATAGCCTACGTATCTGTAGTTTTACTCAAGAATTTGATGTGGTTACTTCGTCCGCCACTGCCTTCAACCTGTTGATTCCCATTGAAGTCCACTATATGGAGAAAAAAAATTCCTCGACTGAAGAAAGAACATGAACATCTTAGATGACATGGAGTAAATTATCAGGATTTTTTTTTTTTTTTTTACTTATCTTCCTATCATTGTAATCTAAAATCAAATTCTTCTTCCTCTTGGGTATGGGCAGTTCAATTCAAACGCACGTTCGTGAATTCTTTAATGTTTAAATATGTATTGTTTTATGCCAAATAACAATATCAAGTTAAAAACGTTTGACATGTCACACATTGCATCAATGTCTATTTTAAACCAATGACCAATCAAAGCACTGGGATAAACGCTGTATGGGATTTCATGCACCTATAAACGCGCCTTTGATTCACTTCTATTCCTCCGTCTAGCCGTTTTTAACGCTAGAATGCTTCCTGTGTGAAGGGCCCCTGAGACATCCGTGCCCTGGGTACATCAATGTCATAATCCATCTCTGGAATGGGGGCAAAAAAGGAGGAAACATGGCCCGAAAAAGACTGAGAAGGAGGCAAAAGTGAGAGAATTAAAGACATTGAAAACTTGAGCCTGGCTGTACATTATTTGCAGTTCTGAGCTGGATGGAAGATAGAAGGGAAAAAGGGGCCAACGGGTCAGAAGCTCGTGAACAAATATAATCTCCTGATAGAAATTCCGTTTTCTCCTCATGCGGAGCGAGGAGTTTGGATAAGGCCATTGATTTAGTGTCTGTGCCCTGCTCCGTCTGATCCCTTCCTTTAAAACCCAAACCAAGACCACCGGCCAGAGTGCCTCCTGCTCCCCAGAGATATGTGGCAGCGAACGTGGGGCCCACCTCCCACTCAAATATTGATTTAAAAAGCGAGGAAGGAAACGAGGAGAGAGGCGTCAGGCAGAAACATCTCCCGTGCATTCGTTATGGGTGGGGGCATGTCACTGTCGTTCTCAGTCCACGAGAGAGAAACGAGACCAGTCGAGCGGAAAAGCACCTGTAACAATAGCAGCAGCAAGCAGTCGTGCTGTGGGAACAAAAAAGGCAGAGGTCCACACTGAACGTTCTAATCACACGCCAGAGAATAGGGAAACGTGGCTGAGCAGTTCAACTATAAAGCTTGACTTTGGGCACTCTTTTTTACGTGATCTGTCCGTTTCAAGGCTGAACATGAGCAATGACTCACTTCTCGACAGTTCTGCATGCATGGACTCAATATTGCTGGTTGAGATTTTTGGAGAGACCATAGATTCTCCTGCCTAGAAGTGTATTACAATGATGGCTAAAATATAAAAACTTCTTTTTTCTCCCCTCCAGTACTTTTAATTTGAAACCCCTCCTGGCATTGCTAAATAGGTTGGCGTTGGGTTTTAGGGCACGGTTGATAGTGCCTAGTTTTGTCATTCCCAGGAGTACTGAATTAATAGCTGATATATCCGTCGCTGACAGGTCATCACTTCTCTATAAACTCAGTATTACTCTATAAACTGAGTATTAAAGGGGGCATCAGATGCAAAATTCACTTTTACATGGTGTTTACAAATAGCAGAGTGCTATATGCACAACCACCATACAATTCTAAAAATCCTTTCACTCTTTTTAATCCCAGTCGCAACAAAGACTTTATATATAGGAATACTGTTCACTCCTATTATTTATGAATGAAAGAAAGAGTAGCGCCCAAGATGGCGAATAAGCTCTGCCTTCTACATGAAAGAACCAATCGTTGATTAGTAAAGTAATCGCGTCACTATAGCTGCCGTTAGAAACTCTGGTTTCTATAGAAACAGGCAGCGTTCGTAAACTCGTGCTCATGACTGCGCACGCACATTGGCTGGTCTAGCATCAAAAACAAGCTTTTTTTAATGCTACTGGAGCATAAAGAACACCATTTATGAGGCAGTTGTTGTCAGATTTCACTGGTGATTTAAATTATGAAATTGAATCGGAAACTTGGCGAACAGTTTTGGAGAATTTGATGTTTCCCCATTCAAAGAGATAGGAGCTGCACTTGCAAAATTTCAAAGATGGCCGCAGAGTGGTAAGATGTGCCTTAAAGGGAACTGTGGTCTCAATTAATAAGCCGTTTTGATTTTTTTTGAGCAGTATAATGTCATACTGCTCAGGCCCCGCCCACAACCACTGATGGACTGTCCCATACTAGTATATTTCCTCCCTCAGCCAGTTGTATGTTGTCCGCCATTTTCTCCATGCTCAAGCAGCTGAAGCGACAACGTCTTAATTTTCTCCCAACATCAGAGCCACTGAAGACACAGTGGATTAGTTTTGTTTTTGATGGCAATACACCACTGAATACAAAAAAAAAAACAAAAAAAAACTGAAGACAGGGGCGGGGTCAGGAGTGGCTCATTAGCATTTAAAGAGACACGCACCAAAACGTCTTACTGTGAGCAGAGCTATTTTTGACAAGGTAAAAAGGGTGTTGTTTTACATGACCGTTCAGGAATTTAGACCAAAGTATGTTGTAGACATTTCATGAAGACCCTAACGAATCATACCAACTTGTGAAAAATGGGTATCTAGTGTCTCTTTTAAAATAATAGTTCACTCAAAAATGAAAATTCATATTTATCGTTCATATCATTCCAAACCTGTAAAACTCACTCGCAAAAGAGGAAATTCTGAATATTGGACAGGTCTGTATTTTGTTGTTGTAAATGGTGTGTCAGACAGACAAAAACATGCATTTTTTTTCACTGATTAGCTTTATCTAAAGAGGACTGTTAAACTGGATCAGCTTGAAAATATATAAAACAGTTATTTCATACAGATCTGGAACAACATGGTGAGTCAACAATGACAGTTTGGTGAACTATGCCTTTGAAAATCACAGGCATCACATGCACCAACACAACACTGTCTGACGCACAGACAAGAGGTCAGCGTGGCATCATTTGCATATGTGTTATGCCATTGCCAATGTCACATTAGCAGTAGTTAACCTGGTGCCTTAGATAACAGAGCATAAATGTCTTTAGTGAAATGCAGTTGACTGAAAGAACTGAATGATATTCAACAAAGAAACAGGCAGAATAGTCTAGGGGAAAATTAAAAAGAAAAAAGACCAGAAGGACAAGGCCAGACCACAGAAGACTTACTTTACTCTATTTAAAACCAGCTGGACGAGGGAAGAAAGTCCCATGAAGACAAAAAACAGGAAATAAACCTGTGGCGAGAGACATTTTTTGCTTTCTGTGATAAATAAAAATGTAGCTGCTATAAATCGTTTTATAACTCAACAATAATGCCTTGGTTTAGTCACGGCAGTTGTCCAAATAAAGCCCTTTGAAACGTCCATGACTCAACCTCATTATATTGCACACTGTGATCCACTGAACACCTTCAATACGCCCTCAATTACAGCTTCCTGTGTTCCCTCAACGGTAACATGTGAAACTCAATATGGCCTACACAATCTCAAGGGTCGCCACGCTGCGGTGGAAAAGTTCTGTTATTACTCATCCTACATATTCAAAACCCAGCAGTTTATTTCCCCAAACGCTGTTTAGTCATGGTCCACATTTAGCATGTTTCGTGCCTGTTGAGTCGGCGGAGGAGAATCTGAATCTTCCTCTGCTTTGACTGGCTATGGCCATCTTCAACTTGAAGCCCTGGAGGACTGAGCAGAGACTGAGCCACTGCTACAGCTGAGGTGAACTCCTACTGGAGATCATTGATGAAAAGATGGACAATGAGTAGGCCAAGGCCAAATAGACGTCAAAAGAGATGGTAATGACACCATCAGAAGCCATGGAAAAAATTCAGAATTAAACTTACACTCTTAAAAATGTTGAAGCAATGCCATCGAAGAACCATTTTTCAGGTTCTCTGAAGAATGTTTCAGTGAAGTGTTTTTAAAGGGGTAGTTCACCCAAAAATGAAAAGTTTGTCATTAATGTTTCACCCTCATGTCGTTCCAAATCCGTAAGATCTTTGTTCATCTTCGGAACACAAATTAAGATATTTTTGATAAAATCAAAGAGCTTTCTGACCCCCCTGCATAGACAGCACCACAACTGACACGTTCAAGGGCCATAAAAGGTAAGGACATCAGTGGTTCAACCGTAATTTTTTAAATCTACAAGAATACTTTTTGTGTGCGAAGAAAAGAAAAACTGCTTTATTCAACGATTTAACAAAAAGAGAAGATTTATTTTTTTTTTTTTTATAAAGGCAATATTTTGTTTTTCTTTTATTTTGTATTTTTAGGATTTTTGTTTTCTTGGACTGACATGAATGTGAGTAATGAATGTTCCTTTTTGTGTCAACTCTCTCTTTAACCCTCTGGGGTCTGAGGGTGTTTTGGGGCCCTGAAGAAGTTTTGACATGCCCTGACATTTGTGCATTTTTCAGTATCTTAAAAACATATTTATGGCTAAAGTCAGATGATATTGTAATCAGCACAAACTGGGCTACAATAATATGCAAGCAACATGAATGTACATGTTTGTGTTTTTGAGAAAACAATGTTTATGGGTGGTTAGTGAAAAACTAAAAAAATAAAGTGTTGGAAATTAGGCCATTTAGCACACCCAGAACATTTGTTTACAAGACTTTTGATAACTGGATGTGGTAGGCTAGAGTTTTTTCTACACAATGATGTGAAAATCATCTCATTCACTCATTCTAAGAAAACAATATATTGATGTAAATTTACCAAAACATGTTTTGTGATGGAAAGACAATATGCAAGAGATTGACAATGGTCATGAATATTTAGTGATTCACACCTGAGAGACACACAAAGCCCTCCCTAATGGCCCATCAACCACACTGTGGCTGTCAGGTAACAAACAATGTGAGAAGATTCAGAGAATGGAGTTTTAGATTAGTTGTATTTTATTTACAACACAGTATAATCAAAACATACATCATGAAGGTCAAAGACACATTATTGAGTACTCTGATCTACAGATATGACTTTGTGTCATTTCCAAAAACTGTTTTTTCTCCCTGAATTCTGTTCAGCAAGTGAAACAAGTAAAGTAAGTTTAAGCGCTTGCAAAACTCATCATCAGTACTCAAGAAACTTGTTTTGCACTAGAATATCAGTGTAGATGAACATCTGAAGCTGCATCTGAGTTTTATATCTGAGAAACTAATTTATTGTTTAGCAGATCGCGATCAGAGTATTACTAATAAACATTGTCTAAACATACACTCAGTATAAACACTCATAGGCTATTTTTTATTTTATTTTATTCATTTTGCGATATACACATATGACCTTATATTCATAAACACAAGCATGTTTGGTATGCAATACATGCTGTCTAAACATTCTTAGACTCTATCATTCAGTGTTACAGTGTAAACGCTATTACTTTTATATTGCATCTTTTTCTAGAACGTTAAAAACATCCTTGCGTTGTGAGACATTTAGATGCAATGAAATTAAACGCATCATAACGTTTCACTTGATGAGGTCAGCAATTATAATTTGAAAAAAGTCTAACTAGCAAAATGTATACAACTTAGTCTGTCACAGTAACAATAACAGCGAATGCAAGCAAGCTAATAAAAGAAAGTCTTACATGTAAATGTAGAATTTATTTTCTATTGAATCTGCTGAGCGTCACATCGCGTTCTTCTTCTGATGAGGTAAATATAAGATTTATTCCTCTTAGCAGGTCTTCTTTCAGAAATGAACAGTAATCGAGATAAACTTGAAGTCGTGCCGCTTTGTTGACGGTGATGTGGGCGTTAATCTCTCCACGCTTCTCACATGGCTAATTGTAATATGAAAGCGAAAGCAACTTGGACGTCAAAATGGGCGTCAATCTAATTACAGTTAATGACCTCCAGGGGGAAGACTGGACATCGCGTTGATTTCATAAGGGTTACTTTAACATAGAATATTTGTTTTCGAAAAGACTTACTTCGTTTAAGAGCAGAAATATCAAGCTTTCTCCAGGTATATGTATAATGTCTCTGTGTGCTGTTTTCACCGAGTATTTGATCATTTAAGTGACGCGTTTCAAAATGAAGATCACAGAGACCAACGCGGCACAGAGCACTCCCTGTTTATTTTCTTTATTTGTCAAAAACTCTCAGTTTCATTGTTATTATGTGTCTGTGCAAATAAAAGTAGACCCTTTACAGATTCGATTGATGTATTGATCTTATCTGTACGATCAAAACTGACAGAGTAATTTAAGCTTATATAGAGGGCTTTTAAAAAAAACGCACTAAAACGCGCCGGCGCGGTCTTCGACCCCAGAGGGGCGAATACTAATATTTTTGGTTTAGTTAGAGAGATAAATGTCTTGTAAAGGCAAGTTGTCACGTATTTGGAAAATGTTTTAAATTTAGTTGATTACATTACAACAATTACATAGCTGAAGTCACACAAGCAAAACATGAGTTGAATAATTAATTCAAGACTAAGGCATGTAAGATGTACACTACCAGTCAAAAGTTTAGACACACCCTCTCATTTAATGTTTTTAAAGAAGTTTCTTATGCATATCAAGGCTGTTTTCACTTGATCAAAAATACAGAAATAAATGTAATATTGTGAAATATTATTATGATGTAAATCAATGTTTTTTTCTGTATTAATATACATAAAAATTTTATTTATATCTGTAATTAAAGTTGAATTTCCAGAATCATTATTCCAGTCTTCAGTGTCACATGATCCTTCAAAAATCATTCTAATATGCTGATTTATTATCAGCACTGGAAAAAGTTGCACTGCTTAATTTTTTTTTTTTTTTTTTGGAACCTGTGATACTTTTTTCAGGATTTTTTGATCAATGAAATGTTAAAAAAGAACAGCATTTATTTAAAATAGAAAGCTTTTCTAACAATATACACTATGAAAGTTAGGGGTCAGTAGATTTTTACTTTTTTTTTTTTTTTTTTAAAGAAATTAATGTGTTAAATTAATAAAAAGTGATTTTTTTTTCTATAAAAGCATAGATTTACATTGTTAGAAAAAATATATATTTCAAATAAATGCTGTTCTTTTTAACTTGTTATTCATCAAAGAATCCTGAAAAAAGAATCACAGGTTGCAAAAAAATATTTGGCAGCACAACTGTTTCCAACATTGATCATTCTAATAATAAATCAGCATATTAGAATGATTTCTGAAGGATCACGTGACACTTAAGACTGGAGTAACAGCTGATGAAAATTCAGCTTTGCAGGGATAAGTTATATTATATTAAGTATTATATTAAGTATATTAAAATAATAATAATAATAATAAAACTATATAAAATAATAAAATAATAATATTTTATATTGTAATAACATTGGCAATATTACTGTTTTTTTTTTCTGTATTTTTGATCAAATAAATGCAGCCTTGATGAGCATAAGAGACTTCTTTAAAAAACATTAAATGAGAGGGTGTGTCTAAACTTTTAGTGTAAGATGCATCTATAAAATAAAATAAAATAAAAAAAAATAAAATAAAACAAAATTCACTGGAGTAAAACATGTGACAACTTGCCCCAGTCTCATCCTTTTTTACAGAACCATGCAGTTCTGTAATACCTCACACAACCTAATACACAGAAGTATAAAACGTTGCTGTTCCACGCACCACCTTGCATAACCTGAAAGATACAAATCTAATTTCGAATCCTGAATGGATACCTGGTGGTCAGAATGTAACACAAAGATACTTGTGAAAGTGACTCAAAAGCTACTTCTCTCCCTCAGATGTGTGATGTACCGAGGTCATGCTGTGTGAAGTCTAGAGGGTATTTACTTTTGTGAGTTTTTATTTAGTTTTAGACAGCTGCGTAAGGAACACAATGTTTTTTATTCGTAAGGTGTTTTATTGCATTTCTCACATCACTTCCTCCCTGTACTGCTCAGCTTGTTTCTCAGCCATACGGTATTTACAGCCTGGTTTTATCGTCTTATTTATATAAAAGCTAAAAGCTTCTTATTATTTTACAATTTCTGAACAAATAATTGCAACATACATACATACATACATACATACATACATACATATACATATTTATACATACACGCACGCCCACACACTTGTATATATGGTGTAAAAGAGGACATTGCTGCACATCCACATTACTGCACTTCATTATATTGGCCACTGTTAACGCCGCAGTGAAAAATTATGAGACCACATTTATGATGAGTACTCTGTTAGTAAAAAGGTCAATCCAGGTCATAGCCTGAGATCAAGTGAACCAAGAAGTCCTTCATTATGCTGTACTTTATATGAATCATATTGCACCATGAAGGCATTCATAATCTAATAAACACTGTTCTATTTTTGCCTTCTATAAACCCTGCTCCCTTTCTGTGATTTTAACAAGTCTAGGGATATAAACATAACACCTATAATCTCCAACAGATGCAATATAACCACAGAGAACAGACCTGTGAATATCCCATTTTTTCCATCTTGCCTTTTGATAATGGAGAGTTAGTCAGCTGGTACTGTATGCAAGCAAGTGTGCTCTAAGGTCTGTCTTTCTTCTTGCACTGCATCACACTTAAACTTTTTTGTTGTCATAATCAACATGCATTTTTTCTGTCAGCTGTGCATGAGAATCAACAATCTGTTTTCAAGTGCATGAGACATAATTTGCAGCGATTGTGATTACGGTGAAAGTATACATTTATGCCTCCGCTGTGCATTAAAACGTCTGAGTAAAAGCACTCGGCAAACGTTAAAAGCGAGGAAAGAAGCAATTTTGACTTCACATACACAAAAATCATCACGCTCTCCTGATGGCCTTAATTACATGCACTGTGAAATAAAATCTGCAGGATTTATGCTTATCAAAAACTAAACAAACACACACAGCTGCTGTGGTTGCCAGAATTTTAGCATAAAACATACAATAGAAACATTTTAAGTTTTATATACTGAACTTAACTGAACTAAATTTACAGTAAATAAATAAATAAAATTCTGTTAATGTACCAAAGCATTATAATCGGTTTCTTTATTTGCAATATGCTGACAATCACCATAAAATCACAGACGGTAATGAGAAAGGCGAATCAAAGTTCATCACAAGCAGTTTAATAAAACAAAAGTCATCATGATAACACATGAAACTAAAATAACACAATAAACATTTAATTTTACAAGATAAGGTGTATCATAAAAAAAAGGGAATGAATAAATGAAAATTCTGTCATGAATTACTCACCCTGATGTTCCAAACCCTTAAGACCTTCATTCATATTCAGAAAAACAAATTAAGAAAAGTAGTAAGGACATTGTTAAAATAGTTTTGTGCCATCAGTGGTTCAACTATATTTTTATGACGCTCCAAGAATACTTTTTGTGCATAGGGAGAGAAAAAAAAAAAAAAAAAAAACTTAACTTAACAGTTTCTTCTCTTCCATATCAGTCTTCAACAAGTCTTCACAAGAGTATCTTGATGTTAGCGTCTGGGAACATTTCAGTTGCATTGCCGTCTATGGAGAGTCAGGAAGCACTTGGATTTCATCAAAAATATCTTAATTTGCATTCCGAAGATGAACAAATGTCTTATGGCTTTGGAACAACGTGCCAGTTTGCTGAACTATCCCTTTAAATGAAAAGCCCATCCTGGTCTCATTGTTTATACGTAGGTATTTATACGTAACGTTTAGAGGCACAAAATTACCATTTTAGTAACAATATAGCATAATTTTTTTTATATATTCGCTAATCCCACTCCTACCTCTAAACCTAACTTTAACCATAACTCTCTCTGTACAGTAATAAAGAAAAACATGACAGACAGAAAAGTGCAATCACAATCATATATTTATTGCAAAAATGTAAACACCCGTACCAAAAAGTAATCCAAATGAGGCGTGTTTGCAGCCGCAGTCCTCTCTGGTAGGCTTGTTTGAGGTGCAGAGCAGAATTTAAATTGTTAATCGCTAAAAATATTATCCAGATTATTATCCTGGTCCACTGCGTGAACTCGTGAAGGTGCCCGCGCATCATTCAAACACATCTCACCGAAAACACAGCATGTTGTTGGCGAGAGCCAATGAGCGTTCGATTCTCCTGCCGTAAAACCTGTCCTTGTTTAATGCGGCAATATTTGAATTTGTAAAATGCACTTCAGCGCGGGTTTATTGCCGTTGCTGGCTACTGGACTCGCTGCTTGGGATCAGTGTTGCCAAGTTTGTGGTTTACCAGAGGAACTCCACCACAAAACGTGTATTTTACCCTGTAACGCGATTTTTACAGAGGACACTTACAAAAACTTTTTAGCAGTATTTTACTGTACAAATATATGAATTATGCTTTTAAATCTATTACATAGACAAAACTAAACAAAACAGCCACTTAAGCTTGTCACTAGGGCTGTACCTTTTTAAAAGGCTTTTCCATACTGTTACCTTGAAGGTATTAGTACTAAAATGATGCAAAATGTATAATTTTTGAGGGAAAAATAAATTTCTGGCTGATAAATGTTCTCATTTCACCCACTATGTTAGCAGGTGTAGTAACGGTAGTAATTAACAAATCAGTGCAATGTTTGTTTAAATGTTTGTATTCTGGCTTTTTCTCTCAGTTCTCATAAAAAGATTTGGCTTTCACCATTTAAGTACATGGCAAATAAAATAAACATACCTAATTACATGTTGTCACCCCCACCAGCTAAACTAAAGGTCTTGACTTCAGAAGTGGAGCATTGATGAACATTATGGTGTTCTCATTCTGCGCTCTTCGTACTGAGTGTCCGCAAGTTGACTTGCCCGCTGAGCCGAGGAAATGTGGGGCTAATGAGCAGAAAACAATTATCCCATCGTAACGTGCCATTAAGCACCGATCCCGACCTGGGGTAATGACGCATACCAGATCAGTCATGTTGACGGACACCATCCTGACATCGTCAGGTGAGGCAAAGTTCGTGCAGTGATGCCGAACATAATCAAAATTACAAAGACTACATATCTCACAAATGATACTCACTAAAAGGGCCACTGAAACTCTTGATCAGTTACATTCACAACAGGTTTTCACAGCCCGTTTAATTTAGCTAATGGTCTTTATGGTGCATTTTTCATTAAGCATATTTGGCATGTTGGTTTTATGAATAATATATTTCACACTACATTGATTAAGTGGGGTTTTTAATAGAAGCGAAATTAGCTAGATGAGTTTGCAAGTAAATTGCACTTGTTTTGCTTTGAAAGCTTGAGGTGATGTAGAAGTCGCTTTTAATCATCTGTTCATTTTCTGATTGCTCTGATAATGCATAGTTAACTTTGCATTTGCTTAGAAGATCAGACGATTAATAATACACACGCTTGGTCTTCCGCCAAGATTGCATTACTGAATCATAATATTACTGTCATGTCTGATGCTGGGTATGTTTTTCTGCAAAAATACATTATTGCAATACATATGACTGACTGTACTAGAATCACTAAAATGAAATTCTGAAAATAATATCTGATTTGTAAACTATGGTACCTGCTATGGGACATCCGGATTTTTATCTTCAACATGCGGTGTTCATAAAATGAATTACATAATGGAAATCGTAGTTAGTATCTGTTGGATTACATATATTAGGTAATGTATTCTAAATACTTTTTGATTACTTTTTTTCAGTGCTGAGTAGATTAATTACAAAAAGTAGTCCATTATTGATTACAAATTACATGATGGACATTTTAGTTAGTAATGTAATCTATTGGATTACACATATTAGGTAATCTATTCTAACTACTTTTGATTACTTTTAGATTACTTTTGTCAGTGTTGGGTAGATTATTTACAAAATGTAGTCCTTTACGTATTATGAATTACATAATGGAAATTGTAGTTAGTAATGCAATCTACTGGATTACGCATATTAGGTAATGTATTCTAACAACTTTAGTACCTTTAGATTACTTTTGACAGAGCTCATAAAATAATATGCCTTAATTTCTTTGTTATCAACATCATGCATTAAGCATTACATTAAATCAAGGTTTCCCAAACTGGGGTTCCTGAAAGAACTGCAGGGATTTGTGTTATTAAAAGTTAATAATTAATTAACTCACTAAAAATGTCAAATGAAACTAATTGCGTGGCTTCTCCATTTTCTGTGTAAGTATAGTCACCTGAGTAGTGGCTGGTGTATACAGTTCCATAAAACTGGAAGACTTTTGAATGTATATACGGAGGAATTTAAGAAAGAAAAAAATATGAATCAGTGCAAATTTTCTGCCATTGTGCAAATAATATGCAACTCAGCACTATGAATAGTTCACTCAAAAATGAAAATTCTGGTCATCATTTACTCATCCTCATGTTGTTTCGAACTTATACAACTTTCTTTCTTCCTTTGAACACAAAAGAGGAAGTTTTTGAATGGTGCTGCTCTTTCCCATACAAAGAAAGTCTATGAATAGAGGCTGTCAAGCTCCAGAAACTACAAAAAGTAGCCAAAAAACGCAAGCAGCCGAGTCTTCTGAAGTCATATGATTGCTTTGTGTGAGGAAGAACACTAAAACTTAAGTCACCACTCACTGAAAAGTTTCTGATCTTTTGTTGCTCTCGTGAAATCTCGTGTTTTCATAGAAATTAATAAAACATGACACGTTACATCTCCATTTGTGGTCTACAAAAGAAGGAATGTCACAGAGGGTAAATAATGCCACAATTTTCATTTTTGGGTGAACGTTCAAGGCACCTTTTCAATTTCATTACATCTACTGGAACGTAGTTTTGGTCCTTACAGACTTCTCAGCATAAGGCTCACCTTCTGTCTACAGAATCCTCAGCAGAGACGAGGACGGACAGTGCACTGTGTCCTCCACTCCAAAGATGAAGAGCGTCTCTCAGAAGCCCTGTACGCAGCAGAGCAGAATGTGTAATGCTCTAACGAGCACAATGACAAACAAAGGGTGTGAGCGATTAATCCACTTAGTTTTGCTGCGTGTGTGTTTCTATGATTACAAAGATGGGTCGAATTTAATTAGCCAAGTGATTTTTCACTGGAATACGATGCACCGCATGTGTACAAACACTTAGTGTCGTAAGTTGTCAAGCTAACACTTGAGAGCAGGGCTGCAACTAGCGTTTTTTTTTTTGTTAAATAATTAATCTATTTTTATTATTCAAAATAAAAAGTATCGTGCTTCATTATTGATTTTTTTTGTGTGCATTTATAATTCATTTTATTCAACTGATTCATGCCATTTCTTAACTACATGGGAAATTATATTTTTTAATGCTCAACATAATGTACACTACAAAAAAAGAAGGAATATTAATTGCAATAGTATATAATATTTAATAATATATAATTGCAATGTAAAGCAAACACTGGCGCTTCCGTTCTTCTTGTGCTTTGTTTGATTAACAGGCATTGCTACTGATTATTATATTTTTAATTAGTGGCTGCAGTCTGACTTGAGTGATTGTTAGAAATCATTCCATTTCTACAAGTTATTAACATTTTTTATGAATTAAGTCTTGCAACAAAATACCCACATATCGCACAAAACAGTGGCTATGCACCTCGTCTGTCTCTTTTATTGCCAGTCTCTGAAGTCCACTCTGAGGCAGTGCATTTTTAGCGCACTGCAGTCCATATCTTGGCTTGACTGTGACATTGTAGAGTGTTAGAATGTTTGTGTGTGTGTGTGTGTGTGTGTGTGTGTGTGCGTGTGAGGAAGTTTGGGGGGGGGGGGGGGGGGGTTCAGTCTGCCAGGGCCTTTGGGCGACATATCGCCATCTGGGAGGTATGACCCTGGAACTGCGAGGTTTCCGTGGAAACTGGCTGTAATAGAATCATGGCTGGGGTGCAGCAGAGGGCAGAAAGAGTAAGAAAATGGGTAGAGTCAGAGAGCAAGCGACAGAGAGAGCGAGAGAGGAGGTTGCTGTCAAGTGCCCTGTTTGGAGCAGCAGGATTAAGCCTGGCACGAAGGGAAGTACATTCAAGGTCAACTAAGAAACGCCAAAGAAAAAAAGAAAAATTTGAAAAGCATGAGCTACAGTGGGTATGGTATTTTAAATACACTCAATGTAGCTGGTTTGCTCATGTTGATATTTATGGACTTCCGTTGACTTATGAGCGGTCCTTATTAATGGATCAGTCAAAAAGACTCAAATAAGTCTCAAACTCATGAGTTGCAGTGTGACTCACTGAATGAATCAGAGAACTGTCATTGTGTTATACTCCTTCCTTAACACATCGCTCACGACAAATGAATAGTTCAACCAAAAATTTAAATTCTGGCATTATTTATGCAAATTCACTTATGAACATGCCAAGCACAGCTAGAACGGAAGTCAAGATTTACAGTGAATAATCAATTTGTATCATATTGCTTCAGAAAACTTAGAATGTAGTGCATGACTCATACAAAGTGCTTTTATTAGACTTTTATGGTGCTTTTGTGTCTTTTTAAAGGGCACCTATTATACCCTTTTTACGAGATAAGTCTAAGGTGTCCCCAGAATGTATCAGTATATTTTTAGCTCAAAATACCCCACAGATCATTTATTATAGAATTTTGAAAATGCCTAATTTGGGTGGAAGCTGAAACATGCCATTTTCATGCATGTCCCTTTAAATGCAAATGAGCTGCTGCTTCCCGCCCCCTTTTTCAGAACAGGGCTGTAATTTTACATCTCATAGCTCAGATATTCTGCAAAAATAACACATCTGTTTGCTTTTGATTACCATGTCCATCGCGCAGAAACCATGCGTTTTAAAACCATATCATTTTAAACTTCTGATATAGTTTTTTTTTTTTTTTTTTTTTTTTTTTTGAGTGCACACATTCGAAGCGAATGCACAGAAAGTGGCTAAGATCTAAGATCTCTTTCAGGTCTTAATGTGCCAGAACCAGTTATTGTAAGCATTTTTGGATTTGTCTTTTCACTTAATTTGACAGTTTAGAAAGTTAATAAAGTGGCAATATACCATGGGCATGCTAACTTAATGGAGAAATGACAGCTGAATACAGCTTAATAACGCGATCAGAATCGCCACATCTAAATATTACTTGAAACTAGTAGCCATGCACATTGTGGCTTAGTTTCCTTGTTGTTGCCTCTTCTGGAGATAAAATTAGTGAATGCTAGAGAAGACCATGGTCTCTAATGTGAACTGATTATTTTGTAGAAATATGTTGAAAAATGAAGCATTAAACAATTGTGTGAGTGTGAGGGAATTAAAAATTGGTAAGTAAGTCAGAGTTGTGTTAATATATTTAACGTTTTGTTTAGAAAAAAAAAAAAATGATATGAGAAGTGTCCTTCTTCCACTTGAGCCCCTGCCTCTCAAAATGTCTGTGCATGTCCCTGCCCTTCTCACTTAAATACTTTGGTGAGTTAATAAGAATATTGGTAACACTTTAGTTTTAATTTCTCACTATTTACTAGTTGGTTATTAGCATGAATATTACTGGGATATTGGCTGTTTATAATTACTTAAAAAGCACATATTAATGTCTTATTCTACAAGACCTTATTCTAAATCTTTAATCCTACCCAATTCTTTATTAATATTATTCTTTATTAATATTAATAAGCAGTAATTAGGAGTATATTGAGGCAAAAGTATAGTTTATAGTTAATAGTTAGTTAATAATGAGAATTGGACCCTATAAAGTGTGACCAGAAGAATTTATGTAGTTATGTATTCTTTATTTGAAAGAATTAAAAGAACAGTTTCATGTCTGTCCTCGTTTCATTCATTAACTTTGATATATGATTTAGAAAGTAATTAGTAATAAGTAATTAAATACTTTTCGGAGAGAGTAATTTGTACAGTAATCTAATTGCACTTAGGTAGTAGTAATCAATTACTTTTTTAGAGTAATTTACCAAACACTGATATGTATATAGCTAGGTCCAATTATTCTTAAATTACTAAAAGAATCATTTAAAAAATCATTAAGGAACTCCAGTGGAATTAGAATGTAAATCCCTAATGGAGACTGAAAAAGTGAGCGATGCAAAGAAAAAGCGAGAGAAGCAGGTGCAACTTTGTTGTATACACATGCAGATGCTAATGAAGTAGATTCAAAAAAATATATCACAGAAATTTTGCACACTAGACTTTTCACATCAGCTAATGACTCAGGTGTGTTTGAGACTAGCTGTCTGTAATAAACCTACACTTTGTACAATTCCCTACAAGACAAGACTGCAGCAGTACACAAGGGAAATGTTCCATGGTTATGCAGTTTGTGATAGAATTTTAGCTCATAATTCTTTATTGTAAAGCGTGCAGTCACTCCACAAGAACAGCAGAGGGTGTAGCAGTAGAAAGACATTGCTGCTTATCTCATTTGGTTTTAGGCAGCCAATCTGCCCAAAGGCTTTATAGCTAACAATAGATGTCATGTCGCGCCTTAGGGATGGTGATTCTTCAAGGGAAATAAAAACAACAACACACACACACACACACACACACACACACACACACACACTAGACAGTATTAGGTTTTCAGTGCTTTCATTAACAAAAAATGGCTGATATAATTGATGATCTGCCACTGGACACAGATTGTGTAATGCATTTCAAACAACAGCAATTTCAGACCAGCTACTTTGTCATCCGAAAAAAATTTAGTAATTGCGGCATCCTGACTACAAAAGTCAGATGAGTAATCAATACATGCTGGGCGGTAGGTGATGAAACAGTGAGAGCAAGCACTCAGATGTTGGTCGGTTTTAAAGCGCTCTATAGAGAGTCAGCTAATAAAACCACTGAAGGTCTGCGAGGGAATATCATGACATCATAATGTCGCACAAATCTGCTTTTCTCTGCTGCAATAAAAGGTCCTGGGAGTTATTTTATTTTATCAATAGATAATGAAGGTCATATTACCTTTAGTATGCATGCTTTGGTTTGCTTGCGTGTGTGTGTTGACTTACAAACTCTGCCGGAGCTCTGCTGTGTCTCTGGATGTTCCCAATGATTGAAGGTTCTTCTCTAGTGTTACCACTGAAAAGAACAGACATAAACACCCATGTGTCTTTAATTTTGTCACTTTCACTTCACGACTTACACCTCATGACATCCTTAAAGGAACGCTCCACTTTTTTTGAAAATAGGCTCATTTTCCAACTCCCCTACAGTTAGACAGATGAGTTTTACTGTTTTTATATCCATTCAGCCGATCTCCGGGTCTGGTCTTAGCACTTTTAGCATAGCTTAGCATAAATCATTGAATATGATTAGACCAGGGTTCCTCAAATCTTGCCCTGGAAGGCCAGTGCACTTCAGAGTTTAGCTCCAACCCTGATCAAACTCACCTACCTGTGATTTTCTAATGATCCTGAATACACTGATTAGCATGCTCAGGTGTGTTTGATTAGGGTTAGATCTAAACTTTTCAGGAAAGTGGATTTCGTGGGCCAGATTTGAGGATCCCTGGATAAGACCGTTAGAATCTCACTCAAAAATGACAAAAGATTTTCATTATTTTTCCGATTTAAAACTTGACTCTTCTGTAGTTACATTGTGTACTAAGACCAACAGAAAATGAAAAGTTGCGATTTTCCAGGCTGATATAGATAGGAACTATACTCTTATTCTGGCTCAATAATCAAGTAACTTTGCTGCCGTACCATGGGTGCAGCAGGCGCAATGATATTACGCAGCGCCTAAATATAATTCCCAGCTATTTTACTCTTAGCTTAGTTGCTTAGTGCTGGTCATGTTGGAAATTACCTAGATGGGGACTATTTTCAGGCGATGCGTAATATCACTGCACCTGCTGCACCCATCGTACAGCAGCAAAGTTCCTTGTTCCTTTCTTCAAGTTTTAAATAGCAAAAATATTAAAAATCTTTGGTTATTTTTGAGCAAGATGCCAATGGTCTAATCAGATTCAATGATTTATGCTAAGCTATGCTAAAAGTGCTAACGCCAGACCTGGAGATCGGCTGAATGGATTTAAAAACGGTAAAACTCATCTGCTTAAATCTAGGGGAGTTGGAAAATGAGCCCATTTTCAAATAAAAGTGGAGTGTTCCATACAATTGAGTTCAGAGTATTTGAAGGCTTTTTAAACTCACCGTTAGCATTGATTTGAAAGATGTTAGAGGAGGTTTCCTGGAACACATCTTGCAGCTCTGAGGGACTGACTTGCGTCGCTGTAGAGGGGAAACAAAGTATTGACATTTTGACAAAACTGTATTCAGTTTGCAAGGACAGCCTTTAAAATATGATGTTTGTCATTTCCTTAAATGTTAAAATAGTATCCCAGCCAATTTATTCTAAATCAATGATAATAAAACAAATAGTTCAAACTCTGAAATCTAATTAAATTAAATTTGATTTTAATTATTGATGTTAGCATCTGAAGTTCATTGTGACTATTAATAGATTAGACTATTTATGTATTGAATAATTACACTTAGTTTACTAGTTCTGCCAGATAGATTAATGCTGTTAAATGTATTAATCACTTCAGAAATTAATAAATACAAAAGTAGTGCTGTTAAATTGATTAATCGTGATTAATCACATCCAAAATAAGAGTGTGTGTTATATATATTTATTTATTAAGCAGCACAACTGTTTAACATTGATAATAATTATAAAAAAAAAATTGTCTTAAGAACAAAATTATGATGCACTAGAGTAATGGCTGCTGAAAATGCAGCTTTGCCATCATAGTAATAAATTACATTTTAAAATGAATTCAAATAGAAAATAGTTATTTTAAATTATAATATTATTTCACAATATTACAGTTTAACCAGATCTTTTATCAAATAAATGCCATCTTGGTGAGCAAAATATTTACTTCTTTTCCAAATCAAGAGAAATACAGTTTGAAATAAATAGTAATATATATATATATATATATATATATATATATATATATATATATATATATATATACACACACACGTTTTAAATATTGATTAATATTGTTAAGATTAAGATTAATATTGATTAATTAATTTGTGACTTTCATCATTGTCAATTTATTTATTTTTTAAATTTTTTTGTAAAAGCAATAAGACATTAGAGACCATGCGCTTAAATGATTTTACCAGTGTTAAGTAGGCTTTAGGAAACATCCAAGAACTAATGTTTCTACATATTTTTGTAGAACTCTTACCTGTGGTAAAAATCACTTTTATTACACAGTGCTTTGAGTATGATTATAGTTTCTCTTTATTTAGTTGGCACATCCTACTCATGAGGGTCTCCATATTTCTGCTAAGTGAAGCCAAACAAAGCAGAATCAAAAACACACCAGGTTTCTGGGCGGCAGCGAGGCCTAAACAGACTGTGTCGTGAGCCACCCAAATGGGTGTGTGGGCACTTTTTTTTTTTTTTTCATCAGATGTACGTATCATGCACACCCTGATAGGAACAGGTAATCATCAAGAGCTCTTAATCAAAATCCACTGCACAACCTCTGTATCAAAGTACAACCCACTGGCCCTGCACACATATACACAAATATGTCGTCTCTCAGCTTTTGTCTACCCCTGCCCTCAAAATGACTGTAATTGACGTGCTGTTTTTTACAACTCTTCATCTGTGCTCTAATGCACTCGCTCTTGAAAGGGGAAAATCGCAGGCAATCTTTTGCACGGACGCGTATTCTACTCTAAGAGAGGGTTTGGACTTAGTACAGAGGACGCAGGTAAAAGCAAAAGGGAAGAGCAGCAAATATTCCTGTCCACGATTCTTGCTGGTCCACTGAAGCATGCATGCAGCACCCAAAATAACTCCTCAATGATTTTTTTTTCTTTACAGATAAGGGAGAGACACTTCGGCAGAACAAAGAACTCGTGGATGCTGCTCAGTAGGATGCTAGAAGAAGCTGGAACCCCCATTTATCTCTACTATCATACTTCAATTATTATTAATACATAATGTTGACAGCTTCATGGAGTCAAACTGATTCAAAAGTATTAGGACAAAAACAAACTTTAAATGTAGCATTACATCTCTTGCACACCAACAGATCCTTTGCAGTGAATGGGTGCCATCAGAATGAGAGTCCAAACAGCTGATAAAAACTTTACAATAATCCACACCACTCCAGTGTGTCAATTAATGTCTTGTGAAAATGAAAAGCATAAATGCAACATTAAGGCATTCCAACTTTAAGCCATCGATTCTGGCCAAAATAAAGCTCATAACCCATAACAATACTTCCTCTGGTAAAAAATATCCGTTCACTGTTGTTCTGTCGCATCGAAATCTACCAAAATATTTGTTTAAACTCTGTTTTGGATTGTTTTAACTTGGAAATGGTGCATCATCTGTGCATACTTCATTCCTGATTCAGATGAGATGACATTTTCACTATGTCATATAATCATATCATATACCCAATTAACCTAGTTAAGCCTTTAAATTGCTCTTTAAGCTGAGGATTAGTATCTTGCGAAACAACTAGTAAAATAATATGCACTGTCATCATGGCAAAGACAAAAGAAATGAGTTTGGACTTGAGAGAAAGAATTGTTAATGCTCATAAAGATGGAGAAGGATACACATGTTTTCAGGTGTCAAGAACTGCAGTGAGATTCATTATCAAGAAGTTTAAAGAGACCAACACAGTGGAGAACAAGACGGGCAGAGGCAGGAATCAAAAGATTCCAAACATTTGGAAAGAAAACGAGTGAGAGAGGTTTCTAAAGACCCAAGAACAACTGCCAAGACACTAGTGAATGACCTAGCCAAGTCTGGAATTGATGTCTCAACGAAGACAGTAGGGCCCTGCACTGGAATGAACTGCGAGGTTGCCGAGCAAGAAAGACTCCACTTCTGAAGAAGAGACACCTCCAAGCCAGAATGAAGTTTGCTAAGGACAACCTGGGAGAATGTGATGCATACTGGAAATGTGTCCTTTGGTCAGATGAGACAAAACTAGAGCTTTTTGGCTCTAGAGGTGTTGCCTATGTTTGGAGAAAGAAGGGAGAGGCATTCAACCCCAAGAACACCGTTCCCACAGTGAAACATGGTGGTGGGAGTATAATGTTGTGGGGATGTTTCAGTGCATTTGGAACTGGGAATCTTGTCAGGGTTGAAGGAAACATGAAAAAGGAAGACTATAAGAAGATTTTGAAAGAACCTTAGACAGTCTGCAAGAAAACTTGGTTTGGGTCGACATTTTGTCTTCCAGCATGATAACGAACCAAAGCATACCTCACTTCTGGTGAAGAAATACCTCCAAATGAGCAAAGTGAGTGTGCTTGACTGGCTTGCACAAAGCCCAGACTTGAATCCAATAGAAAATCTGTGGGGCACACTAAAGTCCAGAGTTTGTGCCAAAGACCAACAAATCTGGAGGAGCTTGAGAGATTTGCTAAGGAAGAATGGGCTGTCATTCATCAGAAGACATGCTTGAAACTTGTTGAGAACTACAGCAAATGACTAAAGGCTGTTATCAAGCAAAAGGGATACACTATTGACTATTAACATCAGAGGGCTAATGATTTTGACCAGTAGACTTTTTTAAATTCTTGGTTATACATTTATTTCTATTTGTATTACAAACCCTAAAAGCTTCCTGAATAAAGTATTATGTTTAAAAATGTTTGTTGATAAAATCGTCTTTCTGTTAAACAACACTTGGGAGTTATTTGAAAAATAATGAAATATTTTAAAAGGCTAATAATTTTGTCTTCAACTGTATAAATATGTTTTGTTTTTGTTTTTTAGCTGAAACAGTTTGGTGGGTTCTTTTTCTTACAAACACACAGCTTTTCACTTCACAAGAAGCTAGTTGGACTGAAGTCATGATTACTTGTGGATTATTATGATGTTTTTATCAGCTGTTTGGACTCTCATTCTGACGGCACCCATTCACTGCAGAGGATCCACTGGTGAGTAAGTGACGTAATGTTACATTTCCCAATCAGTTTCAATAAAGAAACAAACTCATCTACATCATGAATAGCTTGAGGGTGAGTCATTGTTTCAGCAAATTTCCTTAGGAATGTTTCATAGCCTTAGTATAGGACACCTATCAATAAATACTGATCATCACCAAAATGTGCTTAATGCTAAAACACACTAAATTATGTTAATAATCAGTTCTAGAACAAGAAATTTGGACTTGAAATTTGCACGTGACTAATATTGGTGTGAATTTTACATGACACCGAGAAGCATGACATTATCTATTTGACTGCTTCTAGCCAGATGTGTTTGTGTGTATGTGTATGTGTGTGTGCGCGTGTAGTACAAAGGTGATAAGCTGTTCTCAGTGGATCATTTTTCAGAGAAACAACCTTTTGTGCCCTTACTGTTATCTCCACTGGCCTCCAGCTATGCGCACACCTCTCATACTCTCTCCTCCATCACTGTGATAGATGGATGTTCCATATTCATTCTGCTCTGCGTTGAGCAGTATCCCTTCATATGTAGTAGGGCTGGGCTAAGTAGGGGGAAACACAAGGGCACTACTTCCTGTGAGTATGTGAGAAGACCCAGCAGGATTCTCTCTCAACCTTTCATGAGACATAGATTCAGCTATACTCTAGATTCAGCCATCACAAACATACTTATTGTGTTGGGAATCTCTGACATTTTTCCTGTCGCCCATGGAGCTATTTGTCTATTTGTCTTGTGTTTGTGCCACAGTCCAAAATCATTCTAGCTGTTCCATCTAAACTAGAAACTAGAACATCTCAGAATTTAAATGTATACAACATTTTTTATGTATACATAATGTTATAAGAATACAAAGTGGTTACTAAATTAACCCATTCATTTCTATGTGGAAAATTAAGATTTTTTTTTTTTCCACTTCAATATAAAGTAAAGAAAACAATAATAATTTTAGCATACACAACATTTATATATAAAGAATATATATTTATTAGACATTGGCTTTTGGCTGACTGTGATAAAAATACATCTAATAAAGACTTCACTAGCAACTGTCTATTGTCTACTGTTATTGTTCTTTCTGCAATATATGCAGCTCATATAATTCAAGCTGTAGATCTTATCTGTCAATCATTTTGCTATATAGCTTTCAGAGTGGGAGTGGCTAATTCAGCAGTTAAGTCTTTAAGGCAACATAGGCTCATTGGAAATATGCGCTTCTATATACATTTCTGCAAACATATATGTATGAATCACCGCAATTTCCAGTTGAAATGAACACTAGAGGCAGTAAAACTCTGACAACTTTGATTCCTTTTCACACAAAGTATGATTTACAGGTACAGAATTTGGATTAATAAAGCCTAATTTTCACACAGTTGCTTGGAAAATATTATGTTATGACTTCAAAACTATTTTAACATTCTGAACAAATTAAAAACTAATAATATTGAACGTTGCAGTCACATATAAGTTTTCTAATTCAGTAGGTTTGCGCGGTAGCTCACGTGATACAGCATTGCATTTGAGTGATTAAGAGCTCCAATACGAACCATGTGAAACTACTGTTCAACAAAACAGCTCAAGGAAGTTAAAATAGCAAGTCTGCATCAACAAAAAAGTTTTTATATCACTTTTGCATTTGTTAACACTATTGGGTAGGTTTAGGGTTGGGTTTGGTGTAGGAGATATTTCCAACATTAACCTTTAGCGACACTCGCCGGATATTTGAATTCTGAACAAATTGCAATACATACCTCAAGCAGCCTAATTATTGAACGTTTTACCACCACTCTCTGAAAATTTCACTTTGAAACTGCCACGAAACATGCAAGGTACGTAATTACAGCGCTGCAGAAATATATATAGAGGCACATATTTTCATGAACCTGGGCTGCTTTAAGTCCTGTAGCCTGGCTGAATATATGATGTAGTGTAATAATGTGATCAGGGGACGTGGTTTTGAATGGTGATTAGCAGTGCTATCAGGCTAAAATTAGCATTTTCCAAGATCTCCTATTGCACCTTTAAGCCTGACAGATGTCTTATTTCAAACAATGGATGAGTAGTTTATTTCAAAATATTATATTTCTGCATAAAGGCCTAAACTGGAAAATATTGTGTTGACAAATAGGTTTTAAGCACATTTTCTGCTGTATTCAGCACTTGTGGCTATGCGTCTGCTACACAACAGCTCAGTGAATGCAGGACAGGCATTACTTGAGATATTGTCTGTATTTCTGGACTTATATCACACTTAAACTATACAATATTATATAGACTTGAAAAAAAAAATCTATAAAACATAAAGGGGTCATGAACTGCCTGTGTGTTTTTTTTTTTTTTTTGTACTGTTCTCTGTGGTCCACTTGTAATGTTATCGAGATTTTTTACATAAAAAAAAAATAAAAAATTTAGAAGTGATATTTCTGTCCTGTTTTGACCTGTTTGAATTGCATTGTAGACTCAGAAGTAAATGCATACTGCTATGATTGGCCAAGAGCTGTGTATGTTTTACAGCCTACATCAATTAAAGACAGACACTGTTGTGATTTAGGTTAAAACGCATAAATACTCAGTACATATCAAACAATCTGTAATAACAGACAAAGCAATAGTGACCAAGTAATCAAAACAGTTACTCAACCTTGTGTGGCATGATATTACTATTGGATCCAATATAGTCAGCATAGCATCGTATTTTAGTTTTAATTTTTCTGAAAATCCTGCATCGAATTGTGCCTTGTTTGTAAACGAATCCACTGTAAAATGAAGAGAACTAAGTACCAAGTTCTCACTGACACGGTCTGGAACTGTATTAAAAATACAGTTCATCCAGTCTTTCCTAATGTTGGGATAAGAGTGAAGGCAATGCAAAGACTGTTTTTCTACAGCTTGGCACTGCATGACATTTTGTTGTCTTCTGAGCCATCTTTATTGTTTTGTTTCTGCGTAGACCTAGGTTTGCCTCTCTCAAATCAGGCATTGATCTTCTTCTGTGGAGACGTTGTTTAGTCACACATTTACATCATAAAGTGGCACATTTCACAACCTATCATGTTGCCGAAAAAGAACTTCAAACGAAAAAGTTTTGAGTTTTAAAAATTACAGGATGTTTTATAGTACAACGACCTCTTGTATGTCAAAAAAAGGGGAATTTTGATTTCTCAGTTCATGCCCCATTTAATGTACAGCATTCAAAATGCAACCTCCATTGATAAGGTCATTGCAATATTTGCATTCTTAATTATGATCCATGTTCATTGTTACTTTTTCTGCATAATAAATAGTGCACACTCAACAAGACACACTGAGTGTCATGAAAACGGCTCTGACATTTAATTTAAAACAGAACCAAATCCTAAAACCTGAGGCAAACTTAGATTAAACTTTTGAAGTTGACTATTCCTTCTGGAAATGGAAATCTACTTATATATCTGTAATATCTATATGTTTCAAAACTCGTACTAAGTCATGTACTTGTTAGATCCTTCACGAATCAGCTAAACTATGCCCATTTTATATTAAAATATAATAGAAACATGGAAAAAGGGGAAAAGGCATATTCTATCAAGGAAAGTTATGGAAAGTAGAGATCAGGATGTGTATTTTAGGGTGTGATAAAAATAAACAGACACAATGTGTTGTAGGAAGTGCTGAAAAACAAAACCACAAAGTACTTTTCTCTAGTCTTGGGTGAGAAAATTGATCTTAAATATCTGGGACACAGGACAAATTAACTTCTGCCCTTTCTGAATTGTTCGTCGAGGCTGCAAATGCAGATTCTGCAGGGTGTTCAATTATACTCTCAAATCAGGAAATGACTTAATCAAAAGCTTTCTCCTTGTTATGCATGAGGTCAGCATGTGGCTCTCTCTCTCTCACACACACACGCACGCACACACACACACACACACACACACACACACACACTCACACTCTAGCGGAAAAACGCAAACTCAAACACTAGAAAGTAATCCCATGTATTGCCTGAGAGCTGTGACAGAGGGTAAAAAAAAAGCTGAGATGAGCCAAGGGAGAGAGGGGTTTACAGGCCAGAGATGGCTGTCAGACTATATGTGTGATACAGTGTGAGACGGGTCCTTATCCCCGCAGTGCAAGCACCAGGCCTGTCGCACAATGACTCACTGAGGAACGCAATGCAATGTGTGAGGGCTTGAAGCACTGACATGATAGTTTTAGTCAAAAAATGCTGAAATCATAATTCATTTTTTATCTGTCTATTATTGTAAAGCATCATGAATTTGGGTGTTTTTCTGGTTCAGGATGTTACACACAAACATTTGCACATGACACCATCACATGACTTTCTGAAATACGAGATTGTGAATTTCCAATCATGGCTTGGAGCAGTTTCTGTAAATCTGACAACTGTCTATACGAATACTTCTTTGTCTGTTAGGGCAGCAAAAATACAATATTTTAAAATGTAATTTATTTATCTGATGGCAAGAACAAACTCAATATAGATTTTCTTAAAATATGTCTTAATATCTTGCTACTCTAATAAATGTTATGTTGTTTTAAGGACGGAGAAGAAGCCAAAAACACAAATAATTTCATTCCAGAGTAAAAAGGCTCCATGGCACTACAGAATATTTTAGTACTGCTAAATATGCTCCGTTTAGTTGATTGCTTTTTCAAAATACTTAGAAACCCAACCTGAAGTGCATTGCTTATTGCATGCATGTTTATTTACTGTCGTCAACACCAGAAGTCACTGTGTGTTTTAGGTTGCGTGCACAGCATGAGCAGCTCCAGTGAGTGCATTGGTAGGTTCTGGCAGTGCTTTGCACTCTCCTTTGAGTCTTCTTCTGCAAATATGCACACACTCGTACCCCCTACACGTATAGAATCTTTAGCTGTGGGGATTTCGGGACAAGCAACTACTCTAATCTGTGAAGATAACTTTGTGGTTCTCTCTGGAAAGCAAGACTCAAATTTAAAGCTGGGTTCTTCATAAGATAAGTCCAAGTACTTTGAAGTTTCAGTCATAGAAGAACACACAAAGAAGGTTATGGAGTTCAGAACTGTGTCCACACACAGAATATGCATGTATACTTCTGTCAATCATTTCTCTGCAAGAGAAAATAAGTGCAGGTACGAAGATATTCAAATTTGTTTAGGTCTATGCCACAATGACACCATTACGCACCATATATCGACTGCTATTTAAGCGTGTACTACAAACAATGAAACTACCATTAAAATTAATAAGGATGTGCTTTCCTGGAATTTTAGACTTTTTTGATGCAGACAAATCCATAATGTACCCAATTAGGTTTGGTTTATTCAGCTTGGACACCAACCCAACGACAACGCTTAAGACATATAGCTCATTTTACAAATGAAAGCACAAAAAAACGAGGTTCAAGTATGTTAATGGGTATTTAACACATAATGTTTGACATTTCCAGTTTTTCTCAGCACTTAAGTTGTCGCTAAACGTTATGAAATTTGCTCTCATTATACTGATGTAATATCATGATCCATACTGAAATGTACTAAAAGTCCCCCACCTCCCCAAGCCCACCAATTACATCGCAATCAAGACATTGACGCACGACGTGGCCTTTCTAGGTAATCATGGAATGCTTGATTACTTCTGTGAGCGAAAGGACCTTTATTCTTTAGTCAATTTGCCTTTCACATTTTGCCTCGGTAACATGCAATATGGTTACAGACAATAATACTGGTTTACGCAAAATTGCACTCAGAGAAGTCTGAGAAGGTTGAAATTCACAGAATGAGGCAAAAGTGCAGTAATTTGACTTTTATGTAAAACCCAGACTCACAAAGCTAAAGATCTCTGAAACAGGGGATCTTACAAACACACCCACCACATGGTATGGAACAGGCAGACAATTAGACCATGGTTTGTAGCTGTATGTGTGTGTGGTGACACGCTGTTTGTTCCACTGAACGAGGCACGACACCTGAGCTCATTTCTTCCTTCTGTTTGGATCGTTCCAGTGTGGACGGAGAGCACGCCCCGGGTTTGGACGCTCATGACGGCTGTGCGGTACCTGCTGGTGTTTCAGTGTCCCTTCATTAGTCTCTCCACAGACAGACCCACCCCGCAAACCTCCCTAATGAACACAGCAGAGGCTGAAGCCTCATCCAGACACGGACTAACCACATGCGCTCAGCTCTGCTCAGACAGTTGTCTCATGACAGGAGCCTTTTTCTGTGTGCTGTGAGGGGGGAGGGAGACAACAGTGCAGTTAACCATTACTGAAAAAATAAAATAAAATACAAAAAAAAAAAAAAAAAATCACATGGTGAGGACCATGACAGGAGCTGATATGGTCAGGCTGTGCTGTGACAGCGCCTGCAGGTAGGCAGGAATGATTGAAGGAAGGAAAGAAAATGAAAAGAAAGTGAGATTGGGATGGCAGAAAGAAAGAAACAGTGATGGCAGAATGATGGGAAAGAGAGGAAGGAAGGAAGGAAGGAAGGAAAGAAGGAAAGAAGGAAAGAAAGAAAAAGAAAGAAAGAAAGAAAGAAAGAAAGAAAGAAAGAAAGAAAGAAAGAAAGAAAGAAGCAGTACTGATGGCAGAAGGATGGATGGAAGGAAGGAAGGAAGGAAGAAAGGAAGGAAGGAAGGAAGGAAGGAAGGAAGGATAGAAATAAAGCAGTACTGATAGCAAAAGAAAGAAAGAAAGAAAGAAAGAAAGAAAGAAAGAAAGAAAGAAAGAAAGAAAGAAAGAAAGCAGTACTAATGGCAGAAGGATGGATGGAAGGAAGGAAGGAAGGAAGGAAGGAAGGAAGGAAGGAAGGAAATATAGAAAGAAAGCAGTACTGATGGCAGAAGGATGATGGATGAAAGAAAGAAAGAAAGAAAGAAAGAAAGAAAGAAAGAAAGAAAGAAAGAAAGAAAGAAAGAAAGAAAGAAAGAAAGAAAGAAAGAAAGAAAGAAGCAGTACTGATGGCAGAAGGATGGATGGAAGGAAGGAAGGAAGAAAGGAAGGAAGGAAGGAAGGAAGGAAGGAAGGATAGAAATAAAGCAGTACTGATAGCAAAAGAAAGAAAGAAAGAAAGAAAGAAAGAAAGAAAGAAAGAAAGAAAGCAGTACTAATGGCAGAAGGATGGATGGAAGGAAGGAAGGAAGGAAATATAGAAAGAAAGCAGCACTGATGGCAGAAGGATGATGGATGAAAGAAAGAAAGAAAGAAAGAAAGAAAGAAAGAAAGAAAGAAAGAAAGAAAGAAAGAAAGAAAGAAAGAAAGAAAAGCAGTACTAATGGCAGAAGGATGGATGAAGGAAGGAAGGAAGGAAAGATAGAAAGAAATAAAGCAGTACTGATGGCAGATGGATGAATGGAAGAAAGAAAGAAAGAAAGAAAGAAAGAAAGAAAGAAAGAAAGAAAGAAAGAAAGAAAGAAAGCAGTACTAATGGCAGAAGGATGGAAGGAAGGAAGGAAGGAAGGAAGGAAGGAAGGAAGGAAGGAAGGAAAGATAAAACAGAACAAAAGGTAGAACAAGCTCACAAACAACAACAGATGAAGAGAAAAACAGGAGAGAGCGTTGGTGCTGCTTAGCTGGAAGAGAGTGAAGACGGATGGGAGGAGGAAGGAGAACGACAGCGGTAAACGGAGTGACAGAGAAAGAGAGCGCGATAGAGGAAAAGCGAGAACGGCAGAGAAATGCATATGCTGCTGGAGGGGAGTTAAATAGTTTGGCAGGGGAGAGGTGGGGAAAGATTAGCTCGACTGACAACTCCATTAGAGACTTAACCCCGGCTTTGATCATCGCCTGAGCCCCTCTTCAGCCAGCCTGATGCGGGAGCCCAAACACAGCAAAGCTGACAGGCTCCTGAACGCAGGTCTGCCAGTGATCAAAGCCCTGTCTCTTAGAACTCAAACTGCCTCGCTCTCTCGCTGTTGTCCTGTGGGAGCGGTGGCAGACAAACGCTCAGACTGAGAGAGAGAGATCTCACAATGTGTGATTTACTCAGGTCATGCTGCGTGAAACAAGACGCTATTTGCTTTTGCATGTTTTGATTGTGAGAGGTTCCATGCGAGGAACTCGTTGTTTTCCTTTCTTAAGGTGTTCTCTTACATTTGTCACACCCCCTTCTCCTGCGCGGCTCTGATAAAAACATAAACTCTACTTAACAAAAACACAGCCCACAACAGGCACATGCTGCTAGACTGACATTTCAGCTGCTCACTTTAAAACATATTGTATTCATGCAAATGAGTTCATGTGAACTGAATATGTCGTTTAAATTCACACTTATGACACAGTTGTCACACATGCCATTATCTGTATTACACAACAACTGCAGGAAGGCTTTTAAGTAGTTACATTGGTTAGGGTTTCTTGGGTGATTAAAAAATTAAAACAATACACATAATATATATTTTTTATTTTTATGTATATTTTCTATGTAGTTGTTGTTCCTTTGTGTTGCTTTTTTGTTTATCTTTAAAATAAAAAAAGTAATATTGTTAATGATTCTTAAATTTAATATATTATTTAAAAAAATTAAAATAGATTTTTATTTTCATTCGGTCTTTTTGCATTTACTCCCTTTCTTGCTTGCTTTTGTTTGTTCTTTCTCTTTCTATCGTTCTTTCATTTGTTCTTTCTTTCTTTCTGTTGTTTGTTCGTTCTGTCTTTCATTCTTTCTTTCTGTTGTTTGTTCTTGCTTTCTATCTTGCTTTCTTGCTTGCTTTCATTAGTTTGTTTTTTCTTTCTATCGTTCTTTCGATCGTTCTTTATCTTTCATTCTTTCTGTTGTTTGTTCGTTCTTTCTTTCTGTTGTTTGTTCGTTCTTTCTTTCTGTCAATCTCTCTTTCTTTCTTTCTTTCTTTCTTTCTTTCTTTCTTTCTTTCTTTCTTTCTGTCGTTTGTTCGTTTTTTCTTTTTATTTCTTCCATTCTTTCTGTCGTTTGTTCTTGCTTTTTCTTTCTTTCAGTCATTCTTTCAGTCGTTCTTTCTTTCTTTCTTTCTTTCTTTCTCTTTTTTCATTCTTTGTTGTTTGTTCTTTCTTTTTTCTTTCTTTCTTTCTTTCTTTCTTTCATTCTTTCATTCTTTCTTGCATTCATTCGTTCTGTCATTCTCTCGTTTGTTTTTTTCTTTCTGTCGTTCTGTCAGTTCATTCTTTTTCTTTCTTTCGTTCTTTCTTTCGTTATTTCTTTCTGTCGTTCTTTCATTCTTTCTTTCATTCTTTCTTGCATTCATTCGTTCTGTCATTCTCTCGTTTGTTTTTTTCTTTCTGTCATTCTGTCAGTGTTCATTCTTTTTTCTTTCTTTCGTTCTTTCTTTCGTTCTTTCTTCCTTCCTTCCTTTCTTCCTTCCTTCTTTTGGTCGTTCTTTTGGTTGTTATTTCTTTCTTTCGTTTGTTCATTCTTTCTTTCTGTCGTCTGTTCATTCCTGCTTTCATTCTTGCTTTCTTTCTGTTATTCATTTGTTTGTTTGTTCCTTTCTTTCGTCCATTCTTGCTTTCTTTTTGTCTTGCTTGTGGTCGTTTGTTCTTTCTTGTTTTGTCATTCTGTCGTTTGTTCTTTTTTCTTTCTGTCATTTCTGTCGCTCTGTCGCCCCATTAGTGAGCAAGTAATGTAAAGCTATCTATAACTTTTCTTTCGTTCTTTAGTTCTATTCCTTTTGTTCTTTCATTATTTCTTTTATTCTATCGTTATTTCTTTAGTTCTTTCGTTATTTCTTTTGTTCTTTCATTATTTCTTTCGCTCTTTCATTCTTTCTTTAGCTGTTTGGACTTTCATTTCGAAGTGAATGTGATATATGCTTGATCTTGGATTGCCTAAACATGAGTAAATGTTCGTTTTAGGGTGATCTATTCCTTTAAGGCAAGTCCACTTTCACATCAATATGTTTAGTTATAATGTTTATGTGGTTTTTTGTTTGTTTGTTTGTTTGTTTGTTTTTTGTTTTTTTTGTTTCACAAAAGAACATTGAAAGCATTTGAAATGGCATGAACAAAAGCAAACTACTTACTAGTTACAGTAGTTATGGAAAAATGTGAGTAAAAGCAAACAACACCTTCACATGATGCTTAGTTCTCCTTCCTTGCTTGTTACGTTTAGTTTTTCGCTTATGGCTGAAGTGCGTCAACGAAAGGTCAACCCAGATTATGTGAGTACAGAGTGACCTAAAAATGAAAAGTCATCCAATATGCACTGCTCTGATATTAATCACATTCTAGAAACTATTTGTAAGTCATTTAAGGTCCTGTGTATATTAAAACTTGGCATTCACTAATATGTTAAGACTGAGGATTTGCTCTGCCCACAACAGAAGTGTTCTCCATATTTCATTTCCATATTTCTTTTGGGAATGCTATATTTTCAGATGCAGCTCTTTTTTGTTGATTCATCTGAGTTAGCGAGATGCTCAAACATTTTGAATAACCTAACAAGCTCTTCTGCTATCATGACATTGTATTATAACTATCGAAGACAATGTTTAATACAAGATGCGTATTACTTGTTACTTAACACGTCAGAACTCTGACGAGGCAGAACGTTACTAAATTAGCCATATGGCTTATTAATCCCGTGATGATTTATAGAGAGGGAATAAATGCACGATGCCGTGCTTTAGTAAATGAGGAGGGACCAAAATCTTCTTTGTGGTATGATTTATAATATATATTTTTTTAACAATACCTGGTGATAAATAGAGAGAACTCGTGCCTGTGAGGGTGGAAAAAAATGGGTCTTTACCTACTGGCTGGTATCCCTGCCTTGTGGGCCCACCAAACGGATTTCTGCTTCCAAAAGAACCTGCATCAATGGATCCGTAAGACATTCTGGGTCCTCCAGTAATTTCTTGAGCAGCCAGATGGGATTAGTCTGCACAGACAAACAAACAATAATGCATATATTTATAACCACAATTATAAAAAAAAGAACCAGTTAAATAAATCATAAATCAGTTAAGCAAAATATTGCTTACATATGATTGATTGATTAATTAATTGATTGATTGATTGATGCTCAAATAGAAAGAAATATTAGTATCTAATATTAAGTAATGATAATTTTTAATTGTATTTTATTTTATTTTATTTTATATTTTATTTTATTGCAGCACACTGGTGGGCCTTCCACAATTTAATGTATTTTAAATGCACAAATATACAAGAACTATACGTTTTTAATAGTAAGTAATAGTATTTTATTTAATTTTTTATGTTTTATTTCATTACTTTTTTTTGCAGCACAAACATAGGCCTGCCACAATTTCATGCACAAAAAGAAAGTGATATTGCTATTTAATAGTATTTTATTGTATATATATTTTGGCTGCACACCTATGGGCCTGCCACAATGTCATGCATTTCAAATGCACAAAAAGAAAGTAGTATGTATGTATGTATTTTATTTTATTTTATTTTATTTTATTTTATTTTATTTTATTTTTTTGCCAGCACACCCATGGGCCTGCCACAATTGCACATATTTTAATGTACAAATAGAAAGTAGTATTAGTAGTTTTAGTAAGTAATAGTATTTTATTTATTTATTTATTTATTTATTTAGGCAGCACACCAATTGACATGCCACAATTTCGTGCGTTTCAAATGCACAAATACAAAGTAGTATTTATTTTATTTTATTTTATTTTATTTTATTTTTTTTTGCCAGCACACCCATGGGCCTGCCACAATGTCATGAAAGTAGAGCCACAAATAGAAAGTACTATTTTATTTTATTTTATTTTATTTTATTTTATTTTATTTTATTTTATTTTATTTTTTATTTTATGTAAGTAATAGTATTTTATTTTTTTATTTATTTAGGCAGCACACCAATGGACATGCCACAATTTCATGCATTTCACATGCACAAATACAAAGTGGTATTTTTATTTTATTTTATTTTATTATTATTTTATTTTTTTTGGCTGCACACCCACGGGCCTGCCACAATTTCATTCATTTTAAATGCACAAATAGAAAGTAGTTTTATTTTATTTTATTTTATTTTAGGCAGCACACCCATGGGCCTGCCACAATTTTATGCATTTTAAATGCACAAAAATAAGTATATTGTATTTAATTTTATTTTATCTTAGTATTATTATTTAATATTTAATATATTAATACTATTAATACTAAATTAATATTTATTTAATTATTTAGTAGTGTTAGTATTTAATAGTGTTATTTTGTTTATTTTATTTAAACTATTTTTATCAACATGATGTGTATAAAATAAATAAATATTATGATAAACAATCATTAATTATATTATAATTAGTATTATTAGTATTAGTATATTAGTATTAGAACTATTATAAAATTATTAACACAAACAAATAGATAAATAAATTTAATAGCAATGTTGTACTAAGAGTGTAAATGTCTTTCAGGTAAACATGCAATAAAATGAAACCCACATGTCTGATAGATTGACTTGAATGAAGTTAGTCCTGACCCATCTAAACTGTGACCTCTCAAACTCCTGGGGCCTGGTGTGTAATTAACAGAGGCGCATGTGCTACTTCATCAGTGCACTGGGACTGTGTCAGTTACATTCATTAGCAAAGTGCTGAATGTGTGAACTGATATGGGGCATCTGTGGCACGATTTCACCCCACAGTGACATGTACTTCATGTGTGTGTGAGTGTGAGCATGAATTAAACCCCCTGTGACACAGTTACACTACTCATGCCATGAATCAGTATTCGCAAGACTGATAAACGCTCACATTCATAATAACTTTGGTGAGGGGTGTGTAACAAGGTTAAAAGGTTAAAGAATGCATTGGGAAAGTGTGTGTTGGCATGCACAGAGAGATAGCAAAGCTGCTCAGTGGAATCACCTACAGTAGCATCATGTCACAAATACAGCGTCAAATGTCATGTTCTACATCATTCACAACGGCGACAGAAATCACACTTCACATGATATAATCTTGGCATTTTTACAAAGAGCTGGAATTAAAGGGATAGTGCACCAATAAATGTAAACTCAATGACAAGTTTATTTTTTAAAATATTTTTTCACACTAATGAAAGAATCTAATGAAAGTAACATTAAAAAAGAAAGAAAGAAAGAAAGAAAGAAAGAAAGAAAGAAAGAAAGAAAGAAAGAAAGAAAAAGAAAGAAAGAAAGAAAGAAAGAAAGAAATGGTGCAAATATAATCTACCCATGTACAAATACTTATTGACAAAAATAATGTTTAACCTATTTGCTTTTGCAGCATCAAATATATATATATATATATATATATATGTGTGTGTGTGTGTGTGTGTGTACAGTGGGTACGGAAAGTATTCAGACCCTCTTAAACCACTCTTTGTTATATTGCAGCCATTTGCTAAAATCATTTAAGTTCATATTTTTTTCCTCATTAATGTACACACAGCACCCCATATTGACAGAAAAACACAGAATTGTTGACATTTTCGCAGATTTATTAAAAAAGAAAAACTGAAATATCACATGGTCCTAAGTATTCAGACCCTTTGCTCAGTATTTAGTAGAAGCACCCTTTTGATCTAATACAGCCATGAGTCTTTTTGGGAAAGATGCAACAAGTTTTTCACACCTGGATTGGGGATCTTCTTGCAGATCCTCTCCAGTTCTGTCAGGTTGGATGGTAAACGTTGGTGGACAGCCATTTTCAAGTCTCTCCAGAGATGCTCAACTGGGTTTAAGTCAGGGCTCTGGCTGGGCCATTCAGGAACAGTCACGGAGTTGTTGTGAAGCCACTCAGCCAGCTGTGTGCTTAGGGTCATTGTCTTGTTGGAAGGTGAACCTTCGGCCCAGTCTGAGGTTTTAAGCACTCTGGGGAAGGTTTTCGTCCAGGATATCCCTGTATTTGGGTGCATTCATTATTCCCTCGATTGCAACCAGTCGTCCTGTCCCTGCAGCTGAAAAACAACCACCACCATGCTTCACTGTTGGGACTGTATTGGACAGGTGATGAGCAGTGCCTGGTTTTCTCCACACATACCGCTTAGAATTAAAGCCAAAAAGTTCTATCTTGGTCTCATAAGACCAGAGAATCTTATTTGTCACCATCTTGGAGTCCTTCATGCGGGCTTTTATGTGTCTTGCACTGAGGAGAGGCTTCTGTCGGGCCACTCTGCCATAAAGCCCCGACTGGTGGAGGGCTGCAGTGACGGTTGACTTTCTACAACTTTTTCCCATCTCCCGACTGCATCTCTGGAGCTCAGCCACAGTGATCTTTGGGTTCTTCTTTACCTCTCTCACCAAGGCTCTTCTCCCCCGATAGCTCAGTTTGGCCGGACGGCCAGCTCTAGGAAGGATTCTGGTCATCCCAAACGGCTTTCATTTAAGGATTATGGAGGCCACTGTGCTCTTAGGAACCTTAAGTGCAGCAGAAATGTTTTTGTAACCTTGGCCAGATCTGTGCCTTGCCACAATTCTGTCTCTGAGCTCTTCAGGCAGTTCCTTTGACCCTCATGATTCTCATTTGCTCTGACATGCACTGTGAGCTGTAAGGTCTTATATAGACAGGTGTCTGGCTTTTCTAATCAAGTCCAATCAGTAATCAAACACAGCTGGACTCAAATGAAGGTGTGGAACCATCTCAAGGATGATCGGAAGAAATGGACAGCACCTGAGTTAAATATATGAGTGTCACAGCAAAGGGTCTGAATACTTAGGACCATGTGATATTTCAGTTTTTCTTTTTTAATAAATTTGCAAAAATGTCAACAATTCTGTGCTTTTCTGCCAATATGGGGTGCTGTGTGTACATTAATGAGGAAAAAATGAACTTAAATGATTTTAGCAAATGGCTGCAATATAACAAAGAGTGAAAAATTTAAGGGTGTCTGAATACTTTCCGTACCCACTGTATGTATACACACACACACACACACACACACACACATATTATATATATATATATATATATATATATATATATATATATATATACATACATACATACATACATACATACATACATACCACAATAAATTTTTAGTCCATAGACAAAATGTTTTAGTTTTTATTTGTTTTTTTGCAGCATGAAATACAATGTAAATCATAATAAAAAAAAATATACAAATCTACAAACCAATAAAATAAAGTAGATATATAAAATCAAATATAAAATAAATATTTATTGTATTTTTTTGCAGCATTAAATACAATTTATAATCACAAAGACACAAATCTACAAATAAAATAAAATAAATCATATTCATTGTTTCTACACAAAATATTTGTTTGTTTTCATTCGTTTTTGCATCATCAAATAGCATCAAATAAAATGTAATTCATAATCACAAAGATACAAATCCACAAATAAAAAATAAATAAAATATGAAATAAAATTTAAAAAAGAATATGATATTTATTGTCCCTACACAAAATGCTTGTTTTTATTTATTTTGCAGCATCAAATAACAGTTAATTCATAATCACAAAAGACACAAATCTACAAGTCAAATAAAGTATTAGAATAGAATAAAATCAAATTAAATTAAATAAAATAAAAAAAAAAACATTACTTTAAAATAAAGTAGACAACTGTGTGGTGCAAATATAATTCAGCATGTACACATACATACAACATACATACTCATTCACAAATGATGATAATAATAATAATAATAATAATAATAATAATAATAATAATAATAATAATAATAATAATAATAAGTCAAGAAAATGTATGTGCAATACACCAAATAAATTCCAAAAAATTTAGTGAATAACAACTTGAATTTCAGCTTTTTTTTTTCTAATGCCTAACAGCTTCAAAATATGAGTCATATGGACCACATTTACAGTATGATCATTTGATTATGCTTTTTTTTTTTTTTTTTTTTTTTGACATTTTGGCAGCCCCAAAACGTATTGCCTTTCATTATACTCAAAACAGAAGACAATATATTCTTCAAAAATCTTATATTCTTTTCTGTTCCACGGAAGAAAGTAAGTTATACAGTATGCAACGCCATGAGGGTGAGTAAATGACAGCTTCTATTTTGGGGTGAACTATGCCTTCAAGCAAAGCAACTTTGCAAAGTTTTAAACATTTCATGTGATTAAAAGTTTATTATTTTTAGGCATTTCTGTAGATCCAAGCAGGATACGCAAGCTAAATTGTAAAAATAAAAAAAAAAAGCTGAAGAAAGTGTAAGGACCTGTGGAGATAATGACAGATGTCTCCGCTGAGAAAGATTGCGTCGTTTTTGAAGCAGAGACTGAAGGTGGGCGAGGTGGCCAAGCCTGCGGGAGAATTGAGATGGAAGATGAAATTTGCCGGGCCACGTGGCCAAATAATCCGATTAATTTCCATAGAGCGGGAAGATTAATTACTTTTGGCAGCAATAAAACATTTCTGTGCTTCTTGATTTTGAGCCCAGACAATGTTTTGCTGCTTCTTGCTCATGCTCACTCAGATCCTGGGTAATATTTACTTTGATTATTTTTGTTCTGACTATATTTGACTACATTTTTCAATTAAAAAATATTATTCTTTGCTTTTTCGCTTTGCACAGTTCACAGAAAATAACTCCAGTGTTTAATACTGCTGTTGTTGGTAATTTCTCTTTCACACCAAATAAGACTCAAACGTGGGGTCATCGGAGCACAAAACCTGTATTCAGCAGAGTCCGCTTGTGATCAGACTGGCCAAACGGATTTGTTAATGATATCCGAGTTCTCGGATGGTATTTAAAAACAACAGCTTAGTTCTTTTAAACCTTTCCAGCCCCGGGTTTGTTGTCACAAAGGCTTCCATCATGACTGGATTGACTGACAGAGCTCTGACTGACAGGTCACTCATATAAGAAACACAGCGGTTGATTAACTCAGGTTGATCAGTCTGTCACTCACAATTAGACAGCTGTCTGTTCCTCTGCTAATCATGTGACCGGACAGGAAGGGGCAAGAGGACACGACTGGATTTAGAAAATGCACTTGATCCCAATGTTTCAGGATGTAATAAATATTTGTAGCAAGTATTATTAGTAATGAAACCTGGTAATGAAATCATAGAAGTACTACCTAAATGTGTCAGTTGCACTGCTGTCTTTGCAGGGTCAGGAAGCTCTCAGATTTCATAAAAAATCTACAGTTTGTGTTCTAAAGATGAACAAAGGTCTTATGGGTTTTGAATGCCATGAGGGTGAGTAATTAATGACAGAATTTTCATTTTTGAGTGAACTGTCCCTTTAATGTTAATGCGTAATGCCATGCCAGCTTAGAGTAGGTGAATAAAAGCATAGTTTAAAGACCTGGAGTGCTGAAAAAGTGACCCTTAATAGTTATATTAATTGTTTTTTGAAAAAAAAAGAGAAAAATTTGAGGTCAATTTCAGCTCAAACATTGTCCTTATGTAACATGGGTGATTAAGCAACCAAGAGATGCTGCAAGAGCAAAAGCAGAGAGAGAGAGAGAGAGAGAGAAAGACAAACTAAAAGTGACAATTTTTAGAACAACTAGTCCTAGTTAAACACATTTCAGCAAATTAATAGACAGCTAAATGAATCAATTAAATAAAAGACTTTAAAAAATAAAAATAAAAAATTCTGGCAGAAAGCATAACCAAGAACTAGCCACAATTTGGTATGTGTGCACAAAAATGTAAATAGTTGGCTAAAATAGCCAATAATAAAAAAGATGGGCAACATTTTAAATAATAATAATAATAATAAATTATTGTTCTTGTTGTTTGTTGTTGCTCTTGTTATATTACAGGAATAATTTGACATTATTATATGTGTTTATTTTATTCTACATAATAATACATATTATGTAATAAATATTTTATTATTATTATTATTATTATTATTATTATTATTATGTAGAATAATACATTATGAATGTCAAATTATTCCTGTAATGTAACAACAAATAATAATAATAATAACAATATATTCATTAAAATTAAATATTATCATTAATGCTATTGTTGTTGTTGTTATATTACAGTAATAATTTGGCATTATTATAATTTCATATTCTACATAATAATAATAATAATAATAATAATAATAATAATAATAAATGTATTATTATTATTATTATTATTATTATTATTATTACTACTACTACTACTACTACTACTACTACTACTACCACCATTATCATCATTATTATTGTTATGTAGAACAATAAATTATATGTCAAATTATTACCGCAATAACAACAACAGCAATAATACAATTATTATTATTATTATTATTATTATTATTATTATTATTATTATTAAATTATGTAGAATAATACATTAGATTAATGTTACATTATTATTGTAATATACTACTACTACTACTACTACTACTACTACTACTACTACTACTACTACTACTACTAATAATAATAATAATAATAATAATAATAATAATAATAATAAATAATGCATTACATAAAATTGGTTATTGATTATCATCATCATCACCATCAGCATTTGTATTATTACAATAATTAAACATGAATGTAATTTATTATTAGTAGTAGTAGTAGTATTATGTAAAAAGTTATGATGCATGTATTATTGTTAGTGTTATTTATAATTTCTACTAATACCATTTTATTTTACATTATTTTATTTGAAATTATTTAATATAGTTTTGAATTATTATATCATATTTTCAATTATTTTAAATGATTAGTATCTATTATTATTTTATTTTATTTTATTTTATATTACAGCTCAGGTGATCGGGTGACAAAAAATTGCCTGCAGTAAGTACTAAATGGCAGTGTACAAAGATGCAATTTTTGAATCCAGCACTGCGTCAGCTGAGCAACTGCCAATGAAATGTGATCTGCCTCCAAGTTTTATAGACCACCTTGATTGTAGGTTTTGGCAAGTAAAATAGACTGAATTGTTAAATGCATAAAAATCTCATTGAAGAAAAAAATCCACAAAAGAGAACAATGGCTCACATTGTATACAGACCTTGAAAAAAAAAAAAAAAAAAAACATTGAGGGGTGATTTGAGGTGAGAAACAGAAGCAAGAAGCAGAGACAGGAAGGAGGAGGGGGACATATGTGTCATCCCACAGCTGCCATTGAGGTGTCTTCTGTCTCTTTTTGTGAGTGTGTGTGTGCGCTGAGCAAGTGTGGGAGAGAGAGTTTGTCAATGCGTGTTATCAGAGAGGAGGTGGAAGTGGGCCGGCAATAAATACAGCCATCAGAGGCCGTGCAGGATTGTGGGCCGACAGGGGGCCGACAGAATGCTTCATCACTTCCTCTCATTCTGAATTTGTCCCCTCACTCCGCTCCCCGTCTCCCATTATCACCACGGAGAGGCTTAGCACAGCACGAGAGCACACAGTCACAGAGCGGAACACTCAGGACACACAGACACTGCTGTCACATGGCCTGCTTATTCCACACACACACACAGCAACAGTGTGCCCACCTGAGGGCTTTATGTGTGTATGTGTGTGTGCCATATCACTCATAGAGTCCGTAAACACCAGCGGTGCACAGTCTCAAAGCCTGTAATCCATATTTTTACGGAGTGATTTACAGGCATTAAGGATGTCAGACCAGTCACTCTCAATCTGCCCCAATACTCCATGGCTACATTCAGCCAGTGCCGAGATTGACCGCATTTTCGAATAGGTTTGACTACCACATTTTTCAGCAGCAAGCCCAGCTGTTGTACAAATCTGGATACAAGCTACTTTTTCCTAAATACTAGTGGTGTGACACAGTAGTGATTGCTTTAAAACATCATAAGCATCACTTCCCCTATTTTTTTTTTTTAATCACCTCAATGCGATATACGTCAACTTTACATTTATATATCACTCAAAGGTTTAGGGTCGGTTTGAATGCTAAATACGTACCAATAAGTACATATCACTACAGTTTCCAACAGAAATGAACACTAAAGATGGTAAAACAGCATGCAGTTGTAATTGACCTATCAGTAAGCCCCACCCCCCTTAGTTACTGTTGCTGCCTCGGACAAACAAACAGAGTTTCCCACTGTCTTACAATGACAGCTGTCAGTCTGAAAACTTTGTCCGAAGATGTTTGATGAATTTTGAACACAGAAGGACCACCTCTCGTCGAGAAGCATTCAAGTAGGGCTTTAATATGCCATGGAAACGCTTGTTGTTTTTACAACACATTTGCTTTTGTTCATACTATTGGGTCTGTTTAGGTGTAGTGCAGATGAGCAGAAAAAAACAGCATTTGTTGAAAAATAAATATTTTGTACCGTTATGAATGTCCTTACTGTCACATTTTTAAATTAAATGCATCCTTTATAAAAATGGATAAATAAATAAATACTTTCCAGTATTTTGTTTTTATTTTTTATAGCTGCAACAGCTCATTATGCTATTTTGTACAATATTATTCTTGATGTACTGTCATAATAGTAGACAAACCTATTTGTTGGGCACACAGTCTGTTTACTGCACTTTGTTGTTCTTCTAGTTATTTATCTACAGAGGTGTAAAAAGCACTCAAATTTTACACAAGTGAAAGTACAGATACTCAGTGAAAACTGCACTTATTTAAATGACAAGTATCTGGCCAAAAACATACTTGAGTTAAAATAAAAAAGTACAACTTTAAATCGTACTCAAGTATTAAAAAAGTAGAGACATACAGAAGTTCGATTAAAAGAAGGAAACAAAACAAAATGCAATGGCATAGGTCAAACACGTATCTAGTGCAACAACAACAATTAAAATGCAGCACAGCGGAACACAGAAAAAAAAAATACAAGGAAAGGGATTCAAAGAAAACAACATTTCCACCCTCATGCCATCCCATACGACTTTCATTTATCAGATGAACACAAACAAAGAGCTTTAGAAAAAAATATATATAGCTCAAGTGTATGGGATGTTTACCACATATATTGTGCATAAGATAAAATAAAAATGTAATGTACTTTTTTAGATTAAATAAAATTGTAAGGAGTAAAAAGTACTGTTTTTTTCTTCAAAAATGTAATCAAGTAAAAGTACAAGTAGTCCGTTTAAATTGTACTTGAGTAAAATGCAAATCCTATTTAAGTACAGTAATTAAGTAAAAAACTCAAGTATTTTACACCTCTGTTTATCTATTTACCTATTGCAGCTAATGAAGCGGAACTCTTTCACATTCACAGAAAACAGCTTATGTCTGTGTTGCTAAATAAGTTGGACAAGCCCTCATGTTTTCATAAAAACATAATTACTTCCAATGCTTGTAGGGAATCAATCAAACAGTAGTTTTAACAACATTAAACACTGTAAAAGAGGCTTGAATGATCACATTCTGCTGCTGTGTAGAAATTTGTTTAGATGGTCAAATCTTAATGCATCCCTTATAGGGAGGCGTTTCAATTCCAAAACATTTTGGTGTATGTATGAGGTGACTTCCTCAATGCACCCAGAAAGATTCTACAAACAATGAGAAAATCTAAAGAATTCTGTGAAATGGATTTAGAGATGGTTAAATGAAAGTAAAGGCCACACTGCCCACAACAAACAAACAGCAATAAACAACAGATGTAATCAGAGGGATTCTAAATCCAACATTAATCTTCAATATCTGAAATGGTAGTGCTTGTTGGGGAAGTAGCTTTATTAGCTTGAAGAGTAAGGGAAATGAACAATGTGATTGTAACGTATTTAGATAGATGTTTAGTGTGTACAGGATGATGATGCATCTAATGTGTTATTAGAGGAAATAAATAGAAACATTTGCCAATTTAGTTGTCATGTGCCCCCCTCATCTTAGCTAAAATGAATAAGCCAAAATATTTAATAAGACACATAACGGGTGAGGGATGTCTTTGTGAATGATGGCTGCTCCAGTTCGGTGTCTTTCTGCTGAGTTCTGTGGGCGCAGATTTGATGTAGGCCTACTCATCGCCTACTGTTAAATATAACAATGCAGTAAAGGGAACAGTAGCTTGACATGGTGCCATGCATGTGCGTCAAAGCGCATGAGGGTGTCATTTGTTTGACGCAGGAAAAAAATAAGGAAAACCCAGCAAAAAAAACAATCATTAAAGCCATTACTCATGTTAACCATTCAAAATGATCTAATATTAGTGTTTTATGTTGTTAATCGCTTGCCTGTTGATTTTAAAGCCCTCATTTAGGCTCTCAATCCTATTATGAAAAAGCTAACAGAGGGGTACTAAAGAAGACACAATTTAAAAAAAAAATTAAATTATTATCTATTTAAAGTAATGTTTTTCTAAATATGTACACTCTCAGGAAAGAAAAAAAAAAAGATCCATCGGTACTTTTTAAAAGGTACACTTTTCTACTTTATTTACTCTGAAGTGCATAATAGCACCTTAAAAGGTATTACCTGAAGCTTACATATTAGTACCAAAATAGTATGTATTGGTATCTTTTGAAAGGGTATAGACATAGCGACCTTTTGTACCCTTACTTCTGAGAGTATAGGATAATTATGTTGAACACAAATTCATAACTATATAGAAACATGGTCAACTAAACTATTAAAAACTCTTAACAAAAAATATATAATAATAATAATAATAATAATAATAATAATAATAATATTATATATATATACACACACACACACACACACATATATTAAATAAAGAAATAAATACCACACATTAAGTGGCTATATATCAAAAAAAAAAAAAAAAAAAAAGAACACAATCAATATTTAGCAAGACTGCACCTACCTAAATCAATTACTAAAAAAAGCATTTTTGGCAAATCCAGGTAATTTACCATATAGAAATATGTTTTTTTTTAACGTTTAAGATATTTTAGAGTGCTAGCTGTGGTCCGATCCCCTAAAAACTTTGCATATATTACCTGTCGCATGTGCTCAGCAGGTTTTGTGAAGTTTTAACTTTTCCTTTAGGTTTTATAGGATTTTAAGTAAATTTGGACAGGCCCTGTTTCTAAACGACCCCGTTATAACTTCCCAAAGGGTAAATTTCAACATTTTTTGATAACTATTGACCTAGACAGTCCAGAGAATTGTACTGCAGTGTGTTTTTCCAGATTGAGCCTAGGACTGAAAAAGTAGTTTTTTTTTCATCTTCTCAATCATTTCATGAACGATTTGATTGGCAGAAGTGGTTCTCGAGGCAAAGTTGTCTGGAATGAGGAGTTTAATTGTATGATATGAATATCGTGCGCATGTGCGAAAACTGCAATGGACGATCATTTAATCATTAAAAAATTTGGTATCGCTCCCGCAGTGGCCGATTTCTTTCAAATATCTCTCAGACCTTTGGAGCTGTGAGTCAAACAGGTTTTGTTTGTTCCGACTGGACTCCGCTAACCTTGTCTAACAGGTGCTCAAACTTCATTGGCCAGTGGTGGCAATGTTTTTTGGGATACACAGATGTCCTTGTAGACACTTGTGGCGCTTCAGACCAAGACCATGCACACCGACTTTCATGTTGTTCATTCTTATGTTTTTCCCACCCTCCAAGCCCCACAATTTTTTTTTTTTATTTATTTTTTATTTTTTATTTTTTTTGCTATGACCTCAGATTGAGCTCTTACATAAGAGTACAAGAGTTTGGCGGATATATCTCATTTAGTTCAGGAGTTATAGGCATTTTATTAAAAGTAGCCCTGCCCCTTTCAAACGTTTTGGCAGACCTTTGCAACGGTGAGTCGAAATTTCAACTTTTTTTGACAATTATTTATATTTACTCTCCAGAGAATCTTTTTGCACTGGTTTGGCGAAAAACCTAGGACTAGTTCCCAGAAGTATATTTTTCCAAAAAAAAAAAAAAAGGTGAAATACCCAAAAATTTCAAATTGGTATGCATTTTGTCTGGTGTGAGCAAAGGATACCAACAACATAAGATACTTGAGCGAGCCGTGGTCACGTTGTAGGTGGTGTGAGTACTACCATCCCTCCAAGTTTTACGTCTCTATGACTTATGGTTTGGTCTTCACATATACTGCCCTACAAGGGCAACTCGCTAGAGTGTGAAACTGAGAAAAATTATTTTTTCAAATTATTTGTCAAATAGATGTTTTAGATACCTATAATTAATTTGGCTGGACAAATAAAAAAAAAAAATAATTAAAGTAATTTTTCTCAGTTTCACACTCTAGCGTGTTAAGGTATTATGCCTTTGTAGGCCAGTATATATATATATATATCTGTAGCAACATGACAGAAAGTAAGATACCAGAATTTTCGGTAACACTTTACTTTGATGGTCCCTTTGGAACATTCTATTGACAATAAGTAACGCTGTACCTGTACATGACGACTAACTCTCATTAGTAACTCTCTGCTTAATATCTGCTAACTCTTTATTGTGACGTTCTCTCAATGGACATTCTACCAAATACAAGTAACTTTTCAAGTACATTTCAACTTAATCTAACCCTAACCCTACCAGTCTACTAATAATCTACTAACACTTTAGTCAGAGTTAGTAGATAAGCAGGTGCAATGTTAATTTTCATTTTTAATATGAAACTATCCGATTTTGGAGCATAGCTATCACTCTTGAGTTTGAAACCTCCATTTTAAGCAACATGGCGCGATAAATACATTTTCTTCCACGGCCATGTCTCTTTTTCTTTGTATTCCTGTCAGCCTTGTAAACAGTGGGATTGCTCGTTATATTTTAAAAGCTTCAATCTCTAAAGCTGCCCCTTCAAAAGTCTTTGTTCAAATGGTGTTGACATTTAGTTCCAAAAGCAGAGAGTGAAGGACACATGCACTCACCCCCACACACACCCACACCAAATTTAGACAGTACAATTGCCCTGTCACAAATAAGAAAAACTCATTATTGAGATAAATTGCCAAGTTTTCACCCCAAAATAACCACCATCTAGCCTCCCCTATCAGATCGAGCAGTCATCATCGATACGGGAGCCGGGTAAAGCGGCCTAAAGTCATGTTAGCTAGTGCGAGTGATTCACCCTTTTAACACCACATCAGCCACTTCACAGCACTCACACATTTACCACACGCAATGAGCGTCATTTAGACATCAAGACATCTAAATTCCACCAAGAAGGAAGTAGAGGGATGTCAACTTTGTTTTACTGGTGGGTACTTTTATACAATCTTTCAAGTCTTAACAAGCTCCCTTCAGATAAAATAAGGAAGTAGTGGCTAAGCCGATGACTCACTGTTCCACAATTATTCACGGAGAACACTGGGTCATGTTTTCATTCATGATTTGCCTCCAAACCAGCCACCAAAACGAGCTGGCGAACAAACAAGTTTGGAATTCCATCATTAAAACACCCCTTCTAACAAGCTTGTTAATGATGTGGGAGGAGGATGCGAGTTAAACGTAATCTCTCCCACTATCTCACGCTCGTAGCTTGCTGAGAATTCCCTAACAGGATTCTGCTGAGAGATCTAAGGATAGCACAACACGATTTTCCAAGTAATCAGCCGTTAACAAGAGGTCTGGGAAATACATGGCTTTGAAAATAGTACAATGAGAAAATTATTAGCCTGTGCCTGATTTTTTTTTTTTTTTTTTTTTTTATACCACGGGTGCTTATCTTCATAGCAGCATTGTTTGACACACAAAGCAAAGTAAAAAGCACTTATGGGCCATTCTAAGATGGTAATAGTGTGTCTGCATATGATCTCATTTACCAAGATTTTTGTAAATGAATATGTAACATATATGAACAGTATCAGTGACATGCAACTAATACAGAAAATAATTTTCACACGTCCCTTATTTTGCACTAAGAAATGAAGTAAAGATAAAAAGCTCTTGGGGCAATAAACTTAATTTACCACACTGTTTTTAAATTATATGGAAAATACCTGTTATATGTGGTTCAAACTTGCAATTCAAGTATCTAATTATCTTTTGACAACTAGGGATGTGTCAGATTCCGAATACCCTGTTCGGAAAGGAAATGATGTGTACTACGGAACTCCTAAAGGGAATAAATAGATATATATGTCAATGCTTTCTTTTGCAATTATAGCGCTGGGCAATTATACTACATATAAACTGCGGACATCAGGGAGCCACTGTTAATATGCAGGGCATTGAAATCGCTTTTGAACACACTTGCTGTTTACTTTCACTTTCCAATTTGCGATCACACATACTCTGTCTTTACTACAGTGTTGTAGTGGCAGTACTCAGGATCTGCAAATCATTTGCCATTGTCTATCAGTCATCTCTCCTTACCCTGTTTATGTGGTAAGTGAAATCCTATGCACTGTAATGTAAAGGCTACCGCTGGCAACCGGCTAACCATGTCCCTTTAGTGACTCCGTTATGAACACATTATGCGTTTTCCACATCTTTCGGATTCACTATTTGGGCACATCCCTACTGGCAAATAAATAATATTTCAAACATTTCTAAAAATGAATGCAAAAATTATTTAACAAACATAATATTCTCTAAACCCACCAACCCTCCCACAGACTTCCATTTCAAGCACATCAAACATCACTATTTTAGTCCGTGGTTATTTAAAAAAAAAAAAAAAAAATTACCAAAAAACTAGTTGTTTTTAACAGAGAAAGTGTGGCTAACTGCACTCATATGTGTGCAACCTAACCTTATTCAAGTAAAAGCCTAAATGACTGAAAACTAAAAAGGAGGAACAAAAATTAACCCTGAATGAAAGTGTACCACTTCTTCATTAAAAACATCATTTGAGTAATTTAAACTGTTAAGAGACTGGTAAATCTGCTGGTAAACTGATTATTTAATCTATGAACAAGACAGTTACTGATCTAGATCCACCTTTTTCTTCGCGGCATGGCCATTTGCAAATGTTATGGGTCTGGCTTCTACATCCAGCTATTTTTAGCTGTTTAAATGTTGCAAATTGGTGTGTGTTACCATATGTGATGCGATCTGGGAAAACCCAGAGTACATTTATGAAGGATGGATGCACTTTTTTGAGCTTTAAACTTATTGCAGCTATTCACTGCCATTATAAAACCTGGAAAAGTCTGGATGTTTAAAAAAACTTATTTTAGTCACTGTACATGATGTAAAAGACACAAAATGAGCCTAAGGAACACAGAACACTTGCAAACATTTGAACATTAAATGTATATCTGTTCATAAAACATCACAGATTACAGCGTACAGGCTCTCCAATTCTTCTCATGTTTTACTCTGGACTTATTGCATAACCAGACACAGTTTGGCATTGTAATTTGTTGTTTTGTGTTCTAAACTTGTAGTTTTAGTTTATGCTGTCACCATTTGAACTAAATGAAAGTAATGCATAGCGATATGAAAATGGTGCTGGGGGCTCTTGAAGAATGAGAGCTGTCTGTCAGATGCGTTATACTGCATCATTACACAAACAGACTAACGTTACCCTGAAGAAGACAGTTTACGTTGTTTATCCTGGACATATTCTCTGAATTTTTGATCATCTCTTGTATGTTTAGATAGCACAAATAGTGTACTTTGTAGTTTACATTTAGAAAAGCAAGCGCAGCGCAACTGTTTGCACATCTGTGCATTTAACAGACTGTCATCGGACTCTTCTAAGTAACTTCATCCGATCATTCATCTCTGGATGTGAAATAGTCCCTTATAACATTGTTTAGCGCATTGACATCATTGCTATTTTTCTGCACTAAAGTGAATTTTGCCAAGATATGTTCAGAGATGATAGAAAAGATGTTAGAAAATAATAACTGAATGAAAACCTTTTTTTTTTTTAAACCAATTCAACCTATTTTTCAAATTTTCCATGTGCCAGCGAGACATCTGACGGGTTTTCCCAGATCGCGTCACATATTATTTTCATTTTTTATCTGAATTATGAACACACAGGTTTGTAGTGCAAAAAGTTTTTACTGTTTACTGCACGTTTTTATTTTTCTCATCATTTCCCTTTAGTGGATAATGAACCGGAAGTCTCACCTATAGGCTTTTTCCACGCTGATATGGTGTTACAAAAGGTGTTAATTTAGTTTCCTCGGTTTTGTGAATAGCACACTTGCTTTACTCAATCTAGATGCATGTTCATGCTTTCAGACTGCATCTTTGGAGAGTATAATAATACGCTTGCAGAGAGTGGCAAATGTCTATGCATAGGTTGTATGGAAAGCATGTATAGTTTGGGCGTGTATTATGCTAATTACCACCTGTGGGCTAGTGCTCTCTCATTTAAAATAATCTAGATTCATCAACATCAGAATGAGGGGAAGAACAAATTTATGTGCTTAAGCACCTGTTGAAAAAGTCTGCATCAGATTTACTAAGGATATGAAAATGCAGACAATTATAGGAGGAGAATGAGACCATTTCTAACAATGTACATATAATAAGAGTTTGGTGAACTACGAAATCTGTATCTGTGGCCTGCAGCACCTAGTTCTTGATGATGGAGAGGGTTTTTTTACAGCTGGTTCCATATAAGACCAGCTGCTCGATTTAGAAAAGATGGGCTGGCTTGTTTTTGATGATACTGTCACATTTATAAGATATGAAGACAGCTGGGCCAGGTAAGTATCAATAACACTTAAAACACAGCCTGTCCACATGGCGAGAGAAGAATTCAGTAGCCTTCTGTTAGAAAGAGAGTGGAGCACGGAGACTTTAATGATTTCATTTGTTAGAGAGCTGGAGGTGACTGGTCACACGTTTTTTCTTTTCAATAAACCCCCCCGTGCATTTGGATGAGTTATAAGGCAAGCCTGCCTCTGCTGTTTATGTGTCATTTGGCTTTATCAACATATTCTGCCTCATAATTTATTTAAAATGAGTCACCTGGGATCCAAAGGCTCTTCTGCAGTTTGTTTCCACTGTGAATGGAAGACAGACAAAGCCATCCTGGCTGGAAAGTTTTCAAAACCGAGATAGACCAATTTGCTCTCATCTGAGCGCAGCCCACATGCAACAGTCTATTTGCATATGGTTGTCTTCTAAATTACCCACAAACCCCTTTGTATCAGTTGGTTAGGCTTTTGTAGCTGCTTTTATACATGATTTTAGGTGTGATATCCTATGAAGATTAATTGCTTCTACTATAACCCCAAAACCATAGGGAAAACTCTGCACACATTATGTGAAATTTGAAAACACATAAAAATGGTTCATGACCATTCCTAAATTTATAATGGCACAGCAGCACAAACGATGCAGATACAGAACTTTGTTATGCAGATGCACTTAGCTGCAAATTATATCTTTACAATCTTTCCTTTTAGGTGTTTTGCTTCACTCAGCAGATAAACGGAACACATGGCTTGTGTGTGCTGAGATAATGATTTTAATGCATCCACACTCACTTCATCCTGTTTTCAGTATCCATCTAACAAAGAAAACATGCTCATGAAAAATTTCACTGACTCACAAGCTCATTCAATAGGAGAAGTTTTAAAACACATACATTGATAAATCATAATTTAGGACACAAAAACTTAAAATTGAGATGCCATAAGTCAAAAGTATGACATACTAGGTCATAGTTATGAGTCAAAAACTCAGCTATGAAATAAAGTGTCAAAATTATGACAATTCATATCAAAATTATGACAATTCATATCAAAATTATGACAAAAAGTCAAAATTATGTCAGTCATTATGAGATAAAACATTGAAATTGTGAGAGAAATTGTGTTATAATATGTCATTTGACAAATGTAGATTCAAACGCTCACTGATGCTTCAGAGGGAAACAGGATGCATCAAGAGCCGAGGGGCTTCATTTTGTTCAAAAATTTACACACCTGGCTCTTAATGCATCGTTTTTCCTTCTGGAGCATCAGTGAGCATTTGAACCTTCTGTAATAGTTGCATATGAGTCCCTCGGTTGTCCTCATTGTGTAAAGATGGATCTCAAAATCATGCAGTCATTGTTCAAAAGGGTTTAAATTTAAAGAAAGAATTTGTTGGACCTGAAGGATTTTTCTTAAGAAAAGTGGGCAGTTTAACTGTTCAGGGCAAACAAGGTACTCAGGTACAACTATCACTAAAGAAAAAAACACAGCTGTGGATCATTCAGGTAACAACACAGTATTAATAATCAAGTGTATGTAAACATTTGATATGGGGTCATTTTTATAAATTCAACTATTATTTTCTCTTGTAGACTATATGTTAATGTCTTTTATATAAAATATCTTATTCAGGTCAGTAGTAAATAAAAAATAACATTCATTTTGTATGATCCCAGTTATTTTGGTCAAATAATTAACATTTTGCAGATTTCCTCCTATCTGTATTCCCTTTAGGGATTCCGTAGTACACATTTTCTTTCCGAAAACAGTATTTGGATTCGGACACATCCCTAGGTTGCAATTGTAAGATATTAAGTCTTGTTGCAAGAATTACAAGAAATAGCCACAATTATACTTTTTGTAATATTTGAACGAATACAAAAACAGTCTTCCATAAATACTTACACAAAAAAAAAGGGTAAATAAAAATGATGACGCTAAAGGAAGCTTGCAATTGCACAGACTGAAACAACAACAACATTGTACGCTCCATCTACAGCTTTATTTTGGGCAGTAGCGCGTAGTGAGGTCAATCAGAGGAGATGTGGTAGGGCTCCACTGATGTGACGCTTAGGGGCTAAACACAGTCTTACTCATTTCAATTCAATTTCAGAATGTGGGGATGAAACCTAAGACCATCTCAACAAGTCAACAAGTGTACCAACAGCGTACGAGGACAAGTCACCACATCAAAAGTGCTAGTAAAAGAGCTATAAAACAAGATGGAGGGGAGAGAGAGTTTGAATGGTGAGTCTGGGTGTCTGGACAAATGTTAGCCTGAAGCACACACAATGATGCCGAGCTGGGTGACAAATCTACGATTATTTGGCATATTCCAACACAGCAGGATACACACAAACAGTGGCAGTCCATCAGACAAAGGGAAACAGGCTGAAATTCCTCAAAAGTCTATTTAAAATGAATGCAACAAGTGATAAAAATGAACTGTTGTTTAATAAAATGTGCTCATGTACATAGTATAGATCCAAAATTTGCTCATGTGCATAGAATAAATCCATGTAATATAAAAGGATTTGTCATTTATGCAAAAGGTAGGCCATGTTTTTCTTTTTTCTTTTTAATAAATTGAAGGAAATAAAAATAAACCTGCTTAAAATCTACTCCTGCAGGTAATCCAAGATGTAGATTTTGGAGTATTTCTTCTTTGGAACAGATTTGTATAAATATAGCATTATATAATGCATTCTACGCAATGAATATATATGAAGTGAATAATCCATAACTATAGCGCCAGTAAAAAATCAATACATAAAAAGTCCATCCTCTGTTGTCCTCTCACATCAAAATTCATTAAAATATTGGTTTGGACTGTTTTCGCTTGTAAACGGTGTTGATTCAGCAAATGCATATTTCTCTCCTTATTCAGATGAGAAATTTTTCACTGGAGAAAGCAATATTATGGATATAGAGGACTATTTTAGCTGGAAGCAATGGTCTGAAGTTAAAAATGTCTTAATAATGGATTTGTTTATGACAAACATGCAGCTTTTCATTTCACAAGACATTGGTTGATGGACTGGAGTCATGAAAATTGGTTCAAAAGAAAATTGTTGACTCCAAATATACATCAAAGCTGAATAAATAAACTTCCATTGATCTATAGTCTGTTAGGATAGGACAATATTTGAAAATCTGGAATCTGTGGGTGCAAAAAAAAAAAAGAAAAAAATCTAAATACTGAGAAAATCGCCTTTAAAGTTGTCTAAATGAAGAGTAATGCATATTACTAATAAATAATTACGTTTGATATATTTAGAGTAGGAAATTTATTAAATATGTTCATGGAACATGATCTTTACTTAATATCCTAATGATTTTTGGCATAAAAGAAAAATCGATAATTTTGCCCCATACAATGTATTTTTGGTAATTGCTACACATATACACGTTCTAATATGTGACCCTGGTTTTGTGTTCCAGGGACACATATTAAAAAGTGTTGGGTTGCTATCAAAAAGATTGTAATAAATTATTATTGTCTCGAGATATTAGTGAAAGATTGTGTATGGGAGCAAATTAATCAGAAAAACAAGACATGGACAAAAGACAAAAAGTTCACACAATGTTGAGACAAAATGTACATAATGTTTGCTCTAAATAAGACAAATTAGCAATGCTAGTTTGTTTCTATTCAGGGAAGCGCATATGTCAAGGTCATGCGTTGGCATACTTAAAGATTCCCTCACTTTGTGAGTGTGGAATTCATCAGAACGCAGCAATTTGTGTCTAAGATAAGATTCTGGGGTAAATCATCTTTGGTTTTCTCATAATGGCAGCAATTCCACCATTTAACAAGATGATGGCATGTGATGTATGTAGACATTTACACAGGACCCAAGGCTGTTTTGGCTGCCAGTGCTGTATGCCACTGCTGGACATGGTTATGACCCTCCCTTTGGGATTACAAGCTGTTTTAGGGTTGGATTTTGGGAGAGCTGATCTCACTATGAGCTCCGAGGGCTCCCTGGCTCATGAAGGAGAGAGAAACAGATGGTACACTGGACCTCCAAGTTCCAGCCTTCTGGTTCTCTCCTCACACCACATATGTTTCCCCCTACAGCTACAGTACATCCTGGTGATGGGTTTCCCACAATCCAACATAATCATGGCATAGCTGGCCCAAATGAGATAAGGAAGGACACACAGGACGTCTCCTTGGCGTGGTCCAGAAACATGTCATCATAGGAGGGGAAAAAAAAAAAAGGTTGATAAAAGTGAATAGAATAAATTCATACTGAATAAATATCTCTTCCTTTGAACTTACCATTGTACAGATAGTATCAAATGGTAATATGAAGGGTTGCAAAAGAATAGATATAACAGCATTATGTATTCAGAATTCAAAAATGAAGCTGTATAATGGTATTCAGCCCAATTACATTTTCAGGCACCCTTAATTATAAAGTTATCTAACTCAGATAAAATTGTTAGAATACTTTTTTAAACACTTCTCTTGTATTGTCCACAAAATAAAGCAGATATAAAAAAAAAAGAAAAAAGAAAAAAGAAATTGGTCAAATAAGAAAGTTTCTGAATGTACATTGTTACTCAATCTGTATTTCCTGCACTGCCCATGCAAAAGAAATATTTCTAATAAGAATTTGAATTAGCTGTGGGATTGCTGTGGGATTGTGGGATTTAATTCATGTAAATAAATAATTAGAAAGCACACATTTCTATTAAGTTGTTATAGAGCAGTGCTTCCAAAACTGTGGGCCTCGGCCCCCTGGTGGGCCGTAGCGGTATTGCAGGGGGGGCCGTAGCTAGGCTAAATCAAAATATTAAAATGGGGGATGGGGTGCGCAAAAGAAAATATTTTTCGGAGGTTAAAACAATGCTCTGACCGTACAGTGCAGTCAAGAATAACTTAAAGAGGTTGCCAACAAAACTGGACGAGCTTTTGTCTCTTGCTACAGGTGAATCCTCGCTATGCTGCGCGTTTTAAGTGTCAGTTCATTTGCACTTGTAATGTATTTTTATTCGTTGTTACTAAATAAACGATCGAGTGTGAGACTGTTCTGTCATAAATCGCATACCTTTAATTCCTGAACTTTCTACTGTCTGTTATTGGAAACGAAAGCTACTGGTTGATGTTTCGGGCTCAAGTTTACACGCTTTTGGTCCGTGCACTAGATCTCACCCAGAACTCGTGCTGTCTGTGGTAGTTTGGAAATCACTGAGGCTGTTTGTCCCTTCCATTGCTTTGGTTTTCACTATGTTACTGTGCTATTTCAATAATGAATCCAGCATAAATATGTGGATGACATTTCCGAAACATTGCAGCGTGTGTGTGTCCGAAAACTAAAGTTGCATATAAACTCTGAATGGGTTATAGTCAGTGGTGTGGTTCCTGAAGAAGTGGGCATACTCTTCGCATACATGCATATCTCTAATAAAATGGGTCTGGTTTTCTCTGTGTTAGAGTCGTTTTTAACTTACTATTTTACGTATTCGTTTACTGGATCCTTTGATAGAAAAGTTAACTGGGTTTACCGCTATAGGACGTCCTTTTCTGATCGTAAAAACCTGCTTATTTTTATAGGTATTGTTTTCGTTATTATAAACTGATTCAAAGGTAATCAATCATAAATATTACCTTTTCCAGTCACGCGCCTGCCCTAATATGCTTTCGCTTATGAACAGCAACATCTGCAGTGCGGGAGAAAGAGTGGGCGCGGGCGCATCAGGCACAATCATCAAACATATTTCAAAGCAAGCCGGCGTCACGGTCCTGACCGCATTATCACTATCTCTACAGTGTCGGGATTGTGGCTAATGCAGGACACGAATGATGTGCGCAGGGGGTATTATTAGAAGTGGATATATACGCAAAGCCGACTGACCGCATTATCACTATCTCTACAGTGTCGGGATTGTGGCTAATGCAGGACACGAATGATGTGCGCAGGGGGTATTATTAGAAGTGGATATATACGCAAAGCCGACTGAAACCCTCCACTACATCACTGACTACAGAAAGTGCGCAACTCGCGCTCCCTACAAAGCGTCACTCAACTTCACTGCGATCTCAGAAAGTTCCTTTATAAACAATTAAGGTCTCTAAAATACAAAACGAATCTCTAATTACATCGCATTTGCACTTAGTTAATGAGATGATTCACCAGCGCGCAAAACGAAACCAGGGCTTTCAGCAGTGAGTGCATTCTGACAAAAACGTTTCTAATTGGCCATTGCGTTCAAGAAATCAACAGATATGCATGTGATTGGGCTACATTGCTTAACCATGCAATAACACATTGGATAGCTTGCTTTCGTTTCGTTTTCGTATTTAGCAGCGCCTAGTACCCCGGGGCGGACATCTAGGATTCCATGATTCCTTTTTAAGATGGCATGACATTTCCCTTATAACCAAAAGATGGAAGCAGAGGCTTAGTTATTGACTGCAGCTGCCATTTAAACGCCTTAGTCTTGCTTTTTGATTCATTATAAAATTAGGGGGTCCTGGAGCTTTTGCTATGTTTTTGGGGGGGCTTACCCCTCTGAAGTTTGGGAAGCTCTGTTATAGAGGATTGCACGCAAAAACCAACACAGGGCGACTAACGTAGTCCAATTCATGTACAAATGACTCATATGAGCAAGTTCTTTTTAATGAATCCAAAACATACCACACAACCCTTGAAGTCAAATTCATGAACAAATAACTAATGTGCAACTTATAATTTAGCGAATCAAAAATGATCAGCGCAACTAGTGAAGTTTAACTTACAAACAAATGAGGCTTATTTAATGAACTGAAACTTTTCAGCAAATCAAAAACATACACACAACTAATGTGTAATGTCATTTACACTGTAAAAAAAAAAAAAAAAAAAAAAAAAAATGTTGAGTCAGCTTAAAATAATTTAGTGACAACTTAGATATTTGAGTTGAATCAACTTAAATTTTCAAGGCAGCTGAGTAACAAACACAGCTGTTAAGTTTAACGATCAATTTTTTTTGTTTATTCAACTTGAATATCCAAGTTGTCACTTAGTACAACTTAACATTTCAACTTGAATTAACTTATTTGAGTTGACTGAACTTAAAATTTTAAGGCAGCAGGGTAACAAATTATTTATTTTTACAGTGTATGAACAAATGATTCTTTTAAACCGAACCTCTAAATTAATTGTTCAAAAAGACTCACAAGCGACCAATTTGACCTTCACTGAATGAACTCTGCTTGTGCTTATTGAAAGAACATCTGACTGACTAAAATATTTAACAGTTATCTTTTTTCATTATAGATATTTAGTATTCAGCCATAAAAACATTAAGTATTCTGCTCTGGTAATACAATTAGATATACATCATACAGAATGTTTAATGCACTTCAACACCAAAACCACAGCAATACAATAGTACTTTGAGTGTAGTCTTCGTAAAAAGCCACAGTAAGTCTGAAAAGTTGCAAAAAAAAAATATGCAGGTGTTCATTAGTGCATGCTATGAGATTTTAAGCATGTATGTGATGGCGAGTCTCTCTGACGTAATGTGGCAGATGGTAAAATCTGCCATCGATGAGTCACATTATTTGCCCATTTTCCATAACATGTCAAAGTGTGTGTCATTTCAATGCACCATCTGATAATGTGCAGAAACTATTTTGGGCTCTGGCTCTCATTATATTATAGTACACTTCAAGCATTACCAGATAACAACGTTGTCCTCTGCGAATCGCTTTGTGAAAGTAATAACCAGTGATGTATACCAGATAAACAGTGAAACACAGTGTGCAGTAGCCCTATCTATAGAGCAGATAGTCGCGCTGTGCAGGTATTGAATCTCAGATCTCTCGTAATATCATCTATAATCAAAACCAGAAAATGCCTTTTGGAGATCATATCGGATCCGGCTTCATAAGCATGCTCAAAACCCTGGATTGCAAAAAGTGCTATCGCACTGTATTTAAAAAGTCATATTTATTGGAGTTTACATTCGGTAAGCCCACATTTATCAAGGTGACAAAGAATGTGGTTAAACAGGAAAGAAATCAATTCACAGAAAAGTAAACTTCAGCATCTGGATGCCCTTGTCAATGCCTCCTGGAACAAATAAAGTTACGGAGCAGAACCAGGAACTAATCTCATTAATGGCTGCCATTTGTGAGTGATTAAGGCCTGTCCTCATGCAATGGCACACTGGACATAAAGTTCTTAGAGGTTAATAACCAGTTACAATCAATTACTCAGCTAATATGATACAATCAATGGGTTCCTCTAATCACATGAGGCGACAAAAATGAAACCGACGACAATCAAATCTCTCGGATATCTGAGACACGTTACAGGCAAAGGTGAATGCAACTAGAAGCGCTGTGCATAGAACTGATGGAACAGCAAGATTTGATCTTTTAACCTCATACTGTGGGTTGACATAATCATGACGTCATTAAATTGGGTTGCCAAACTTGTTCTTTTCCCTTTTCAGATCACATATCACATCGGAAAGGCATTTATTTACAATAAAAATAAAGGAAATGGTCGAAAACTGGGAAAAAAGCTTAATACATTATTACTGCATATGGGTCATTTCGTGTCAAATCAACCAAATTTCAAAAACTTCCCCAGCTCAAATTTTTGATTTTGCTAATGTTTTTTTTTTTTTTTTCTCAAGAAAGATAGACATTTATAGTAATGAATGGATGAATATTTACTAAGTAATCCACTATTTTGTAGAGGGAGGTCAAAATGGCGATTTTCACCTTAGATTCAGAGTCAAGTTACAGGGGGGTTGCATTATGCCAATGGTGACCATTCAAAAATGGGGAAACAGCACTTTTCAAGTCTTTAGCAATCCTTGTTAAGACCCAATATCTAAAAGAGCATTAAAATATCTTTAATATTTCTTGAGTTACAGGCATGCAAACTTTGGAGAAAAACTTGAAAAGTGCCGTTTCCCCATTTTGAATGGTCACCACTGGCACATAATGCAACAAAGATTACTAAAGTCAACAGATTGTACTGATAGAACTACCAATCTCTGTGTAAAAATAAGATAATGATGCTGCCATCTTTCTGAAGTCATTTTTACCCCCCTGTATCTTGACTCTTAGGTGAAAATTGCCATTTTTACCTCTGCAAAATAGTGGATTACTCAGTAAATATTCATCCATGGCATTTAATATTTTGGCTTTTATCACAGTACATGTTTATCTTTCTTCAGAGTATATATTAGCCAAATCAAAAATTTGAGCCTGGGGCCTCTGGATGAGTTGACACAAAATGACCCTTATACTGTTTTATAATTAACTATTAACTATATATAACTACTAACTATTAACTAAATTACTACTCCCACTGAACTACTATTTACAATTATTAAAAAGTAAAAAAGAACATTTAGAAAATGTAAAGAAAATACTGTGTTTACATAGTTTTTAAGAACAAACCTGCCACTAGCTGTATAGTTACTAACTATTGATACATGTTTCTGTTGAAGCCGTCTGTTACTTTATTAACTAAACAGCAAAAAATTTATTTAACATAGAAATGCCGGGAAATACACCATCCATGAATCCTAATTCAAATCTCAGCAATAAAAAAAAAAAAAAAAAACATAAAATTTGAAATCGAAAGAGCTCACGAACCATTGCGAATGACAAGTCAGTGCCCCTACATTCTTAAATAAGAAATTAATACTTTGATTCATCAAGGGAGCACTGAACTAAAGCATCAAAAGTGTCAGTAAAGTTATTTTTTCAGCAATGTTTTTCACTCATTTCAACTTTCTTGTGCACCAAATCAGCATATTAGAATGATTTCTGAAGGATCATGTGATGTTAAAGACTGGCGAAATTAATGATATTTCATGAGTAATTCAGATTTGCCATCACAGGTACAACTTAAATTTTAAATTATATTAAAATAGAAAACATTTATTTTAGGTTGTAATATATTTCAGAATATTAATATTTTACTGTCGTATACATTCAGCATTAAAAAAGTCATTTTTTATTCAGTTACTTCATTCACAATGCTTCATGGGATTGTAGTGTAATATCTGGCTACACAAGTGAAACATTTTAAAAATTACAATTACCCTGCTTTGGTCCTGACTAGTTCTCAGTGTGTCTCATGCCTCATCTTTAAGCACTTTTTATTACAGCAGTTATTAGTTTAATTAGACCTAACTGTTGTCCACTCACACACCTCCAAAGCACATGGCTTGTTATCTTGTTGGGCGAAACCTCTTGTCTGCAGGGGTACACATATTAAATCTCAGCCTGGCTCTTTTCCAAACCGGCTGCTACATAATGCAGTCCAATTACACAGATTTCGAGTTACTTACTTATGCAATCAAGTAATTACAACCCAATCTCACCCGAGTCGCAAACACAACATAATCTTTAGATTGGCAGGGAAATTATGTCCAACGATGCACCATTTTTCGAGATGTGACAATTGCCTTCTTAATTATGATGCCATTGTGTCAACTTGCTTTCTCAACCTAATCAAAAGCGAGTGTAATCATGAAAGTGGTCCTGAGATGTGGATGGCGATGTTGTAATTGCATTTTAATCACACTGGTGTAGGGAACATGGGTTCTTGCTATCTCATCAGTTTCTTAAAATTGAAGTCAGAGAGAGAAGTCTGGCAGCTTCGGGAACTAAAAAGGGGCCTCGAGGTTTGCTTTAAAACCCACGTAGGACTTTGTGAACTGTCTTGCCCTGACAGCAAGGCCAGAGCAGTTTTGTTTGATAAGGTGAAGTGGGGGAAAAAGAGAGCAACGTGATGTGGATAAGAATTTGTTTCACTTCCCAGAATGCATTGCACTTCTGTAGTGTTCTATCTTTCTCTTGAACCAAAAGACTTGCTTTAATTAATGAGATTGTATGATGTAATCCACCGTACTTGAACAAATGTGATCTATGCTGAGGTAAACTGACTTATTTTGCAATTAGTCTTATCAGCAGGGGTGTAGGAGCGGTTCGAAAAGTGGAGGGGGGAGGTGCTTTATAAATCTCATCAAGCCTCTCATGACATGGTTTTTAATGCCTATAGCTGCAATAGATACAGATATGAGATACAGCTTGAAATGTTAAAAACTAACTTTAATAAAACTGCAGTCACTCTAGCATAGATGTGAATAATTAGCAGACCACAGGGCTGTGTTTCTCAAAAGCATTGCGAGATAAGTTGATCGTAGAGACCATGGTGGAAATGGATGTACGATCTATTCGGGTTACAATGCTTTTGGGAAACGTAGCCCTCATCCAGATCCTGGACCGGTTCCATCTGGACTATGAATCATTTCTCATTTAGTGTAATTGTAAACAAACATGCACAGCAACAGAAAACAAGAGATTTATCGACTGTCACGAATCAACAGAGCTATATACACTGCAAATTTGTTTTAAAAAGCTGTACAGCTACTTGATGTAACCAGTTAAAAGGAATAGTTGGCCCAAAAATGAAATCCTGTCATTAATTACTCACCCTCATGTAAATCCAAACCCGTAAGACCTTTGTTCATCTTCGGAACACAAGTTAAGATATTTTTGATGAAATCCGAGAGCTTTCTGACCCTGCATAGACAGTAATGCAACTACTAATATTATCAAGGCCCAGAAAGGTAGTAAGAACATTGTTAAAAAAGTCCATGTGTCATCAGTAGTTTAACAACAATTTTATGAAGCTATGAGAATACTTTTTGTCCACTAAGAAAACAAAAATAATGACTTTATTCAGTTTCTTCTCTTCTGTGTCAGTCTTTGATGTGTGTTCACTGACACTAAGAGAATGGTTTAGTATGTATTGAACTGAAATGCATTCAAATAACTTCCGACTACTGTGTCAAACATAGCTTGTGATGTTTAGCCCACAGTTTCTCCTTAGTTTTACCTATAATGCAGTTATAGAAATACTAACGTTGTGGTAAACTGTTTAGGTTTTCAGCATTAGCCCATGCAAAAGAAATAAAAATACCAGTGGACTTTCTTTGACAATAAAGTAGATACAGAATTGTTCATCCTTTCAAAAAAAAAAAAAAAAACTAATTTAGGCAACAAATCCACAGTTTTGATTGTCCATTTACTGAGAATGTCCTTCTCATGGACAATCGTAACTTTTTTAACAGTTAGGATTTTTAAAAATGCATATGAATAGACCAATTTGGAGTAGATGTCACAATTATGCATGCATTGTAGTGGCAGAAAATCACTGGTAACCAGTGAAGTGAAATGGGAAAAATCCACAGAATAAGAGATAAAATGTATTGTTGTGCCTTTGGATGTCAGAATTGGAATGCAAATAATTTTTATAGAATATTGTCATCAAAAATGCCATTTGAAGCTAAATGCAGACATTCAAACAGACATACTAATGTATGAAACCTACTTTACTTTTAAAGCATGAATTTGATTTAAACAATGTGTCTACATAATATTCACATGCGATGTTCAAAGGGAACATATTATATTAGCCTTACAGTTACAGCATGAAATACTATTGAAACTTATACAATTTTATATTTACCTATTTTATCTCACAATTCTGACTTTTTTCAGACTTTATATCTCGATTTATCTCAACAATAGCGAGTTTGTTCATTCTGAGGGAAAAAAGGCAGTGTGGGATATAAACTCAAAGGAGAGAATGACGAGTTGATTTTTCTTATCAGAATTGTGATATAATATCGAAAGTGTGAGAATAAAGTCAGAATTTTAAAATATACTCTCAAATTTACCTTTTTATTCTTTTAATCCATGGTTTCCATAGACTGCTACTTATTTTCTGCCAACAGATAGGCTCCGCCCACAATAAAATGGCATCACTGTTTGCAAACACCGAATTCTCTTATTCATATTGTCTCTCTCAGTCAGTGGCAATTATATTATGTGACATTCAGCCTAAATAATTTGGTGAAAGGCTGATTTTGGTAGATGAACATATCAATGTGCAAGCAAAATAAACCTCTCAAAGTGTGCGAAAATGCTGTGAAACTGTTTTGGCTTGCAATAAATTTTATTTATAGAAATAAAAATCTGTTGCGGTGGAGAGGCGGATCACATATCACAATAATTACGGCTTTCTTCTTACGCATCTGAAAACATGAGTTTTCCATTTGCCCTCAGCAGAGAGAACATCATATCATTAGCAATAAAAGAGTGGATGATAAAAGGCACGATTAAATTCAAAACACACATAAGTAAAGCCTATAAACCTTTAAATATTTCAAAGCTTTGTCAAACCAGAATTCAAAGTCAAGCATGGCTTTTTTGGTTAAAAATTGTGAATTAATTGAGGTTAAATTAATTTCTTTGAACTTTGATTTTCAAAACCCTGTGCTTCTTTACAATCAGATTTAAATAGCAATACCTGTTTGTTACTTCATTTCAAATTCCACTTAAAATCAAGAATGGGATAGGAGTTGTATTCCAAATGTGTTTCTGAATTGCACACAACCCTGCTGTTTATATACGCAAAGTTTAGCATCACGTGCATGTTCACAACAGACATTGTGAAAGCACAAGGCTCACTTCACTCAACCAACACTGCAAAGCAAAAGGAAAACAATGGCTTATTATGGCCTATCCACTTAACTAAATGGTCAGCTGAACAGTAAACCGCAATTCAACCAAATTTGATTGGCCAACACAAGAAGACAAGACACTAAACAGCTCTCCAAAAAATCCAGGCCCCTCACACAGCCATGATAAACCAAATAACACAGCTCAGGATTAACACAGAAATTCATAAACACAGTCCTCAGTACACATAACAGAAGGGACATTATGTTTGTATGTATTACATCACATGCAATTATCCCAACGTACAGTGCTCTTTCTGAATGCCACGGTGACGAGAGAGCATCCTTTCAGGCCTACCCTCCCCCTTCCCCTCACCTCCTCTCCATCCTTAAACACTGACCTCCACCTGACATATTCTCAGCCGAAAAGAACAATCCATTTAACCAGAGGCACAAATGAACAAAGCTAATTTTCATACATTACCCTTTTTCTTGAGAGAGCACTTAGCACTCACATCAGACGCTGGAGAACCTCTCAGATTCAACCCCGGCTAACAACATCACATGACTCTGTACCATCTGCTCCCTGCTTATAATCATGTGACCTGAATGAAAAAGTGGGATTATGGGATGTGTAGTTTAAGATGGAGAAGCAGTTGAAAGTGTTAATAGTGAGCTGGATTTAAAAATGTACAGGAATATATAGAAAATGTGGACATTTTGTGACAAAATATATTCATTTGAACTGCAGGAATTATTGTAAATATTAGAAATAATTATTAGAAATAATAATATGAATAATTATGATTCCAATTCTGGAAATCTTGTACAGTTTTTTTTTTTTTTTTTTTTTTTTTTATTTCCTTTGCATAGAATCTAAATCATTAAAATTAATTTTTAACATGGGCTTACAGGAAATAAATAAAATACGAGGATTAAGCGGAAGAAAAGACTGAACTGAGAAAATGACCTTTCTGAATCGGGCAGAGAGAGTAGCCGTTAATATTACATTAGCCCATGTCTGTGTGCATGTGTGGGTGGGTGGATCAGCAAACACTTTTGGGTTAAGGGAGGCTACAGACCTGACAGACGGTCCACCGTCTTCTTATTCCCTCCTGCTACACACACGTATTTCTCCTAGTAAGTGGATGGAATTGTTAAATAAAGAGCATCTGAGAGGGGCGGTACATAGAGAAACTGAATTAAACGAAACAGGATGTCACTCCCGCCACCCCTCGACCTTCACACACTCACACCGTCTGCATAAGCAATGCATGTCAACCTTAGTCCCGGATCTAGGCCACTGCCAGGACCACCGGCCAAATGCGACACTCAGAATTCATCATCGACAGAACGGGATCGGCATTAATTCATGAAATACAGCCAGGGATGAGGCAACTCCGCTACTTCACTGTGATTACCTCTTTACCCTGTCAATCAAAAGGCATGTTTGCAACCGAATGAATTGAATCTGTGGAAACTGCTAAAAATGGATAGAACTAATGGCACAGTAAATAAGTGACTTGGACATTATCGCATTCGTTCACATCCAAATGGAAGTGAAATTGAAAGGGTAATGTGTCAGAGAGCTGTTTTTTAATGACCGCTCAGCTGTGTTAAATGAAAGGTCCAGTGACCGTCATGATGGTGTGGTGTTTACAAGGGATTGAAAAAATTACCTTAAAAGACATTAACTATTAATATTAATAGCAACCCATGTGTCATAGAGAGAATCACTTTTACTGCATTAATCCTAAATTATATTATGCTTATGCATAATAAAGTATGCACGTTCTGTATATTAGTAGTAGAAGTAGCAGTGTTTATTTTATAACCTCCTGAGACCCAGGATTTTTTTTTTTTTTTTTGTAAAAAAAAATTATATATATATATATATATATATATATATATTAGTGGTGTCAATCGATTAAAAAAAATTAACTAATTAATCGCACATTTTACCTGAAATTAATCACGATTAATCACGATTAATTCTACCTGACATTAAAGTTTTTAATTATACTTTTATATTGCAATAATTTCACTTTAATGCTTCAAATTAATGTAGAAACAACATAAAGAACATATATTTTTAATATTTGTTTAACGCCATCTTGTTTTAGGACTGAAGGCAAATATCACTGATTGATTTTCCCCCCCTAATACTTAACCATTGAAAAAAATTTTTTTTATATATATATATATATATATATATATATATAATCATTCAACATTACAGTATCATTAAGAGCTATCACTTTAACATTTATTAGACTTTAAAAAAATAACTAATAATAATAATTTAAGTGAACTTGAAACAATCTTCACACAAACCCATTATAATAAATGTCATATATATATAGTAGCTACCTGTGCCCTTCAGCAAGAAAATATAGCCTAAATTATATCAAATTCTAAATTATATAAAGATAAAACTTAGTTATTAATTTCCTCTTTTTAATTTTGTTCCTTAATTAACAGACATCACAGCAACTGGTTATAAGGATATTTTGGCTGCTGTTAAAGGTTGTCACTGCTGAACTTGATCTGACACTGCTTTGACCTATAAATTTTTTTTTTTTTTTGTGAATTCATGTTTTACCTGACGATATAACTACGACTTTGCATGCTCGCAGTTTCATTTGGGTTTAATATAGCCTAATACAGCGCGCGTCTGTATTAGGCTATATATATATATATATATATATATATATATATACATATTTTTTCACGTCATTACATTGTTTAGAGCATTTAAAAAAATGTAAATGTAATGATATATATATATATATATCATTACATTTACATTTTTTATATATTATTTTTATCACCAATACATTTTTATGAAGAATTTTGTTTTTACCAAACTTTGTATAAAGGTGACTCTCAACTATTTTATAACAGAATGATTTTATATACCATTTTTTTTATAACTGTCTATTGATTCTCAGCTTTTACAGTCATGGCCAAAAATATCGGCACAAAAAACTGAGAAGAAAAGTCTAACTTATATAATGAAATAAAATTTTACACAGAATTCAAAAATGGACTGTACAAAATGATTGGCACCTTGTCAAAATTGTAAGAAATAATTTATTTTCAAGCATGTGACGCTCCTGTAATTTGTATTTAGACACCTGTGGGAAGTAACAGGTGTGGGCAATATAGTAATCACACTTGCAACCAGTTCAAATGGAGAAAAGTTGACTCAAACTTTGTGTTGTGTGTCACACTGAGCATGGAGAAAAGAAAGAAGTGTAAAGAGTTGTCTGTGGATTTGAGAGGCAAAATTGTGGAAAAACAATCTCAAGGCTACAAGTCCATCTCCAGAGATCTTAATGTTCCTGTGTCCACTGTGTGCAATATTATAAAGAGGTTTACAGCCCATGGCACTGTAGCTAACCTCCCTGGATGTGGACAGAAGAGCTAAATTAATGGAAAATTACAACAAAGGATTGTTCGAATGGTGGATAAAGAAACCTGATTAACTTCCAAACAAATTCAAGCTGATCTGCAGACACAGGGTACAACAGTGTCAGCTCGCGCTATCTGTCGCCATCTGAATGAAAAGGGACACTATGGTAGTACATCACTGGCTACGTTTACATGCACCCAAATAATCCATTTGTAATCGGAATGACGGCTTAATCGGATTGAAAAACGTTCATGTAAACACCTTAATCGATCCGATTAAGCTCGATCAGAATGAATTTCTTTTCTAATCCGATCCAACAGCAAAAAATGACCATGTAAACGCTTGAATCCGACTACTTTCTCAATCGTATCCGGAAGTCTCTGGGGCACATGCGCAGTGCAATGTTGACACGCATTACGCAGTGCGCAAGTTCACGTTCACGTCTTCTTTAGACCCCAATAAACGTTGCTGATTTATGAATGTGTATGCCAACATGACAAAAATAATGATGAGCTCTGTAACCTCCATGGTTGTCTCCACAAGTGTGATTGATATGACATCACAGGCAGAGCGCGTGCACAAAAGTTTTAATCGGAATGTATATAAAACACATATAAACTGATATTTGAATCAGATTACAATGTTAAGAGTACATGTAAATAGATCTGCAATCCGATTCAATTCATTCCGATTGACATAAATTGGTGCATGTAAACGTAGCCACTGACAGATGAGACAAAAGTAGAGCTTTTCTGTAAAGGACATCATGGCACCATTTACAGAAAAAGAAATGAGGCCTTCAAAGAAAAGAACACAGTCTCTACAGTCAAACATGGTGGAGGTTCAAAGATGTTTTGGGGTTGTTTTGCTGCTTCTGGCACTGGATGCCTTGACTGTGTGAACGGTATCATGAAATCTGATGATTACCAAAAAATTTTGGGTGTGTGTCTCCACCAGAGGTCATGAGTCTTCCAGCTGGACAATGACCAGAAACACACTTCAAAAGGCATTTAGAAATGGCTACAAACAAAGCACTGGTGAGTTCTGAAATGGCCAGCAACCTGAATCCCATAGAACAGCTGTGGAGAGATCTTAAAACAGCAGTTGGGAGAAGGCATCCCTCAAATCTGAAAGACCTGGAGCAGTTTGCAAAAGAAGAGTGGTCCAAAATACCAGTAGAGAGGTGTAAGAAACTCATTCATGATTACAGGAAGCGACTGATTTCAGTTATTTTTCAAAGAGGGTGCTACCAAATATTAAGTTAAGGGTGCCAACCATTTTGTCCAGTCATCTTTCGGGTTCTGTGTGGAACTGTATCAGATTTTACTTTGCTTTTCTGTTTTTTATTTGTGTTGTTCCAATGCAAAAAAATAAAATAATAAGAAATACGCATGTGAGTATCAAAACATTTGCAACTGTTTTTCTGAAAGAAGGGTTGCATTTTCTGACAGAATTGCAAGGGTGCCGATATTTTGGCAATGGCTGTATGTGTGACAGGTGGGCATGTGCGATACAGATTCAGGGGTCACTGCTAAGGAGGTAGAGGTGGCCCTTGTGTTTCCTTACACTGACTGTGAGAGAGCTGTGGTGATAGGACATGAAATGAAGCAGCATGCAAGTGTCTCCAGACTGAATTATAGATGCCGCCCATCTGCTGACAGAGGAGCAGTCTGTCAGGCCTCCTCAGTGTCACCACTCTGGGGGCTCAGAGATCCTGGCCCAATCATTCTCACCCCCTGCTCAAATAAGAGAATCACCTCTTGACCTGATCTCTAGAGTTTAGGTTTTCAGCAGCGCGAATGAGAGAAGCAGTGACATAATAAACAATCACAACATCTGATCACTAACCTTTCAGCTGATTGTCATTATATATACATGTAGTGTAAACAGCATTTTGTCATCTCGACCCATGAACACATTTTGCTTCAAGGTAAAAAGCTTTCTAATTATATTATTATTGCATTTCTTCTCCAAGCCCCTGCTGAGATTGTTTAGATGTGGCCTGAAATGTTCCTTTTTGCTTCAGTACATAAAACCCAGAATGTGTTGCTGGGTCAAAGTGACTGTGCAAAATAATGCAAAATTGTCTGAATTTCAACTGCAATATCAAAAACATTGAACATCTTGGTATTCCACTGCCTATATGCAGTATAAATACTGAAAGAACAAAATGCCAAAGTGAAGGGGGCCCACATAATTCAGCTTAGTTTAAATATATATATCTTTCTATTTTAAATGATGCAATATAACACATAACACCTGTAATAATATAAAAATATAACACATTTTTTCTGTAAAATGTATTATTTGTATTGTTATTTAATATATTGCATATTAAAAAAATATTATTACCATTATTATTATTCTTATTCTTCTTATTATTATTATTATTAAATTGTATATATATATTTCATTATATATATATATATATATATATATATACATAATTATTATTATTAGATTTATTTTGTATAGTAATTTATCCATGTCTATGCACTCCTAGGCAGTCTGGTTAAAATCTCAAGTGGAAAACAAAAGACCTGTGAAGTGTGCCATTGTGTACTTCATAACAGTTTTTACTATTCAGTTATTTTAATATTAAATACACCAAATATACAGACACTTATGTAAAAAAATGTTAAGATTACATTTGTCACATGTATGATTTTTTTACAGTAGCCCTGCAAAATCTGCACATCCAAAGCCATGACTGTTTTTTCATACGTCTTTAGAGATTTCTCTGAGACTTTACACATCACAGTTTTAAGTCTGGATCTTTAAGTCCTGTACAGAGCATGTTTAGGGCTTTTCAAAGATACCAAATGTTTGGACATTTCACCATGACCACTTCTTCTCCTTGGTCTTTAAAAATAGCTGACATTAATTTAGTGATCAAACTTAACACCCTCATGGAAATATGATAATATTTTGTAATTGTCATTTAAATCTGACACATTTTCAAATTGTTTGTCATAAAACAACATGTCAGGATAATGTAATGGGGTTTCAAATCAAAATATGACTTTCTGTTATGAAACAGGACATCATTTTCTCACATGTGCACTGTAGAGGACATCAGGACTTAAAGCATGTTTATTACACATTTTGGGAGACACAACAAAGGAATAGGGAATGAAATTATATTTCAATATTGCTATGAAATATTAGATATTATTATGAAAGTCTTGCCAATTATTATTCCTATTATTACATTTTTTTTTTCATTATATGTTGCCCCCAAAAACACATTCATATGCAAAATAGATACAGCTTATAGATACATTTATAATGTGAAAACCTGTTCGTGGCCATTTTACACACATTTTGCATAAAGAAAAATGCCATATCAAATCATTATCATGCGTTTCATAACATAGTTGAGAATCATTTTTTATATTAAGTTTGGTATAAAAAATGTATTTGTGATTAAAACAAAAAAGACACTGTTTATGCCTTTGTATGTCTATTCAAGTCTTTTTATTTTATTAACAAACAGGATTTTTTAAGTCCTGGTGTCCTCTACAGAAGACGTAGCATAACATATAAATACAATATAATAATAATAAATATATATATATATATATATATATCAGTTTTTATGCTCTAAACAATGTAATGACATAAGAAAAAGCTAAACTCAAACTTTTTTTGCCCTGGTAGTCAGGAGGATAATTTGAATTTCTACGATCAATAGCGGCTTGGACTCCTGCTTGACCATTCATTTATGAATAACTCACACAGTCCTGTCCATAACCAAAATGAGGAAAACGGCACTGAGTCAATGTGCTTTGACAAAAATCATTGGGCATCAAAAGACTAACAAGGCAGTAATGGGGGGCTGCGTTATGACACATGGCAAATAAGTGCCAACTAGCATTAACATGCAGGGTTTAATTTCCACTCTGCTACTAGGGTGTTTGTGAATATCATAAATGGGATTAATATTTTCACACTTAAAAAATAGTATTTTTATCAGTAATTGTCTCTTACCATTGTGTGTAGCCCTTAGCACCTTGCCAAACCTGTAAACCTCAGTTCTGAGTCAAATCTGGCTATGGAGAATTGTCTAAATCATTTTTTTAAGTAAACATGTTGGTGAGTTATTCACAAGTAGGCACAAAACCCTCCAACATTTCCTTGTGAATGAGGGCCTATAATCACACATCAGACCAATCAATCCTGTTTCAATACTCAAACCTAGCTGGTTTCTATAGAGTACAACAAACATCAAGTAAACTTTGGTATTTGATAGAAATGTTCTCATCTGCATGGTATGAATACTGTACGCACACAGCCCGATTTCAACCAATGTAAAATGTACACACAGCAGTGTTAATTTCGTTGATGAATAATTTACGTCATAAACTTCGTCAACAATTTTTTTCACGAACGAAAATGAAATGATAACGAACTAAAAAAATCTTGAATGACAAAAACTATGACAAAAATCTACTGCCATTTTCGTCAACGAATAAAAGCGCGACAAAATTGTTAGGAAGGCACGATTTGGAAAGAGATTCTTTCAGAATAATCTGTTGCGTAGTAGGAGGTTAGATGCGTACAAACCGGTGGGACACAAGCTTAAATACACTTGCTGCACGTCTTATAACATTAAAAAAATGTCAATATGTGGGAGAAGTGCAGACATATGGATACATTTGACGACGCAAGAGAGAACTCAATTCGGTCTTGTTTTCTGAGCGCAGACACGGAGGGATACAGACAAGCAAGCACGTCTTACACTTTTTCACGTTGCAAGAACTGAGAAATACAAACAATGATCTCAAATTGTCCGTTTTGACGAGTATTCACGTAAACACAGCCCATTACGTCTTAAATTAATGTAAACAGTAGGGAGACTGTGTATCAGTACATTGCATCCATTGTATCCGTGCATTCGGTTTTAAAGGGATAGCAGCCACATTTAGTTGCTATTGTCCGAGTCACTGATGTTAACCAAGCAACAAAAGAAAGACAAAAATCCACACACTGCTCTTGATTGAATCAAGCCCTAAAGATTAATCTAAATTAATTTATAGAAATAAATATGTCTGTTTGAAAGAATGAAGAATATGGTAAACAAGTTACTATAAAGAATGCGTAATTAGCCTATATAACTATTGGTATTTCATTGAAAAGAAGACCATGTTCTTTATGAGAAGTGGTTTTATTTAATCTTATGAATTTTGTGTATCACCGCAGTTAAATTGTGTGTTTATCATGATAAAACCTTAATATCAAACCTCTATAATGAGTTTGTAAATTTTTGAGAAATTCTTAATAAATGCATTGCACTGTAACTAAACCCATTAAATTTTAGCTGACTAAATTTACTAGAGTTGGTCGACTAAAATCTTATGATATCATATATAATCTTATTGAGTAAAATGTCATTTAGTTTTAGTCATATTTTAGCCATCTGAATTGTATTTAGTTTTAGTCTAAAACTAAATACAATTCAGATGACTAAAATATGACTAAAACTAAATGACATTTGAGTCAAAAGACTATGACTAAAACTAAATCAAAATTTGCTGTCAAAATTGACAGTTTGCACATGCACTTTGATTTTTATTAATTTATTTATTTTGCACTAATTAGTTTGTCCACATGGTGGAAACACTGGTCATTGGGCCGCTGTTTTAAGTTTGGAAAAGAAACAAAAAGACTGTCAGGGTCTGCACTTTTCCCATGGAATTGAACCTTCACAGGCAGTTTGATTTACAGGCGATTTGACCAATCTGCCATTTTTGTTCCGACAAACAAACCAGACAGGAGAGTAGATTAACGTTGGTGGACTTGAACTTGAAAAACAGTCTGTATTTACGTCTTTCTATGGCTGAAACAAAACAGCTTCTGATTGTCATTCATGTTTATTTTGTGCTATAACTAGTACAAAGGAAGAGATGGTTGGTTCACACTTAGCTTGAACTGAGGCGCTACAGCAATCTGTTATGACACATTAAAGAGCCATTAAACAGTATTTATTTTTTTGAAATTCTTAAAAAATGACTATTTGAAAGCTAAGACTTTGTTTCATACCAAAAGTAACACGATTGGGCTAGTTTCAAGTATCATTCGGGCTGGTTTTAATATGCAGACCTGGCAACCTTGGAGACTGAACAAGCACAACAACAAAACTACTGAAGTCAGTAAAACTTCAGACACCTGCGAATGTTTGCGTGAGGGAATAAAACAATACCTGCAACTCTAGTTTAAACAAATACAAAGACACATTTAACGCTGATAACTTGGAGAGAAAAAGCACAGATCTAGGACAAGGATGAATCTTTATAGTGTTTAACGCCTGTGTTTGTGTACCATATCAAATGGAATACATTCGACTGTGCGAGTACATTAATGTATAAGTAAGAAACGAAGCATACTTTAGGCTTTATCTTCCATCAGATATGGTTTAATATTTTCCCTCCAAACCCTAACACTTTTATCCTCAGAAGCTGACTAACCCTGACACTAGCTGCCACACGGTGAATTTAGAAATTACATTTCATTTCACAAATACCGTGCCAAGTTCTCACCAGCAATCACCTCTATAACAGTGTGCTTCTCTGCCAACCCAGACAAGCCAACTTGCACTAAACTGTGTTTTAATTCGTAACAGAGACGTGGTCTCTCAGGTAGGAAGGGAGGGTGGGAGTGGGTTGTACAGCTGGATTCATTTTATTACCCATGCACCGTTATCTGGCCCTGATAATAATACATAATAAAATGCAGGCAATGAAATGTAATGATGTATAGTTTGCTCTGAAAAATGAGCGGAACAAACCAGAACCGATTATCATTCACCCCTGACAACGGATACCTGGATTTGGACCTGTAAATCTGCCAAGAAGTCTGGCAGGATATCATGCATATTGAACCCACACATACACACTTAAACTCGTATCAGAAAAAAAGTGAGCTGTATTTATGCTGTTTGGCAGAATAATTCAAGGCAAAAAATAAAATATAATGAAATGCATTTTGTGGCTTGCAGTAGATGTGAAGTGAAGGGCATGTCTACTACTTTTTTATGACAACCACCTTTTAAAGATATAGTTTACCCAAAAATTTTAATTCTGTCATTAATTACTCACCCTCATGTCGTTCCAAACCCGTAAGACTTTCGTTTATCTTCGGAACACAAATTAATATATTCTTGATTAAATCTGACCCTTCAAAGAATACTTTTTGTTTGCAAAGAAAGCAATAATAATGAATTTATTCAACAATCATGCATGCGTTGTGGTACTCTCATGATCGCGTGTAGAAGACTGACATGGAACAGAATAAATTGTTGAATAAAGTCATTATTTTTGTTTTCTTTGTGCACAAAGAAAGTATTCTTGTAGCTCCATAAAATTAAGATTAATCCACTGATTATGGACCACATTTAAGGCCCAGAGAGGTATGGACTATTTTAATGATGTCCATACCTCTCTTGGTCTTAAATGTGGTAGTTACGTTTTAGGGTGACCATATTTTAGTTTTCAAAAAAGAGGACGTACATATTTTACAGCCACCTTTATACAGATTGATCACAGCTAAAAAGCTTCCTACCACAGTAGCCATCCTTCACAAAACTAATATTTACCACAGTTTTATCTCAGGTAGAATGCAAAATGTTTCAATACAAGCATTTCAGTCAAATAATGTTTGCAATATTTCAAACGTTTAACCCACGGGAGAAAATCGAGGCAGCAGCAGTTCAAAATCAGCCCAATTCGTCGGAAAAAAATGTGGATTTGGCCACCCTAACCGCAAGGCTTTAATACAAATATGCACACAATGAATGCCGACTGTAGGACACAAAAGCCGAAACCCGGACATTTTGGGTGATTTAGGAATCCCAGCCAGACACATTTTTTGAAGTCCTAATAGAGGACATGTCCGGTGAAAAGAAGACGTATGGTCACATGCGTTGTCTATAAAGGCTCTCTGATTAAATATCTTAATTTGTGTTCTGAAGATGAACAAAGATCTTACAAATTTGGAAGACATGAGGGTAAGTAATTAATGACAGAATTTTTTGGATGAACTAACCCTTTAAGTTATTATCTTGCCAACAAATCAGAATAAAAACAAATCAGAAGCAGAAACATTCCTTTTATATTCTCTACATAAAACTCAAACTGACTTTCTTTGTAAAAATGACAGAGAAGACTGCACACACTCATTCTGCTACATAAAACAAAATTATTTGTTTTATTGCAAATGGCTTTATTGTCTTCAAGTTATTAAGTTATAATAAAAGCAAATAGCAGTTCGTGAATGCAGCAGTTCTTTTTAGTGAATTGGATGAAAGTTCACCAAATCGAACTGAACCATCTGAAAGAGTTCTCGGCTTGAGTCAGCACAGATCTACAAGACACTTAATCAAAACTCACTTTCAGACGTGCCTGACAGTCACTCCATCTAGAAATAAGTCAATATCTCAGAGTATATGATCTTGTGATGCTGGGTTTTGCCACCTTATTCTCTAGTTATTCCAACAGTACAATGAACTGAGAACAGTATATCCTTCAGACATGTCATGGGAACGGTCAACATCCAATAATAAATAGAAATATGAGTTTACAGCCAACAATGAATACCCTCTAAACCCATTTCACACACTTATATATAGTTTTAGCAAGAAATCAGATCAAAATGCCCACCTCAGAGCATTCTGAGTAACCGGTCATCTCAACTCTCTGTATTTTTCACCCTGAAATAATGTCTGGATAAAAAAAAAATCTGAAATCATTGTAGGCCACATCTGCGCAGATGAAAACAAAGATAAAGACTAATCTTAATGAGTTTTAGCCGTGAGACCCTGGGAGCTTTTGTTCCAGTGGCATAACATCTTAAACATAGTTAGGATAGTTTTAAAGCAGCTTTTATGATCCAGTCACCTCTGGCGACGCGTAACGTTCATTTTAACTGCACCCTATGGACAATGTCTCCTTACTGGGTTTAAAGTTTCAATAAGCAGCCAGGTCAGACGCTCCCACTGGCTGCTATTACACATTGTGATTTCCTTCAAAGAATGCTGACACAATTAAGAAGTGGGGGGAAGGAATTAGATGACATTAATTAAAAGGACTGAAATGGAATCGGCACCAGTCTATTCTGTGAGCTGCCAACAGTGGTACGGTGATTTACATGAATTGTGGACTTAAGCGTTTCTGTAAAGAGCTGGCTGAAAGGTTAATGCAGAGGTCCCCGTCTTCCACTCACATCCTGCGGAGAGAAGCATGTCTGCCGCTCGGCAGTCTGGGATATTGTTTCTGTGGGTGAAAGATAATGGATTAGGTCCAGCGAAGGGGCAAGAGGGAATTTTGTGGAGAGATGAATGAGGTGACACAAGGCAGTTCAGGGTGGCGGTAAAAATAGTTTCTGATTCCGCGCGAGGTGCAGGCGTTGTGCGCAGATTGTTTTTCTATTTAACTTCACTTTTAAATGGCAGACTTTGTCATGGTTAAGATTTAATAATATTGTTCTTATAGTCTCCAACTTCCGTTAAGTGAATGAAAATGAAAACTTAATGAATCCCACATGCTCTTTGAGAGCTCTAATAATAAAAGAGCGATACGCTTTGCCTGAGCTTTTATGCCGCACTGAAACTGCTAAAATCACACGCCACGTATCGCATTATCATTTCTCACTGAGACATAGATGCATAGAAAACTTCTTACAGGGCACATTTTCTCAAACCTCTTCAGCAGATACGCAGATGAAACTATGAGAAGCCGCTCAGCACATTTATGGAATGTGACTAAAGCGCTTTTTACGAAGAAGCCCATCTTTTCCCACTTATGCCATAACAACATTTGCATCCGAGTCAGCACTCTGAGCACTTTCACGTTGGTTGCGTCTTAAAATGAGGGGTGCTTATATCACTTAAGCGCCTCTAGCATATATTTTTGTGTTCAACATACGCACTCGTGTTCATCTGGCTACAAACATGTTCATGTCAAAACAAGGGCATGGAGAAAGCGAAGACAGATTTGAGTTGGAATTGCAAATGTGAACAGCAGGAGCTTGGTGTAATCCAAAAGACTTTATTCATTGGGAACGTAGGCTGGGTATTGGCACTCGCACACCCTGTTTGTAATTTTCAGCTTTTCAGCGTCAACTACATTCAGTCCTCGCTCAGCGTGAGAGCTCCAAACGACAATGAAAAGTTAAATTACCTCTGGATGAATTTAAAGTTTGAAATAATGGCCTAGGCCCGCATGCTCGCGTGTCCACCCAGACGTGATGGATGTCCCGCTGTCCATCTTCAGTCTCTCTTGTGTTCACACCTTGTCATTATGGTGCTACACGTTTCACACATCGCACGTGACACGTCCATCACATTCCTGGCAAAACATTTAAGGCTAAAATAAAACAAAAACACAGATGCATATTTACACGTCTGTTGCTAACAATGCAATCTGGTGTGTACTGATCCTCCTGGAAAGTGAAAATATCAATAAAACCAAACTAAACTGAAGGGTTGGAGTTGCAAATAAAATATTATTTTTCAATGTTATATGAGGATCATGTTAAAACTTTCATGTTTCTTTCATGGCTGCATCATTTACTACTTTTCTAATGACACTTTGGATATATTTGATTGTTTTATTGTTGTCCTAGATGAAAAAAATCCATCATATATGATAAACAAACTGTGAAATAAACACAGCATTTCCATTTTTATTGTGTGAAAATGATTTACAGTATATGCATTTTTCAAACTGTCCCATAGTTGTGGTGTCGTTTCTGCAACAACCACAAAGTTTTTTCAGAAGTTAATGTTTTTGTTTACCATCAGCAGAAAATTTCTGAAAAGCAGCTTGAGATGAAATATGAGTTTCATCTCAATAAAGTAAAGTCTGAAGGAAATCAAGGTGAATATAATTTATTGTGCATCTGTTCATACATCAAGCTGTGATTTGGTCAAACTATGGATGCAAAAAGTGTGAAAAGTTGTGTCAAAGTTATTCCTTTTTTAAAAAACTCCAACACTGCATCATATAAGATTCAGCAAGAGTGAGAAAAAAGATAATTCTTCTCTGGTATATAGCTTAGGGGACAGTGGGGTAAATTGACCCACCCCATTTATCTGGGCAACTGTACACTTTACTGTCATGTGACCATGTATTTTTGGAACCACCCATAATTTCTGCCAGACTGTGACAAGGGGAAATACATTGTTTTTGGCTTGGCAAAGTAAAATTTTAGCATTACAGATGTAATGGCTGTTACATCAAAGCAAATGTATTCAGGTTTAAAAATATTTATGATGAACATAGGTGATTTAGCGACATATAAATCCATGCAAATCATTTAATAGCTAAATAATAGTCTGAACTGGCAAGCTAACTATTTTATTTGTTTGTTTGTTTGTTTTTTCAAAATGGCAACTATAGAGCAAAGTAAGCCAAATGCTGTGGGGTAAATTGAGCCAGTACTTTAACTTACCCCACCACCATGAGGCACCGAAGTTAAGTTAAATCTCTAAAGTATAAACTTGTATTTTAGTTTATCATATATTTATGTTTTATTGTACTTTATTTGATAGGAACAGTGTACATGTTAAGGGTGTGACGAGACACTTATCCCACGAGACAAGACAAGACACCAGACTGGGTTTACGAGAACGAGACAAGACAAGATTTTTTAAACTTTTTTAAATAAATCCTCAATTATAAAATATATAGGGAATAGTATTTTATTCAACTAAAAAAAAAAAAAAAACTATTTTACTATTTTAATTAATTATATGCAGTAATAAACTGCAATGTAAACTAAAGCTGCATGATTCTGGATCATTTGCGATCACAAATTATTTTTTTTTTTTTTAAGAAATCGATAATTTACTAGTGGTTCTGACACAATGTTCATTGCTTAAGTCTTTTAAAAAATATATTTGATCAAAATTTAAAAAAATGAAGTTAGTGTCTCAATTAATAAAGATTCGTTTCACTATTGAAATTTTCTGAATGAATGATTCAATGAAAAATATTTTTTTTTAAATACCTCCTGGATTGTTGACTGTCTTAAACACCTGTTTCATATTGTAAGGGTCAGTGGAGTGTGAGCAGTGCGATGTGAAACAGTCGTAATAGACACAGCTGAATCGTTGTCATTCAGGAAAAGGTTGCGTAGGTGTTGGGACAGAGATCTCAATCTTTTAAGGATTAATCGTGCAGCTCTAATGTAAACACTGCACAATGTTTTGCAAGGATATCGTCATTGGATCTCGTACCACGTCACATCCCTAGTACATGTACACCAAATCCTTCTCTGATAAAAACCAGAAGATGCTTTTCATCACATTATAAACAGATGTATCTTTTTTTTTATCTGTAGTGCCTAATGGTCTGTTGGACAGTGCAGAAAAGCTACCCTGCCAAGAATCTTTTGACTAAAATGTTTATTAGTTTCAGTGACATTTATTCCTTCATTCTAATTGAGTTTATTTAATTTTACTCAACAAGCTCTCTGTTGAATCTTTTTTTGGAAGGTTACAACTTTGGTGTTCAACATATCGTTTCAGAAATGCAAAACTTCATTGGGTTGGTTTCATGTTAAGTTAGCTTTAAGAAAAGAAATATGACTATTTGTAAAATGAAAATTTGATTACTAAATTAGTTTTTAAAGCATTGAAATTATCTGAAACTTTGAGAAGCCGCTCAGCACATTTATGGAATGTGACTAAAGCGCTTTTTACAAGGAAGGCCATTTTTTCCCACTTAGTTAGCACTCGGAGCACTTTCATGGTGATTATTATCTTTCACAATTTCACATGGGTTTAAATCAGATTCAGTCAGATGGTCAGTTGGTGTATCTTACCCACTGACCAGGGTCAACTTACCCTTAAGCTGGGGCAAATTGAGCCACGGGAACACTTTTTTCATAAGAAGCCATAATTTTAGAACCCTTTGTCATAGATACATTCTGATGCTTTGAAATGATAAGAAACATCTTAAAATGACTTTAGACACTTTCATTGTACTTCTGCCTCATTTTCCCTTATTTTGAGGATCACATAAGAAAAAAAATGGTTCATCTTACTCCACTCACCCCTATGCTGTTGGACATTGTTAGTGGACAAATAAAATAAACTACTGAGAGTGTAAAAAGTGTATTTTAGGAAAGTTTACTTTCTTCAGTTAGGGAAACAACTCAAAACTTAATTTTCTCCCTCGCCAATATTAAAGTGGAAAAACAGGATAGCACACCATTAGCATTCTCTGCTAGAGGGCTAATGAGCAAAGGAAAGCATCAATACAACTTTTATCAGTAGAATCAGTATTGAAGTGAAGAGTCCTGCTCTAATAAAACCCAACGTTTATCCCTTAGAGGAGAATAAATCTATATGCCACTGGATTCCAGGTCACTTCAATCATTATAAAAAAAAAAACTGTGACTTAAGTCATCTGTCTCATTAGCTTATATGTTTTTGAGCTTCTTTCGATTTGTTCTGGAAGTTTCTGGGACTCATTTCTCACACTAGATCCTCTCAAGGTCGAGGCTAATTTGTTATAAGGCAATTGGCGTTGTGATTTAGTTACAACCTTGTAGTCCCATCAGTGCAGGTTCAATTATCAAGCTTATTTATTACTTTCAATAAAAGCTTGACACTTGACATTAAGCACAGTTCTACAATTACTCTCTTTAGTTAGAAATCAACAAGCCAGGGCATGTGTTGGTGCTTAAGCTTGTGTAATGAATGTGATCATAATGGACATGCAGCACTTTGGCGGAGAGGTTCTTTACTGCCCGAGCGACCTCTCCTTTATAGTCCCCCTCTGTTTTAAATGCCACTTGCAAATGCTTTCCAGGCCAACTTAAAAATCCATTTCCCACTTCACTTCCCCATTCAAAGCCCATTCGTCTTGCTGGTATTCCTGTGTTTTGCGTATCGATTTGCTACTTTGATCTCGTGTGGCGAGCTACAGGCTGAAGGGGACCTTCAGAGGAGCACGGGGCTGTATTGAAAATCTCTCCACCCCGTAATGCACTACGTTTCCAGATTTCTAAAACCGCCACCATCAGACAGGAAGTGGCTACAACACACATTCATATTTTAAAGAAGCAATTTGGTGAACAATATAAATAGCAAAGTGAATGTATCTATATATTGGTTAATAATTTTACAAACGTACAACACAAGTGATATAAATTAGTGCTTTATGGTTGAATGATATAGTTACATTTAAAATATATTACATGTAATATTTTAATACATGTAAAATATGAATAACACAGTGAAGAAAATGTATATAATGAACATGAACAATGTTCTAATAAAATTTAGTTCTTACAAAATGCGCTGCAGATCAAGAATACTTTTGATTGCAACAGTTTTTTTTTTTGTTTTGTTTTTTGTTTTTTTACATAGAAATATTATAAATAGAAGTTATATATAATATTTTTTTTCATTTAGTAATGCCCTTCAGAGGCTACAGAAGATAGTTACATATTTCCCAGAAGATAAAATAAGTTAAATTTACCCTGACCTTCAAATTCAAAAAGTTTAATGCATCATTTTTTTCTTCTGGAGCATCAGTGAGCATTGAACCTTCTGTTGTCCACATTGTGAAAAGATGGATCTCAAAATGGGTTCAAATACATAAAAATGAAAAATTTATGGAACCTGAAGGATTTTTCTGAAGAACAACTATCACTAAACAAAAAACACAGCTGTGGATCATTTAGGTACAACACAGTATTAGAAATTCAACTATTATTTTCTCTTGTGGACTATATGTAAACATATTTTATGTTAAATACATTAGTAAGTACTAAATAAACAATAACACGCATTTTGTATGATCCTTCTTATTTTGGTAAAATAATTTACATTTTGCAGATTATGAAAGGGGGGATGTAAACTTTTGACCTCAACTCTATATAGCAGTCTTTTAACATTTTATGAGTTGTATTTAATGTAACTGCAATCATTTTTGTGGCTTTTTTAATAAAAAATAAAATCAATATTCAATAAATAAATAAATCCCACTAAATGGCTTTAAGAAAATAAAAGTGTATCTAATGTTTATTTAAAAATAAAATTTACTTTCAGTTTACTCAACTAATTAAACTTACTAATACAACACAATTCTTGAACATTTGTTTAATTCAATGAATCCATTTGAGATAGGACTAAATGCTTTTGTTTTGTTAAAGTAGCGTTGCTGAAAGTGGACCAAGGATTTCCTTTTTTTTTTCACCAAACTTTACATGAACTGGATTAGGAGAGTAAATGTAGAAATAAAGTGTTTTATGCATTTTTAGCAAGGTGAGGAAATGGGGTGTCTAGTAAATGTTTAATGTTCAAGATTTTGACATTTAAAGAGTTTCATAAAGAGTTATGCTGGTGGTATTTTTCCAAGCTTTCTACTACACAAAGAATTCAAAGACTATAGTTTTATTACTGTTAACTGATAAGTATTTTATAGCTTAGCAGTTTTTAAGGAGCTGAGCATGAAATTACAAGCACCCAGACATGCTGACCTGTGTATCACTCTTCATACTGTGAAGACATCCTTTTACAGACATCTATCATATCCGTACAGAAATGCTGATGTCTTGTCACGCATATCAGGCTCTGTATTCTTGAATCGTTCAGCATATGATCAGATGACAGAGCTGACAACATCTATATCAGTGCCTCAGCAGGGGCTGGGGAAGGACCATACAGTGAACACACAGTGAATAAGAGTGACTGGGCAAAGGGTGACACGTCAACCACGTGAAGAAAGAAAGCGCTCTGACAGGTGCCAGGAGCCCAAAGGATCGATATATCTATGCTCGGCTAACAAGCGGTTATATTTAGCCTCCAGACAAGTGTCAAAGCGTGGCTGCGTGGGCTCCCACCTGCGGAGAAACTTCAATTTCTGCTTCTCTGTCATCTCCTTCTCACCTAGCAGGAGTGGGGATAGACCTGTCGGGGTGTGGAGCGTTTGGCGCTGAGAAAATCCAGGGAATGACACTTTCACTTAGTCAAACAGTCACACTCGATTTCATGGTTATTTGATTATAGCGCAAAGACACTGAACATGTTGACACTCTTGTTGTTTATAGGACCTATATAATTAAACACTATTAAAAATAAACATTCCAAAAATGGCGATGCAGTAGAACATAGGTTTTTAACCCTGCCACTTCCAACCTGCTCTAACATACCTACCTGCTATTTTAAAGTCATCCTGAAGACCTTCACTACGTCCAAAATCGAATACTACCTGACTATATAGTATGCGCTAAACTATACCAAAAGGGTAGTATGTCTGAATACACAGTATATTAAAAACAGTAGGCAAAAATTTCCTGGATTACCTTCTACTACCTCAGAGATTCTAAAGTGTGTATTTAATGGAAACTTGATTATCCCATGAGGCCACAGGAGAGGATGTAAGTGAATAGCAGTGAAGTAATTCAACTGACATGTAAAGGTCTTCACGGATCCCCTTCAGGCATGGCTCGATACCATAATTTTGTCTTCGGTACGATACCATAATGTTATACCTCGGTATCAATACTAAATTGATACCATAGGTGACAAATAACCAGAGCTGGGTAGTAACTGATTCCAATGGATTACGTAATCAGATTCCAAAAATGAAGTACTTCTAATTAGAGTGTTACATTTTAAAGTAATCAGACTACAGTTACTTTTTTATGGATTAATAAAAAATTATTCATTGATTCCCCCTAATTTCTCTTTTTCATTTTTCAATTTTTCTTTCTAAAATAGCCTACCGATTATATACATTCAGGAAGTCCAGTTTTGTGAACATTCACACTAGTCATTAGTCATGTGGAGACACAGCATTTGACCACTGGATTTACAAAAGGGTTTCAACATTGCATCAGCTACTGATGATTTTATTTGAATTATCACTCGGTAGGTTTTTTTAATGTATTATTGTGTCTTTGGAAGACTTTTGTCCTTCATACTCATTAAAATGCAACGTTATTTCGTATTTACATGCAATGCAGACATTCCCAAACACAATGACGGTTCACTCCTATACTTATGAATGGGACAAACTGCAACAAGCAATATGGAGGAATAGTCCCATCTTATAAATGAAAAAGACAAATTTCCCATAGAAACCAGAGCTAGACCAGCCAATGCGCATGCGCAGTCATAATTACGTAAATAAGCCTTTTAAACACTATTTGAGCATAAGAAACAACATTCATGGGGCAATTAATTTAATTTAATTGTGAGTTCAGCAAGCAATTTTTGAGATTTCAGGATTTCCCCATTCATTAAGATAGGACTTGGTCTTGTATGAGCTGCCCAGAGGCATTGCAAATATGGCCACCAAGTAAAGAGACTTTCCTAGAAAAGGACATTGTTTTAAAGTTATTTATTCATTTATTATGATTTAATTGTTAGCTTTTCATTAAACCCACAAACCCTCTGCAGTTCCTGTTCGAACCCTAGTTTGGGAAACCTTGATGTAATAAAATGTTCAATGCACTTCATGTTGTAAATTGCAATCAATGGAACATATTTTCTTACTGTTTGCATTTTTTACATCATTGTACTACAAGATAATCCTATTTAAATCAATGTGATATACGAGTTAAGTCAAAAGTAATCTAAAAGTAATCTGATTGTATTACTTAAAATATGCAACTGATTACATTACTGACTACATTTTTTTCATGTAATCTGGAATCTTCTAATCAACTGATTAGAATTTGTAAGTAATCTACCCAGCTCTGCAAATAACCAGCCTCAAAAGTTGTGAATCATTTTATTCTTTCCGACATTAAAACATTGAATGCAACAAGCTCGTAATCACGACTTCATGAATGGGAAATAAGAAATTTCCGATAGCATGTGAAGGCAGCATTACACAGCCCACATCAAATGTATTAGTCATTAAGTGTTTCTAAAAAAAAATATTCTAAATATTCTATATTTCTATTCCATTTCAATTACTTTTTATTAGTCACATCTGACTAATAGTATGAAATTCCATTTATACAGCTGTTCAACAAACAAGAATTCAGTATCAACTTTTGTACCAAATTTTCCCAAAAGACTGTTTTTTGTTTGTTTGTTTGTTTATCTTTTCATTTTTTGCTTGGCTATTATCACTATTGTATTTTTGTTGTTGTTATTGTTTTTTGCTGACGTGTTACACGTTGGAGCCATTTTTGAGAAGATGGACTGATCTAACACAGATACTCTGACTTTCCAAAAAAATAAAAATCACTCTACAAATTCACACAAAAAGACAAAATCTCACTCCACCCCCAATCCACACCTCTCACACACCCTGGTGTGCGCGTCTGCGCAGGTGTGCGCATTTGTAGAGAACCTTTTGTGTATTGTTCTCATGTATATATCTGTACTGTAGGTTCAGGTGCATTAGCCTGATCGGTACGGTAATCATCCCATTTGCACAAAGAGAAGTGAATAATTACACAGATATCTTTTATTCTCTCATCAGAGGGGCTGATGCTCAGCCTGCCAGTTCTTTCAAAGCATTCTTCTTTATTAGAGAGGGAGAATTCAGCATAATTATCCTGTATTAAGCAGTGAAAGATTTCAGGCTACAAGCAAAGAGGCTTTACTGACACGGTACATTAATTAGGCTGTGTGTTTTTTTTATTTTTTTTTTCCTGCTTCTGTTCTGGCAAACCAGGTGCAATCCGTAACAAGAGGCCGCGCACATAAAACATGGTCAGCAAGTGAGACTGTTGTGTGCACAACACAAAATCCATTTATGATAAATCCATATAATTGATACATCCCTCTCTCAGTTGTATTGCATGTTAATGATAATGCTGCGTTGTACTCAATGCGACAGTCTCTCTGTCTACGGGAGTACGTGAGAGAGGGACAATGTGTGTACGTGTGTGTGTTTGTATGAAAATAAGCGTATATAATCATTTGGTACTGCTCCAGCTCCTGTGTGCCAGAGGCAGTGCTGGCGTGGTGGTGTGTGACTAACCGGGAGGGGGGTTGGCAAAGGGACGGGGGAAAATGTATGTCAGCTGGGCTGTTTTCTGTTTCCTGCTCGGCATGGAATCTGCCCGGCCGGGGGTACAGTCTTGAGTTAAAGAAGATGACTTCATGATTCAGCCTAGGCAGTATGTGTTACTATTAGTGAAATCGTTTAACTTGAGCTTAACTATAAATAGTCTTAACTAGGAAGTAGAGTACAATCTGTACAATCTTTAGGTTGTCCGCCATGGCTATTACCTGTTTAAAGTTGATATGAGTCATTGTTTTCAGTGATAAAAGCTTTTCCTTTTTTCCTTTCCGATTTAATAAGCAGAAATAACTATAAGACAACTGATTATAGTGCTAATACTGTGATGCTATCAAACTGACTCTATCTGGACCCCGTTGTACTATATGTCTCAGCCTCAAAGTTATTATTTATAATCCCGCTTCTAAAATGATTTATATTTTAGAATAAATACGGTAATTTATTGTTTATATTAGTGTTTTTGAACAAATGTTTATTTGAATGATAAAATGACTCACTCATAGACTTGTTTCGTTTCTGAGTGAATCAGTTGACTTTCTTTATGAGCGTTTCGAAATGAACAAGCGTTTTTAAACAAATCAGTTGAGTGAATGACTCAGTGACTCAATAATAAAGAGAGTTACTTGTTTTGTTCAGCAATAAATCATTGTGTTTGAACAAATCGGTTGAATTAGTGATTCAGTGACTCACTCATAGTTATTAAAAATAAAGGTGCTTTGAAAGGTTTTTCGCAGTGATGCCAAAGAAGAACCATTTTTGGTTCCACAAAGAATTATTTGGTCAAAGGTTCTTTAAAGAACTATCTCTTTCTTACCTTTTCATAATCTGAAAAAAAGGGTTTTTCTCTAGCATCGTGAAGCACCTTTATTTTTAAGAGTGCACAAACAGTTGCTTGAAGCAGAACCTGAGACATTTCCTCACCCTCATGTCATTATAAATCCATTAGACTTTGGTTAATCTTTGAAACACAAATTAAGATATTTTAAATAAAACTTTTGAGGTTTTGTCACTAAATAAAAAAAAAAAAAAAAAAAGGTCATTGGGACTTTTTATCTCACTTTTTTCTTGCAGTTGGGAGTTTACATCTCACAATTGCGAATTATAAAGTCACAATTATGAGATATAAACTCACAATTCTGACTTTTCAGAATTGTACATTTTCATCTCACAACTCTGCCTTTTTTCCTCAGAATTGTGCGATATAAACTCGCAAATCTGACTCAGAGTTAAATAATAATGAAGTCACAATTCTATATAAACTCACTTTTTTCTTAGAATTGCGAGTTTATATCTCAAAATTGCGATAGTTTTTTTCCTCAGACTTGCAAGTTTATATCTTGCATTTTGGACTTTAAAACACACCAATTCTAAGAAATTAAGCAATTGCGAGTTATAAAGTCAGAATTGTAAGACATAAACTCTTCTGAGAACTTTGTATCTTTGTAACTTTGTATCGTGCAATTCTGAGCACGTTTTAACTTGTTGGTCTTTATAACTCATAGTTGCAAGTTTATATCTCACGATTCTGAGAAAAAAGTTTGCTTTTGAAAAGAGATAAACCTCAAATTGAATTGTCAGAATTGCAAGATACAAAGTTGCATTTGAGAAAAAAAAGTCAAGTTAATTGCTTAATTTCTCAGAATCGCGAGATGTAAGAGAACTGTGAGAATTGTGAGATGTCAACTTTATAACTTGTACTTTATATCTTTAACTTTATATCTCACAATTATGAGAAAAAAGTCAGAATTGTGAGTTTGTATCTGAGAAAAAAAAGTCAATTTTGAGATAAAACTTTGCAATAACGCAATAATTATTATTTTTTTCTCAGTGGTGTAAATAGGCTTTCAAAGTCCCTTCACTGAAAATCCAGAAGATACACAAAATGTATAAAGATGTCCTAAAATAAATCCATATGAGTTTTGTAAAGAGATATGATCACTTTATATGATGAACAGAATAAAATAAGGCCTTTATTTACATACACACCCAAACAAAATGATGGTCAGTAAAAGATAACAGAATTTTCATTTTTGAATGAACTATGCCTTTAAAAAGTCTGTATATTTGTCTCTTGATTAAATAGCTGTAGACAGGCAAATTTAACCAAAATATAATTAGCCAATATCACCACAGGGGCTTCAGGAGTGTGTCCTGTTTGCCAGTGAGATACACAAGATTTTCAGTTCTTCTTTATAATTTAATCTGTTTAATATGCATCCTTGACCAGATTGTGTGTGTGTGCATCCATGATTGTCTAGAAACAGCTTATATTTATGTCTTGCTTGTGACAGTGAGGAGACTGTATATGGGTTTGTGTGTACACATATGAGCGCAGTATAGTGTGAATGTGTCACCGTGTTGCTGTGCTTCACTGAGAAACAATTGGATTGCCCCATGAACCTGGCTGTCAGGGTATGGACCACCTCAGCTCTTCCACGGCCTTGATGATAAATAAAAAAGCAGCTTTTTTTCACCGAATCAGCATGGCTGTAATTGCATGCGACAGAAATGGATTTCCTGTCACTCCTTGGCTTTATGAAGAGGCTCTGGGAATCCTGTCCAGGTTTTTTTTCCTCACATCACAGCGTCTGCCCGTACACAACCATGCATCCCTATGGGCGGCCTGCTCAGACGCTCTATGGACCTGATCAATCTGGATGGCCCTAGTAATTATTATCACTAAACAAAGCACAAAACACCCATCTAATCACTCCCCAGTCTCTCTCTCACACACACAGAGGAAGTAAAGTGAATTCAGAATGGCTGAAAGTATACATTGGCAGCCTTACACATAAAGTGTCCAATAAAACCTTGAATAATAGTTATTCAATAATAATTCTGTTAGTTCTTATGTGCAGAACGCTCTATGGTCTGCCAATAATTTGTTTCCTTTGGACAGATTGTAATGTAATAAGTTGCTAAATTAATGCACGCCTTTCCTCTCTTGGATCAGAGTGTTGATGAGCACAGCAATTATTAAGACACATTAAAACATTAGTGAGGCGACCAAGCAAGGCAATGAGAACAAGCAAACATTTCAATAAGCAACAAATTTTATCCTACAAAAAAAATAATAAAAATACATGTCGCTAGAAGTCAAGAGAAAGTCACAGTATTGTTATGATGGTTGTTTGGTTTGTTGGTTATGGATAGTACTGACCAACAAACCCGTGGATCTCAAATAACATACTTTTACATACTTATTACATATATAAAAGTATACTTTTGATAAATAATAATAAAAATGGTTCATATGAGCAGCATGTCAGTAACAACACTTATTTATGTTTCACAGTTAAGCTGTATAACTCTGATTCACAAAAAATTGCTAGACAAACTTGCAATTCTGAACAATAAAGTAAGAATTGTGAGATATAAACTTTTTTTTTCAGAATTGTGATTATATCTCGCAACATGATTTTTTATTTTTATTTTTTGCTCAGAATTGCAAGTTATTAAATCAAGATTGTGAGATAAAGAACCTTTAACATCTAAAGAAACTTTCTGTTACACAAAAGTTTATTTGTGGCGAAAGAAGGTTCTTCAGATTATAAAAAAAACTTCTGTTTTTGAGGAAAACATTCCAGGATTTTTCTCGATATAGTGGACTTCAACAGGGATCAGCGGCATAAAGGTCCAAACTGCAGTTTCAATGCCGCTTCAAAGAGTAAGAGGCCTATTTTGCGAAACGATCATCTTTTTCTAAAAAAAAATTTGATGTATTTACTTTTTTTTTTTTTAAACAAATGCTTATCTTGCACTAGCTCTGCAATGCACGTCTACAACTTCAAGCATTACGTAATCATATTGCAAAGGTCATGTGTGGTTAGTTTTTTTGTGTATTTTTGCCATGTTCCAGGCAACCCGTTACCCGTGTTTCTCTAACTTTGTACCCGTGAAAGTGCACTGGAACGACAGTCAAACCGTACATAACGTAAAATAAAAGGTATAACAGCTTCTATTGCCTTATGCGCCATTTTTCCTTCTCCGTTTCCCTCAAATAAGCAAGGAGTAAACACCTTTGGTAATGATTGTAAATGAGCATTCCCCCTTAAAATTAGATTTAAATTTTCTTATCTCACGATTCTGGGGAAAAAAAGTCTGAATTGCGAGATATAAAATCACAAACTCCTATTAAAAAAAAAGTCAATTGCAATTCTGAGGGAAAAAAAAGAGTCACATTTTGAGATAAGAAGTCGTAATAAACTTTTTTTTTTTTTTTTTTCACTGAGTGGTGGTAACGGGCTCCATAGTCCCTTCAACTTTGATTTACTAAAAAGATCCAACTAACATGAGTCATTCTTACAGAAATTGAGCTACAGTGGTCATGCTGTGTATATAAAACAACGGGAATACAACTATCCTGGTTCAGCCATATTGTTTTGTTTTCCCACCCATGAACTCGTACTACATCGATGTACTCCCAGTTCCATGCTCTGATGTCACATAGCCTGCGAAACAACAATGGCAGCCCTTACGCATGCATTTGCAAATATACAAATAACATAAAATAAAAGGTATAACAGCTTCTCTTGCCTTATGCACCGTTTTTCTCCTCCGTTTCCCTCAAGGAGTAAGCTCCTTTGGTGATATAAATGATTGTAAATGAGCATAAGCCTTGTACGGTCCGCCACGCTGGTTTGTTTACATCTAGCTTACAATTCCTTGCGCTCAGGTAGTTTGGCGTGACTTGCCTGGAACGCTACAAAGTCGTGGTTCTCAAAAACCTGCTTGGAACGCAGCATTTAAGTCAAAAAGGTAGGCTAGGGCAAAACACTCTAATCTCATTTTCTCCTCCAACTTTAAAATTGTCCAACATTGTTGTTTTATCTTTTTTTGTAAAGGGTGTTTGATTTTCTTTGCACTTTCGCTTTGTAAATACTGGGTTGGTACTTCTGCCTACATCATGTGTGACCTTTCCAGCAAGACTACGTAATACGTGAAGTGGAGCTGGTGCAAGACAAGCATTTGTGGTAAAAAGTATATAAATTTTAAATATAAATATATATTTTTTTAGAAAATGACCAATTGTTTCGCCAGATAAGACTCATATTCCTCGGCTGGGATTGTGTAGAGCCCTTTGAACCTGCATTGAAACTACAATTTGGACCTTCAACCTATTAATCCCAACATGTCCTCCAATTTATACAATTCCTCCCCTATCAGCAACAGGTCTCCAATGTACTTTCAGGATTATGGGTAGCTCAGTAGGTAGAGCGTTGCACTACAAAGTTTGGTAACGCTTTAAATTACAGCCCACAAAGAACTATGTAAGTATGCTGAACTTACAGCGTACTTATAAAGAACGTACGTGTAGGTATAAGGGAACAATATGTTAAGTTCCGGTAATAAGGGGGTAATAAGACTGATAATTAACCTGCAAAGAACTATGTAAGTATAAAGCATTTACGGTGTACTTACTGTGTAATTATAAAGAACGTACGTGTAGGTATAAGGGAACAATATGTTACGTTCGGGTAATAAGGGGGTAATAAAACTGACAATTAACCCGCAAAGACCTATGTAAGTAAACTGAAGTTACACCGTAACTTTGTTGTAATTACAGTATACCTATTTAATACATCCATGTAGGTATAAGGGAAAAGCATGCGATATTTGGGAAATAACGGGGGTAATAACCTGTGAATTTTTTTTTATTATACTGTAGCCTATCATTTATAACTAGGCTATTTAAAACTAAGGGCTACTATAGTTAGGCTACATCGTATGGTCCAGTGTACTGTATATGGCCTAAACAACAGTCTTATGTTGTGAATATGATTTAAAAAGACGATGTACTTTTCATAATTTTATATTAATGTTTTTTACAGGCCTAGATAGACTATTTCTTATAGCGTAGCTACACATTTAATATTAAAGGGATACATGATGGAGATTTCACAACAAAACTAGACATCCAGTGAAATGAGTTGAGTTTATAATTTATCATTCACATGTCTCCTTACCTTATGAAAGCTCATTGATTACCCTCTTGTATCCTTTAATATTAAATATGTAGCTACGCTATAAGAAATAGTCTATCTAGGCCTGTAAAAAACATTAATATAAAATTATGAAAAGTACATCGTCTTTTTAAATCATATTCACAACATAAGACTGTTGTTTAGGCCATATACAGTACACTGGACCATACGATGTAGCCTAATTATAGTAGCCCTTAGTTTTAAATAGCCTAGTTATAAATGATAGGCTACAGTATAAAAAAAAAAAAATTCACAGCTTATTACCCCCGTTATTTCCCAAATATCGCATGCTATTCCCTTATACCTACATGGATGTATTAAATAGGTATACTGTAATTACAACAAAGTTACGGTGTAACTTCAGTTTACTTACATAGGTCTTTGCGGGTTAATTGTCAGTTTTATTACCCCCTTATTACCCGAACGTAACATATTGTTCCCTTATACCTACACGTACGTTCTTTATAATTACACAGTAAGTACACCGTAAATGCGTTATACTTACATAGTTCTTTGCAGGTTAATTATCAGTCTTATTACCCCCTTATTACCCGAACTTAACATATTGTTCCCTTATACCTACACGTACGTTCTTTATAAGTACGCTGTAAGTTCAGCATACTTACATAGTTCTTTGCGGGCTGTAATTTAAAGCGTTACCCAAAGTTTTTTTGGAATATGCACTATAAATCATGATTTTTTCTATTTCTACTTATGGTGTGGTTAGGTGTGGTCATTCATATGAATTACACCTAGTAAAATATGTTTGAATTACCGTGAGAGCGGTGTAAAAACTCATACGTCATTGCATGACGTCAGATCCAACGCGACACTGTCATTATTTTTCCCCCCACTATAAGGCGCTTAACTTTAAAACATAAAAATGGGTCGTATGAGATGAATAAAAAACCATACAAATAGGTCATATTTTCTTTGAGGACAGTCTCATTAATCATCATTGAAATCCACTATATGGAGAAAAAATCCTGGAATGTTCTCCTCAAAAACTTAAATTTCTTCTCGGCTGAATAAAGAAAGACATGAATATCTTTAATGACATGGGGCTGAGTAAATGAGAAATTTATCAAGATTTTTTCCTCTTCTTCTTTTCGTTTATACCACCACAAGTTCAAACTTAACTACATTAATGCTCTTATTGCCTCTAGATTTTCCTGGGCCTGCCTCTCTTGCTGTAATGCTATGAAGAGATCACCCGTTTGAATTATATTTTTGGAACACTCTTGCTGGATGTGTTTACTGAATCATGTCTATATAATTAGAGTGCCTGTGATGCGGCAAAAATGACTTGCTGTGGAATTGCACAGGTAGATGATTTCATTAGTGTGAGGATCATTAGTGGGGGGCTCTGATTGGCGTGTCAGGAAAGGGGAGGGAGTTGAGCTGCAGGCGAGGCGTGTCTGATTGGTAGTTTATATACATGGTCCGCTGAGTTGCCTGATTGGTTTGATGATGCCCAGGGCCACAAAGCCGAATCGCATGCGTCTCTGAATGGGACTCACTGCAGAGGTTTCAATTGGCTATTAGGATTATACACTGTCTATTTTTCATAAAACATCCATTTGATTCTAAAAGCAAGGATGATATTGAAAAAGATATTGATGCATTTGTTTTACTTTGTTTTCTATATTTTTTCCTCCAACTAGCATTAACCTGTAAGAAAATAAATAAATAAATAACAAATTGTTTCTCCGGCTTAAATCCCACTTCATTCTAAGATCAAACTAGGTGGACTATGTTATGCAAATTTTATGACTCTAAACTTACTGTACTATATTATCACAATTGTCTAATTCGTTTTTAACATGAATATCTCATTAGAATCGACCAAGCAAATTTTAAGTGCTAAAATGGTCTTCTAAGTTTGTTTATACTAGGTTATCTATGTTCCGAATCTAAGTGTACACTTTTCTTTTGACGTCACTCCTTTTTGTTTGCCTCCACAAAGACTCTATAAACATTAATCTTTTATCAGTTTAGAGCATCTTGTGGTGAATTATGCAATGTGCAGTCCAATTCTCCCCAGGCGGTTTCACCTTGCCTGAATGGATGACATCTCAAACCGGCCCCACTTGTCATCTACTGCGAAGCAGAAAGTAGTGTGTGTGTGTGTGTGTGTGTGTGTTTTATTTATCTAGGATCACAGACCACTTTAGTGACATTGAGAAAGCAGCAATTCTAATCGTGACAAATTTATTAATAAGTATTAACGCTATTTCAGTTCAGCTTGCATATATTACGGTATCTGTATATTCCACATAAAGCTAATTTTATTACTTATTTTAAAATAAATTGTTAATATTATTATTATTAAATGTAATATCACAAAATTAATATCTAAATGTTACCTAAAAATGAACATTTGTGCACTCTTATGCTGTTTAAGATATGAGAAATTCACAGATTTAGAGAAATTCAACACTATATAATTTGCTCAACAATGAATCCTTTGCAGTGAATGCGTGCCATCAGAACGAGAGTTCAAACAGCTTATAAAAACATCATAATAATCCACAACACAGCTCCAGTCCATCATTACATTACCATAACATCTTGTGAATCGAAAAGCTGCATGTTTGTAATAAATCCGTTATTACAACTTTTGTTTTACTATAAACTGTTGCGTCTGTGTAAAATATAAGACCTCTATTCATAATATTGTTTTCTTCAGTTATAAAGTCATCTGTTTATGTGGGAAAACAGTCTAAACAAATATGTTAGTGGATTCTGATGTAAGAGGACAACAGGGGATGGACTTTCACTGGAAGAAGCATAAGTTATAGACTCCAGAAGTGCTGGTTTAAAGTTAAAAAGTTGTAATGATGGATTAGTTTCTTACAAGCTGATTTAATGAAGAAACAAACTCATCTGTATATTGTGCAGCCTGTGAGTGAGTACATTTTAAGCATTTTCTATTCCCTTTAGTATTATTTGAATAAATTATGAAGTATTCATTTAAATGTAAAACCAAGACATTTTTAAACAGAGGATCTCTTATGGTGACTGTTCTGTGTTGCAATCCCATAGGAACCTTAACCAACTCATACTGCTTTCTCATTGGACTCATTGAGAGAGTGGCAGAGGCACATCCGTACCTTTAACAGCTAATTTATCCTACCACAGTGTTGTAAGAAACCCTCCTGGAGATTTTTCCACCTGCTGCCGTCAGACAACATTGCTTCCTTGTATTCTTCCTCACCCTGCTGTGCGCAACTGCTCATAACCTCTGACTGTTGTCCTCATCAGGAGTGACTTGAATGCATTTGTTTTCATTTCTCATGAACCCAGGTAACCTGAATCAAACACAAACACAGCGTTCCAAAGTTTGGGGTTAGTACGATTTTTAAAACATTTCTGAAAGAATTATCTTATGTTGGTATTTGATAAAAAAAATAAAAAAAAATACAATAAAAGCAATAATATTGTGAAACATTATTACAATTGAAAATACTTGCTTTCTATTTTAACATATTTTAAAATGTAATGTATTTTGTGATGACAAAGCTGAATTTTAAGCATCATTGCTTCAGTCTGGACCAGAAATCAGTCTAATATGCTGATTTAGTGCTCAAGAAACATGTCTTGGAAACATTTATGCTGCTCAATACATTTTTTGATAAATATAAATAGCTCAAAAGAGCAGCATTTATTTGAAACATAAATATTTTTAACATTATAAATGTTAATACATATTAATATAAATGATTACTGTCACCTTTGACCAATTTAAGGCATCCCTGCTGAATTAATAATAATAATAATAATTTTCTCTCAAACTGACATGCAGGTCTGAAGCAACATGAAACTAGTTAACCATCCCTTTAATATTTCAAAAACATTCTCCCCTGATCTTTATTTCTCTTAATTTCTGTGCTTCTGGACAACTGCCTAGTTATTTTCCCTTGGACTGCTGCATTAAAGCAGGATGAACCTGATATCATCTACACAATTTCACTCAACGATATATCAGCCTAAATTCTCTCAATGAACAGACCGATTTCCATTAAGAGCTTTGTGAATTGCAGACTAGTTTCTCATTAGATAAAACGTCTACAGCCGTAAACCAAAAGCGTAGGTCACAGTCAAATAACCTTACACAGAGACTCGAGAAATTATCAAATTTAGAAAAGCATGAAAAGTTCTCTGTCTGTGAGACTGAAGTGGATGTGGCAACGTGAGAGGTGCTAAAGCTTGTGTTTGAAGGTTAAGGAATCGCACAGCAGCAAAATGGCAGTGTCCTGTGAATTAGCTTTGGCTGACTGATCCTGTTTAAGATCTGTTGTTAATTAAAGGTGTGGAAGGGTACCGTACCAGCCTCTCACTGCATCCATCACTCACTGAACTCCAAGAATAGGAAAGAAGAGGGTGAGAAAATCCCTCCTGAAGAGCTAAAGAGAGACAGAACAGATTTTTTAAAAGAGTCTCCTTGTTCTCACATTTATCAAGTTGTTTTATAGTCAAATGAAACAGCATCACTTTTCTCCATAAAAAAAGGAATCGCTAATGAGATATTTTTAATGTTTCACCTAGATGGCAGTGAACTAAATGAAGATTTACTTAAAGCAATAGTTAAGCCAAAAATGGAAACTCTGTCATTGTTTACTCATGCTGTTGCAACCTTGTATCTGTCTAGTAGAAAAAATACAAACATTACAGACATTTCGTATATGAAGAGTTCAAATGCAAAAGCCTCTAAATCCATCAGACATCTTTCTTAAAAAAAAAATTGTAATCAGGCTCCGATGTATAGATTTCTACCTAAGTATCGTCACTTCTGGTTGGGCTGAGGCTGGGATTTTAGCGACTTTGAAGTAAAAGTATTTGATGGACGTATATGTGTCGAAAGCATTCACTCAGTATCATTATCTCATTTTTGACCGAGTTGGCTTTTAGGGGGTTTGGCATGTGAAATCTTCATATATAAACAGTGTTTACTAGGGATGTGACGAGATCTCGTGTTACGAGATCCGACTGGTCTCGCGAGAATGTGATGATATCCTTGCAAAACATTTTGAAGGGTTTACATTAGAGCTGCAAGATTAATCTTTAAAAGATTGTGTTCTCTGTTCAAACACCTAAGGGATCTTATTCCTAAATGACAACGATTCAGCGCTGTCTATTACGACTGTTTCGCATCGCGCTGATCACGCTCCACTGATGCATACAATGTAAAACAGGTGTTAAAGGTGTAAAATTCAAATCTGCATTCACGTTGCTGCTGAACCAGAAAGAGCAACACAAACAGTCTATTCAACCACATAATGATCATCATTTCTGTGTTACAGACATTTAAATAACAGCAGTATTGAGATAAGTTTATAGTTTGGGTATAAACACTTAGGGCCCTATCATACACCCGGCGCAATGTGGCGCAAGGTGCAGCGCAAGTGTGTTTGCTAGTTTAAGTCCGACACAGTTCGCATTTTCCCGTCCAGCGTCGCGTCGTTTAATTAGCAAATGCATTTGTGCCCGTTTGTGCGTCCATGGGCGTGCTGGTCTAAAAAAGAGGTGTGTTCGGGTGCATTTTTGGCACGTTGCTATTTTGAGTAACTGAAAATAGACTGCGCCATAGACCAACTCAAACCTGGTCTAAAGTCAATGGCGCAATAGTTTATTTTTTTTGTTATATAAAGAGCACATTGGTAGATCATGCGCCTCTGGGCAGGTCCACAACGCGCATTCACTTTGCTTATTACACACAGGGATGCGCATCACAAACATGCCAAATATTAAAAACAAAAGGATTACAGTGTAAAACAATATTATTGTGTAGGCTACATAAATATAAAAATGTAATGATGGATAGCCACTGCGTGTAGTAGAATTAGGCTACCTATTTGCAGTTCAGCCTGTTAGTACTTATAATGATGAATGAAATTGGCTAATTAATTGAACAATCTTGCCAATACACACACATATATATTAACTGATTCCTCGCACGAAGCTATTTGAAAGCCTGCATCCAACGCAGACGAATGAAATATTGACTGGCCACTTAACAGGTAATTTCAGCAAAACATCACTCGTTGAACTCCTCAGTTTACTGTGCAGCACAACTCGCTCTTAAAGGGAATGGGAGATGAGACTCTGATTTGGTTTATTGCACGTTACACCCAAAAAACACCCTTTACTTATTAAGAGAATAGGGACAACCCATTTCGACTATGCACCCCGGGCGCACGGACTGTTTTCCCGTCGTTAAATTAGCAAAAGTGGATCTGGACACGCCCTGAGCGCACCTGCGCCTTGTGCTTTACACTTTGCGTTTAGAACGTTAAAATAGGGCCCTTATTGTCTAAAGTAGCGATCAATACGAAAGTATCTTGACCCTTGCATGTATTGTAATGCTTATCCTCTTCTGCCAGAAGGTGGCAACAACTGCACATTTAAAAACCTATTTATCATTGAATCATTCATTCAGGAGATTTCAATAGTGAAACAAGTCTTAATTAATTGAGACACTGACTTCATTTCTTTTACATTTTGATCAAATATATATTTTTAAAAAACTTCAGCAATGAACACTGTGTCAGAACCATAAGTAAATGACGTTATTTTGTTTAGATTTCTAATCTTTTTTTTTTCTTCTTCAGAAAATTGTGATCTCCAATTTATATTTATCAGTTTATCCAGAATCATGCAGCTTTATTTTACATGTATTACTGCATACAATTCATTAAAATAGTTGTTTAATTTCATAAAGTACAAGTTCATTTCAAAATGCACCTATACTTTTCCATTTTGTGTTTTTCAGTTGAATAAAATACTATTTTCCCCAATATATTCCATAATTGAGGATTTCTTTTAAAAAGTGTAAAAATCTCATCTCATTCTCGTAAACCCAGTCTCGTGTCTTGTCTCGTGGGATAAGTGTCTTGTCACACCCCTAGTGTTTATTGTTCAATTTTCCAAGGCAAACCAGCAGGTTTTACAGAAAAGGGTTAAGAATAAACTCCAAATCTCCTGCTACAATCATCAAAGACCAAAGGTACGCAGATGAGAAAAAAAGTCAATGAAGGAGATTAGAGATGTGTAGGAGAAATAAAAGGAAATGAAGTGAGCAAAGAGAGGAAACAATTATTAACATAGCACATCAAACACTGCTCCTCCCATCAGAGCTGAACGGTAGATGTGTCTACTTGCTGAATTTAGTGCCACCATATGGTTGCCGTTTCAAGTCTGCAAGTTCATCTCATCTGGATTATTCTCATATTCAAAGCTATCAGATTGTTTCATGTGGAACTGATTCGTCGAGTCTGTTGAAATTGCAGGATGTCTTTCATGTGAAATATGCTAGCTTTTGAAGTTTTCTTGTGTGTTGGGAATAGTAGATCAGCAAGATTAATAATATCCATGCAGAAAAAGAAAGTCCGGTGGGTTTAACCCTGAGAACCGTCCATATGCATGGTGTGAAAGTGTTTGTTATTTTCAGCTGTGACAGCATATGGCCCGGCTGTTTGTTTATATCTGTGTGTGTGTGTGTATATATACAGGTTTTCCCTCAGAGAGCGAGGATTGTAATGACCTCCAGGCTTTCACGGTCGCACATGAAATGCTTACTCTGTTTCCACAGCCATGACCTCTCTAGCCTGAGGTCAAACTCTCTGACACTCATCCGAACAAGGAGATTCTCTTCTCTCGCTCTCATCAGAAGGAAAACAGTCAGAAAGGGATGCTGAACCAAATAGAGCAGAGCGAGCATTCAGCTGAATGACTAGCACAGCACATTTCAGCACAGGAACCGAGCTACACCCTGCCAAGTTGCATCTGACCCTTCCATAACATGCTGGACTCAAAAAGAAGATTTTTTTCCACTTTAGAGATTATTTTTCTTTTCTTGTTATATCAAATCAGGGCTGCAGTTAGAATTTCTTGGGCCCCGGACAAAACTGTCATCATGGCCCCCACCTTAATTGTGCCTTCTAGGCTGAACAAATCAGTTTGTTCAGTCGAATTGCTCAATCACTTTCTCAACCATATAAACCAGTTCAGTGAGTTTGAGACTTGAACTTGGATTCTTGAACAAATCCATCCGTTCTACTGAATTGTTCAATTCAATTTGTGAACTAAATCAAGGATTCGTTGAGTCAGGGAGATGATTTCTGATTCTTCAACAAATCAGTCCATTCAACTGAAGAGTTTAATCTATTAATCTAATCTATACTGAGTCAGTGAAATTAAATTTGATTCTTGATCTAGTCTTGAACTAATCTGTAAACCAAATAAACTGATTCCTTGAGCCAATGAGCTGATTCTTAAACAAATCAGTCAGTTCAATCGAGCTATTAATCCAATGTAAAAAAAAACAAGTCAACCAATTCATTAGACATTGAGCTGAACTCTACATCTAGAACAAATCAGTCAATTAAACTGAATTATTCAATCTGATTTGTGAACCAAATCAACCAATTCATTCAGTTAATTAATTCAATCCAATTTAATCAAACAGTACAATACAATCGGTAAACCAAATCATCTTATTCATTAAATCAGAGAGCTGAAGTTTAATTCCTGAATGAATCAATCCATTCAAATGGACTGTTCAATCTAATTTGCAAACCAAATCACCAGTTTATTGGGTCAGTGAGCTGAACTATGATTTCTGAATGAATCAGCCCATTCAACTGTATAGTTCAAACCAATTTTTTAACCAAATCAAATTGTTGGGTCAGTGAATTGAACTCTGATTCTTGAACAAATCAGATCATTTAATTGAGTTGTTCTATATTTGTGAACCAAATCAACCAGTTCATTCAATCAATAAACTGAAGTCTAATTCTTGAATAAATCAGTCCATTTAATTGAATAGTTTAATCAATTTTAAACTAAATCACTGAGTCAGTGGACTAAAATTTGATTCTCAAACTAATCTTGAACTAATTTGTAAACCAAATGAACTGAGTCCTTGAGCCAATGAGCTTAATTCTGATTCTTGAACAAATCAGTCAGTTCAATCAAGCCGTTCAATCCATTTTACAAACCAAATCTAATTTACTAATTAACTAATTTATTAGACTCATTAGATAGTGAACTCTAAATCTAGAACCAATCAGTCAGTTAAACTAAATCATTCAATCCCCTTTGTGAACCAAATAAACAAATTCATTTAGTCACTGAGCTAAATTCTGCTTCTTGAACCAATTTAATCGAACAGTACAATACAATCTCTGAACCAAATCATCTGATTCATTAAATCAGTGAGCTGAACTCTCATTCCTGAACAAATCAATCCATACAAATGGACTGTTCAATCTAATTTGCAAACCAAATCACCAGTTTATTGGGTCAGTGAACTGAACTATGACTTCTGAATGAATTAGCTTATTCAGCTGAATAGTTCAATCAAATTCTTTAATCAAATAAAATGATTTATTGGGTACGTGAATTGAACTATGATTCTTGAACAAATCAGATTGTTCAGTTTTTGTTCTTAATTTGTAAACTAAATCAACTAGTTCACTGAATCAATAAACTGAACTCTAATTCTTGAACAAATCAGTCCACTTGAACTGACCAGTTGAACAGTTTAATCCATTTTTAACCAAATCATCAAGACACTTGATTCTTGAACTAATTAACTAATTTGTAACCAAATCAATTGATTGCTTGAGCCAGTGAACTTGGTGGACTAAAATTAATCCTGAACTAATTTGTAACCAAATCGACTGATTGCTTGAGCCAGTGAACTGAATTTGGTCAGTTAAACACATTTGTTCAAGCACACTTGTGAACTTGATCAACTGGTTAATTGATTCACAAGGATAACTCAATCACTGATCTTGTTCTCAAATTGAACTGATTCAATAATCTGACTGTGTTTATAAGTGTGAATGCAATTTTGATAAAGCTATTATGTGGCTTCAAGACTTTGGTGTACTTGTATTAGGCTTTTTTTAATAGAATTGCATGTTTTTGTTTAACTATTCTTTTAACTACTTCTCTAACAAGGTGTTTATGTGTGTGTTTTTGCATCTGACGGTCCATATACGAGATGTGCATGCAAACACTCACAGGCAGAGGCAGATGGTTGCATTACTCATCTGAGACTCTAAAACTGACACATATTTTCATCCCCCTCTCCTTCTTCCTTTCTCAGCAGAAACGCAGCCCACAGTGCTGTGCGTTCACACGTCCAAACCTCCCCCGTATTCCAGCAAGACGAGACGCTTAGATAGAACAGGGACTGCTGTCCTAAAGCCTCACCATCTTTGCAACAGCCACACCAGTGAAAAAAACAAACACCTTGGGTATAAGACAAACAAACAAACAAGTCAGCAAACCAACAAAACCACTCACTTCATAAATAAGGCATGATTAAATCACTTTTTGGGCAGATACTGAGTCATGTTATACATGAGGCTTGAGATATGAAGCATTGTGCTGATGGTACCAGATAACAGACAGCATTTCTATATGCACCCTAATCTGAATTTAAATGATTGAAAAACCTCAGGGTATGGCTGAGGGATTTTTACACAAGCATGCCAGCAGACATGTCTTTAATGTCTGTAGTAGGATTTCTAAAAGGAACATGACTAAGTTAGATGGTACTAACACAGATAAGATATAATTCGAAACTGATGTCCTTTCTACATTCCTGACTCATCCAGGCCTTAGTTATCTCTCCACTAGATTACTGCATCTTACTTGTTTCTGGTCGGTCTGCATCTGTCATTTGCCCCTTGAGCACAACCGAAACACTGCCTGCTGCCCGACTTGTATTCAATCTGCAGAAATTTTCACACGCTATGCCTTTGTGGCAGGAATAAGACTCAAGACAGCTTTTCTGGCCTCCAGTGCTGCAGTCTCTTGTTGCCTCTAAGCTGTGATTCACTGAAAGTTGCTTTTCAATGTGAGAATGACCTCCCAAAAACAATCAACCACCAACTCACTGGCAAAAGGTCTGGGTTATCCTTTCAAAGCATACTGTTGAAAATAGCAAAACAGTTAAAATAGCAATAATCTCTGCTAAAGCAGCACATGTTGCGTTTTTTTGGATGCTGGTATCCCACCAACAGGATTGTGCGTCATTCAGAATTGAACTGAGAAAGCCAATTCAATTCTTGGAGTTGAATTTCATTTGAATTAAGGATAAAGAATTACATTTAAATGTATAATTAAAATGAACATATATATATTCAAAGAATTCATATACATGATGCAGAAATTCAATCTGAATATAATTAAAACAAACTGATATTCAAAGAAATGTATATAACTATAAAGCATGCGTTTTGAACTCTTGTTCAAAAGTTTTGAAAAAATAATTTAAAAATCCTTGAATTAAAGTCCAGATAGATAGATACTTGCACCTAACTATTGAATGTCATCTAACATCAGATCCATTTACTTTCACATCTAATGTGAAACCTTTGCCAAAGTGTATGTTTTTCACAGTGCACTTCCATTTTTAGCTCAGACTAAATAAGGAGCTACACAATAACTATCTGAAAGTGTTGACGTGATGCGAGGATGGAGGTTTATTGCGGAGGCATCAGCAGCACCTATTTTAGGTATTGATTATTCATGTGAACATTATGTTTTGATCTGTCTACAAATCAGAATATGAATGTGAAAGAATAAGACCCTGACATAACAGGCTGTGTTTGAATTCATCTGTTTTGGGACAAATTTATGCTATATGGTGAATAAAACATAGCTTAGAATGGTTGATAACGCAGATGCTGTGAGCTAAAAGTGCATATAGATTTGTGTGGGTTGGGGCAGGGGATTGAAGTTGACATTACAAATGTATGCATTTCAGTGGATCTCTCTATTGCATGTGGATACATGAGAAAACAACTAGAAACCTCTACTCGTGCTCTCGCTCACGGAAACACATTTTTCTCCTTCAGTCTCACATCAGAGGGTTTTCCCAGCTGTGATGTCCAAGCCAAGGGCGAAACTGAAATAAATAATAAGAGTTATTTGAACACAAAGGCGACACATTTGTACCTGACATCTGAACACACGGTGGGAAAGAAGATAGTATAGATCTATATCTGAAAGGTATAGTAGATCAATGAATACCAAAGGGACATTTGAGGGTAATCCCAAAGGGATTTGGATTCACCCAAAAATCTGCCAATTGGGTAAGCAAAATAATCGTATTTCATGCAGAAAACTAGATTTTTTTGCTTGTGCACAAATGGAGAAATGCTCTAAACTGAGGCAACACAATGTGTATATGTCACTAATTGTTGTGAAATGGGACAAAACATGGCCAGTAAAAAAGCTGAAGAGAATAAAGCTTAAGTAAATAAGCTTTACATTGATGTATGGTTTGTTAGCGCGCAAAAAAAAAGAGAAAGTCACATTTAAAGTTGTCCTAATGAAGTTCTTAGCAATGGATATTACTAATCATAAAATTGAGTTTTTCGCTAGGAAATTTACAAAATCTTAATATCCAACTGATTTTTTATTATTTTGACCCATACAATGTATTTTTGGCTATTGCTACAAATACACCCATGCTACTTAAGACTGGTTTTGTGGTCTAGGGTCACATTTCTATATTTCATAATTATGGTCTTATACAGATTATGTTACAAAGAGTTCACATGTTCCCACGTTTACATGGCGCAGGTTGCCCTAAATGCCAGCTGATCATTTGCATCCTTTGCGCAACCGGAAAGCTGCGTCTGGTGCCCTGACGACATGTTTTTGCGTAATACTGCTCTCCCCGCTTCTGTCAGGTTCCGATCGTTTCCATGAGGAGCAGCTTTAGCATCAGAAGCCTCCCACTCCCCGCCCTCGAGCTGGAGAACCCAGAGTCTCCAGCTCAAGCGCGCGCGGTGAGCAGGTGGCCGCCCACGAGCCAAACGCTGGAGAAACCGTGAACAGCCGAACCAAGCGCACCTCCGGTGGTTTGGCGCCAAATATCTGTTGCAAACACAATTTACATTAATACTGACGTCGCAGGTTGCTGTTTATCACGTTTCCTCACTTTAATTTCATAAATATCCATGAAAGTGGCATTTTGTAATTTTTTTAGTGAGTGGTGAAAATCATACTCGCTATATACCCTATACACTATATATATATATATATATATATATATATATATATATATATATATATATATATATATTATTCAAATATATTCTAATTATTTTTTATAATCGGCTCTGAATGGGTTAACCAACTGCCTCTGTGCGCTCTCTCTCTCCGTCTTTCTCTCTGTGCGCTTCATTTTCACTTTCTCATCGTTGTGTCTCCTTCATTTTGGTGTGACCCACGCAATGCTGTTGCTCCACAAGGGGGGGCTACTGGATATATGCTTTAGTGTCCAACTGCCTGCCTTCAAACACTGAATCCAGTTTGTGTGGACAGAGCGGGCGAGGAGAGGAAGACTCCCACTGCCTCGACACGCACCGAGAGAACACCCGACCCGAGCCTGGGCTACACTCACCACTGCACACCTCCCTGGAGCCTTCACACACCACTTCAGGACTTTTTCCTCCGGAAAACGGGACAACCATTGCGACTTGCGGGCTGGATTAAACAATACACATTTGGGGAACAGAGTAACATTATCAGAAGTGACAGAACAGAAACACACATTAACAGGATCCGCTGTGAATTTATGGATGCTTGTTGCTTTTTTCGGTCTTTTGAGCACCTCGGAGCAAACAGACCTTCTTTTGTGTCATTGTTCAAGCAGATATTGCCTGTTGAAAGAATGAATACACCGAACTTATTCTGAACAAGTTGGAGGAATAGTCGAAGGCTTTTTATGTGCAGACAAACAGATGGGACATGCCAACTTTTTGGAGGTAAACCCTCATTATGATCTATCTAGAATGTGATTAGAAACCCTGCATTTGCCCCCTTTCAGCCTCAGTTGACATGGTAATTAATTGAAATGCGTTTGCTTACACATCATAATATAGACTTATGCGTTAATTTAACCATAGTCTGATATTAATTAGGCTATGCCTTGTCGACAATAATTGAGTGATATCTCCTTTTACGCACGCGTCGATAAAGGCTAGAGTCATTCTCATCAACTCTGTTGCATCTTTTATCTACTCTTTACAAGTGTTACATCAGAGAATGACACGACAAATCTGTATAATTGAATTTGTAGAGGATTTCTGAACTCGCATATATCTGTGCTGGTCCTTCTCGCTAGACAGCTTTCGCTCTCCAAGGTACCAAACTGCGGTGTTGCCCAGTCCAGTGTCCAGTGGACTAAACAGTTTTGACACAAGAGCATGATCTCAAAACAAACATATTTGACAATTTAGCTTCGGTGGAAGCAGATAAGCATGTGGTGTTAATGGTTATACATGGATTAGATTGTGCGCAATAGTTGCTGCTCGGATCTCCCTTGTGGAATGGGAATATACCTTCCCGTCTCGTGTCTCCTTTCCTTCCCCCACACAACATAAAAGGTAAAACATAACCTGGTACTCACAAAACTGTTTCGAACACAACAAAGTTTTCCTCTAGTTAAGATTTCGACGACGTAACACTTGTTTTTTCACAACTTTTGTCTTTTATATTCGTAATGCTCACTCGATTTACCAGACAACCCGTTGTCTGTTTTGCTCTTTTTGATGTGTTTGGAGCATTTTCATCCGAAATATCTTCTGTGACGTACAATCTACTTTAAATATTATTACAAAACCTGTATGTCACTTAATATTACGTGTGATGTAAAACCAGTCCAGCGTTCAGCAGCACATGGAAAGAAAGAAAAGGTTGAGAGCTCGTGTTTTGTCCGGTTCAGTGATGATGTATCTCTTTAACAATGAGAATTTAAGGCAAACTCTTCATTTCTCTCTCATTCTTTCTGTTTTCAATTGCACTGCACGTTCTTACATGCAGTTAAAAAGAAAAATAACTAAATAATAACGTAAGATGTCAGTAATCTTACTAAAATAATACTTACAATATATAACGTAAAACCATGAACAATATTCCATTGCTGGCTCTCATTTCAACTCTTCCTTTTTCTTTTTCTGTTAAACTGTTTTGCCATATGCTGCTTGAGAAGTCTAAAGCAAGCTACATGCGCCATTACGCACCGACAGTATGGAAACTTCTCGTTTGGTAATAATGGATGTGGTTTGCTGGTGTTTGGCGGAGAGTTACTGACGGTGAGTGAGTAGAAGTTCCGTGTTTGTACAGTAGGGGGGACTGTGCCAGCGCTCAATTCCCTCCGTGGGAATAGGGGAATAAACGGCGGTCACGGAGCAGGAGATGCCTCACTGCGCACTTTCAGACTCACCAGAGCCTCTGACTGCAGCACACGCGACCTCAGCCCCGTCTGAAGCCCACAGACGAGCTCCACAACAACAGGTTATGATGCTGCTCGACCTGTGTCCACCACTTAAATCTATTTTACAAATATTTATAATATAGCCTTTATTTTATCAGCATCACCAATAGTAGCAAAAAGGAAAAGGAATGGTAATATACATAATAGAATTTTTAAGCAATAATAATAAGTGGTGAAATAATAATAATGAAACTCGCTGCCAAAATGCTATGGCACCTCCGGGTCCATGGTTCATTGGGCCAAGTTAAAAGAGCCCACCTCAATGTGTCTGGTGTGAAGATGTGAAGATATGGTTGGTGCACATTGCCAAACGGTTGCTAGGATGTTCTGACTGGTTGCTAGGGTGTGGCTAGGAAGTTGCTAGAGTGTTACTGAATGGCCTGAGTTACAAGAGTCTTTATGACACTGATTTGAAGATATTCTCCCGCTGATTTTCCTTTATGAAGTCTGGTATTTTTTCCCCTTTTTTATGATGCCTGATTGTTTTCTTCAATAAGGCATATCATTTGAACTACAATGATGTGAATTCAGTTTAAAAAAAAAAAAAAGTAATAAAAAAATGAAATAAGCTCTAAATAATGTTAATAATATTAATAGTAATAGTAAAAAAAAAAAATAAAAAAAACATTTAAATAAGCCATATGGTTTGAGCTTTCAATAATACTGATAATTTTAATAGTAAAAAAACAAAAACACGATTTGAGCTCTCAATATTATTGCTTATTTAGTAACAAAACATAAAAAACCATATGAGTTGAGCTCTCAAAAATACTATTATTATTTTTTTCTTTTAAATAAGCCATATAGTTTGAGCTTTCAATGAACATTTTAATATTTTTGGCTTGCAATATTATTGCTATTTTTAATAAGAAAACATAAGCCATATGAGTTGAGCTCTTAATAATATTGATCATTTCAATAATAAAAAACATAAAACATGATTTGAGCTCTCAATAATATTGCTAATTTTAATAAAACAATATAATAAGCCACATGAGTTGAGCACTCAATAGTATTATTAATTTTTATAGTAAAAAATAAAATAAGCTATATGATTTCAGCTTTCAATAATATTTTAATAATAAAACATGTTTTGAGCTCTCAGTAATATTAATCATTTTAATAATAAATAATATTAATAATAGTAGTAAATAAACCATATGACATGAGTTCTTATTTCTATTAATTTTAATAATAATAAAAAAAAAGCTATATGATTTGAGCTTTCGATAATACTGGTAATTTTAATAATAATTAAAAACACATATTATTTGTGCTCTTAATAATATGAATAACTTTAAACAATAATAATAATAATAAATAAGCCATATGATTTGAGCTCTAATTATTATTATTATTATTATTATTATTATTAATTTAATAAAATAACAATTAATTCAATAAAAAACAAAACAAGCTATATAATTTGAGCTCTCAATAATATTTATCACTTTAATAATAAAAACAGAAACCATATGATTTGAGCTCTCAATAGTATTGTTCATTTTAATAATAATAAAAAAGCTTCATGATTTGAGCTTTCAAAAATAATTTGAAAAATAAAATATAACAAAATAAACCATATGATTTGAACTCTCAATAATATTAATAATAAAAACAATTTATTATTATTTATTTTATTTTTTTTGCATTTCATTCTGTATCATCATGTCATGATTCTGACTGATTTCAGTGAAATATGCATGTCACAATCTTTGTGTTAAATCTAAATGGCACAGTCATATCAGTTCCACCCGACTGCCTCTTTTAGATATACGTCTGCCGTGAGTCTCCAGGGAGTTTTGAGCTTAAGAAGCAAACATAGAACGCAGCGCTTGCCCTGTGGCCACAGATATTTGGACGGCTGTGTTTTCTTCATCTGAGGAAAGGAGTAGGGATGATACATTGAGAATAAAAATAGATCATGCCGGAGTCAGGCTGACAGCATAGTTCTGAATCATGAGCTGGGTTGCAATTGGGCAAGCTGGCACTATTGGCTTTTTGGAGGCCAGCCATGCATGCCTTTTAACCTAGATGTCCCCCTTTTGTCTTTCTCCTGTACATCCTTATTCTGTCATTCACATCCTCTTCTCTCATAGCCCTTTTTCATCTACCATTCCTCGTCAAGCCAACATGCATCAGAAGTCACAGAGCAGTCGCAGCACGTTTGTGAATGCATATCTGTTTGTGACAGGTTTCTGTTCCCAACATACACAGAAAAATTTCACACGCTCTCTGCTTTGATTTAAACAACACCTCATGTACTGAAAAAAGTGTTTGCGGCTTTTCATATAGAGAGACTTGGAAGGGAATTCTATACACAGTTGGATGACAGTCAATCAACAGTAAAAAAAAAAAGGCAGTCATCACTGTATTCTGATGTCTTACTCAGTTGTAACTGAAAAAAGTCACAAGTGTTTTTGAAAAAAAAAAACGTCTTATGCTCACAAAGGCTGCATTTCTTTGATCAAAAATACAGTAAAATACATAAATATTATTACAAATCATTTAAAATATATTTTAACTTAGTATAATTATTCCCAAGATGGCAAATTTTAAATTTCAGCAGTCATTACTGTAGTCATTGTCACATGATTATTTAGAAATCCTTTTAATGTGCTGATTTGGTTCTCAAGAAACATTTTTATTATTATCAATGTTGAAAAGAATTTTTGAAAATAAGTTTTTGCTGCCTAATATTTTAATTAATATTATTGCATATTTTATTGCTACAACATAAGCCATATGAGTTGAGCTCTCGATGATCTCAATAATAATAATATGATCAATTATATATAAAAGGCGAAATATATATATATATATATATATATATATTACACATATTTAATTTTGAAAACAGTTTTTGCTGCCTAACATTTTGAGAAAATCATTCAGTTTGGGGTAAGTAATTTCATATTATTGCTAATTTTAATAATACAACAGTTGAGCTTAATAATAATACAATTCATTAATAATACAAGAGTTGAGCTCTCAATATTATGAATAAAAACAACCAAAATACACAATATGATTGTTATGAATATGAATAATATTGATCATTTAAAAAATAAAAAACAAAAACTATGTGATTTGAATTCTCAATAACATTGATCATTTTAATAATAAATAGTAAATAAGCCATATGATTTGAACCTTCAATAAGATTAATTATTGATAATAATAATAATAATAATAGCAAATAAGCCATATGATTTGAGTTCTAAATAGTATTATTAATTTCAATAATAAAAATAAACCATATGAGTTTCTGCTGCTTAATATTTTGAGAAAACTATGATACAATACTATTCAAAAGTTTGGGGTAGGTCATTTTCTTTTAGGAAAAAAGTGATTGATTTTATTTAGCAAGGGCACAACAGTTTGATTAAGTGACAGTAAAGACATTTATAATATTACAAAAAAATTAAATAAATGCTGTTTATCAAACTTTCTATTCATCAGAGTATCCTGAAAAAGTATCCTATGCAGCAAAAACTCTTTTCAACATTGAAAATTACAAGAACCATTAATAACTGAGCATTAATAATTGCTAATAATTGAGCACCAACTCAGCATAATAGAAGTATTTCTGAAGGATCATGTGACACTGAAGACTGCTGAAAATTAAGAAATAAATTACATTTTTAAATATATTGAAATAAAATTTCACAATATTCCTGTTTTTACTGTAGAGATTAAACAAGAAAGATGTGAAATAGAATTGGGAGACTTTACACCACAAACTCGAACCTGCACTTCCCACATGAGCACCAAACTTTATTTGGCCACACTATCTGACATCCTATGCTATGAGTTCAACCAAGGCTTTGTGATGCTGCATAGATCCCTTAAACTAGCTTTCTGACTATTTTGACCTCCCGTGATGGAGTTGGTATGGAGAGGGGGGCAGGTGTTGAGGGAATGAGGTCGGTATGTTTGCAAGGTGCTAACCGATTAGTGGTGTGATTGTGCACAGGAGCCTATGGCCCCTGGCCATCCTCGTTGAGCACAATGATCAGGGTTGGAACATCGCGCATTTGGCCATTCGCTCTCTAATTAGGGTCTAAATCAGAGCCTGTGCTCCTGCCTAATGAATCTTAGACAGAGAGCTGAGAGACAGACTGGGAATGAGGTGGCGAGAAGGACACAGTTCCCAGCATCCCATCTGAGGTCCTTGCCATGAAAGTGTACTAATGGCTGGCTTTTCAAACACTGCACAGATGGCTTTGCGACCGTGTGTGTTTGTTTTTTTTTTTTTTTTTTTTTGGTGTGTCGCATGATGCAATTTTGGTTGCTTAAGAGTAAAAGAGTAAATGCGTGTGTGTGGATGCACAGTGAAGCCATTTTGTATTTTTTGCGATGACAAAATGATCTGTACGAAATTCAGATGTGGGTGAAAAAAATGTAAAAAGGAATAAATCAGCCTCATTGATAAAAAAAATAAATAAAAAATACATGCTGCATGCTCAAAATTGCTACTGCTACATAAAATTTGTTTAAAAGGGGACATCAGATGTAAAATTCACTTTTACATGGTGTTTGTATATAAATGTCTTAGCAGTGTATGGACACAACCGTCCTATAATGATAAAAGTCCATTCACTTATTTCAGTAATTAACCAAAAAATTTCAGTCTCAGTTATCTAGCCGTTTTAATTTTCAAGACATCATATTTTTTCCAGGCCCAACCCACAACTGCTCACAGACTGTCTTATATTAGCATATTTCCACCCTCAGTCAGTTGTCTGCCACTTTCTCATCTGTAGAGACAACAATGTATTGTAAGCAATGGTGTTTTGTAGTTGGATGTAAAAGTGAACATAAGAGTCTTCATTTTCTCCTGACATCAGAGCTGGTTATTAGTTTTGTTACACAATATACACAAGAAACAGAAGAGAGGGGCGGGGTGAGCTGTAGCTCATTATCATTTAAAGAGACATGCACCGAAATGGGTCGCTGGACATTTCATGAAGATCCTAAAGAATCATACCAATGTTATTTAACTTTCTTTTCATCAAAAATAAATAAATAAATAACACTTTTCGCAGAAACTGTTTTCCGATAATAAGAAGAAGAAGAAGAAGAAGAAGAAGAAGAACCATTATTATTAATTGAGCACCACTACTAATTGTGATCATGTGACAATGAAAGACACTGAGTGACACTGAGTAATGCTGAAAAGCTTTGTCATCACAGGAATAAATTACAATCAAATATATTTAAATAATTTAACTTGTAATAATATATCACAATATTACTGTTTCACTGAATTTTAATCAAATAAACAAAAGCCAAATATCAAATGTCACTATTTCATTACCAGTTTCTATTTAGCAAATAGGCTTTGTATAAAATTAATAATGATAAAAAAAAAATTAAAAAAAAAACCCCACTGGCCAGAAAACACTTGCTAGACAATCAAGATCAACAGATATTTCAAAAACAATAAATTATAGATGATATTATATTTTATATGACGACATGCACAAAAAAGGAGAGTAAAACACCATTTTATTTGAAATTGAGATCACTCTGAGCACATTTCCAATTATTGGCTTCACTGACTCACCATTGCTTTGTAACGATAGATCATTGTTCATTAAATCACTTTATCATTGTGCCTTGTGTTTTTTTTTTTTTCTATTAAAATCATATTTACATTTTTTTGTATTATTATTTCTAGTAGTTATTTCTAGTTTAATTACTGAAATAAATTAAAATAAATTAATTTTAGGTCATTATTTTTATCTTTCTGTATAGGGCACATTGTACTAGGAAGGCCTTTTAAAAAAATCACCCAGCCCATCTTCTCAAACTCTAAAAAATGCTGGGTTAAAAACATCCCAGCGCTCTGTGAAATATCTCTGTGCTTTGTCTTATTTATTTATCTCAACTATTGTTGAAAAATGACTGTAGCACTTGCTTAAAATGATCCCAAAATAGGTTAGAAATTAAATATTTATTAATAAGCAATTAAGAAACTTTTATTAAACTTATTAATAATTGTTAATTTACTGAACATATTAATGACTGTTGATTTCCAGCTTATTTGTGGGTCATTTTAAGCAAGAAATATAATCATTTTTATAAAATAAAATAAAGGTTCCAAAAGGGTGTTTTTGCAGCGATACCACAGAAGAAACCTTTTTGGTTTCACAAAGAACCTTTCAGTGCACAGTTCTTAAAAGAACCATTCGAAGAAAATTTTAAAAATCCCTTTTCAACTAAAAAAAACTTTTGCTGACTTTGAAAGGTTCCATGGATGTTCAAGGTTCTTCATGGAACCATCGATGCCAATAAAGAACCTTTATCTTTAAGAGTGTAAGTTAAATGAAACTACCCAAAAGGTTGGGCTAAAGATTGGGTTGCTTTGATCAAGCGGTTGGGTTAAACATATGTGATCCTGGACCACAAAACCAATTATAAGTGTCAGTTTTCGAAACTGAGATTTATACACCAACTGAAAAAAAAAAAGCTTTCTATGGATGTATGGTTTGTTAAGACAGGACAATATTTGGCCAAAGTACAACTATTTGAAAATCTAGAATCTAATCAAAAATTAGGTTTTGATATACGTACAGTGGGACTTTTACTAAATATCTTCATGGAACATGATCTTTACTTAATATCCTAATGATTTTTGGCATAAAAGAAAAATTATAATATAATTTTGACCCATACAATACATTTTTGGCTATTGCTACAAATTTACCAGTGCTACTTAAGACTAGTTTTGTGGTCCAGGGTCACAACCCAACCGCTGGAACAAAACAACCCAATTGCTGGGTTAGTCCATATTTCACCCAGCACTGTGTAGCTTTTAACCCAGCATTTTTTAGAGTGCAGATCAACACAATATCCTCTTCTGCGATTTTATCTAGGATAAACAACTCTTGGTACCAAAATCAACATGCTCATTGACTCATATTCAATGGCCATCAGCCCACATAATGGTGAAAAACATTGAAAACTGGTGAGGCCTTTGTGTCTTGAATGAGGACTAAGTCAGAGAGGATGGATGGTGCTTCTCCATGAAGCAGCGTTCTCACAGATCTGAGCTCAAAATAAACCTGTGATTGCTACAGGGAGGGAAACACCTTGTTTGAGAACACTTTTCTCACACACATACACACAAGTCTCTCTCTGTGTGTTGTTTTTTTACCTAAATTATGCAGTGAAACTCCAGCGGTGGAAGGATGGCAGATGACACAATGTGTGAGGACACCGGAGCTGTATGGCACCTTTGTCAGCTAATTATAGACGGCAGAGTACGATGACGGAAAGCTTTTTCTTGGCTTTGCGCGTATTCATATTTTTAAATGTCAAATGCATGTGCACAGAGGCGTTTCATTGTTTCAGTGGCATCCATATGGATGTCACAATCAAACCACCCCTGCACACTGTAAATCATATTTGTCTTCTCTCCCCTCAGCAAAGCATCAAATAAGGCCACTGTTCTTCTAATGTGAAGATAACGTAGCATGTGTCCTTTCAGCACATGCTTATTGAATAAGCTGTGATAGCTTTCTCACTATTTTTGAAGTGAAAATTAGCCTGGCAGACATTTGCAGGACTGCGCTCTGAGATTTTTTTCTGTTGATCCGATACATAATTAAATTGGAGCGACTTCCAATGCCATGTTGCTGAGCATTTTCAGTGAAGAGTGAGATAGTGATGGCCCACTCATATATACAGTGGGCATGTGTAAAAGTAAACAGTTCAATAAAAAATATCAAACCAAGTGGTTTTGTCAGGACTAGCTTCTCTTTTCCATGGTATTTTTCCAATTACTTTTAACCAACACGTCTTAAGGTGATTTGTAGTGAATGTATAAAGTCAGTTTCTCAAGTTCATGTTGTACAATCATATTTATGATTGCTTTCTTTTGCTTACAATTGCTTTGCTTGGAAAGCAAGCTTGTGTACATATGTATATAGCACTGGCGTGTTTAATAGCCAAAGATACATTGTATGGATCAAAATTATATGTTTTTCTTTTATGCCAAAAATCTTTAGGATAATTAGTAAAGATCAGGTTTCATGAAGACATTTTGTAAATTTCTTAACGTAAATATATCAAAACTTAACTATTAATTTTTAATTAGTAATATGCATTGGTAAGAACTCATTTGGACAACTTTACAGGCAATTTTCTAATTCGATTTTTAGATTTAGATTTAGATTTTTTGTATTCTGTATTTCTGCCAAATATTGTCCTATTCTAACAAACCATACATCAATAAAAAGGTTATTTATTTCAAGAATTGACCCTTGTGATTGGTTTTGTGGTCCAGGGTCACATATATATGCTTTTGATAAAATCAAGTGTCATCCTATTTTTTTTAATTCAGGAAGTCACTTCACTTCCATACATTATTACGTCACGATAGACAAGAGAAGAGGATTGCAATTTCCATTGCATGCCCATTTCAAAAAGATAAAGTGAGTCAGTTAAGCAAAGGTTAAAAGAGAGGAATAATACTACAGAGACAAGGAGAAAGCTATGGTACATATCACACATGGCAAGCGTTCTGCTCCTTTGCGATTTCATTTCAAATATTCGTTTGACCCTTTATTTACAGCAGCCAAGAACATTTAAGAAAAAAAAAAAAACAAAAGAACAAAGCGATTTGCTTTTATCTCTTGCTCACTTTTTGTAATTCCTTTTTCCATTACTCTTCAGTCATTTGTTTTCCGAAAAAACAGAGTGTTATTCAAGCTAAAATGTTTACACAAAGGAAGTCCCTGTCTAGAGCAATGTGTGCAAAACTGAATAGCTCAAAATCGTTACATCCTGGAGTGCCTACGCAATTTCGAACAAGAAATCTCTTTTAAAGACTTTTCGGGGCTTTGTGCTGCATCAGTTTAAGGCCATTTTGTGTACAAACTTCAATCAAAGGGGTCTGTAATAGCGAATGAATGAATGTAGTCGCTCTTTTTCCGCCTGTCTATGTTCTCTTGTGAGAACAAAGCTGTCTTTGATGTGAAGTGCATGCATAATCCTCAGTATCTGACATTGCATCTCTGTCGCGGCATAAAGCCCCCTCAAATCTCAGAAGGCCTGCGTCTCCGGAGCAGTGTCGTTAACTCCCCCACTGCGCCGGTGTGTCACTCTCGGCACCGTTGTAGCACTTGAATAGCTGTCAGCGCTGTGTGTTTGCTATTGTGATACACCCGACTCCATCACTGTAACTGTTTGTTACCTGAAGACATGTTTGTGACTTTAAGTCACTGTGCGTCATTGTTCTGAGGACGCGGCATTCGTATTTTTTTCTGTTCCGTCGTCATTCGTTTTTCAATTCAGAGTTCATAGTGGCCTTTCAACATATTGCGGCAGACGTTCTTTCTCTCGTTGCTTTTTATGTCTGTGTAGACATAAAAAGCAACAAGAACAGATGATCCCCAGTGTTCCTCATCTGTGATTCTTTTTACTGGCTAAATGCTACAGCCGAATCAGTCTTTTGAACAAAATACATCTGCGAGTAATTAGACATTAGAGTTTTTTTTTCACTGTGTTTATCATAAAAGTATTTTGTATTTTTTTTCCCCTTCGATAAACAAGTAGAAGGAAGAGAATGGCAGAAGAAAAGTGAAAACATCTGCTCCCGGAAGTACAGACTGTCCAAACTGGCCATGTCAGCCTTTTTTTGTAGACTCTGGTGAAGTAGAGCGTTTATCTGTGGCAGTGAAAACTCTTTCTTTCCATCCCATTAATTTTCAAATTCTGCACAAATGTGGTTTTCCTCGGGCAAATGGCAGCTGCATTACTGTTTACCCCACATACAATGTGTGTGTACAAAAATTGAAAATAAAATAGAACTGGAAATAATTGAACAATTTTAAAAGTTGTCAAATCAAGCATTGAATGAAATCAAGTTGAATGAAGAAGGTGAAGGTGAGTTTGCTTGATGCCACAAAAACATTGTGTAATGCAAAATAATGGACACCTTTCTAGTTTTCCTTGTGGGCTGCGCACAAAAACAGACATAATACACAACCAGTGTAGTCTGATTTATGAACAAATGACTCTTATGAACCAATTTGTTTTAGTGGTTTAAAAATAAATGGCATGACAGGTGTAACTGGATTACAAAAATAATTGACTCTCATGAACTGGTTCTTTTTAGTGAATCAAAAACATAGTATGATCAGTGTAGCCTGATTCAAAAGCAAATGACTCTTATAAACTGGTTCTTTTTAGTGAATTAAAAACATAGTATAATCAGTGCAGCCTAATTCACAAACAAATTACTCTTTTGTTTTAAAAATCAAATCGATAGCTTGAGAATCTCAATAGAAACAAATGAAGAAATCTAAAACCCTTTCAACTGCAGCAAAAGATTGTGTAACACAAAATAATGGACATCTTTCTAGTTTTCCTTGTGTGCTGCACACAAAAACAAACATAAAATGCAACCAGTGTAGTCTGATTTATGAACAAATTACTATTATGAACCAATTCATTTCAGTGATTTAAAAATATATGGCATGACCAGTGTGATGCAATCTGAAAACAAATGATTCTTATGAACTGGTTCTTTTTAGTGAACCAAAAACAGTATGATCAGTGTAGCCTGATTCAAAAGCAAATGACTCTTATGAACTGGTTCTTTTTAGTGAATTAAAAACATAGTATGGTCAGTGTAACCTGATTCACTAACAAATGGCTCTTATGAGTCAGTACTTTCAAGCAATGAAAACTGATCACAAATGAATCATAATTATATGAAATCAGCATAAAATTGTATCGATAGCTTGAGAATCAATCAAATCAAATGATTTAATCTGAAACCCTAACAACTACAGGGTTTCTGAGAAATCATAGAAAAGTGAATGTGAGTTTGGTTGAATGCAGAGAAAAAAATGTGTAACGCAAAATAATAGACTTTTTTTCCCCTGTGGGCTGCATGCAAAAGCAAACATAAAACACAACCAGTGCACTCTGATTTGAGACAAATGACTCTTATGAACCGATTCTTTTTAGTGATTTGAAAATATATAGCATGACCGGTGCAATTCAAAAACAAATGACTCTTATAGTTCTTCTACGCAAAATGAACATGGTAATGGAAATATACCCAAATGAATACCCAAATGAATCATAATCATTTGCAATCAGCATAAAATCGAATCAATAGTTGGATAATCTCAATAAAATCAAATGATGAAATCTGAAGCCCTGACACTTATACACCACCCATGAAAAAAAAAAATAAAATTTAATAAAGCTGAAAATATTACATTATATTGTGTAGCGGTTTGTGACTGTACTACTCTAAATTCAAGGTTGGCTAAAACACACCTGTTTTATGCCCACATTTTTTGTGTGTCTTGCTTCTAAATGACTTATTTCTCACTTCACTCTGTCTTACAAATGTCAATCTGTCCACATTGTCCATACAGATTCTTATAATAGGACTATATATCTTTTCTAATGAGATAGAACGAGGGAGATTAAACAGGCTGTAATCTCTCTTCGTCTTTCTCTCGCTCTCAGGTCGGGACAGTTTGATGGATGGAGCAGGTCATCTCTCAGGCGCTGACAGTGATAGCCTGTGTCAGCCCTCAGATAGTGACATGGCTCAATTGCTCTCGTTTCCTCCCCCTGTCATTCTCATGCTCTTTTAGTGTTATCATTACTGTACTGAGGACAAATGGGGTGGAGTTACCTTAGAAAGCGGTTTGGATTACTCGCTATGTCTTTGCTGGCATGAAATAGTGTCCCACCGGTACTGTCAATGCGTGTAATCATCCATATCCCCCTGTGGAGTCTGCGTGACTTGGCTTCTCACTCACAGCCCTGCTGGGAAAACCAGGTCATATACCATAAGGTGGTCAAGCTGGTTTTTGGAACATGGTAAATCGTTTTTTTTTGCTGGTTCAAGATGGTCTACCAGCCCAGCCAGGTCTTCACCACCTGGTAGTACAGCTGGTCAACCACCTAAACCAGCTTGAACCAACAAATGACCAGCTAGAAACCAGCTGCTCTGTTCTAAAACACAGACACTACACAAAACTGTTTCTAGCTGGATGTTCATTACAAAAAGCAGTAACAGTACCATGATGCATTGAAAAATGTGATATGCAGGCAGTGGAAAGAGAAAACATGCTTGGTTTTTCTAAAAGTTTTTTTAACCTAAATGCCGCATTTTTGCACGAAATACTGTAAAAGACACATGACGCAAGCAGACAAACACATCCTAGCACAAGTTTGGATAAGAATGGAAATGGTCAATGGAAAAGCAGTGCAGTGGAATACAAAGTGTGTTTTGAGTGACAGCCTTTCTTTTCTAATGGTTATAAGAATGACTTGTAACATACCTTTGTTTATTTCATCAACTTTTCAAATGGCTTTTATGTAGGGATGTAATGATGCAACGCGAGACAGTTGAAAATTGATACAAATAGGTGACCCTGGACCCTGAACCAGTCATAAGTTGAACCAGTCATAAGTTGTGTGCGTCTATTTGTAGCAATAGCCAACAATACTTTGTATATGTCAAAATTATACATTTTTCTTAAATGGCAAAAATCATTAGGATATTAAGATTATCTTCCATGAAAATAATTTGTACATTTCCTAATGTAAATATATTAAAGCTTAAATTTTGATTAATAATATGCATTGCCAAGAACTTAATTTGGACAACTTTTTTTTTTTATTTTTGTTGCATCCTCAGATTCTAGATTTTCAAATAGTTGTATCTCAGCCAAATATTGTCCTAACTTAACAAACTATACATCAATTTTATTTTTGCGTATTTACACAGCTTTTTAGGCACCTTCACCCTTATTGGTTTTCTGGTCCAGGATCACATACGTGCCGATTCAAATCGGTTGAGATATTAAATGAATCGCGATACAGTTGGGGGTAGGAGTTTATGTGAATGTGACTCTGAGGGGAACGGACTGTCAAAGTTTCGATGATATTTTCTTTTCATTTCATTTCGACTCTGTATAAAGCATATTAAAGTACTTTCATAAGCTCTGAACTGCTATGTTTACAGAGGTAGCCAACAAAATACAAAAAAAGCCACCTGCTGTCAGAGAGTGAATTTGCATTCTCTTTCAGCCCATCTGCTGTTTTTGTCTTGTTCCGATGTTTTATGTATGTTTTATGAATCAATCAATCAATCAAAGAAAAAAAAAATCAATATCTGTTTAAAGTTAAAATATTTTATAATTAATGTCATGTATAGTTTTTTTAGGATACTTGGTTAATATGGAGTCTTAGTGACGAGAAAGACTGAGATGAAATAAAATCAGTGTAAATATCATTTTTGAATGTTTTTTTTTTTTTTTTTTTTTTTATGTATCATTTACGGTGAAGCTTTAATTAAGACAGAATTATGCAAAAATTAAAAATATTATTAAATTGTGTGTATTTGGGATACTTCAAATGTTCGCTTTATCAAGCTTTATCAGGAGTCATTTTATTCCTAAATAAATAATTCAGATTAATAGAATTTTCATGCGATGCATGTACAATACACACAATGTTGAACAATGATTTTGCCAAGTAAGACATGTCCCTGATCAACATCTTGTGTTGATCCTGGATCAACATTATTTTCCAAGAATACAGATTTAACCCAATCCCTACCCCTAAACCTAACTCTACCCATAATTTTTTTCCTAAAATCAGAGGGATAGCAGATTGACAAGGGTGTAGAAGCACCTAATCCTGATCGTAAGCCTAAAACTGACATTTCCTGAAAAGTTATCCCTCATTTCTGATTGGTTGAATGGAATGTTGTTCCAGGATCAACAAGGATGTTAATCCAAAAACATGTTGTACTTAGTGAAATCACGTTCACCATTCACTGACAGATTAAAGTAGTGAAATTTTGTTAGAAAAACTTCACCTGGTCAAAAGTGTTTGTGAGTTGAAGAAACAACAATGTATCGTGGTACTAAATGATCAAATTCATTTAACACGGTAACATACATGGTATATTTTATGCTCCCCCAAAAAAAAAGTTCAGAAAAAAAGGGGAATTGGCTCAGTACTTTTTTAAGTGAGGTTAAGGATACAAGTTCCTTGGGGCTCCATATGGACGTGTGCGTGCCTTCAGAGACCCCTCTGTGAAGTGTCTGCACGGAGAGCTAATTGTTGACACTGGGTAATTGTGCCCTGAAGGTCTGTCGTGTTTTATTTAGTTTCGTGATGAGCAACCACGGCAGGCCCCTCAGGCTGCGCAGGGCAGAATGGAGACAAATAGCAAAAGAGAAGAAGCAAGACAAAGCAGCGATAATGCCTTAAACTTTTATTGCTTCGATGGCACCGCGATCAACTCAGCAAGCGCTTAATGTAATTACCCAGTGAGCGTAATGTTAACACACTCATTGACTTTTTGTTTGTTTGTAAGACATCTGCGTGCCGTTGCCGATGACCTGCTCGCGCTCAGCCTCCGTATCCGCCGTTCGCTTCTCGATACCCATGCGCCTCTTTTATGTATTCATTTATTCATGCTCGTGTAGTGAGATGTTAGCCGGCGTTGGCCTGTAGGTAAAGCTCGTAAATTTCCTGCCATTGATTTGTGGTAGATATGGATTTCCCCTCTCTCTCTCAAGTGGTAGGGTGAAATAAGCTTTGTTTGGTGGGCCGGCCTTGTGTAAATCTGCCTGTGACATTTTGATAGCTGCAGATGTACTGGAAAAAAAGCAAATATCATTAGAGAGGGGGGCCGGATTAAAAGCCGTCACTCAAACGCTCCATTATCAAACCAAAAGAGAGCGCCGCGTTCAGAGCGGAGAAGCCTTTACAGATAACTCGAAGACAGAGAAACAGCGAGACGAACTCACGGGCTAGTCAGTCCGAGAGTCTTTCAGTAAACAGCGAGTCGTAAATATTTCAGCCGTCACAGCAAAGTGTCGACAGCTGTTCCCATCTGCATGTTAATGAAGGCAGAGGCGAGGGACCCCGGCTCAATGGGTCCCTTCAGCTCCCACACTCTCTCTCACGCACACACACTCCCACACCCAAACTCTCGCTCTCTCTCGAGGTCTGCCACAGCTCTCTATCACTGGATGGGCATTGTACGCCCAGAGCACCCTCAGTCCCACGTATCTACAAACACACTCGTGCGCTTGTTTCTCTAGAGCAGCCGTGAGGTCAGTAGGCTATAGACAGAGAAAGACAGACACAAAGAATGAAATGGATCACAGGTGTGGTTGAGTATGAGGTCAAGTCAAGGTGAGTTAAAGATACACAATATTCCTAATTGCACTCAAAAAATAGTCTACATTAGGATTTATGTATTTGAAATGCATATTTGGATTACACATTTTAACAACTTGTGATACAGTGCATATTTGTCAGCCTTACATAAATTAAACAGGTAAATTTTCTGTAATAGTACTAATACACTAAATGGATTTTAAATACACAAAAGCATGGTTTATATATTTATCATCAATACACCAATCTCATAAATTTTAACTGATTAAATATTGCTTGTTTCACAGCTAGCCATAATTGAAATATGTACACTACCAGTCAAACGTTTTACAACACACCCTCTCAATTAATGTTTAAGAAGTTTCTTATGCTTAGCAAGGCTGTTTTCACTTGATCAAAAATACAGAAAAAAAATAATATTGTGAAATATTATTACAATGTAAATCAATGTTTTTCTATATTAATATACATTAATATTTATATATCTGTAATTAAAGCTGAATCTGCAGTCTTCAATGTCACATGATCCTTCAGAAATCATTCTGATATGCTGATTTATTATCAGTGCTGGCTATGCTTAATAATTTTTTTTTTTTTTTTTTTTGGAACCTGTGATACTTTTTTTCAGGATTTTTTGATCAATGATAGGTTAAAAAAGAACAGCATTTATTTAAAATAAAAAGGTTTTCTAACAATATACACTACTGTTCAAAAGTTTGGGGTCAGTACATTTTTATTCTTTCTTTTTTGAAAGAAATGAATACTTTTATTCACCAAGGATGTGTTAAATTAATAAAAAGTGATAGCATAGATTTACATTGTTAGAAAATATTTATATTTTAAATAAATGCAAAAAAGAATCCTGAAAAGAGAATCACAAATTATTTGGCAGCACAACTGTTTCCAACATTGATAATTCTAATAATAAATCAACATATTAGAATGATTTCTGAAGGATCACGTGACACTTAAGACTGGAGTAACAGCTGATGAAAATTCAGCGTTGCATCACAGGAATAAATTATACTGTAAAGTATATTAAAATAAAAATCAATATTTTATATTGTAATGACATTTTACAGTATTACTGTTTTTTCTGCATTTTTGATCAAATAATTGCAGCCTTGATGAGCTGAAGAGACTTCTTTAAAAAAAAAAAATTAAATGAGAGGGTGTGTTCAAACATTTGACTGGTAGTGTATATTTTAACAGAATAAATTTAATAGCTGTAATACATTTATTCGAACAGATCTATGCTGATTCTAAGCAATTTAAATAAATGCGTTTTGAAAAGATATCATGTCCTATCTTTACTTTTATCATTTATAAGTGACTGAAGTAAGGTAACCTGGAAAAATATCGAATGATAGATAATACAGTCTCTGACTAATGCATTAACAAAAGCCATTATCAGCAACATTAAGGCCTGATTATGTGTGACAGTTCTCACTTTCTCCCTAAAAAAATGTGGCATTTAAATGTAGGACATTTTATTCAGGAAAAACAAAAAACAGAGCCATCTATCTAAGACACAAAAACAGTTAAGATATATTTTTTGTGCGTCATAGAATAATGATGCAATACTCCTAGTTACCGTTGTCCTTAGGAAACTGACACCCCCTTTCGTCTCCCGCCGCAGATGTCCCCTATAGTCATTGGGTGAGAACTGACTCAAGCTAACAGAGTGGGATTGTTAGTTGTGTTATGGAGCTGATGAGAGCCATACTGTGTCTGTGTGTGTATAAGAAGAAGCAAGCAATGTTTGGCCTCAATGTCACCCCCGAGGATGATGTGAGGTCATTTAGTTTCTCAGCTGCTGGGGTCGAGACCTCAGTCTTCCATCCCTTATGTGCTATCGGAATTTTATACAATAATACTGACTGACTGGATGTTTTTAATTTTTAATTAGCTAGAGCATGTCTTTTGGGGCTCTTTCCCAAATGGCAACCTCAGCCCTTGCGGTCCTCCTCTGAGTCTAAACATTGCCGCATGAGATGTTGAGTAATAGTCTGCTGTAGAGAAAGGAAGGAAGGAAAGAAGGAACAAATAAAATGTATGTCAAGCAGAAATAATTATATAAAAAAAAAAGAAATAAAATGCAAAGAAAGAAAGAAAGAGAAAGATGGATTGATAGATGAATGATAGGCAACCTATAGATAGAGAGACATAATGGATGGATGGATGGCTAATAGGTAACCTATAGATAAAGAGAGACAAAGGATAGATGTATGGATGGATGGATAAATGGATGGATGTTTGGATGGATGATGATAGGTAACATATAGATAAAGATATATTTAATGAATGGATGGATAGATGATGTGTAACTTATAGATGGATGGATGATAGGTAATCTATAAATAGAGAGAGATCATGGATAGATGTATAAATGGATGGATGGGTGGATAATAGGTAACCTATAGATAAAGAGAGATAATTGGATAGATGGATGGATGGATGGATGGATGGTACATAACATACAGATAAAGAGATATTTAATGAATGGATGGATGGAAGATGTGTAACTTACAGATAGATGAATGAATGGATAGATAGATAGATAGATAGATAGATAGATAGATAGATAGATAGATAGATAGATAGATAGATAGATAGATAGATAGATAGATAGATAGATAGACATATGATGGATGGATGGATGGATGGATGGATGGATGGGTGGGTGGATGATAGGTAACCTATAGATAAAGAGATAGATAATGGATGGATTCATGATGGGCAACTTATAGATGGATGGATGATAGGTAACCTATAGAAGGAGAGACAGATAATGGATGGATGGATATACCAATAGATGGATAGATTAACTGACAAATACATATAGATGAGTGGACAGAGAAATACATGTTAAATGATAATAGATATACTATAGATGGATGAAATAGATTGATGGAAGTACAGATAAATATACCTATAGATGTACCCATATATTAATAGATAGGTGGATTGATGGGCGGACCTACAGACAGAGATAAATGGATGGATAAAGGATAAATAGACGGATGGATGAACAGATGAATGGATAGAAAGAAAGACAGATGAAGATGGATAGATAAAGAAATATGAAAGATGTAATCAAACCCATGAAATGTGGTCCCTGCAAAAGTGGGATCAGTCTGACACCATAAGGCCTCAGGGTATGAAGCCTTTATCCCTGCACTTAAAGCCCAAATGTGCTGTCTGGCTCATTTGCAGTGGACGTGATATAGCTTGATTGGATTTGATATTCACTACAATTCCCTCTCATATGTATCTGATTATGTTCAGGCACAAAGCACTCATTATCTGTGGGATTGATTCTGATGGAGAGAAAAGAGGACAGTCTCGACGCCATCTGCAACAGCCCCACTGTGAGATGTGTGAATTATGAGCGATTAGCCATTTCATCTCCCGAACTCTCCCAAACACTCTCTGCCCTCCCTCACATACACACACAGAGGCCAGTGTTTTTCCCAGCCACGCTTGATTCATTTTGTCACCCTGCTTCCGGAAATAAAGGACCCCTTTTAAGCTAACTGAGCCCCTGATTGTAAATGTTTGTGACGAACTACCACCGCAATGAATGTGTTTATCATTAACAGCCCATAAAAGTGTTTGTAAAGCCACTTTTGTAATTTTCTTTGTTTGGCACCACTATAATCCGAGTTACAGATGTTGTAAATTCTGCCGGCATGAAACCCAATTAGGGTAGTATTCAGAGCCGTATCCTTTCCAAGCCCCTGCTCGGGCGTTGTGCACGGGAGGAGATAATTGCTTTCTTTCATGTGAGGGGATGATGCCACTGGGTATCTTCTGGACGGATGGACAAAGAGCACACAGATGTGGAAGCTGGATAAGAGGACAAATTATTTCTTTAATGAACTGTTGGTTCACATATATAATCAATTGGGGAAGGTAATGAAGGGGCTGAGGCATCAAATCTCTGCATGTTAACCAGAAATGAAAAGAGCTTAAAATAGATTCATTAGAGACACTGGGTTTCATTCACTAAGTCTTCGGCACGCAGAAATGATTCTTATGCAAAATTTTCACCGGAACACACACTTTGGTTTGTTCTTATCCCCGTTCTAAAGTTGATGCATCTGGATTATTCTAAACAAGGAAGTCCACAGTCATATGAAATTAGCATAATACAAGACCAGAACTTCTTCGTAACTTTCCACACAATTACTCACAATTATGCTCTATGCTTATGCTCTAAAAAAAAATAACGTTTTAGTCTTTTTTTAAATGTTTTGGTATGGTTTCAGTTGTTTCTCAGGTTTTTGTTCAGTACCTTAAAAGCATCCAAAGATATATTGTACAGTCTGATAAAAAATTACACCAGCCTTGGCTCCTACACAAGATCCCACGGGGCTCATATCATACAATTTGAACTGCAACAATCGTAAAGGACATTTATAAAAAGCACAGTGTGTACTTGGTTCAAGACACTACTAAATACTTGATGTCCGCTTCCTGGCCATGGACATGTCCATTTGTTTATATTTTATCTGTCTCCTACAGTCTGTCTCTGTTGTTGTCTTTGATGTGGCTCTTCAGCTTTATTCATTTCTTCAGACAGTTAGACGCCTAATTGAAATTAGCGTCAGGTAAGCGCTAGTCTGTGGCAGAGATGACAGAGAAAACAAACAGTGCCGGAGCAGGCGTGCCAGGGGAAAGGGAGCATGCAGACGCAGCCTGTTAGATCATCACACAAACAGATGTTCAGTTTTCTCTCTTCCCCCTCAACATTTGTCCTTCTAACACTCTTTCAATCCCCTGCCAGTTTGTCCATCTCCTCCTCTTTGTCTCTTCAAATCATGATGTCGACCTCTGTCTGTCTCTGATCAACCTCTGAGAGATTTACATCGATCAGAGTTTGGCATTAGGAAACAACAGGTTTGGTTTAGGTCAGGTAGGCCTAGATTACCTGGAGAAAGCGATCTTTTAGCATTCCCATTCAGCTCAATGGTTCCTGGCGTGGGACCTCTTAGAAGTACGTCATTTGATATCACTTGAAATCTTTGCTACCACAGAAGCTTTTGAGCCAAGCACATGAGCCATAAATGCCATGTGACTAATCACTCCGGAGCCACAGGAAATTATGTCATGACAGCAATGACTGGCTGTTGGCAATAATACAAAGCTATGACAAAGGCAAAAAACTGGGAAAATTGCATGCTTTTAAGAATATTTGAGCCATTAGGAGACAATATAAATAAAATAAAATTCCAAAATGGAAAGCATCTACCATGCAGAACCATTGTACTTACATGTACTAAAAGGTACTACTTAGGGGAAACACATTAAAGTAACATGAGTTACCTAATCAGATTACTTTTTCAAGTAACTAGTAAAGTATTAGATTACTTTTTAATTTACATTTAGATACATTTTCAAGCAAGTAACTCTAGTTACTCTGTTTTCCCATTTATTGACTGACAGCTCTGCTGTCCCCATGTTGAGAAAAACCAGGAATAAGTGCAAAGGCGTTGTGTGCACCGTCTGTGTAAACATGATCCTTACTGTAGCTCTAGACTAAATGTGAACATGCAATTACTCATCTCATTTGCATAAAAACATATTCAGTATTCATAAAATGAATAAAAACAGTGAAATGCAAACTCTGAATATGATGCAAACCTGCAATAATTAAATATGTTAAATAACTCGGCAAGGATTCAGGAGTCTAAAAAGTTGACTCCCGTGAAAATAAGTCGACCACACCCAAAGTTATAAGCATGTGAATATTTGATTTTACCACTAGGTGTCTGTTACGAGCCCCTGCTCTTCTTCTCTTTGTTTCTTTCCTGAGTGCAACTGCTAATTGGATGGGGGCGGAGACTAGAAAACACCTGAAGTCACTGCCTATTTAAGAGCTGCTGATGGCACTTCAAGGGTGGCTTGCCCCAGGAACTTTGTTTTGTGTTTGACTTTTGGTTTCCTTATTTTCTTATGTTTTAAGGATGGTGAGTGATTTGTTTGTTTAGTTATTACAGACTACATAGAAAGTATAAGTAAGTGAGCTGACCCGGAAGACTTTTGTTGTATTTAATTTCTTCTTCGGGAGATAGAAAGTTTTCTTAGCTCTTTAGTACATTGTAGTTTGAATCAGTTAGCTCACCAATCCTTATATAGGATTTATTTAAGTTTAAATGTTTTGATTATGTTTATGTTTTCATTTATTTCTGTCTTCTGTTTTGATTTTGTTTTTTTGTTTTGTTTTTTATCCATTTAATAAAACATTTAACTTTTTGTCTTGGTCACTGTGCTGTGTGTGTGTGTTTTTTTTTTATTTATTTATTTATTTATTTATTTTTTTTTTTGGTTCAGAATGGCATTCTAATGTTGGTCCCTAAACATTGTCGTGAAACTTCAAACTTCTCAGGCTCTTTCAGGGCATTGTGCTGATAACCCATACAGAGTTTTGTAATGATACGTCAATGCGTTCATAAAATATAGCATTTTACTGCAAAATTCAAAATGGCCGATGCCCAAAATGGCTGACATGGGAAAATTGGGTATCATTCGACTCGGCATGATACACCGAATCTAAAGAGATCAATTTTTGGCCAAACCATTGAGATGTTATAAGGTAAAATAATAATTTTACATATCTTCTGACCACTAAAGGGGACTGCACCAAAACACTGCAGGTAGCCTCAGGTCATGCTTATTATAACACACACCAAGTTTGGTCTCAATATGCCAAACCGTTGCGGAGATATAGCCTCACATCCATTTTTGCGTGCTTTTTGTAGAATTCGTTCGCATGTTATTCGAGAACGGTTGGACAAATCAGCTTGAATTCTATAACTTTCTGCCAGCATGGTCTGAAGATGATCTGAGCCATCTGACTATTTTATCGATGTCCTTACTACCTTTCTGGGTCTGAGTATGGTAGTTGCGTTGCTGTCTATGCAGGGCAAGACTCGGATTTTATCAAAAATATCTTAATTTGTGTTCCAAAGATAAACACAGCAGGTTTTGTGGGTTTGGAATGCTTTGGGAGAACTATCCCTTTAAGCGGCAAGTACAATGAATTTCAATACAATACTGCCTGGCAAGAGCTGTAAAATTCAGTATTCATGACAGCATACAAAATATTTCCCAGCATCAAGTGCGTTTTTAAGGGTGTGAAGATCTTTCCATATCCACTTTCCTAATTTTAGATTTAAAGACGATTTTGGCTTTGTTCAGTAAATCTCCCAGGCAAGCTCTGATCCTATGGCTCACAGAGAGCTTGAGACAGCAGAGATAAGTCTGCTCCGCACCTCTTTCAAGAGCAAGAATGCTGCTACAGCTGATCTGTTTACCTAGCTTAAAGTTAACCAAGGAAGCACTGAACGTTGAAATTAAAGCGATAGTTCACACAAAAGTCTATTCAACCTCATAATTTAGAAACCATAAGATTCTTTTTTTTTCTGGCATGGAACAAAAAAAGGACATTTTGCAGAATAAGCGTCTCTTTTCCACACAACAAAGACATGATTTACAAAGCCAAGCTCCAAGAATAGTCCACAGAACTCAAACTGTGCTTCTAAAGTCAACCCGTTTGTGAAGAACAGCATTTTGTTCTGATGCAAATACAAATTTGTTGTATGATTTTAGACAAACTAAGTAAACAGTGAGTTTTTCACCAATTTGAAGTCAATGCGGTCCAGTGTTGCTAGAACCCGAACGTTCTTCAAAATATCTTCTTCAGAAGGAGAGCAGGTCATACAGTTTTGAAACAACATGAGGATGAGTAAATATTCATTTTTGGCTGAACTGTAGGCGGACTCACAAGGACTTTTTGAGAACAAAAACACCTCTACCTGACATGAACTGTTTTCTGATGCAAGATCCTCCTCATCCTGTACTTTGTCTGATAGGAAAAGCAACGGTTTACAAGTTGATGAAAGAAGGCCTGGCATTTAGCACGGTAAACACATTCATCACCAGAGACAGATAATTATCTCTTTAATTCCACGACCGCGTGAGGCCTATAGCGCTTGTTGTCACAGACGCTGGAGCGCAAATAGAGGAGAATGAGGTTGGTCTTGAAAGAGGCAGCAATGCTTGTTGCCTTCTGTTTGCTCAAATAACCTTGTTCGCTGGGGTGTCATTGTAGCTCTTTAATTTGAGAGGAAGAAAAAATAAATAAGGGGCGGAGCGCAGATAGAGACGCAGATGAACGAGAGCACCCATGAGAAACGACAGCCTGTCTTCTCTCCCTTCTCCATCTCTCTGTCTTTCTCTTTATCTGACACGCTCTCTCGTCCATTTGTCCTCTAACTCTTGCGTCTTCTTCTCCCCACCCAATGTTTTTACACAAACTACGAGCAATACTTTAGACAGCATTTCCAGTGACATACTATGATTACATGCTGTCCCTGACAGACAGTGAAAAGGATAATGAAACAGGACCTCAACACAAGGTAACAGGGCAAAAGCTTAATTGGACGAAGGTGGTTTTCATCTTCTGAGAGGTTGGGGAAATCATGATTATACTCAATGACTTCTTTTCTTTCTAATGAATGTGGAAAGCAGGTCCCATCATGGCCTGTCTAATCATAGTGTAATCCTGGTATGAGAAAATCCCTGTATTTTCTATACTCTCTTTTACTCCTCTCAGAAGACAGTGCCACTGCCAGTACGTGAGACCTTTCTGCTTGAGCAATTTTTCCAGCATATTCAGAATCCAAAGCTGCTAACAGTATGTGAGAAGCAGTCAGTGTTTCCATAATGCCTTGACAGCATGGAACTGATCGCGACACTTGACACATGTAAGAGTGACAGATTAGGAAATGCTTTTGACTGTGAATGCCAATGGTTAACAGATCAAAAAAATATATAAATTGTGATATACTCACCCTAATCTTGGTCTAAATCTGTATGACTTTCCATTAATTGTGAATTACAAAAGATGATATCAAGGAAAATAGTTTCTATTTTCCATACAAAACAGTTGCAACATTCAGTTTAATAACCTTACATTTTAATTTCATTGCTGGGTGAACTATGTCTTTAAAGCCAAACTGTTATCTGTTTTCTCACCTGGCTCTAGTGCATTATTTTTCACCCAGAATGTACATTTTATAGCTTTCTTTTCTTCCAGAGTGACATAGTGTGTAAAAGCGAGAGCTCAATTAACTGAATAGCAGTTTTCAGTGTGTCACTGCTACTGATCAATAAACAAGACATGTCTGTAATGAGCTGGCAACACTGTGCACACTCACAGACCCCATCAAGTGCATGCTGGGATAGCTAAATTTCTTGGGGCAGAAGAGAATGGATGAGCGATCATCCCCTGCATCAGTAGAGGTGCTTCATGAGGCTCAGCCTTGAGAATGTCCCGGTTAACGTCAAGGCTAAGTTAAGACACGGATTAGATGATTACACCCTCCAGCTTCATTACGGATACCGCTGGCATGAAAAGCACTGTTTATTCTGTTCGCAAAACGCCCACTCTTTCACTTAAAGACGTATGCTTTGAGCATCCTGAACAGAGCTTATCTGGGACCAAGCAGATATGTGCCACTGTGTGTGTGTGTGTGTGTGTGTGTGTGTAAGGCAATGTTTGAGGTCATGCTGAGATCAATTGGAGCTGTTTTCTATTTCATCTCCCCGTAAAAAAATAAACCACCTGTGCATTCAGCCACATCCATGTATTCTGGTCTGCTTTTCACCCCAGGCTGTGTCACTAGGACTCCAGGATGCAGTCTGTAGAGAGAGAGGTTAAGTTTTGGGTCAGTTTTGTTGTCTTAGTTAATCTTATTGTTGATCTCATCTAAGAAATTACTGTTTAAAATGTTTGTGTTTTCTAACTGAATGCATGCAGTCTGTTTTTTTTTGTTTGTTTGTTTGTTTGTTTGTTTGTTTTTAAGTTTGACGTAAAATTATGTAAGAAAAAACATCTTAGTGTTGAGTTCTCATGTAGTCCAATTAAAACTAATTGCTCTTACTAACTAATTCACAAAAAAATTACTTGGTTCTTTTAAAGAATCTATAAAAAAGATTCACTTGTTTTGAATCACTCTTTTAACAATTGACCAGCTTGAATCAGTCTGACCAATGTTTCTCTGAATTAAATTACTGAATCAATCAGGGGCACATTTCTCAAAGCAAATATGGTTGCAAATTCCGTCATTACCAATAGAGTTTAATAGAATTTGCGACCATAGTTAGCTAAAGAGCAACCTCCCTAGAATGATTACTGAATCTGATTCACTTACTGAAGAGCAAAATAAGGCCCTGTCCACACGAACGCAGGTATTTTCAACCCACAGCTTTTATGATGTGGTTTGAACGTCCTTCCATATGCAAACACAATATCAGGTCACTGAAACCAATCCTTTTTCAAAAACTTTTGCCAGGGTAAAGATTTAAAAAAAAAACTCTGGATGCAGTGTTGTCGTGTAGCCGGTCAAACCGACGACTGTGACTTGTGATGTCAGAGTGCTAAGGAGGAAGGAGGAAAAACCTAGCAGGCACACAATGTCATAAGACATTTGGTTAAATTTTTGTTTGCGATGTCAGTTGACCAAAATTCAATGTCAATTTAACATCTAATGTCAACGTTAAAGGGTTACTCCACCCCAAAATGAAAATTTTGTCATTAATCACTTACCCCCATGTCGTTCCAAACATGTAAAAGCTTTGTTCATCTTCAGAACACAATTTAAGATACTTTGGAAGAAAACCGGGGGATTTGTGGCTGTCCTGTTGACTGTAAATAACACTGTCAAGGCCCAGAAAAGTATAAAAGACGTCGTCAAAATAGTCCATCTGCCATCAATGGTTCAAACATAATTTTACAAAGCTACGATTATACTTTTTGTACGCAAATAAAACAGAAATAATTACTTTATTCAACGATTCTTCTCCTCCGCATCACCATAGAGCCATTTTGGAGAGTATCCACTAGGCACAAACAGTGTACGCTGTTTTCTGTCAGCTGTGTCACACAAATACACTGTTTTTGTTCAAATCAAAGTGTAAATAAACATAGAAAACTTATCCATGTGTTGCGGCTGACAGAGAACAACGTACGTTGTTTGCATCCAGTGGATGCTTTCCAAAAAAGAATGAAGTTGTTATTTTTGTTTTCTTTGTGTACAAAAAGTATTCTGGTTTTCATTTCGGGGAGGAGTAACCCTTTAATTTGATGTCCAATATACCAAAGTCAGCTGATGTTGTTGTTAGGTTGTGTACCAAAATCCAACGGTAATACTGACATCAACCAGATTGTAATTCTCAACCAAAATGCAACATCCGTCCAACATCTGGTCCAACGTTATATTTGGTCGTTATATTGACGTCCAGTGTCTGCTGAGAACTCTGTTAATAAAAATACTTTGTGTATGTGTGGACTAGGCCTAACATTATTTCAGGGATACATAATGTTTATGAAACAGGTTTGTAAAATTTGATTTAATATTATTCATTCCGAGGTGTTCACAAGTTCATAGCAAACTGCTTTGCTAACGGGTATTTTAGCTTACTCAAAATTAGTCAGCTAAAATTATATGCCATTTCAGTCAAAGTAAATTGGACTAGAATTAATGACTGTAGCATGACAATTTAAATGACATTTTCATCGAAAGACGAAAAGTATGACTAAAACCAAATAAGGTGCAAAAATGAGCACTGACTCACTCTTGCACATTCACAAAACTGAATTCACACATGCACACACATCTGTTGATTTCATTCTCTAAAGAACGCACGCTCTCATAGACATAAAAATCTATCTCTCCCACACACACATTCATAACAGCATTATCCAGCATTTGGAAAAGGAAACTTCTAATCTCCAACAATACCCTGCTATATACGCCCATAGCGACTGCTATATTTATTAACAATACCGAGAGGAAGGAGCGTAGTAAGATTGCAGAACATTTTCATTACACATATTAAAGTAGTAATAATTATTAATATCACATCAAACTATTTTTTTTCATCCATTTCCAAATGTATGCATGTTTAGAACCTATATGGCTCAGTGGACTTTTTTTTTCCCCTGTCTCGGTTTGTCTCATTTCTTAGCACGCTGAATATGAGGAAGAAAGCTAATGCCTTTAGATAAGGATGATTAACCTAGAATAAAATCTGCATGGTATCTTCCTGTATGGTATATGGCTCTCAGGGTGAGCCTGGTGCTGGGGCGCTCACTTTGTAAAGTGACTAATGGCACATGGAAATGCTGCGATTACATCAGAATAGTCTCCAAGATGTCTGTCTACTGCTCTTGCATGTGACCTCACATATTTCTTATCTCTAAGTGCTGTAAAACTGCACGAGACACACGGAATTGTCAGGGAAAAGAATGACAATCAGGCCCGTCTGAGAGATGATCCAGCCGCTTTTAGCCTAATGATTCGCAGAGGACTGAAGCTATTGATCATTTTGGCATGAAGCAAATGCACTGGAAATAATGAATGACAGCAGGTGTTCATATTTTTGTAATTGATTGCCCCATAATTGGACAAATTATTGAGCTCACTGATGAAATACAAGATTGAGGGTGACGTTTTTACAGAAAGTGACTGCTTCACAGGGAACAAAGCATTCTTTTTGAATGTGAGGCACAGGTGCGGCACTTCTGGATCGATATAGCCCAGCGTGGTAATTTCTAAGTACCAAAGTCAGTCATGTCGGTGACTACACACTTTTGAAGTTATTATGTTCACTCTTATCTGGTCAATGGATAATTGCTGTTGTTTTCCCATCTGGCTTATTCGCTCTTTTTCTGTCTTTTCTAATCCTGCAGATCTCTCTGAGGGTGTCTGGCATCATGGACAGCAAACTGGATCAATGAGCCAAAGTTCCCTCTCATCCTGTGCTGTCGGTTCAGCAAACATCTGAGAATATCAGCTAGTCAACAAAACGAGGCTGTTGATCTTATGCTAACAGGAAAAGGTGCCCAATAAGAGATATCTTCAGCCTCACACCGTTCTGCCATTTACAGCCATGATATCAAAATTCTTACGGAATTGTTCATCGCTGGTCCTGCTTTTGCCTCTTCTCCAACTGCTGCGGCTGGACATGCTCAACGCTGCCCCCTCTGGTCCGGAGTCTGACACCTGCTCCACACTGGTCCAGAGCCGCTTCTTTGGATTCTTCCTCTCGTCCTCGGTGTTTCCCAGCACGCCCTGCTCCTGGACCCTGCAGAACCCCGACCCACGACGCTACACCATCTTCATCAAGGTCACAAAACCAACCAGAGACTGCATTCCCCGACAGCACCGGACCTTCCAGTTTGACTCCTTCTTAGAGACGACACGAACCTTCCTCGGGATGGAGAGCTTCGACGAGGTGGTGAAGCTGTGTGATGCCTCTACCCACGTTGCCTTCCTGGAGGCCGGGAAACAATTCCTGCAGATTCGGAAAGGGCTGCCCAGAACGGGCGCCGGGTCCAGGAATGGCGATGGGGAATTTAAGGTGGAGTATCTTGTGGTTGGGAAGCGTAACCCCAGCATGGCTGCCTGTCAAATGCTGTGCCAATGGTTGGAGGACTGCCTGACCTACAGTACCTCCAACCGGCCCTGTGGCATAATGCAGACACCGTGCCAATGTTGGGACCAGCCTCCACCAGACAAAGAAACCAATGGATGCTACCGGGACGGGGTCTACTTGGAAAACTGCATCCCTGTTGTGAAAGAAGGAACAGCTGACACTGGCACAAGCGGTGAGCTAACAGTTTTTACCTAGTTATAATTCAGCATGGTTCAATGGTTATTGAATTAAAAATGTTGTTTTGTGTTCCCACTGTGGAGTTGGTAGCTTGTTGTATTTAGGAGCTAAGCAACAGAACAATCGAAGCTGAAGAAACAAGAGTTCAGAGGGAACCGACAGAGGTTTAAAAAAAGAGGGTTTTAGGTTTCAGCTGATCTGTCCTAGCTGAGTGACCTTGGCTTCTTGGCGCCAAGTGTGATCCTGTGAGGGTTCAGATAGGGATATCGGATCGGCCCGTGGGAGAGTTGATGCGGCAGACATACTCTGGGAGTGACATGGGATAGCGGTGGTGATGTGCTTGGAAATTGATTATTAGGAAGGGAATGGGGCCGGTTACCGAGTTCAGAGCAATGATGTGATCTCTTCTCCAAGAGTGGAAGTGGCACAGAAACTCAACCCCTAGGAGAGGCTGTAGCCATTGGACTGGAAGATCACTCATCCCATTGCACTGTGTGACCTTCCTGTAGACTTTCTCCTCCTTTTTCTTCTTTTCCTTTGTTTTTACCCTTTTTCTGCTTGTTAAAAACACAAATGGGTGACGGATCTTCAAAACACAGTGTAAAAGAGCACTAAAGGTGCTATGTGTGATTGTTATAAAGCTGAACCAAGTGATGAGGGGCCTATTTTTTACAGAATATGTTCTTGCCTACAAAAACAGCTAAAATGGAGATTAATTAATTATAATAATTCAGTATATTTTGGTTATAATGTACATTTTGCTTATGAATTAGTATATAAAACGTAAAGCAAAAATAAATGAACCTTCTAACAAGCAAAAAAATGTTCTTGTCCTGTCAATATTTTCACCACAAACCTTTTTAGCAGATTACTAATGCATTTACACTAAAGTTAAAAAGTTTGGGTGAGCATGATATATATATATACTGCTTATTAAATATTCTTTCTACAAAAATATTTAGCAACTGTTCCAACAATATGAATAAATGTTTCTTAAGCATATTAGAATGATTTCTTAAGGATAATGATACTGAAGACTGACATAATGGCTCCTGAAAGTTCAGCTTTGCCATCAGAGGACTAAATGACACTTTAGAATACATTATATTACAAATATTTATATTTAAATTGTAATAAAAGTTTACAATATTATTGCCTTTACTGTGTTTTTAATGAAGGAAATGCGTCCTTGGTGAGCCCAAACTTTCGAATGATAGTGTATAAATTTGCTAGAAATACTTATATATCTCATATGTGACCCTGGACCACAAAACCAGTTGAGATTTATACATCATCTGAATAAATAAGCTATACATTGATGTATGGTTTGTTAGGACAATATTTGGCAAAGATACAGCTATTTGAAAATCTAGAATCTGAGAGTGCAAAAAAATCTAAATATTGAGAAAATCCCCTTTTAAAGTTCTTAGCAATGTATATTACTAATCAAAAATTTAATTTTGATATATTAATGGTAGAAAATTTACAAAATATCTTGGTCATGGAACATCATGGATCTTTACTTAATATCCTAATGATTTTTGACATAAAAGAAAAATCAATAGTTTTGAGCCATGCAATGTATTTTTGGCCATTGCTACAAATATACCTATGATACTTTTTATACCCATGAGACTGGTTTTGTCGTCCAGGGTCACATATTTCAACATCTGACAGTTGCCAGCTTGCATGTCACAATTTGCACACTTTTGAAAAGTAAAAAAACTGAAAACATTACAGACAAGTTTTCAACAAAACATTGTAAATTATGCTTCCAACCAAGGTTATCACAAATTATTTTTGCAATTTCAACAAAACCTCATCTATGTTAGCCAGCTACTGTAGATAACATTATCTTGTTGACTATTCAGCACAATTTGCAATGCACACAATGTAGAATACATAACAGAAACCAAACATTTAAGTTTGCAAGGCATGAAAAATGAACAAGATCAATTAATATAAAATGTTCGGCCAGTGGCCCATCCTTAATGCTGATGCGTCACAACAGCCAAAAGCGCCCGTCTAATGTATGTATACACAGCAAGAACTTATATGTGAATGGACCCTAAGACAAGCAAGGCAGATAGAATAGATGTATGAAGGGCGTGATAAAGAGAGAACATCTCATAAATTGATCGTGAGCTTGGGAGGCGAGCCAGAAATGTCCGGCTGGGCCTATCGGATGGAGCCAGAGCAGAAAGGCAAATGAAAGATGACTTTTGAAAGACAGGCTGTGCATCATTACAATGCTACTTTCCAAGACCTATCGCTCCGTGGATATCCCTAGCTCAGTCTTAATGGCACACTGTCCGTTTTATGTGCGGCCAATTTGGAGATGCGTCTCCTCCCACATCCCCCAGCAGGTGGAAGTGGCCCACCTCCCTCTGATTCCTACGAGGGAAAGTGGAGAGGGACACATGAGGGGGAGAGAGTGCATTCCATCTTAAAATGCTAAAGGCGTGTCTATTGTGTGAATGTGACCCATTGCTCAGAGGCAAGGCATCATGGGAGATGAGTAGATTCATCTCTCACTGCTCAGAGCAGTGACAGATTATGGGCTGGATTTGAGAGACAGAATGGAAGAGGAGTCGAGTGAGAAAAAGCGGGGGAGAGATTTTCAGGTGTGAGGTGATGACAGCGGAAAATACTGCCCTCATGACTTGCACTTTTTCGCTACTCGGGACTGATGTGTTTCAGAGAGCTTTGGTTAAGCTAGATGAAAGCACGTACTTGTTATTTCTCAGCTAGGTGCCTTGAATTGAGAGCAGAGCCGATAATAGCTTGGCTGTGATGTTGCTAAACGAAGGAATTTAAATTGACTGCCCCCATAGCCCTCAGTTCTTCATCTCTAGGTGCAATAACAAGATTTAACTTATCACTGTTTTGTTGTAGCTGTGTCTCTTTTCTCTATTTCTCACACACACACACAGTCCCTCACGCCAGTGAGCCGTTTCATGCTGAGCCGTTTCATTGTGGATGGCTGAAAACGGTTGTGCGGGCGGCACTCTGTCACTGAGTGTGGGGGTGTGTGTTATGAGCGTGTTTGGCCACCGGGGGCACACACGTTTTTAGCGTACGGCTTATAAAACTGCTCCCACTGCTCTGCGAAGGATAAGCACAGCGCTTATCTCTGCTGGACGGATGCTCTGCGTCTGTATCTTTTTCTCTCTCTTGCTCTCGTTCTCCTATCGTTGCCAATGCTAGCTCATGGCCCCTCCACAGCTCTCCAGAGCTCATAAAATATTCATGTTTTAATTAAGCAGTTTTACTGCCTCTATGCTTGATAATAAAAAATGCCCCAGGTTGGGTGTGCATTAGGGTGTGTATATGTGTTTTAAGACCGTATGTTAGCCGTGAGACTGTACTAGTCCTTTGTAAACACACACAGGGGATGGGGTGGAGGGGATGGGGGAGAGAAATTTGTCAGACATCTGTCTTGCTGTAGGGGTTCGTCGCTATTTCATGCATACGTTCAGTGAGGGATTTTTGAGGGTGTTTGTTCCAAGAGGATGTTACATTGTTGTTCAGGAGAATATCAGTTTTTCATTGTTTACTAACCCTATTTTATCATCTCTGTTTACAATGACACTGCCTCATGTTTGTCATGATAATGCTGTCTTAATAGCTCTAAATCTGTAGAAGCCCCCAGAGAGGTGTTTTGTGGCAATTAAAATAATAATAATAATATATTACAATAATCATACAAGAATCAGCATTGAAAATAATGGAAATTACATCAAGTATAATCTCCAGGCACATTACTATAATAAAAGAAAATGTGTTTAATTGTCAAAAAAATTGTCACAATGCCACACACATAGACACAGGTTTCCATTTTTTTTTTTTTTCGTGGAGACAATCCATAGACGTAATGATTTTTATGCTGTGCAAACTTTATTTTCTATCCCCTCACGCTAACCTTACCCCTCACACAAAACATTCTGCTAATAAATTTTTTTCAAAGCACTATATGATTTATAAGCTTGTTTCCTCATGGGGACCAAAAAGAAAATAAAAAATCCCCAAAATGGTCAAAATTTACTGGTAGCCTATTACTATTTCTGGGGAGATTTGGTCCTCATAATGTAGGGAATACCAAGTACATACACACAAACACTTCACCACCAAAAATTATGTTTCTGTACTAACTCACCCTCATTACATTAGCTTGTTTACATTCCGCACTTCTGGCTTGATTCTGGCCTTTGCAGTTATAACTTCCTTCGTCGTTTTTTTTCACACAGCTGTAATGTACGACGGCGTTTTAGTGCCATGTAAAAAAAAAAAAAAAAAATCTAAGATTCCGAGATTAAAGTCGAAACTCCGAGATTAAAGTCGAAATACTTCGAGAATAAAGTCGAAATACTTCGAGAATAAAGTCGAAATATTCCGAGAATAAAGTCGAAATACTTCGAGAATAAAGTCGAAATGTTCCGAGAATAAAGTCGAAATGTTCCGAAATACTTCCGTGCGGAAACAAAGGCCGTTGTGACGGTGACCTGCTTGATTTATTAGCCTAATGTTTATTTGATGTCTGTTTTTAAAAGCACGGAAGATAATTTGTGCTGTTCTGTTTATGCATTTAGAAACGGAACATAACAAAACATAACGTTTAGATATTGTTTCAGCTATTAAAACAGTTCCGTTTTGTATGTATGGCATTTCGTTTCTGTTTTAAGTTACCGCAGGAAAGATAGTTTGCAGTTTGATAGGATATTCAGATTTCGTTTGTCTATAATTACACCGTGCGCTGTCATAGACATGAAAATAAAACTGAATGCCATTCTCCATGATTTATGAATTCAGGTGACGGCGTCCTCCTGGCCGAAATAATGTTTTAATCATTGATACTTTTAATTGTATAATGCCTATCGCTCAGAAAGTTGGACACTTAGAAGATTGAAACTGTCATTTTCATCAGCTTGATTTGTGAATTTTTTGCAGCAAAGCTCTTGTCCGTAAACCCCTTGGTAAGTCCGCCAGGAAGGAATGTGAAAGATAGGTGTTCTATATCAATAAACACGCAGGCTTCTCGAATACAAAAACATTGTTTTTAGGTCAAACCTGAATTGCTCCCATTTTCTTGTATCATAATGTTTGCCATTCCAGTGAATAACGGTTTCCAAGCCATTGATGTATCATATCCAGCTCTGATAGGCTGATAGACTATTGTGACTATCGCGATTTGTATTTTGATTGTGACCTTCCACAGTTTGATTGTTATAGGGTTTCCTTAAGTCCTTGGGTTCTATTTTCTGATAAAGGTTTTAAAGTATAATTTTGTCAGTAAACCCTTTCCTGTGTCACTAACATCACTATTCTGATCTGTAAAAACTTAACTCACAGTTAAATGTTTAAGATAGCGGAATTTTCATATTTATTTGATTCCACAGTGTTTGCTGATTTGTATTTGTTAAAACGATATACGTTATTTTATATTATATTAGTCTACATCAAGGTGTATTCCTTGTAAATAACAAATGTGTCGGAGGGTAAGGGGACATTTGAATTATTTATAAATAAACTAGTGTATTCTGAATCAGTGTCGCAAATATCCTGACTAGAAATCTCCACTTTGAAATGCATCTTTACAGATTAGCTACATTATGAAAGAGTTTTTGGTTTTGATTTGTTTTAATTCGTTAAGTAATAATTTAAAGCTCCCCGTATATGTTTTTATCATGCCTGTAAGGCATGTATTGTTTTGATGGATAATTTTAAATTGTTTCCACTGGAAAAAAGTGCAAGTGATGGCGCTGGCGCCTGCATGCCTTTAGCTTCCACTCTCCGCACAAACGAATGGATAATCGCCTAGATATTTAACGTTTAAACCAACATTGTTTTATACTTTAACTGTTTATATCTATAGACTTTATTTTAGTCATTAGTCATTAGTCATTAGTTCGTGATGATTTGAGAAGGCAAAATGATCAAACAAACAGTCTTCTGCTGGCAGCTGTTCGTTACTTAAAAAAAAAAAAAAACATTTATATTTGACAAAAAATCCTCCCAACAACATTCCAACTTAACTTAATAAAAACAGAAACGAAATCACTTTGCCATACATACACAACGGAACAGTTTTAATAGCTGAAACAATATCTAAACGTTATGTTTTGTTATGTTCTGTCTCTAAATGCATACAGAACAGCACAAATTATCTTCCGTGCTTTTAAAAACAGACATCAAATAAACATTAGGCTAATAAATCAAGCAGGTCACCGTCACAACGGCCTTTGTTTCCGCACGGAAGTATTTCGGAACATTTCGACTTTATTCTCGGAACATTTCGACTTTATTCTCGGAACATTTCGACTTTAATCTCGAAACATTTCGACTTTATTCTCGGAATATTTCGACTTTAATCTCGAAACATTTCGACTTTAATCTCGGAGTTTCGACTTTAATCTCGGAGTTTCGACTTTAATCTCGGAATCTTAGATTTTTTTTTTTTTTTTTACATGGCACTAAAACGCCGTCGTAGTAATGAATGGGGACTTTCAAACTTTAAAAATGATGTTAAAGTGTCGTAAAAGTAGTTTAAATGACTCACGTAATTTACTGTGACCATTCGACAACTTGAAATCTTCGAAGATGAGATATCTAAATGAGTGATGAATAAGTCTTTCTTTTGAGTCAAATCTTTTAATTGACTCATTTAGTTTGGTTCACTACACCAGTATTAATAATGATTTGTGTTTTGAGTTCAACCACCCAACACAGTCCGTGTAAAGTCAATTTTGAGAATTGTTTCTAAACACTCTATAAATGTTAGAAATACATTGCTGAAACACGCTACAAAGACTGTGAACTATGTAGTACTTTAATTATGAAGTTAGAACGTTTTTTAACGTTTTCATGTTCAGGTTTTTTTGGGCGGGGTTAAATCACGACTCCATGACTAAACAGAGTAGCTGAGCAAGGCCCCCTTCCCTAACACTATATAAGAGGCTTGAAGCAGCACTGACCGATCGGTGTGTCAAAGTACAGTGAGAGCTTTAGTGAGCAGACGGCTCCTTATGCTTTTGAATCGCTCTCGCAGTAGTTTGTCATCATACACCGATCGTTCTGTGCAGGGTTACTTCAAGTCAAACACACCTAATAACTACAGCGTATTAGCATCAGTGGTTCGCGGCTCAATCGCGAGTTACTACAGCCTATGCATACATCATGTACATGCATATTACCTGGTTGCCATGATTAACAAAACAGCTCGGTCTCCATATTTACATTAAGCTGCGAAAGGAGCATCCATTCAGCTTGTAGCGTATGTGGCAGTTGAGAGAGACGGCAGTTTTCCGCGAGTGGGCGTGGTTTCATCACCGACAGCAGACACGCCCCCAGCGTCTGAGAGCGGACAATACTGCTTATTTTTTCAAGATTTTCATACCATATTTTATTAACTTGCAGAGGTTTTTCATCATTCAAATTTGGCTGTGCGGTTGATAACACAGTTTTCTGTGGTTTGACAAACTAAGAACACACATTTAATTTTACTTTACACAGTCTTGAAGAATTTCTCCATTTGTGTTCCATGAAATAAAGAAAGCCATATGGGTCTGAAATAATATGAGGGTGAGTAAACAACCTAGTTTTCTTAATACAAAATATAGCATTTATAAAACATATTTCTTATAAATTTGCAACATGGACGTGCATGTGACTCAGGGCCACTCGAGACAAATGATTTAGCCGTATGTTTGTTTGGAATTTTAGTGGGACTTGGTTTGGTAAAGATTGGTTACTGGTTATTGTTCAGCTGTTGTAACTGTTAGATGAGAACTGATTATTGATGTATTTACAGGATAATTTTGTTGTTTCTCGTAACACTTCCTGTGCCTAAAATCGCAACAAATATGGCCCCTTCAATGCCCGAAGCGCGGATTGGATAGCAGCGAGCTTGCATGTTTCCCTCACTCCGAGTCGTTCAGCGTATTTGAAATTGAACAGTGAACAGTGCTGACTAAACTTGAACTTGTTGGAAGCAGCAAGCGATTTGCTGCCTATTTAAATTCCCCTCAGAATTCTTTATTACAAATCTCCTTTGGAAGTCAGACAACCCAATTCATTTTAAACATTATAAGAGCCATTTCACACAGCATGCGTTTTGTCGTTCCACAACCATGACATGCATAAGATACTTTTAACTTAAAAGTTTTAAATTGTGTCATAATATTATATTGTTTGAAATTTGTCACCTTGTCTTTCTTAAAAAGTCTGAAATAAAAATAAATATAATGTCAAAACCACAAACAGGTATAAATGGATAAGGTACCACACTCTAAAAAATGCTGTGTTAAAAATAACCCAACTTGGTTTATTTGGCAACCCCAGAACTGGGTAAATATTAATAATAATACACATGCTAGGTTATTTTGACTCAGCTGTAATCAAAAGATGAACATTTATTATTAAGCACAAACACCCATGGACAAACATGTATGACAAATAGAATTTATTTGGATGAATACAGCATAGTTTAAAATATTACATACATTTAAACTAGTTTAACAAGCATTTTAGAAAAAAACTGGGAACATTTAAAAGTAGCATTTTAATTTAAGTGTATTCAACTGTTCTCTGTAATCATTTTTCACAGAACTAGTGCTAATTCTTTTGAAAGAGTGTCGCTGAAATCTGAGCCGGTGATGGGCTGCTGTTTACTGGGGGAACTACGAACAGACCACCGCCACGCGTGTCATTCGTAGCTGAAAGATGCCGTGACTGACTCCATAACTTGCCCATAAACAAACAGTACTGAGATTAGTGAACATATTTTAACAGAAAATTAAATTAAATTCAGTATTATAATGAATAAAATCAGTTTATGTTATATACAAGGCAAAAGGCATTTCCATCATGTGAAACAAATGGCCGCTATTGACACAGCTGACTGACATCTCATCCTTTTTATTTACAGCAGAGTAAACACTCTATAAATCAAATAAAATGTATGCAAACCTTTATTTTGCTGAAGAAGTGCATCAAATTGTTGGCGCTGTGAACCGCTCTCTCTTGCTTGTCTCTAACTGTAACTAAGCAGCTGGGTTGTTTCGTCGGAGACAGGCAGGTTGGGTAAAAAAAAAAGAACCCAATATCTAATAACCCAATAAAAATGACCCAACAGCTTAGCTACAGAAAACTACCCAGGACCTGGGTAAAAACCTTTAAAAAGAACCCAATAAAATAACCCAGCAAGCTAATTTGGGTTAAAATAATAATAATAATAATAATAATAAATAACCCAGCATTTTTTAGAGGACAGAAATACTTACCAGCTCCTGGGTAAAAATATTAAATGCAACCCAATAAATGACCAAGGTTAAAAAAAATATGTAACCCAGCATATTTAGAGTGCAGTAAATAACTCAAACCCTGATATTATTTAATTTAAAGGTAAAATGAAAATTATGTCTTCATTTACCCACTCTCATGTCATTCCAGACTTCTATGACTTCTTTCTTTTGTAAAACAGAAAAGAAGATGGTATTCATTTTTGAATGCTTCCATTGTACAGTCAAAAAATATGATGGAAGTCAATGGGAACCAAAACTGTTTCGGTTAACAACATTCGTTCTTTTTCAGAATTTTCATTTTTGAATGGACCGTCTCTCTAATATATAAAGAACAAGACTGATCTGAACTGTGATCTAATCAGAATCCTAACACAAACATACGCACAGATTGGCGTCTGGCCCTTGAGCTTTAAAAAGTCCTAGGGAGCTGCTTATTAGTAAACACATGCTCCTGCGGATAGACCTGTTGTGTTTGTGCGTGGGTGTACGTGTGTGTCTGTGATGGAGAGCGAAAGACAACAGTGCTGTAAAGAGCTCCCCGACCTATCTGTATGATTACCCCCTCTCACATCTCTAGAGTCACATCTAACCCACGGTCCATACAAAATAGAATCTATAAAAGATAGAAAATCTCTTCTAACATGCTGAGATTGACCCAGTGAAAGCAAGCAGGAGACATTGAGAGAGAAGCGATGAATGGTTTGATTAGGGGGGATTAGGGGTTATTTGTCTGATAAAGCCTCATTCTTTTGAGAGGCACCACAGATGGGCATGTAGGAATGTCTAATGCACCTAAGGCTCTGCAACATACATGTGCCACCAAAGTGGTTTCCATAGGAACATCAGATCAGAGTGAGACACTCACTATGAACGCTGTCAATTCCCAATCTGAAGGCTGTTTTAATCAAGTTTACTAACCATATGGGGGCTAATGCAGATTCTCTCCTTCGCTCTTTCTCTCTCTCGTTCTTCTTCAACCTGTTTAACATGTGAAAGTATAACCGATATTGCAGTAAAAAGGTGTATTAATGCAGTAAACAAGTGAAGAGCGTTTAGAAGTAGTTTAAGTGTTCATTTTTATTTTTATTAGTTTATTTAAAGGAGAAGTTCACTTCCAGAAGGAAAATTTACTGATAATTTATTCACCCCCTTGTCATCCAAGATGTTTCTCTCAGTTGTAAAGAAATTATGCTTTTTGAGGAAAATGGATTTATCTCCACATAGTGGTCTTCTATGGTGCCCCCGAGTTTGAAATTCCAAAATGTAGTTTAAATGCAGCTTCAAAGGGCTCTAAATGATCCCAGTCGAGAAAGAAGGGTCTTATCTAGTGAAACGATTGGTTATTTGCTAAAAAAAAAAATGCTCAAATGCTCATCTTTTCAAACTCTGCATGAACTCTGTGTATTCCAGTTCATGACAGTTAGGTCAGAATACTCCCATCTCATTTTCTTCTCCAACTTCAAAATCACCCTACATCGCTGTTTTTTTTTTTTTTTTGTAAAGGCCGTTTGATCTTCTTTGCACATTCACTTTTTAAAAACTGGTTCAGTACTTCTGCAGAGATGTAGGATGATTTTTTAAATCTTATTTTGTTTTAGAAAATTGCCGATCGTTTCGCTAAATAAGACCCTTCTTCCTTGGCTGGGATCGTTTAGAGCCATTTGAAGCTGCATTTATACTGCATTTTGGAAATTCAAACTATTAGAACTTCACTATATGGAGAGAAATCCTGAAATGTTTTCCTCAAAAAACATAATTTGTTTATGACTGAAGAAAGAAAGTCAACATCTTGGATGACAAGAGGGTTAGTAAATTATCTGTTAATTTTTGTTCTGCAAGTGAACTTCTCCTTTAAGTAAATTAATTGGTATTAAAAATCACTCTTATTTTATAAATGTAAATTTAATGTTATGCATGAAGAGAAATAATAGATGATTTCATTTTGTAAGCCATAGACCAGAAATGAGCTTGATTGATTGTAATGGTCAAAATGCTTAAATATTTTAATTCATAGCAAGCCATTTATGATATTTATCAAATTATTTTATTTTAGTCCGAAGCTGTGCCTCATGTCAAAAATAAAAAAGCGGCATTTATCAGCCAAAGGCACATTGTGTTGGGCAATTACAAACCAGACAGCTCTGATTTAGTTTTGTCATTCAGCATAGTGGTATTCATACTCATTTTGTTGAAAGTCTTTTATGATTTCAGATTGCCACCTTAAATGCCATATACCATAATGACATATATTGTGTTTTAGTTGAGATTAGATAATAGCCTTTGCATTCCACATATCATAACATCTGGATATGAATAGTATCATCGTTAAACGTCTGCCTGCATTTTTATTAGTGGACAGCTGCCAGTTTGGAAAATTTGATTGAATGAACTTGCTGCAATGATAAGGCTAGTTTACTAGATGTACCCACTGAAATTCTGCAAATAAATCATTCATAAGTAGCATTTTTAAGTAAAACAATTTCTCACAGTTGACTGGTGAAATGATTGTGCTATTATTTATTGTTTGTCTTTTAATCAACCTCAATAAAGCAAATATATGTAATCTTAGTATTAGTACAAAATTACATGCTTTCAAATGCAGCTTGTTTATTATTAGGCACTGTGCTTTCTTGCTTCTTAGCATTAACTTATTTCTCTTTAAAAGTCTTGGAGTTTTAGAGAGTTTTATGCTTTTCCGAGTAGTTCGGCCCCTGTGTAATCATCCATTTTGCCGGTCACTGATTCAAGAGCTGAAAGTGCATGGTAGTGAGGGCAAGATGGCGTGTTCACGTTTATGTTTGTGTGTGCTCACATGTGCACCCACGTCCTTTCGGTCTTATGAGCAGATGTTTCTCTGCTGAAGATTGATGTGCAAGAGGAAAATAAAAAAGCCTGTTATTTTTCCACTCATCTGTGGGCCTGTGAAAAGTGCGAGGCCCATCTGATCCTTTTAGTGAAGGTGTTTTTGATTCGAGCTCGATTTTTCCCCTTTTGTTCCTGCCGAGGAGAGGCATCCATCTTCGGAATTGAAACGTCGACTTCTCTGACCCGCACCTGCAACCGAAGAACATTCAACCAAACCCCTATTCATATCTCTGTCGTACTTTTGATCTGTTTATCTACTTGCTCATCAGTAAACAGTGTAGACTCTGAGCTCCCAACCTGACACAGGCCGTAATCCTGTAACGCATGCACTCTACTGATGAGAAGTCCCTGGTTTTGTCATTGTGTGACCATTGAAAGAAGTAGTGATCATCACTAAACAGCAATCTCAATCACCAGGATGAACCTATGAGATGAGAAACAGACCCAGGGACAGTGATCATTAATGAGCCAAAGAGAGAGAATGATTGATCATGCCACCAGAGAAGAAACAACAGCTGTTTTTGTGAATATTTGTACATATTATACATAGTATTAACTGTACATTAATAATTGTGTTTTAATTGAGACTTTTGTCAGTGAACGGTTTTGGGAAATCAATTAAACTTGGTTTGCTGCAGCATTATTATTTTGGGAAGATATGCCTTATTGGTTGGAAACACTGCATACTCTTTTCTAGAAACCACATTGTAGTTGAAATGTTGCTGAATGTCAAAAAAAGCTGATTTTATCCATAATCTAAGTGTATAGGGACACAATTCACTGTATTAAAAAAGATTTAGTTTGTAACCAATTTCCATCATTGAAATATATGAAGAGCAAACAGACAAAAAAAAACAAAAAAACATATTTTTCATGGTCATGATCAAAAACATTTGTTCATACCTTTCCCTCCAGCTTTACTGTCGTCCTTTGTTTCATTGTTTATTTGCGCTTACAGCTTCTTTACCAGCTATAACCACTTTTGTTTATTTGAGGTGAAACATTAATAGCTAAGTCAGTTATATATGTGTGTATATGTGTGTGTGTGTGTGTGTGTATATATATATATATATATATATGTTTCATTATCATTATTTATATTTGGTGACATGATCAGTGACACTCTCGTTAGCTCACTGATGAGCAATTAAGCATTTAATGAATACAATGTTTACTGTTAACATTATCTATAATGTTTAATTTTAATTATTAAAATTAATATAGTATCCATATAGTAACTGCTCATCCTCTTTGTGGGGATGCTGGCACTTATAATGTAAATAAAATATTTAAATAAAATGCAATTAAACTAATTAAGATTAAAAGCAACTAAGCATTTCATGAATAATAGCAGATTTATATAGCGTGTAAAATGTGTACAAAGTATAATGTTTACAGTATGTATAATGTAAACAAGATTATTTATTACCATTAAGATTCTCAAAATCTGTCTATCCTCTGTTGCGGGGATGCTGGAGCTTATAATAATATAATATTAATCAATTTTCATTATTAGTAAATAAAGTGTTGATCTCAATCTCATTTGCTGCCTTTAATTTTATATTATTGGTCATTATAATCTGTAGATACAGAATCAGTAGTCACTAGGCATCAGAAACCCAAACCAGGCTTCTTACCATCGACTGCTAATTAAATACACATCAAATGGTTTAATTAAAAACCAAATATATCACCTTCTATCTGTAATGTCTCAGATAAATCGGTTAGAATAACTCAAATCACAAAAGGAAATAGTTTTTTTTAGGAGCTGTTGGTCAATATCATCTATGCCACTATTTGTTGGGAAATTTGTGGTCGTTTAATTGAGAGCTGGTTTGCACGGGCCATTTTGAGCAGTGCAGCGCGAGACAGGAAAGATTATGCGAAGCGGCAAGGGTGCAAACCTAACTTGTGTTTCCTGCCCCTGGAGTGAGGTTAATCAATGAGATGTGTAAGCACAGCTGTTCAAATATTTATTCTAAGCAGGATACTGACAGCAGAAATGCACACACGGAAGAGTGGATTAGACCGGTGAGCTGCAGCCATCGGAGGGACAGATAGAGACGGACAGAGAGAAAAAGGTGTAAGGAGATGAACCGCTCTTTTTTTTTTTCGCTCAAACACATGCAGAAATCCATTTAATTCCTGTACATTAATACAGTTTTTTTTTTAATTAGACAATATGACTTTTTTTCTGATTTTAAACCAATTCCTTTTTTGCCTGCACACTCTTTTGTTGCCGGATGCCAATGACTAGTAGCATCCTCTGGGTGTCAGCACTTCCCATGTTTCGCTTTCCATCACTGACTCACGGGCTGTGTTTTAATGCACGTAAGCAAGCAGAAAACAATGCATGAAGTCGAATGTAGGGTGCAATTTAGATGTACATACTGACCTTGGTTTCTTAGCAGATAGGCAACGGGCTGTGGCGGGTGAGATTATGGTGAGATCTAGTATTGATGAATTCAGATCACTGTCACTTGAGCTGTTATTAGACCTTCTGCCCACCACTGAGGGAAAGTGAAGGTCACTTTGGGGTTTTCGTAAACCAAGATGATATTTACTAATGGGCCGAATGATGTATATCCACACACTCATCCTTTGAAAAGCAGGTGCGTGCTGCAGCTGCAATCTGAAAAACAGGCGAAAAGACAGAATGATAGAGGAAGGGCTGATGAATAGAAAGAAACATCCGAGTGGAGGGCGAATATGAGAGTTTAAAGATGATATAGCGTCCGCTGCAAAGAGTCTGGGTGTAAGAGAGCTACAACCGAACAAGAGAAGCACACTAAATTATTGAAAGCATAATAAAATGTCCTTGGGGACAGAGAAAGAAAACCTCCACCTCCTTCAGCCCGTGATTATTGAGCCAAAAAAGGTCGTACTCTCCCATCCTTTTTTCACGGAGAGATAAAATCTTATCTCCAAATGGAGTATTATTTTCCTTTCTGGACTTTTTTCTAAAGATTATTTGCTTTACGAATATTCTCAGCCATTTTTACTGTTCCTTGATACTTGCATTTGTTTAAATACGGTTGAAGTCATTCAGCACAGAAGCTGAGAAGCTTATTTAAGACTGATTTTTACCACTTAAGGTCCCCTGTGGAGCAGGGATTGGCTGCGCATGCTGTTTATGCCACGTGCGATTGGTTGATGAAGCAATCTGACTTGAAGCCTGATTGGTGGATGGGATTAATCAGGGCAGCGCGCTGAGAGCCGTCCCGGTTCATTTTGCATGCGATTGTCACTTGCTGTGCAAGGAGGACATTTGATTGTATATTCAAGGCCGAGGCATTGCAGATTAGAATCCGTTATGTTTTATCAGGTGAATGTGTCTCGCGCAACATGCGGCAAAGCCAATCTCAGCACCCCAAGTAAACAATTTGCCATTAATCGCTCATCCTGCTCAAACAAATAGATATTGATTCTGCTTTTCAGCACTTGCTTGCTGGCAGATTTGTATCAGCGCTAGAGAAACGGCATGAATAGTTTTTTTTTTTTTATCTGGCCTTTATGTGGCATAATGTATTAACTCGAGCTTTGCATGAGGGATGCTTCAAATGTAACAGTCGGAAGGGCTCAGTTGATATTAGGGTCAATGGCATTACACACATGCTCTTTTTCTCTAGCTCTATTGAGGTATTGAGAAATAAGTGAAATATACAATTCATACAAAGGCCTATTATCAATCTGTAACTTGAATACAACACTTCTGTGATAAACATGCTTTCGATTTCGAAACTGTTTGGTTTTTAAAGTAAATTGTATGTGCATGCCATTGACTTATGTCTGCTATTTTTACGTCTTAATAAAATATAAAACTAGGGCTGTTAAATCGATTAATCACAATTAATCACAATTAATCACATCCAAAATAAAAGTTTGTATATGTATATTTAATTCTACAAACGTGTATATATTTAAGATATATATATATATATATATATATATATATATATATATGGTTGTGATTAATCATAATTAATCAATTTGACAGCACTAATAAATACTACACTAACAAACAATTTTTTTTAATGGAGTTGTAAGTAAAAGTTGAAAAAGTTTAAAGTTGTAACTAAGTATTAAAGTACATTAGTTTTTAGCTTGACTCATTGTGCTACCTGCCATTTCTTTCAAATATTTGTGAAATTTACTAGCAATTTTTGAATGAATATGAATTCAAAGTAAATCCTACAGCAATTTTTTTCAGTGTAAAAATTCAATAAATATTCTATAAATAAATTCAGCAAAGGTTATAATTATTAGCAAACATGCATAGTTTGACATGCATAGTTTCGTATAATCATTTGTTATCATTTGTTTAAAATGTTATAAACTTAGTGAAATTCATAATCCAAAAGTCCATGAAAGACAACATAATATTTATTTTTACCTTCTAAAATTGTAAAAGGGGTAAGGAAATATTTCATTTTCATTTTATTTCATACATACACCACTTGACATTTATAGAGTAATTCAATTAAAATTGACATTTGTTTTTAATATGTGACTTTGGACCACAAAACCAGTCTTAAGTAGCACAGGTGTAATTGTAGCAATAGCCAAAAACACATTGTATGGGTCAAAAATATAGATTGTTCTTTTATGCCAAAAATCATTAAGTAAAGATCCTGCCCCATGAAATTTCTTACCGTAAATATATCAAAACTTAATTTTGGATCATTTTTGGTAATATGCACTGCAAAGAACTTAATTTAGACTACTTTTATTGCACCCTCAGATTCCAGATTTTCAGTATTTTTTTGCTGTATTTCGGCCAAATATTGTCCTGTCCTAATAAACCATACATCAATGGAAAGCTTATTTCGTTGGATGATGTATACATCTCAATTAAAAAAAAAAAAAAAAAAAAAAAGACAATTATGACTGGGTTTGTGGTCCAGGGCTACATATATAAGATTGACGTTAGTTTCATGCATCTTTGGAAAACATGATTTTTCAAAAATGTATGAACTAACAGTTAATTACAGTAACTACATTTTTAGCATTTTAACTTCATAACTCTTTTTTCTCTTTTAACTAACTTGTTGAATTAGATTTCATCTTTTATTATTACTGATATGTAACTGCCATTGACCCCATTAACTGATTTTTGTCTGTATGGACCCTCCCCATGTAATATGTAATATGTTCTGATAGACATTTCAAATATAGGCTGTATCTGATTCTTTCTCCCTTTCATTTCACTTCTCATTTTCCGGGTACAGCGGCCACTGAGTGTAGAATTACATACCCTCCCCCGTACAATTGATTTGTGAGTAATTAAAAATGTCTGCAGCTGGACATGGTCCAGCTTCATGTTCTATTCATGCAGATTAATACATATTTGTCGGGGCCTCCGGGATCAGACAGGCAGCAATGTCTGCTATTAAACATTCATGAAGGAGCAGAACACAGGGACTCATATCCTACTGGTATTTATGGGTCCATTTCCACATCTTACTGCCATCATAATGGATTACGAAATCAGAACATTATTGCTTAGCAGGGATGGAAATTTAATTTGTGTCACAAAAAATTATTAATAAATGGCTTTTTCTTAGGAATTACTGTAGGCTCACATGGGCTGTGTCTGTGGGTTTAATGCAGGTGGCTGGAGTGGGTGGGGTAACTGGGCAGAATGCAGTAGTGAATGTGGAGGCGGAGTCCAGACGCGCACACGCACCTGTCAATCACCACCTGAGGAGGCGTACCTGTGCGAGGGTGTTCTGGAAGAAGGTCGTCCCTGCAACTCTCAGTCGTGCATCGGTAAGTAGCGTTCTAGGCTAATGCACGTTTGCACGTGACCGTTCGCACATCGAACTTTCTCTCTCTATCACTATCTGACACCTCATTTTTTACATTCTCCACATTTCACTGTAAAAAAAAAAAAAAAAAAGATGTTCTGCTTCCTGTGTGACACAATGATAGAGCAAACTAGGGCTGCACGATATATCGAAATTATCGAAATATGGAAATGTAAATATCTGAGTCATTTCAATAATAGGCTACTTCAAAGCGTTGCAAAAAGTCAAAGTTTTAGGTCGACGCATATAGCAGAGGATAGACTGGGCACGCGACTGACTTGGTTAACATTAAAAAGAGTTAAGTGCATTAAGTTGCAGAAAACATCTCCTTGCTGTCTCGTCTTTCTCTCTGACACACACCTGAAGTGCGCGCATGGACGCGAACAAAGAGTTGATTCGTTCTTTTAATTAAGAAGAAACATAAACACACAGAATTTGATCAAAAATACCCGCCTCGACAATCATTCACGTAAACGCACCCAAATCTGTTTTAAATTAATGCAAGCTAGGAAAGAAAACGGATGTGTATCCTTACATTGGATCCGTCTTAAAGGGGCAGCAGCCATATAATACGTGTTGCTGTCTATATGTCACTAATGTTAATCAAACAACAAAACACAGCTTTAACAAAGATTAATCTACGTTTAATTCATACAGTGAACACTAGGCAGTGTTCTTTTATTTATCTTTGCTTGTAATTTGTGTATTTGTTTTTATTTATTTATTTATTTTTTACTGACAGTTGAATTGCCTTTAATCATGTTTGCTATAGTTTTTACTGTGGTAATGAAGAAGTAAAGTGTAATTTACATAAGTAATAAACAGAAAGCAACTAACATTTATATAGCAAGTGGCATTAATTTTTATTTTTTGTTACATTTTCAGATTTGTGACATTACTTTTTATGTAATGCTAAAACACTGCTGGTCACTTTCAGAAACTGAAGTGATGCTTTCTTTTCCAAGAAAGAATGTGAAACATATATTGGTTGAATAATTGTAATGTTTAAATATTTTAAAATGTAATTGAAGTTGGTTAAAGCAATATCGTATTGCATATCGTATATGGCATTATTTAACAAGATATCGTATATCGCATTTTTCTTCAATATCGCACAGCCCTAGCAATAACGACAGTAAAATGATAGACTGATGCTAGAATGAGCTTTTTTGTGTGCTTTTCGTTGGACCCATAGGCTACAGGCAGTATTCTTCTAAAGGCAAGGGTTTAAGTCCAGTGAAATACAAAGGAATACAAGAGGCCATGCTTGGTAAGGGCGTCACTGACCAAGTCAGTGTGAATGTGACCGTAGTGAGTAGATCTTCACTCAGTTTGGATGGAGGCCATGAGTAAATAACCCACTCCATGGTCAAGGCCATCGGCTGCAGATGTCTTCACCTCGATTGTCTGTGTCTCCGTTCCGCATGGTCTGCTTATTTTTTCATCCGCCATCCACTGCTCGCTCCATCTCGCCCTCTTTCTGCACACTTCCTGCCGTGTTCAAAGCACACGTTTTTGAGGTCACGCAAGCCTAGAAGTGTCTAAACTCTCACAGAGAGTCTCGCATTCGCATGGAGAGTATCAAAACACAGGTCCACGTCTTCTCAGCTATGTAGCCTTAAACTTCACACAAAATCCCAAGCATGGCTGATGCTGGTCTAGATGTTCAGGTCGCACAGCACTGCCCAATCAGAAGTCAACTGTAGTTGCTAACCCCACCCCATCCTGCAGGCAAAGGCAGACTTGGCACTCGTAGCCAATCCCTGCGCTCGGTGGACAGCCGTAAACGAGAGGACTCTGATAAGACCCGCAGCGGACAGCAGTCTTCCCAAACAGGTAAGAAGACAGGTGGCATCAGCCTCCTCTGCAGCTTGGGGTCACACACATACACACACACACACTTGCAACCGTTTCACTCACTAGTCCACATACAGGGGAGTAGACTGGATGCGTATGTGGCTATGGCCTTGTTTTTTTATGCTCCTGTCAGTGTGATTTATGTTTCGTTTGTCTTTGTCATGTGTATTATGGCATGGTTCATGGAGGAACATCGAGATATCCATGAATCATGAACACCATTGCTTACAAGGAAGTTAAAAGCGTTTTGAAAGGGTTGTAACCCCTTATTATGAAACAAACAAGAACAAGACACACCTTGCTTGGGGGTGGTGATTGTATGATTTGCATGCTTCAATATAAAAAGACATATTGGACTAATATCATGTAATCCCTAGTATTTTGTCTTTTCTTTGTGAATACTGCATGGATTTGTCTGTCATTTTTACAGTTACACTGATATGAGCCTGTCACTTCAAAATGAAAACAGTTTTCCTCTGTTTCATGCCAGTGCTTCAAATCAGAATTTGCAGTGAATCCATAAATAGAGACTGGGCCTTCGTATTTGAGTTAGAAAATCTATATGTGAATTAAAGTATATTCAGAAAACACTGTGCATGATTTTACCCATTTTTAATATACTTTGATAAGCAGCATTAATGATATTTACACAAAGTAATTCAAGCACTCTTGTATATCAGTGGTTTTCAAAAAATTTTGAGAGCGACCCTATTTTTTTCCTTTTTAAATTGACCCACATATAGATATATAAGAAAGAAAGAAAGAAAGAAAATCTCAAAAAATTCTTCTATAATCCATGAATCTCGTTACACAGCACAATGAATCTTTTATTTACATTGTGTCTACTCTTGGTTATAATGTGAGGATCCGCAAGTTTCCAGAACTCATGACTGAGTGGATTCAGACTAACTGAAACGCCATGACTAACTAACATTACGTTTCAGAAATCAACAGATATGCCTGTGATTGACTACAATGTTCAACACTGCAAAAACACGTTGGATTCTCCGTATAGCAGCTGCCACGTACTTTCTTTTGTTGTTTATGTTTATTTAGTTATTAAAGTTAATTTTGCCGGTTCTGCTGCCTTCCTCCGCGAATCTTGAACATACATAAATACCTGTAGTCTATACAATTTCCTCAGATCATCCTGGTGACCAATTGGGTCACAACCCAGGGTTTGAAAACCACTGTTGTATATTATGCAGTGTTTTAGTATAAAAACTAAAATGTGTACTACCCTTAATGTGGTCAGAATAAAGTTAAATCTTTCCCTCCTTATCACTTTTCATTTTGACATTCAGTATCATTCTATTGGACATTCCTGATTCTCCATTTCGTTCCACTTGATGGTAATGATAACCTAACTCTTTCTATCGGACAGCCGTGATAGCCTATATTATCCATTTGGACTGTCAAGACAACCAAGTGCTTCCTATTGGACATTTAATATGTTCCCATTCTTTTGGGATTAAACGTTTCCATGGCTTTCCCAGTTGCTCAGATATGAAAGTCTGATCTATTGGGCAACCTTGTGAAATCCTTGTATAGATGGCTGACTTGCATATCCCAAAACTGAAAGCGTGAACTTCTATTAATGCTGAGGATATGGAGTCGGCAACCAAATGATTTAAGCTTCCCCTGTTAAATAAGGTGGCTAATCCCGCATGCTAATTAGTTTTGGCCCTTTTCCTACCCTTTCCTCTGCTCCCTACCCCATCCCATCCCCACCCCCACTTCCTCCGTCCCTCTCAGTGGATCCTCCGTCGGGTGGGGAGTGGTCTGTGTGGAGCGCGTGTTCGACCACGTGCGGTGAGGGCTGGCAGAGCCGCACACGCCTATGTGTCTCCGTGCCGTACAGCACGCAGTGCAGCGGGCCGCTGCGTGAACAGAGACCCTGCAATAACACTGTTGTGTGTCCAGGTAAGCACAGCCCACCTCAGGCCTCTCCTCACCCCCACCATCTTCCTTATCCAATTCCCGTCTCACCTCCACTCAGGCCCATTAGCTTTGCCCACTCACCCTCCAGCCGCTGCCCACCTGAGGCTAACTTTTCCTGGGCTTCCATGTACGGCTGCTCCCCCCTCAACCCTGGATGCTGGAGAGCCGTGGTAAGATGTTAATGGGTTTAAGTGCAGCATTGTCAGCTAACTCCCTATAGTTCCCACTGCATGTAGGATGGGCTCTCTCAATCTCTTTTCATTCTACCATTTCAACATCTCAGGGGGCCATACAAAAGTGTTATTCAGATAAAAACATGTGTCTAGTCAAGCACAATGTTGTATTAAAAGCTAATCACTTTATGCAGAAAAAAGAATGATTTGCTCTTTACCATTCCGAACTTGCAGACAAAAATTTGTAGTAGTCTTTACACACTAAAGGTTCCATGGATATTTGTGTTTTAAGCTACATGTAATTCTCCGTTCACACTGACAGCTGTTTTTGCTGTACTGTTGCTAGTTAGGAGCAAAGTCAGTTCATGTGGTGGCCATATTTGCAATGTGCATCCTGGCATGCATAAACAAATTGGGGAAATCTATAAACTAAATATGTTTTTGCACTCAGTTGACATTTAAATCTGTATATTTCTGGTTGGTCCATTCCAATGCATATGCACAGTCCTAAGCACAAGTCTCAGGTTTCTGTGGGAGTGTCTAGGCCGGGGTGCCGTAACAGGGGGAAAGTTAAGACGATTCCAATAACCTGACAAGGAAAAGGGGGCCTGAACACAGTTTCTAACCGAGGGGCCCCATAGCAGCATCTAACAGTAGCTGCAGTGCAAAATAACAACTTTTTAAAGGATTAGTTCACTTCCAGTATAAAAATTTCTTGATAATTTACTCACCCCAATGTAATCCAAGATGTTCATGTCTTTCTTTCTTAAGTTGCAAATAAATAAAGTTTTTTGAGGAAAAATTTCAGGCTTTTTCTCCGTCTATTGGACTTCAATGGTGGCCAAGGGTTAAAGGTCCAAATTGTGCTCTGCACGATCCCAGCCAAGGGTCTTTACCTAGCAAAATTATTGGTCATTTTCTAAAAACAATTAAAAATATATATACTTTTTAACCACAAATGCTCGTTTTGCACTAGTTTGAAAATTATGGATTACATAGTCACGTTAGAAATATCACGTGTCTTAGGCGAAACTACCGACCCAGTGTTTTCAAAGCAAAAAAGGTAAAACTACGATGTCTGGCAATTTTGAAGTTGGAAGAGAAAATGAGATTTCATTTTTTCACCCTACCCTACCTTTTTGAACCGAAGTACACAGACGAAGAACTAACCGCATGTGAACTTTCCAACTTGATTATGCATTGCAGAGCTAGCATTTGTGGTTAAAAGTATATACTTTTTTTTTTCGAAATGGCTGATCCTTTCTCTAGATAAGACCATTATTCGTCAGCTGAGAAGCTGCACTGAAACTTCAGTTTGGACCTTCAACCTGTTGGCCATCATTGAAGTCGACTATAATAAGTCAACATTTGAAGTGGATCAAAAAAGTTCATCAAAGTTGTCCTAAGACAAGAATGGGTATTGTTTTGGTTTTGGTTTTAAATGTTGCTTACTGTGTACTGCATATGCAAAAAAATCCTGAATGTTTTACTCAAAAAACGTAATTTTTTTGCAACTGAAGGAAGAAATTCAGAAGCCGTAAGTTCCATTACTAAAGCCACCATATTGCATTCTGCAGTTTTTCCAATCCATAGCAATATGAGTGAACCGTCTTGGGTATCGTACATCCTTTGCAGGTAGGCGTTCCTGTCGTAACATTATTGGTGGGCTATGTAAATGGCTATAACTTCTGAACATCTGATCACAAATATGATGTATTGCTGGTAAAAATAAGATGTTCTTCTGCTTGGACAGGGAATCAGTTTTCTTGCTGCTAAAAATGGAGTGGAAAATGTTCGTAAAATTGCAGCAATACATCATATTGTGCACAAGATGAACAATGAATGAATGCATCTTCTCCAATGTCTTCACTCTTCTTTGGAAGTCCAACTCCTCGTCTCATTACGCCGCCTCTCATTAAACTTTTCTCAACTTTATCTCATCCCAAACAGTTGCCATCAGGAATACGGCAATTAGGAAAATAAATGAATTGAAGTCGTTGCAGATCGTTGTCAGTGTGAACCCTCTTTAGTTTTACCCTAGTTTGTTTGTGTGTTGTCAGGGTGCGTTTTTCTCTCTATAAATCATACCCTAGCTGCTCTGATTACAGTGCACGGGTCGTGGGATGAGTGGACTCCATGGAGCTTGTGTTCCTCAACATGCGGTCGTGGATACCGAGACCGCACTCGCTCCTGCAAGCCGGAGCAGTTTGGAGGAAACCCCTGCGAAGGTCCGGAGAAACAGACCAAATTCTGCAACATTGCTGTATGCCCAGGTGATCTTTGGGTCTTTAAATACAGACTGTCTCATACAGATTTAATGACTTTCATCAAGCAGCACAATTAAAGCCTAATGTGAGGCACTGTAGAAAAAGAGATTGAAAGGAACCATTGTGAAGTTCACAGCAAATGATGGTGATTAAGTGAGGCTTTAAATCACCGCGGACTGGGATAGAGTTTGCCAATCCAAAGCACCTCTCTCTTTCCCCTGCAATATATCTTATATATCTTATATATAATGTCCCCTATCATGCTCTACTGTCTGTTCCACTCTTTTGTCAAACTAATGTTTTTTTGTATCCTCTGTCCTCACAAATTACTTCTTGTAGTGGATGGCGTATGGAACGAGTGGTCCAGCTGGAGTTCCTGTTCCTCAACCTGTTCAAATGGAACAATGCAGCGCACTCGGGAGTGTAATGGGCCCTCGTATGGCGGTCTAGAGTGTCAGGGCGAGTGGCGTCAGACGAGAGACTGCTTCCTCAGAGAGTGTCCTGTGGATGGACAATGGCAGCTCTGGAGCTCTTGGGCTGGCTGTACCAAAACATGTGGTGGAGGAAGCCAGCAAAGACAAAGGGTGTGTTATGGTCCCTTTTTTGGAGGGGAGCTATGCCCAGGGGACAGAGAGGAAGTTAGACGTTGCAATGAGAAAAGATGTCCAGGTGAGACAATCACGTGATTGTAGCCAAAGTCATTTTGTGCTAGAGGTGGGCGATATACTGGCAGACACAGTAAACAAATTTGACAAGTAGTATACATTTTCGATTACCATCTCTTTCAATGTTGCATGTCTCCTAAGTTCATCCTTTTCATGCCTTTACATTTAGACACTTTAAAACACTATATCATAGTAAAATTCAAAAGAGGTCCCACTTCGGTACTTGCGCGTTGTTCTGACAGATGGTTTTATTTCTGAAAGACGGTTTAATTAAAATCATCTGTCAGAACAGTGTGCATGTATTTAATTGAGATGTCTTTCGAATCTTATTGCGCCGCCTGTCACACAGCATGAGTACGGAGTTATTTCTTGCAGTTTATTTTGCTCAAATGGTCAAATAAACCCAAAGTTATGTCAAAATATCCTTTTTTAACCCTTTTACTGTCACTCCCATTTTTGAAAATAGATGTGAAAATGCAGTATTTAAACATACATTTTTTACATTCATGAACAAAAACATTTTGTGAAATGATTTTAATGTACATTTTCCATCATAGTGCAATGTGTGATTTGAAAATGGTTTTCAAAGGATGAATTTTGAGATTTTAAGTTTTCAAGCGATATATAATTTCTTATGCTTTCTAAAATGTGAACTTCTGTTATGAAGTAGATTTTTGAGGTGCACTCTTGTCATAAATGAATCTATTAATTTTCCTGCATAATTTTTATTACAAAAAAATTGGTCAAATATCTACTTTCCAACGATGTATAGTTTGTCATGATTAGATTAGGATTTATTTGTAAAATGGTGAAGTAAGCGTAGGTGTACCACAGGTGGCACGGGTGACAATTAAGGGATTAAGTTAGAACATCTGTGTAATAATAGGTCTTCAAAGATTAGTTCACTTCCAGAATAACAATTTCCTGAAAATTTACTCACCCTCATGTCATCCAAGATGTCCATGTCTTTCTTTCTTCAGTCAAAAAAAGTTAAGGTTTTTGAGAAAAACATTCCAGGATTTATCTCGATATAGTGAACTTTAATGGGTATCAATGGGTTGAAGGTCCAAATTGCAGTTTCAGTGCAGCTTTAAAGGGCTCTACACGATCCCAGCCAAGTAATAATGTTCTTATCTAGCAAACCAATCTGTCATTGAAAAAAAAATACAAATTTATATACATTTTAACCACAAATGCTCTGCGATGCGCATCTGCGACATCATGCATTACATAGTCACGTTGGAAAAACTCAATCTCATTTCCTCCTCGAACTTCAACATTGTTGTTTTGCCTTTTTTTAATAAAGTCGCTTTGACATTCTTTGCATGTTCACTTTGTAAACACTGGGTCGGTAATCTACGTAATGCCTGAAATCGAACTAGTGCAAAACAAGCATTTGTGGTATATAAATTGTGTTTTTTTGTTTTTTTTTAGAAAATGAAGATAGTTTCGCTAGATAAGACCATTATTCCTAAGCTGGGATCGTGTAGAGCCCTTTGAAGCTGCATTGAAACGGCAATTTGGACTTTCAACCCATTGCCTCTTTTTTTAAGTCCGCTATGTGGAGAAAAATCTTGGAATGATCTTAATTTCTTTTCGAAATTTGTTTTGTGTTTTTTGACTTCTTTGGTTTTATGCAGAGCCACATGAGATCTGTGACGAGGAGAATTTCTCTAATGTAGTATGGAAGAAAACTCCTGCAGGGGACACTGCAGCTGTCCGCTGCCCTCCGAATGCTGTAGGTAAGACATGACTCATGCAAACACGAACACACCGGAACAACTTCCTTAACAGTCATCACCCTTAAAGCTATATGAGACATTTTCAGGACCATGGACAGCTCCAAAAGCTTGGTTTAAAGTAGAAAACCAACAAGATAATATGCAGTATACAGTTTTTAACCATTTGTTGTTCAAAATCTGCTAGTGACGACCCATTTTTCTGATGCAGGACTAATTCTTCGGCGATGTTCGTTGGATGATGAGGGCATTGCATACTGGGAAAACCCAACGTACATGAAATGCGTCTCAAATGATTACCGAAGTATCCAAACACTGGTAGGTGTTCTCCAAACTAAGGTTTAGCTATCTCCTTTTTCCTCAGTGCAGAAGTAAGCCTATGGCTGAGACTTCCGGTTTATTAGCCGCTATAGGGAAATAATGAGAAGAATAACAACATGCAGTAAATGGTACAACTGTAACCAAATTATATGACAGGATACAACATTGCCATAACAAGCAGCAAAACAAGCTCTTTTGTACAGCTAAAAATAGCTGGACTCGGATTAGACCAGAATCCACACCATTCAAATTTACAAGATGGTATCTTCAAATCTAAGTTTGCTTGTTTTTTTACTTACTCCAGACCAGAGATCATTTGTCCAAGGCTCAACGAGGGCTTGTTGGAGATGGGGTCTCTGAAGTCATGACCAAGCTGAGAGTGACGTCTAGTGATGGAACAAGCTACAGCGGAGACCTTCTGGCAATCATAGATGTACTGAAAAACATGACAGAGATATTTAGGAGGTCATACTACAGCCCCAGTAATGCAGATATGAGGGTAGGTTAAGCTTTTTTCGCTTAGTTAAATAAAAGACAGTTTTGACCTTAAATGTTTCTCTCTCATGTGGTTTTGTTCACAGAATTTTGTGCAGTCTGTAAGTAACTTACTGATGGAGGAAAACAGGGACAGGTGGGAGGAAGCACAGCTGGTGAGTCAGCCTTCACACTTTTTCTCTTTCCATGTCGTTGCCGTTCATTCATTCACTCATTCATTCTTCCACTCACTCGTTCATCATTCTCTCATTCCCTTTTTAAATGTTGGCATCTTCTCAGTCTTTCATTTAGTAATTATGCAAGTTTCAGCTGGTTTCAAAGGTGATTAATTGGCTAATTCTCTTCTCTTCGCTGCACATCTTTCTTTCAGCTGTTTGTCTCCTGCTGTTTAGTTAGATCATTAGTTAGTTTACAATTTATGTCTTAATGGAAGCTTCAGTTTACATTCTAAACGAAGGATATCATTAAGCTTGTGCAGCAGTTGTTTTTAGAAAAATGTAATATTTATTATTACAGTAGCATTTAAAATGCACTGTTGAATTATGTGAACTAATAAACCTTTTAACATTAGTGGGGTTTTTTTCTTTCTGGCAGCTTGGGCCCAATGTTAAGGAGCTTTTTCGTCTACTAGAGGACTTTGTGGACGTCATCAGTCTCCGCATGAAGGACTTCCAGGATACTTATGAGGTCACAGACAATCTGGGTCAGTTTCCACTGACATTTAACTCAGTTTACACCCCTGCAATAATGTCAGAGGGTGATGGGCTTGTTCTTAAGTGGTTGAAAGTTTAGACCGGCAGCCTAGAAGTAAACCTAAAAAAGACCTGGAGAACATGAAGCAAATTGCATTGAGAAGTAATTAACCATCTGATGAATGTGTCCAGTACTGTGGAAAGGTCTTTTAAAAGGCATTTTTAATCACTCAGGGTGTGGCGATGTACATAAATCTTTATGGGTGATTGCCTATGACCCTTTCTCATTGTTTTAAATGGCTGTCATCTTTATGTTTATTCTTTTAATTACAACACCACAGATTCACTGAAACTGCTGAAACCAGTGACTAGTTGAAATCATCTGTAACACTGTTACTCACAAACACCTTATACATTTTCACACTCATCAGAAAGGCAATACACAATATCCCTTTGAAAATCCTGAGCAGTCCCTGACCTATGAAATGTCTCTAATAGGATGCTCACACTGATTTCCAAATATGTATAGCTCTAGACATTTCTATAGCTTTGGAATCACCCTAAACCAGACACATCTCTCCTGCACAAAGAGGACTGTGCTTTACTCAGCACTCAGGTTCGCAAAATCAGCGGGAAGTTGAACCTTCATGGTCATATGTGGTGGGCTGCAGCTGGCAGAGTAAAAAGGGGGGTGTGAAAGGTTCTGTTTACCTCTGAATCACTGAGCTGCCCATGAGCTCAGATTATCCCATAGTGACAACACCTGTTCTACAGCAATGACCTGTCAGTCCCACACAACGCTTTAGGACACAGATATACAGTTGAGGTCAAAAGTTTACATAAACCTTTTAAAATCTACAAAATGTTAATTATTTGACCAAAATAAGAGGGGTCATACAGAATGCATGTTATTTTTTATTTAGTACTGGCCTGAAAAAGATATTTCAGATAAAAGATGTTTACATATAGTCCACAAGAGAAATTAACCCTTTTTAACAATGACTGTATGCTTTTGAGATCCATCTTTGATTCTCCAAGAGCTGGGGAGTGAAAACTTTTTGAATTTGAAGATCAGAGTAAATTTAACATACATGTCTTCTGGGAAACATGTAAGTATCTTCTGTAGCTTCTGGAGGACAACACTAATATATATATATATATATATATACAAAATAAGAACAATATACACATCATCATTCTGTTCAAAGGTTTTCACCCCCAGCTCTTAATGCATTGTGTGTTGAAACCTTCTGTAATAGTTGCATATGAGTCCTTCAGTTGTCCTCAGTGTGAAAAGATGGGTCTCAAAATCATATAGTCATTGCTAGAAAGGGTTTAAATAAACATAAATGTTGAAAAACTAGAATTTGTGGGACCTGAAGGATTTTTCTGAAGAACACTGAGCAGTTTTACGGGACAAACAAGTAAAGAAGGACAAACAAGGGACTATCACAAAACAGCTATCACAAAAAAATATAATAATAATAATTTTTATAAATGTAACTATTATTTTTACTTGTGGACTAAATGTTGTTTATGTGAAATGTCTCATTCAGGTCAGTACTAAATAAAAAATAACCTGCGTTTGTATAATCCCTTTTATCAAATAATTAACGTTTTGCAGATTCTGCAAGGTGTATGTAAACTTTTGACCTCAAATGTATGTATATGTAACACCTCACATTCATCAACAGATGAAAAATAATGCACAAGAACTTGAACAGAAGAACATAGATGGTACTGTTAGGAAAAATTAACACAGAGACACACTGATCAAATCTGGCCTCCCAATTTCCTTCTTTTTGACCAACTAATTTAAAGGGTTACTCACCCTTGTGTCGTTCCAAACCCGTAAGACCTTCGTTCATCTTTGAAATCCAAAAGCTTTCTGACCCTGCATAGACAGCAATGCAACTACCACGTTCAAGACCCAAAAAGGTAGTAAGGACATTGATAAAGAAGTCCATGTGACATCAGTGGTTCAACCTTAATTTAATGATGCTACAAGAATACTTTTTGTGAGCAGAAAACAAAAATAAAATGACTTTATCCAACAACTTCTTCGCACCACGACATATGCATGTGCACACATCAGTCAAAAAAAATAATTACTGAATTTAGTTTGTAGAAGATAAACATTATGTCTAACATGTCATTACATCAGCCCTGTATCTTGTAAACACAAGTTCTGAGGCTGAGATTAATTAGTTGGTTACTTGGTTCATTTGAAAGTCTTGAAACAAGCAGTACCCATTTCTGTATAAATCATAAATAAAACCATTGGTATGTAAATTATTTTATTACATCGACTTGAAAAGTACAAATGGCTTTATGAAAGATTTACACAGTTTTTTTTTTTCGAGTTTCATAAATAAAAATGGGTCTTTTACAAGTTTCTGAAATTCTTCAGGTAATTAAAATGCTGTCGTTGTGAAGTGGTAGAGAGAATATGGCTGGCAGCAGAAGGTTGAGATCATAAGAGAATGAAAGCGTTTGTGCTGAGAGAGTTTGTATGGGGGAGTCGTCTGACAGCATGACACTTTCTCTAGTTGAGATGTGATTGCTGTGCAGTGAGTCAGGATATTGGTGTTGCCATGGATCTTACAGTTCCCTCTGGATTCTCTCTCCAGTGTTGAGTATTCACAAGCGGCCTGTCGCAGGAAATGCAGATATCACTTTTCCCATGAAGGGGTGGAGGGGGATGGTGGATTGGGCCCGCAACTCAGAGGACAAAGTCAGAGTGGCTAAAAACATCCTAGTCACTGGAAAACCAGGTAAGGAACACAAAGTCTCACACAACTGCACACATAAATGCTTGTAAGCACAGTGGTCTGGTGGTAAGTACACACTGAGTGATTTTAAGGCCTTTTGATTTATTATTTAAAAATGTGACATTCCGCACTACACTGTAAATTCCATTTTCATGCCTTGATTCTGCTCATTCCATTTCCTTTTTTCTCTCTGAATAATTAATGTATCTTCTCTGCTGTTTTTTCCATTGTAAAACTGTAGAAAATTCTTAACAAGTCTTTGTTTGACCGATTTTATCGCCTTCGCTAGAGAGCAGATTGTTGTAGGCTGTTCAATCCTTGCCATGTCCGACGTTACAGGCCATTTAAGATGCTCCTTCCCCCGCGACTATGCTAATAGAGGAGTTGCTACTTAATCAGGAGTCGGCAGGAGCCAATCAGGCGCAATTAGGCTTAATTCCCTTTCCCATTGGGAGATCTGTTGCCATGCTACCAGCACTGGATTGACAGGTTGTCACGCTTTGGACATGCTGAGATGAGCTTTTATATTAAAGTTGCTTTAGAAGCGAGTGAGAGAGGAATTTGACAGACTGAATCCAATAAAACACATTGTCGGAGAATGAAACACTTTCATTCTTACCATGGATCTGCTCTTGAAACAAAAATACGAGTCAGAGACTGATTCGTTCACCTGTTTAGTTCACAAACAAAACACGTTTACTAACGTAAACTCACCTTATTTATTTAACAATTCAACCTTGAATATGTTCAATGAACTAAAGGGATAGTTCACCCAAAAATTTAAATGATCTCATGATTTGACTACTTTAGTCATTTCCATGAGTACTAATCTTAATGTTTAAGCATATATTGATATTCTAGGGAATTGTGTCCTTCTAATTTTATAGAAAAATTGTTTCTTAAGCCAAGTTCTCATCCCTGCTGAAGTGTTTGGTCTGAGTTTTTGGCTCAAGGTCTGCATTTAAAGTCACACTAGAGGTGTTCAGCTGGGATTAGGACTTGTCTTTATGCAGACCAGTCAAGTTCTTCCACAGTGACTGAATCAAACATTTCTCTATGAACCTTGCCTTATACACAGAGGCATTGTCATGTTAGAATAAAAAAGGGTCCTGTCCAAACTTTTGCTATAAAATTAGAATTAAAATTAATTACACAATTCCCTAGAATATCATTATATGCTTAAACATTAAGATTAGTACTCATGGAATTTACTAAAGTAGTCAAACCTGAAGTAAATTTTAAAAAGTATTCTTAAGTTGTCTTAAAACTTTAAGTAAAAAAAAAAAAAAAAAAAACATGAAATGAATGTACTGTAAAACAAAGAATTTTTATAAGTGAATTAAAAGATTGTTGGAGTAAATTTGACTATAAAATATTATTTTAGTCTTTCTACTTCAAAGTTCACAGTTACTTTAATGTGTTGCTTTGTAATTATTTGTAAAAATTTACTAGCAATTTCAGAGCAAAAATTGTTTCTAAGTAAATCCTTCACCATTTTGTAAAGGAATTCTTGAGAAAACTTAAATATTTGACGCAGCTTGATATATTCAGATTTTAGGTTTTCTTAACTCTTTATGACTAACATTTTTGGAAATTCTTTTGGTCTAACATGGGCTTTTTGTGGATTTTTATGTAGTTTCAATTGGCAATTCTTATTATTTGTGATTAAAATGTCCCATACACTGGAAAACATTTAGTTTAGTTAGCTTCTTTTTCATTGTGCAGACTTAAGATTAAAGGGTTAGTTTACCCAAAAATGAAATTCTTTAATAGATTACTCACCCTCATGTTGTTCCAAACCTGTAAGACCTTCGTTCATCTTCGGAACACAAATTAAGATATTTTTAATTAAATCCGAGAGCTTTCTGAGCAACACAACAATCAGTCCACAGTCCATAAAACAGAAAGCTATTGGACTTGTGTTCTGAAGACACAAATGAAATGAGGGTGAGTAATTAATGACAGAATCTTCATTTTTGGGTGAGCTATCCCCAAAAAGTGTAAATCACTAACTTAATTTTCTTTTTTAACAATGTGCATTTCTCTAGTACCTTGTGTTGTCCATAAATGCCCTCTTGGGTCTCATCTGTTTGCATTGTTATGGCATTGGCATATTAGTAGGAGGGAAAGAGGGTTGGGCAAGCAGAAACCCACTTACCCTGAGGGAGCTTGAAACTGTCACGCCCCCCGTCCCCCTCCATCAGTCTGTGTTCTTGCCCATGGGACCTCAGCTGCAGCCCTGGAGCTGTGGCCTCTGCCCGCCGCCTGGCACCCCCCTACAGACTCTCACTCTTTCTCTCCCTTACAGCGCATGCCAGTCTGCCACATGTTTTGGCATGATTTAGAGCAGTGTAGCTTGAAGACCAGATGGACTTAATGTGTATGCGTGTGAATGTGTGCTTGCGCATTGTTTCAGAAGGTTCTGCTGGGTGCTGCTCTCTGACAGTGATGCAGTGTGAGTGTGACAGAGGCTGGACCGCTGCCCTTTCCCCTCACTCACGCCTTTTCAACTGCGTTACTCTCTTCATTAGCACAAGAAATATCACCTTGTCATTTCAAAACAACAGGCTAATTATGTGTATCTGTGTATGCTTGTGTGAAATATATCTGCTGGTTACGTCACAATCATGACTGGCTATATATATATATATAAAATATACAGTTGAAGTCAAAAGTTTACATACACCTTGCAAAATAAGAGGGATCATGCAAAATCCTTGTTATTTTTTATTTTTATCTGACCTGAATAAGATATTTAAAATAAAAGATGTTCATATATAGTCCACAAGAAAATGTAATAGTTGAATTTAAAAAAATGACCATTGAGTTTACATACGCTTGATTCTTAATACTGTGTTGTTCTCTGAATGACCCACAGCTGTGTTTAGTGATAGTTGTTCATGAGTCCCTTGTTTGTCCTGAACAGAAACTGTCTGCTGTTCATCAGAAAAAATCCTTCAGGTTGCACAAATTCTTTGGTTTTCCAGCATTTTTGTGTATTTGAACCCTTTCCAACAAAAACTGTATGATTTTGAGATCCATCTTTTCACACTGAGGACAACTGAGGGACTCGTATGCAAATATTACAGAAGGTTCAAATGCTCACTGATGCTCCAGAAGGGAAAACCATGCATTAAGAGCCGAGGGTGAAAACTTTTGAAATTTGAAGATCATGGTAAATTTAACTCATTTTGTCTTCTTGGAAACATGCAAGTGTCTTCTGTAGCCTATGAAGGGCAGTAGTAAATAAAAAAAAAAAAAAGATATTTAGGCAAAATGCTGGTATTTACTACATTATGGGGACCAAATGTCCAAACAAAGATGGTTCTGAAAATCTAAAATAGCAAAACGTTTTGTGTGAAGGGTAGGGTTTGGGTAAGGGGATATAAAATACTGTTTGCACAGTTAAAAAAAACTTTCCGCCTGTGGAATGCCCCCATAAAACATGATAACCTGTGCGTGATCTTGAAAAAAGAAAACCTCTTGGAACACGCTGTGTTTCTGTGTGTGTAATGAAGGATTGTGCAAGCATATGTTAAGTGATTAGTCATGTTGCCCAACTCATAGGTGAGAAGCTGCAGGGTAAAAGAGTGAGAAAGAGGAGGAGAGAGAGCAACTTGCAATCTCACCTTCAGTTACATTACAGGGCTCTAAATAAAGGGTTTGATTACACTCCAATCAAGTCTGTATCTCAGTGACCTCTTATAGCGTTTCTTTCCTTTATGCTATTCTATTTAACAGGAACTGAAGTGATACTGTTATTTATATGCATATGTGTGTTTGTGTTATAGATGAAGATGACGCCTCAGCATTTGTGACTGGCATCGTACTGTACAGAAACTTGGGCAGTATTCTCTCTCTCCAGAGGTGAGACTTTGCTTTCATTTTATATTGAGACTCACAATTGGATTCTCTCTCTGTTGCTGGTTTCCTGGTTTTAGAGAAAGACTACTTGCCATTTTGATCGTGATTGTTGACTCTAGAATGTAAATATGCTTAAGCTGCTACACAAGTTTTAGAACTATTATTTAGTATTATTAGTTTGACTGTGTTTTATGATTGTTTTTATACAGTTGAAGTCAAAAGTTTGCATACACCTTGCAGAATCTGCTAAATGTTAAATATTTGACCAAAATACAAAATGCATTATTTATTTTTTTTTTTACATGTTGCATGATCCCTCTTATTTTGGTCAAATAATTAACATTTTGCAGATTCTGCAAGTCCCTTTAATGGAATAAATCATCCAAAAATGAAAAATTCTGTCATCATTTACTAATTCTTAAGTCAATCCAAACCTGTATGATTGACGTTCTTCTGCAGAACACACAATGGAATATTTTGTTGGTAACAGTTTTGTTATTATTTATGTTGATAACCAAACCATTTTGAGTAACACTGACTAACTCTAAGATGTCTAAATGTATTGAAATGTCTTTAGGGTTCAACAGAACGGTTGGTACTTTTTGTTCTTTTGGATTACTGCCGTTCTCATTTTTCTCTTTTTCTTATTTCCTGCAATGTGGTGATTTTGAAACTGATATCTGGTGACACAAAAAGTGACACAAAAAGATTGCTGTGTGTGGATAGAGGAATGTGCATATACTCTGTGAGCAAACAACATGTACATTTACCACAGCATAAAGTAAAGTGTCTCATGAAGTACTACGTATATGTGTCTATATGTGAAAACGTGGCAGCTTCTTGAAGGTCATGACCTCCTCTCTTCTTCCCCCTTCTACTTATTTTGCAGTCCTGCTCATGTTTTCTCTATTCCCTCTCTGTATTTTCACAGAAATAGCACAGTTCTGAACTCCAAGGTGATCTCTGTGACAATCAAACCCACTCCCAGCTCTCTCTCAACTCCACTAGAGATTGAGTTCTCACACCTTTACAATGTAAGTCAGTCTGCCCTTTAAACCCATATGCTGCATCAAACACAATATGTGTACAGTCTTGTTCCAATATTATTCAAGCTACATTCAAGCTGTATGACTTTGTCACTCTGACACATTAAAATTAATTCATTTTTAATTTTGTTCTTATATAAGAATTCTTCAATCACAGGAATTTTTCACTTATACTGTAGGAAGATTTTTAAAATGCTTTATTAAAAAAAAAAAAACACATTTATTCTAATTTTAAATAATAGATTAGACTCTATTTAGTTTATTATTATTTCATTATTTTAATATTACTTCTCATTTTATTTAAAAGTCATTCTTTATTTATTTATTTTTACTTTAATTACTTTTTTTCTAATTGTAGGAGTGTTGAGCCAGAATGTCACTATTTTTGCAAAATGCATTTTATTTATTTTTTTTATTTAAGGTTTATCATTTTATCATTTTAATTAGATTTTTTTATCTTATTTTTAATTTATTATTATTAAATGTTTGTAATTGTTTTATATATATGCACTACCAGTCAAAAGTTTGGACACACCCTCTCCTTTAATGTTTTTTAAAGAAGTTTCTTATGCTTATCAAGGCTGTTTTCACTTGATCAAAAATACAGAAAAAATTTTATATTGTGAAATATTATTACGATGTAAATCAATGTTTTTCTATATTAATATACATTAAAATGTAATTTATATCTGTAATTAAAGGTGAATTTCCACAATCATTACTCCACTCTTCAGTGTCACATGATCCTTTAAAAATCATTCTAATATGCTGATTTATTATCAGTGCTGGAAACAGCACTGCTTAATATTTTTTTGGAACCTGTGATAATTTTTTCAGGATTTTTTGATCAATAAAAGGTTAAAAAAGAACAGTATTTATTTAAAATAGAAAGGTTTTCTAACAATATACACAACTATTCAAAAGTTTGGGGTCAGTAAAATGTTTATTCTTTCTTTTTTTTTTTTTTTGAAAGAAATTAATACTTTTATTCATCAAGGATGTGTTAAATTAATAAAAAGTAATAGCAAAGATTTTCATTGTTAGAAAATATTTATATTTTGAATAAATGCTTTTCTTTTTAACTTGTTATTCATCAAAGAATCCTGAAAAAAGAATCACAGGTTGCAAAAAAAAATATTTGTCAGCACAACTGTTTCCAACACTGATAATTCTAATAATAAATCAGCATATTAAAATGATTTCTGAAGGATCACATGACACTAAAAAACTGTATTTTATATTGCAATAACGTTTCACAATATTAAATTTTTTCTGTATTTTTGATCAAGTGAAAACAGCCTTAATAAGCATAAGAAACTTCTTTAAAAAAACCTTAAATGAGAGGGTGTGTCCAAACTTTTGACTGGTAGTGTATATCTATCTACCTATCTATCTATCTATCTATCTATCTATCTATTTATCTATCTCTCTCTCTCTCTCATATATATATATACAGTATCTCCCAAAAGTGAGTACACCCCTCACATTTCAGCAACCATTTTAGTTTATCTTCTCAAGGGACAATACTATAGAAATAAAACATGGATATATTTTAGATTAGTCAATGTGCAGCTTGTATAGCTGTAAATATTTACTGTCCTGTGAAAATAACTCAACATACAGCCATTATTGTCAAAATAGCTAGTAACAAAAGTGAGTACACCCTAAGTGAACTTGTCAAAACTGTGTCCAAAGTGTCAGTATTTTGTGTTAGCACCATTGTTATCTAGCACTGCCTTAATCATTCTGGGCATGGAATTGACCAGGTTGTTGCTGGGATCCTCTTCCACTCCTCTATAATGACATCACAGAGCTGCCGAATGTTAGACACATGGTGCTTCTCCACCTTCCTCTTGAGGATGCCCCACAGGTGTTTAATAGGGTTTAGGTCTGGAGACATACTTGGCCACCCCATCATCTTCACCTTCAGCTTCCTCAGCAAGGCAGTTGTCATTTTGGTGGTGTGTTTGGGGTCGTTATCATGTTGGAAAACTGCTGTTCAGCCTGTTTCTGGAGGGAAGGCATCATGTTCTGCTTCAGAATGTACAGTACATAATGGAATCCACGTTTCCCTCAATGAACTGCAGCTTCACAGTACCAGCAGCACTCATGCAGCCCCAGACCATGATGCTACCAGCACCATGCTTGACTGTAGGCAAATTTTCTTGGTACTTCTCACCAGGGCTTTGCCATACATGCTGACACCATCTGAGCCAAACTAGTTTATCTTAGTCTAATTAGACCATAGGATATGGTTCCAGTAATTCATGCTCTTGGACAGGTTGTCTTCAGCAAACTGTTTGCAGGCTTTCTTGTGAGCTTCAGAAGAGGCTTCCTTCTGGGATGGTGCCCATGCAAACCGACTTGTTGCAGTGTGCGGTGTATGGTCTGAGCACTAAGCTGACCTTCTACTTCTGCAACCTTTAAAGCAATGCTGGCAGCACTCATGCATGTTTTTTGAAGCCAGTTCTGCACCTGACACACAGTACCTGAAGTACTTTTGCAAGGCCTGTTCTGAATAGAACCATCTTGGAAAACCTCTGTATGACCCTGACCACTGTAGTGTAACTCAATTTCAGAGTGTTACTGAATTTCTAATAGCCTTGGCTTTTTGGCTTTGTGGAGAGAAACAATTCTCAAATCCTCAGAGACTTCTTTGCCATGAGGTGCCATGTTGAACATCCAGTGGTCAGTATTGTACTTAAAGCACCAAATTTTAACTCCTCTAATACAAGATACACAACTTTTCAGTCCTATCAAGCAGACAAAAACATAAACATGATGAATGTGGTTTTGCATGGTTAATTATCACTTAGGGTGTACTCACTTTTGTTGCCAGCTATTTTGACAATAATGGCTGTATGTTGAGTTCTTTTCAGAGGACAATAAATCTGTACTGCTATACAAGCTGCACATCGACTATTCTAAAGTATATCCAAGTTTAATTTCTATAGTATTGTCCCTTGAGAAGATATATATATATATATATACATAGTCTCTGTCTTCAATCCGTCCTACCTTTTTCTTTCTTTCTTTCTTTCTTTCTTTTTTGTTTAAACTTAATTGACTGTTAGAATATCCAAGACTCCACTTTTTTGGGAAAAAAAAAAAAAAGAAAAAGATTATCATCACACACAGCTTCAAAAACCACTTGAAAACGTCCACTTAAAAGCACACAGCTGTAATCAGATTTATTCCAGGAAATGAAAAAACTCTTTATAAATGAAAAATGGTTTGAAGAAGTTTAATATTTGAAGATTTCAGGTAGTCAAAAGTTCCCCTATTTGAAGAATCACCGGTACATATTTGCAAGGCAAAATCACAAGGTGACATCCTTCCCTGCCTCTCGCCCTCTTACTGTCTCCACAGGGTACCACAAACCAAACCTGCATTTCCTGGGATGAGAATGACAGGTAAGAAGCCATTCATTGATTTAAATCTGTTTTTGCTGTCTGCTGAGTTTTTGCGGGGAATCTTCAGTCACACAGTGGGGTGTATTTCCCAAGGCTTAAGGAGGGGTGTGTTGATAAAGGGTTAGAGACAACATGCTGTAGTATGTTAAAACGGTGATGGAACGTCGGTGACAGGAGATGTTGAGTCCTGCAGATAGCTGCCTTGATCTTCACTTGACCCAGCACTGACTCCACTGGTGAACAGCACATTCCTTCTGTAATATATAGACATCAGCAGCAATTATGAAAAACACACTTTCAGTTTAAGTAGAAAAGAGACAAAGCAGGCAAGCAGTTAGAATGAGAAGAGGGAGAAAGAGACGAGAAGAGTCTGGCTGCAGACATGCACTCTTTGTAGAAGAGATTAAATAAGTGAAATAATGTTAGATGACATTTTATTTTTATTTTAAAGTTGGTTTATTTAAGGTACAACTAGTGTTGGTAAAAGCCAAATGTGCATTCTTTTCTCCACTTCTTATCACAATAAAAGCAATGAAGATGTGCATCGCTTCTCTTGTTGCCCTTCAACTGAACATTATTAAAAGCCACACAATATGCATTTGTATCAGTATTTTATTTTCTGAGATGTGTTGCAGTAAAAAATAGCAAGATAACACCAGCTCATTGGGCTTCATTCATGAAACTTGTGTAAATATATGAGTAAATTATGAGTAATTTGCGCGTAAAACAGACCTTTCCCGACAACTCAACTCTGGATTCACAAACGCTTCGTAAACGTCTAATTTGATAGTTATGCTGCCTTCACGTGCTGTGGGAAATTTCCTATTTCCCACTTATAAAGTCGTGATTACGAGCTTGTTGTATTCAAGTGTTTTAATGTAGAAAATAATAAAATGTAGCATCCCATTGGATGACAATCATATACATATGCACCATGCTACACATAACATAAGTTTGTACTATTTAAATATCATTAAAATGGGGTTTATAGTTTTCTGTTTTATTTTTATAAACATGACACAATATAATCCATAAATAAATATTAAATATATTAGGTTTACAATAAAAAGCTTTCACTGTTAAAAACAGATTTGTGAGCATTTGTGTAAATAAATATAAACGCACGTCATAGCTGTTTTTAAGATGAAATTGCATATAGCCTATAGCCAAAGAAAAAGCAGGGTGGACATTTAAAATGAAATTAAACAATGGAATTCAATTAATTGTGCAAGTCCACGCAAGGATAATTAAGTACATTAACATTATTTGTCTTAACTCTTAACAAACTTTTCATTTTTCAAGTTTTTCCCTAATTTTCTTGAGAAGTCTCCAGTGTAAATGTATAAAGGAAGTACAGATATATTCCTATGCTGGAATTTTGGTCAAATACATGCAAATTTAATTGTTTATAAAACATAAAATATGCTTTGAATGATCGTTCATATCTAGTCTATAAATACACTACTTTAGCGACAAGACAAAGGGATGTAGTTGTTGTGGGAACAGCATTGACCGCAGCATTGGTTGTCCCCTCCACCATGTTTACATTTTATGATCCGCCCAACTCGGGAACTCTGGTATTAAATGCCGCGTTCCAGGCAACCCTTAAAAAAAACCCAGTGTTTTTCCAACCTTCTACCCGTGAAAGTGCACTGGAACGGCAGTCAAACTTCCCACCTGTGAACTGGTACTAGATCAGTGTACTTCCCAGTTCCGCGCTCTGACGTCACATAGCCCGCGAACCCCTATGGATGCATTTCCAAATATACAAATAACGTAAAATAAAAGGTATAACAGCTTCTCTTGTCTTATGCTCCGTTTTCCTCCTCCGTTTCCCTCAAATAAGTATGGAATAAGCACCTTTGGGATAGAAATGATTTGTAAATGAAGCCTGGAACGCTACAAAGTCGTGAGTCGTGGTTTGAAGCCGTGACTTAAGCCGCCTTTCCACCATCTCCAACCAGCGAAAAGCGACAGAACGGAAATCATTCATTTTCAATGGAGAGTAGTGCAGGAGCTGCATGGACTTCCGATCATATGCATATGCGGAAATTTCAGATCCGGTTCGAGCTGCGTTAAAAACTTTGAACTTCTGCGGCTAGACCGTATACGACCACCCGACCGGATGTGATGTATATTATTAAAAACTATGAACGTAAGGTTAGAATTACCAATATTTTGTTCACTTTAACATTATTCTTTAAACACTATTTCTGTAAAATGGTGCTTTAGAATAATTATGGCAAAAATAGTATAATTATTAAATCAGTATTTACGTTGATTAGCCCCATAAAACCTATGTTTTTATTTTGGGGGTCATTTGTTTTGTGACGATACATTCGTACATTGATTATATTTATTCAAATCATTAATTTTACCAAGGTGAATATGCTGAGGTGTTGGTTGATGCACGACCAGTTTGAAAGTTCTTTGCGACTGCCACTAGGGGGGAAACGCGACAGTCGTGTTCCGAATGTCGTGTGCAGTGGAAAGGTGGCTTTACTAGCTCAAAAACCTGCCTGGAATGCATTATTTCTGAATTTCCCAGTAGTAAATACAACTTGAGAGGCCGTTCATGTCCAATTTTCGATTAGAAAACTCATATTTACGGTAATTCCGACAGCACGTGAAGGCAGCATTAACCAAACGTGTATGTTCATGAATTCCAATCTTTTGTAATCGTAAATAGTGCGCTCCTGCAGGCTCATTCAAAATTAGCATAATCCCCACCTATAAATTACAGCTACACAAATTGTGTGTCTAGGAACGCAGTGGAGTATTCTGGTCTACTTTCTCAGGTTTGGCTTCAGTATATTGCATAAATGCAAAAAAAAAACTAATAAGCCATATGCCTACCAATAAATATTCAATAACTTGTGTCCACCAAAGGGTTTTTAGCCAGCTGAAAAAAATGTCAGGTGCTCTTTTTAAAATAACCAGCTGGTGGCGCTTGAAACCGCTTTGGTGTGCCATCATTTTACCAGCTGAGATGCTTTGGTTGCTATGATTTTGGTGGCAACGTATAACTACTATCTTACTGTTAAGAATTTTACTGAATATAAAAAAGTAACCAGTAATATTGACTTCTCCATTGTTGTAGGAAGTCGTTTTCGAAGTAGGATGATTGGTCGGTATTTGTCCCGCCCCTCCTCGATTTACGTCTGGGACTGGGTAGTGACAGTGACGAGCACTGTTTTACAGCTATCAACTCAGCTACAGAAAATAATAATAATAAAAATAAAAATAATTCAGTGTCACCAGAACACAGAACGTTGTATGCACCATTTACATGTGGTTGGGAGCAGGTGTACATTTCTTTCATACCAACTAACATTTTGAAAATACGAACAATTTCATAAATTCGAAAGTTTACATCAGAACGGCTTTACGAACGATTTGCACGAAAATTGGTTCTGCTCGTTTTTCACGAATGAGGCTAATTGAGTGCAACCATTTCATGTCATCGAAATAATAGCACCCCCATAGTCCAAAATATGTATAAAAGATGTGGATTTTTTAAATAAAGTAAATCTTTCATTGGTTTTCTACTACATGTTTTACTAGGAGACATCATTTATGTTATGTTTACCCATACAAGTCCCTTTAACAACCTTACTGTAAAGAGTTATAATTATTGTTAGTATATCTTTAGTATGTTTATTTTCTGAGTGTGCTGAAGAAACAGATGTAGAATTAATCAGATGTTTATTTATATTTTTCTGTTTTTCCTTTTTAAAAAAAAATCCTCATATGAGCTGCATCCGGATCTTAGAACATTTCATGCACTATAAAGTATAAAGGTTTAAATGTATGTGTAACGGATTGACACCTGATATTCAAATGGAAATCTATCCTGTCATCTCAACCATCTGAATAAAAGAATGCTTGGACTGTTATAACAAACACGATCGGTACGTCTTTACCAGTGCCGAGATACATAACCGGTAAATCATGTGCTTTGGCTGTGGAATTTACATCTGAATTATTATTGCCACATTCAAAACACACACCGAAGAGCTGAAATAGGAGAATCATTATGTATTACCATGAGAATAAGTTCGGTTTCATTAGCAAACATGAACAGAAACTTATTTCTTCTTTTTCCTCCACAGACAGAGCAAGCAAATTGAGACCGCGTCTCTGAAGCCAGATTCTATTGAAAGAGACAGACAGATGATCAGACAGACGAGCACCAAAATTGTATCGTACTTTAACAAAGAACCGTGGGCCTCCTGGTCATGCTTGTACTTTCACCCCCTACACAGCCATCTGTTTGCACTCTGTTTTGTCTTTTAAAACTGCAAAAGACTAGTTTGTGCCCATAGCACTTAATGCAGTGTGGGTGGAACATTTGCATTTAGATGGATACATATAGATATGTTAAAGATATAAACTTTTCTGCCGTTGCCTCGAGGGGGAACAGACTGAGAACAATAGAATTGAAAAATCCTGTTAAAAAATATGAAGAAAGTGTGCAAAACTCACTGATGTTGTTATTGGTTATCAAGGCATCGCCACAGTGTTTTCTGTGGTTTTTAGTGTTCCGTGTGGTTTCTTGAACTTTCTTTATGGTGAAAATGCTAAAAAATGTTAAGCAGCACAACATAATCAGAAGATTTTTTTTTTTGAGAACCAAATCAGCATATTAGAATAACTTCGGAAGGATCATGTGACACTGAAGCCAAGACTTGAAAAAAATTGTTTTTCATAACAGGAATACATTACATTTTAGAATTTCTTTACATGGAAACTGCTGTTTTAAATTGAAGTAATATATAATGTGTATACTATTTTAGTCCTTTTAGTTTCTTTCTTTTGCTTAGAAAAGTAATAATGCACCAAGAACCACTTATAGCACAAGAATATAAACAGTAATACAGAGAAATGAAAAGAAAAGGAAAGACAAGGAGGAGGGTGACAGAGAGGAAGGAGTGAGATAAAGGGAGTGAAAGAGAGAGGCTGAGAGACAGGAAGAGGACAGTGAAATGTAATCTACCCGCATTGAGCGAAGGGGAGCCGGGGCTGGTGTGTGTTCGGTGCGAAATTAAAATCCATCTTGGACAGCTGCTATGATTAATGAGTTCATATTTGGGAGAGAAATTGGAATGTGAGGAGGCGTCCTTGTCACCACCGACTGTCTTTTACTTAACAGCTTTAAAGAGTGTGGGCTTTTTGTTGACTCGCACTTCAATCACGCGCCAGCGGTACAAGCCAGGCTTTTTTTTTTTTTTGCCTGGTTCTTACATGATCCTTTTCATTCATGGATTTACCTAAGAGATTTAGCATGCATTTACTGTGTAAAAAAATTACAAATTGAAATTTACAGTAAAAAAAAAAAATTGCAGCTGTGGTTGCCAGAATTTAGCAACATTTTGGGTTTTACAGATTAAATATAAAGTTCATAAAAAAATCAAGTGTCACACATGAAATTTTACTGTAAATATTACATGAATATTTATTACAGTTTTTCGCTTAGGGAACTTACTGTTTACCAGTTAAAAGGGCTATTATCATTAATTAAAACTAAAAACTGTTAAAACATTTTTGTTAACTGAAATAAAGCTGAAATTAAATAGATGCAAAAGCAACATTTTCTAAATTCTGTTTAGTATAAGCTGAATAGCTAAAATTGCTAACTAGAAATCAAATAAATAAAATTAAATAAAAACCTAAACAGAAATCGGTCAAATAAATAAAAAATTAAAAAAACATAAATATTACAAAAATGTCAAAGCAAATGACAAAAATTACAAAAAAAATAATAATAATACTAAAGTAACATTGCTAATAAACAGATTTTTATAACATTTTTGCAGTGTTTTACAATTAAAATTAACTAAAACTGTTAAAATATGTTTGTCAACTGAAATAAAGCTGAAAAAAAAAATTAAAAATAAAAATATGAATAAAATATTAATATAAATTCTAAATTCTGTTTAGTATAAGCTGAAGTACTAAAATTACTGACTGAAAACAAAATAAATAAAAACCTTAACAGAAATATGTAAAATAAAATAAAATAAAACAATGAAAATGTTGAAAGCAATTGACAAAATCATTTTAAAATTACTAAAAAATAATAACAATAATATTAAAGTAACATGGCTAATTAACAGATAAATGATACAAAAATGTCAAAAGCAAGTGACAAAAATGTAAAAAAATAAAATAAAATTTAAATAATATTTTTCCAGTCTTTTACCATTAAAATTAATTACAACTAAAACTGGTGAAACACTTGTGTTAACTGAAATAAAATTAAAAAAAAAAATTAAACAAATGACAAAAATTATATATATATAAAAAAACACTAACATAATAACAATAATACTGAAGTAACATTGTTAACAGATTTTTATAGCATTTTTACCATTGAAATGAAAACTGAAACTGTTAAAACATTTTTGTTAACTGAAAAATAAAATAAAATAAAATAAAATAATAAATATTTAGTTAGATGCCAAGGTAACATTTTCTGTTTATTATAAGCTGAGGAACTAAACTTACTATTTATTTACTAAAATAAATAAAAACCTAAACAGAAATATATAAAATAAAATGAAATTAAATGAAATGAAATAATGAAAATGTCAAAAGTAATTGACAAAAATTGTTTAAAAATTAATAAAAAAAAAAAAGTAACATTGCTAATTAACAGATTTTTATAGCATTTTTGTCTTTTACCATTAAATTAATAAACAAATTAACTGGTGAAACATTTTTGTTAACTGAAATAAAATAAAATAAAATAAAATAAAATAAAATAAAAATATTTAGTTAGATGCCAACATTTCTGAATTCTGTTTATTATAAGCTAAAGAACTAAAATCGCTAACTGGAAATAAAATAAATAATTTAAAATATATTATTAAAATAAAATAAAGATGAAATAAAAAAAAACTATCAAATTAAAACAATAATACTAAAATAAGATTGCTAATTAACAGAATTTGATATCATTTTTGCAGTCTTTTACTGCAAATTTAAAATTATAATAATTTAGAAAATTGTTCATATATAAGTATATTCTTTTACATGACACAAGCTTGTGTTTCTCATGCATCCGCACTTGGCATGTTCTCTGCAAACATGCAGACTACAGCTGGACTGCAAGCCCATGATCCAATTACACAGCCGTGCTGCGCTGTCTTTATATTTGTGTGGTCGACACAAAGTCTTAATCGTATCACGCGCAGTGTCTGTGCAGTGGGTGATAATATATTGAGTTTCAGGTTTATGTGCTAATGTTAACACTGAGCCCTCCCCTGGGGCTGCAACACGCTGTGCTTCCAGCTCTATACTGTTTGGCCCTCAGCGCTCTTCAAGCCCCAGTGCATTGTGGGTATCCCAGACTGCAGAGCTCTACCGCACAGTGGTTTGGAATAGTGCCGGTAACCCTGGGTTTGTGTGGAAAAGCGTTTGTGTGTGTGTGTGTGTGTGTGTGTGTGTGTGTGTGCGTGCGTGTGTGAGTATACTGACTCCACGTTGCAGCTGCTTGAAGAGGACGCTACATGATTGATGGCACCCTATTAGGATCAGTTGTGCATGGAGTGGGTATGTTTTGATATGACTTTCATATCACTTTCATTGATGTCATTATGAGGTCTTTGTTACAATTATTGGAGCGTTAGATCAGGCACAGCCGAATCATGCTGTCAAGAGGGTTCCTCATCAAGATTATGAGATTCAAATTTGTGTAGGTGGTGGAATGGACTAATTATTGAGTGGCTTTGGGCACTGGAACTAACTGTAACCTAAAGGTTTACTTGTATTTATGATATTCATGCTTTTATTGTCATCTGCTTTGGTGCATGCAAGTTTCATGGGAAGCATAAAACAATGCATTTCTTGCAAAAAAATAGAAAGATGTGTTTAATGTTACTTTGGATCTTATGAAAAGTCAGCTTTTGACGTTTATTTTTAGTGTATGACCATATATTATAATATTCTGTGATATTTTAATATTATTTAGTTTTCTATCACAGTCAGACCAGTGCTAATTCAGAAATTTTTAACATTTACTCTTCATTGACTTTTGATATGATTTTAGTAATGTGTATTAATAAGTGTTGAGATTAACATGAACTAAAATGAATAATTTATTAATGAGGTTACCTTATTGCAAAGAGTTACCAGTAATTGATTCATTTATGTTCATTATTCTGTATGTGAACACATGGGACATCACATGCATATCTGACATTCACAAACTGTAAATCATACATAGAAAGCATAGGACACTTTGCTCTGTTCAGAAGTTTTTTGTTTTTTTTTTGTTGTTTTGTTTTTTTTCCCTTCATGGATTGCCCCAGGTCTCTATGTCCCAGTGTAATATCCATCCTCTGCTCCATTGCACTTTTCCTCTACACTTTATAAACTTACAAAGTTTTGACAGGTAAAAGAGACTGTTCTTTACTTCACTTGGAAGGCTTGCTGCAGGCTAAACACAGTGTGAAAAGGCTACCCCAAACCGTCCTTTGGGAACTTTCATTTCAAAGTGATTCTGTGTAGTTTGACGGTATTTTGTGTTTTGTAATGCAAGAAGCTCTAGTAATACTTATATTGAAAAAAAAAAAAACAACAATAACTAAACAAATAAACATTATTAAAATATCCAACATTAATTATCCCCAAATGGTTTCGTTCACCAACAAACAACCAATCATATACTAAGTCAGGGCATCCCTCATTAAATATTCAAGCGTGTATTTGTGGCATTTTTTTTTTCAACATTGAACATTGAAAATGGTGTTGAACTGTGATGCCAACTTGTTAATGGAAGTTAAGAAACTAACGTTTGCTTTGTGCTTTTCTACGTTTCGCAAGACTCGTTAATTATCCACAAATGGTGTTGTTCATCAACAGACAACCAATCATATACTGATTCAAGGCTTCCCTCATTGAATATTCAAGCATGTATTTGTTGCTTTTTGAGCATTGAACATTGAAAATGGTGTTGAATTGTGATGCTAACTTGATGGCAGTTAAGAAACTTTATTGTTTGCTTTGTGCTTTTCTATGTTTCACGAGGCTCAATAATTATCTTCAAATGGTGGTGTTCATCATTCACGGTTTAGTTTCAGTGTTGAATGTTGAAAATGGCGTTAAACTGTGATGCTAACGTCTTGATGGCAGTTGTTGTTCATCAACCGACAACCAATCGTACACTAAGTCAACGTTTCCCTGATTAAATATTCATGTTTTGTACAGCACGTAGAAACTTTGGCTTGTTTGTTAGTTTCAGCATTGAATGTTGAAAATGGCGTTAAATTCTCATGCTAAAGTGTTGACAGCAGTTCAGAAAATTTATTGTTTCCTTTGTGCTTTTCAATGTTTCCTGAGACTCATTAATTATCCACAAATGGTGATGTTCATCAACAGAAAACCAATAATTAATCAGCTCTTCCCTCATTTAATATTCATGCTCTTTGTACAGTGTGTAGAAACTTTGGCACACTTTTAGTTTCAATGTTGAATGTTGAAAATGGCGTTGAACTGTGATGCTAACAGCATTAAGCAGTTAAAAAACTAATTTCTACAAATGGTGTTCATCAACAGACAACCAATCATATACTGAGTCAGCGCTTCTCTTATTAAATAGTCATGGTCTTTGTACAGTGCACAGAAATGTTGGAGCATTTTGCTAGTTTCAGTGTCAAATGTTGAAAATGGCGTTAAACTTTGACACTAATGTCTTGACGCCAGTTATTGTTTCCTTTATGCTTTTCTACGTTTTCACTCATCAACAAACAACCAAGCATATGCTGAGGCAACCTTTCCCTCATGAAAAAGCCATGCTCTTTATACAGTGCATAGAAACTTTGGCACGTTTTTTTTTTCATTTCAGCGTTGAACGTTGAAAATGGTGTTGAACTGTGATGCTAACGTTAAGAAACTTTATAATCCTTTGTGCTTTTCTATGTTTCACGAAACTCATTATTAATCCATTTGTGGATTAATAATGAGTTTCGTTCGTTCAACGCTATTGTTCATCAACAAATAACACTGAGTCAGTGCTTCCTTCAATAAATATTCATGCTCTATGTACAGTGTGTAGAAACTTTGGTATGTTTTTTTTGTTTTTGTTTTTGTTTTTTTTTTAGTATTGAATATTTTTGGGTTATTACCATTAATTATTCACAAATGGTGTTGTTCACCAAGGGACAACCAATCCTATACTGAGTCAACTCTTTCCTCTTTAAATTTTAATGCTCTTTGTACAGTCAGTGCATAGAAACTCTGGCGCGTTTTGTTAGTTTCAGCGTCCAGCGTTAAAAATGGCGTTAAACTGTGATGCTAACCTGTTAACAGCAGTTAAGAGACTTGATCGTTCCTTTTGTGCTTTTCTAAACTACACGAGTTTTAAACAACCACCCATTTTTTTATTTTTTTTATTTGAGGACATATTTAATTGTCACTTTCCTGTCAGCGAATGTTGTTAGTTTTGTAAATATGCTGGGGTTAAACCATATTTACTAGTGTAAAATTCGAAATCTGGCTACTCAAGATTAACTACTAACCCAGGATAAAATGTGACCAGTGTGAAACAGTAATGATATCCCAGGATATTTACCCGGGGTTAAGAATGTGTGGCTGGTTTATAGTGTAGCATAAAAATAATAATAATAATAATAAATAATAAATGCCTTATTTAGTATTACTATTATAAATAAATTATTTGCTACTTAGTTTTATTTAATTTCAGGACTTGATTATTTTATACATTTTTTAAGTGTTTTTACATCAGCTAACCTGGCCATGCAGAAAGCAGAGGTGTGCGCTGCATCACATCGTCCATTCATCTGTCTTTTCACTGTCTTTTCTCGCGCTCCGGCTCTCATACGGCGGGCTCGGTGTGCGCTGGATTAGAGAAAATAGCTGTTTTATCGCGCAGGGATTTGATCTCATTCCGCGCTCTTGTCTGTCTCCGCTCCGCAGCTCGTCGTTGCTGGGCTCCTGGTCTGCGCGAGGCTGTAGAGCCGTGCCCGTCGACTCCAGCACAACCAAATGCTTGTGTGACAGACTCTCCACCTTCGCCATTTTAGCACGCCTCAATCCCGATGTGGTAAGTCGAGCCATTTCTATTGTTTCCTTTAATGCCGAAGAACGTCAAAAGACGAGTTTGTGTGACATGTGTGATTTAATGTACCGCTTTTTTTGGTCATAGGCGTCATTGTCATTGTGTATCAACAGATCCCTCTCTCTCACTTCCCCCTCTCCTCCTCTCCACGGCATGCCAGAGCCATACAGCAGATTTAATGCAAACAATTTAAGACATGTTTCGTTCTTTAATGTGTTCTTATATATAGACAGTTATTTGTAACAAAAAATATACGTTTTGCTAGGTTTGTGTAATGCTAGAACGCAGTGAATGAAACATGCTGGCTTTCATATTGGATTTGCATACATTAAACGTTTGTACAGAGAAAATGCACGTGATTACGAATATAATAGTTAAAAACAGCTGTCATAACTGCCTACATATGTTGAAGATTACAATATCTAGGCCTATTATGTGTAAAGAAATGCATTTTGGTTAAAACATACAAAATACCATATATATTCTTTATTGTGTTGGATTTTGCTGTGTGGACATATCAAATGCATTTTCCTGGTACATTCAAATGTGCATAAGGAATTTGTTGGCCTTTCCATGAGTGTAAAACATATATCTTAATGACACACCATCCATTCATTTGGGCCTTGGAGGGCTGTCTATGTAAACCTATATGTCTTCCTTTAAAACAGCATCTGTCTTTAAAATGATGGGATTTGGTTTGGTTTAATGCAAGAAAGGGCCGTGTCTTTGTGTGGAATTTTCATTCAGTGTGATTAGTTATTATTAGACTGGAAACTGCCTCTGAAGCAGTTTATTCACCAGTTGCCGTGGAAACAGCATGGGCAGTGGAAGTTCTTAAAGCTATAGAACACGCTATAACACTCTCTTTGTGCAGCTTGGCCCAGATATGAGCCAGAGAGCCCAAAAAAAAGAGGAAGAGGAAGCTTGACACCCTACTGGCCAAAACAATGGCCACGTCTTCTCTCATTTGGTCTGCCAAGATGTTTCAGATTGGCTGCTTTAGCAACAGAAGTCACTGTTGTGACACTGTTTTGATTTGGGAAACCAAGTGAAAAAGGGACATCATAACAAAACAGAATTAGGATCACAGCATTACATATGGGCTACTGTGGGTGAAGCTGAAATATGGGGAATGAAACGTCTATAACAAATATGTATTGCTTTTTGTAACACATTTTGCTGTCTTAATGTTGAGCATGATGTTTAATGCAAAAAAGTAGGGTCCTACTCTACTTTGGGAATCAGTTAGATTGGAAATATGGTATCTCTGTTTCTCAAAGCACACAACAAGTGTGAACTGCACACACACTTGTGTGAAACACATTTTACTTGCTTAAAAGTGTATTTCACTCAAAAATTGACTCAGCCTCAAGCTGTTCCAAACCTGTATGAATTTCCTTCTTCTGCTGACCACAAAAGAAGATATTTTAAAGAATTTGGGTAACCAAACAGTTGAAGACTCCCCTGACTTCCATAGTTTTTAGGATACTGGTTTGAAAACACTGACACTGAAGAGAACTGTTGAATGAAGTCATTTTATTGTTTTCTTTGCGCACAAAAAGCATTCTTGTAGCTTTCTAAAATTAGGTTGAACCACTGATGTAAAATGGACTGTTTAAACAATGTCCATACTACCTTTCAGGGCCTTGAACGTGGTAGTTGCTTTGCTGTCTATGTAGGGTCAGAAAGCTCTCGGATTTCATAGAAAATATCTTAATTTGTGTTCCAAAGATGAACAAAAGTCTTTCAGGTTTGGAACGAGACAAGGGAGAGTAATTAATGACAGAATTTTCTTTTTTGGGTGAACTATTCCTTTAAAATTATCCAATTGTTCTTTCGGAAAACGGAGCTCATTTCATTGAAACTAAATTTTGATTAAAGATTAAAAAGACAAACAATTTTTATTTTGAACAATGTGCACTGATTGGCGGTTCATTAAAGTGCATTAAAGTTAATATGGTTATTTATTTTTAATGCTAATCAAGGCTGATGTTACAGTACATTCAAGCAATGTTTTTAGGGTGTACCGAGCCCCATCTCGAATCTAGTTTACATTACATTTTATCAGTGTTTTACAGGCCTCTTGTGTGTATTAATGTCCTGCTTTCCGCTTTCATGGATGTGTCTGTAAAGACCGCATGATCTTCATGTGCTCCATGGTGCTCCAAAGTCCAGAGAGCTATGGCTGTATGCTAATCGCTCGCCTTATGATGGCTGCCCGTCCCGCTCTACCTGGTCAGATGGACGCGGAATAAGGGAGTGTCGCAGTTAGCTCATTCCACGCCTCGTGGGAAGCATATTGTGGGGATTTCATTTGTGTAGCTGTGTGCCAGCAGAAGGGAGGACCGCTCCTCCCCTTGGCTCCACTCCCTGTCTGTCTCTCTCTTTCTCTGGCCTTCTCGCTCCAGACCCCCACTGCTATGCCGCTAATTATTCCTGCAGCTCCACTTGCCACCTCAAAATGGCCCATCCAACGGCCCCTCCGCTGGCAACTAGCATCCTACAGCTTCAGAATGATAAAGAGCCAGAGAAACACTTCCTTTCCTCTCTTTCCCTCCCACATTTTGAGTCTGAATATACAGTCAGCTGCAGTGCACATGGAACAAGAAAAAAAAAAGACATAAAGGGAGATACACTGCAGCTATTTTAATCACATGCCAGTCTTTCTACAGATGTTTCCAGCTTTGAACCAAGCTCTGGTTTACATGGGTCAGATTGTCTTACGCTTTATGCGCAGTTTGAGATGAGAAAATTGCTGTGGTTTTGCCCAGGCTGAATATTTATGAGCTAAAGCTTGTAGAAATGCACAGTTACGCTGCAGTTGTACTTGGATGAAGCTCTGGATACATCATTCCCAAATATGGGTCAGTGAAGATGGCGAGAAAAAGAAACCGCACACTGTGTTGAGATGTTTCATGTTAGTACATTCTTCTGAGGTAGGCCATTGTCTTTTTGCTTGTCACTTGTACAAGATTCAGTATTGCCTTTGCAAGTCTATTATTTATGTTTGTGCAGTCTTCATTTGCATCGTCATTAATAACGGTTAGACCAGTGTCCTTAGTTTTTATTGAATGTATTGTTTAGCTAATAGCTTTTTAAATAACAACCATGCATTTTCAAGTGCATTCTGGCTTAACAGTTATGTGTTTGCCCATTATTGCAAAGCCATATATATGAGCAATATCACACAAGTAAACGTGAGATATGGCTGTATATCAGCACAGCTGTGATTCGGCCATAGGTAATCACAGCGTGCCGATATATATCATTCATACAACAGTTTGACGGCAAGAGTGTGTAAATACATAAACAAAATAACAACAGTGTGTCTTTAAATGTTCTCTTTTGTGCAGAACTATATCCTTCTGCCACGGATTCAAATCTAAGTTTGACAGTAACAGCTGAGCCCAAGCCTCAAGTGCTAATTCGAAAATGTCACTTTAGAACTAGAAGTGAAGGAACGTTGAGTTGCTTCATTGAAAGCTTTGTATTAATGCATTAAAAGCACACTGTATTATAGAGTATTATGAGAGAGAGATGGACTGGGTGAGTGTGATTACCTGCATCAGATGCAGCATTTATTCTTCAGATCAATCCCATATTAACGATAAAACATTAGTTTGAATGTCCGCTGAGAAAAGCGGCATCTTTGTCATAACGTTAATATCCTTTCATCTTTTAAGGGTGATTTCTGATGCCAGCGCTGCTCAGTGCATTTGTTAGCTGCGTTAAGCTGATGTTGAAACTAAAAATAACTTGCGTTTATGACTGTTTATTCTTTCAATGTAAAAGTTTCTTGTCGCCATCTAATGGCAGAACAGTATAACTAAAATCATCCATCACGAACACACGCACGGTTTCTCAATACTAAACAGTGCTAAATACTACTATAATTTATAAATATACAGTATTAAATATCACTATTATTTATATGAAATAGTATTTATTGAATAATATTTAATAAACAACTGCCATCATAAAAGTTGCTAAGCAATTCAGTCAAAAGTACACAGGCAGTGCTCTGATATACAGCATTGAATTTACATAAACATGATGAGATTTTGCCAAAATGATTTGCTCTGAAAGAAATAATAGATTAATGAGACTAAAGACTACCCATTAGATTTGCCTAAAACTAATTATATCTCACGTTTAACCACTATAGAGACATCAGAGCAAGCGGCAACTTCCAGAAGATCTGGCCAAGCTGAGGCTTCTCTAAGCAGATTCATGAGCGCTGAACGGTTGTTGACGCCCTGGAGCTCACATGTCCGAAAACGTTGACGCAAGTTTTTAAATAGACTCTATTTTTATTAACAAACTGCATATTTGAAATCTCGCCTGAAAACCTCTTAAAACTACATTCTGTGACACAAAAAAAAGTTATATTTTTCAAATGATAGTGGATTCGGGCATCCTCTATGACACTCGCTGTAAGAAGTACGGCAAACGGAGTGATACAGTTACAAATGAAACAGCTGTTTGAGTTCTGTTTGACTCTAATATTGGACTCTTATTAGCCAATCAGATTTGAGAACCAGAAAGAACTGTTGTATAGATAGATAGATAGATATTGATATAGGGCTTTTGAACAAACCTTTATTTTGGATGCAATTATTCATAATTAATCATTGGCTATCAGATGCCAATATTAACTATCAGATCCCTTTACATAATACAGAAATTTAAATAAATACATAAATAATAATTGTTTTAAATGTTGGCAAATTACCTTTTACCTCTTATTGTCCTGACACCAGTGGGAGCATATAGGCAATTTTTACAAAACAGATCATTCACGCAAATGAAGTGCACCAACTTTCCAGAACTGACTTCACTCCTTTTCCCTACCGCCTCGCAATTAACTGTCAAACATTTAAAAATTGACGGGACTTGATACTTGATAGTTTCCGTCCCCAACTTGCTATGAGTGCACTGATGGACTAAATAATTCCCTTGGTTCAGTAGCGGTTGTTCTGAGTACTAGCCTGTCTTCCGCAGCTTAGGCTTAGTCAAGTGTTTGATTGGCTAGGAGAAGACAAACTTAGTCTCAGAGGATGCATTTCTTTCTTGATTGTCAGTGGGGACCTCACTGCAGTGCAGATTAATCAGAGGGATTTAATTAACTTGGCCCTGTGCGCACATTAAACCTGGAGACAAGACAGGCTATAAACTCAACCAATTATCTTTGTGTGTAAGTGTAAGTCTGTGTGTTTTGGTCTTAAGGTGAAAAGTCCACACCTCTGAGAATGCGTAGCACCCTTGGACATCCTTAACTCTGCTGTACCATATGTACAGTGTTTAACAGATAATATTTCTAAATGTGCATTTTAGCAGCGTAAGTCTTGAGCAAGGAATGCAGATATTCACAAACACACATAGGCTTTCACTACTCACACCTATGGTACAGTTAATGCTGCGTACACCACTGCAGTGGCCGCTGTTTCTCCACCACATCACCATGGCAACCAAGACAATGGTTGCGCAAGCCTGCAAATGTGTTACATTTGAGGCTTTTGGTTCATAATCACTGTATGAGTAATTCACAGCATCAGTCTTTTAGCTTTTCCGGTTGTCTATATGTCATTTGAAGCAGTCATAGGGTGCTATACTATAGCTCTCTGCTGTGCCCTCTGGATATCTCAGTCCTCAGTATCAGCCGAGTGACCTTCATCTCACCTTGTTCCATAGCCGGAGCCACACGGACAGCAGCCCGGTGCTCTTCTGCACAGAATCGCATGGAGGACAGCAGGCGGCTAGCCTGATGCACCATGAGCATCTGTGAGTGCTAACTGAGTCTATTTCTTGTGTTGACAGAACATGGATAAGACCCAGCTTCCATCTGTGACTCTGATCGTAGGCTGCGGGGTCTCGTCCCTCACCCTGCTCCTCCTCATCATCATCTATGTGTCCGTTTGGAGGTAAGCAAGATCTTGCATTGATGAAACACTGTTCTGGCTGTTCAGCAGTAAAGGGAACTCATAGACATTGATGGGATGCAATGGGGTTTCAGCACCATGGACAGCGACACACATTTGTGTATAAAGCTTTGGGTTGCTTTGGAGTTTGAGATTCAAATCGATTGTTTGACTTGATGTAATTCTAAACAAGTCAGGTTGTTATGAGTGAAAGAATGATCAGTTAGGCTATTTAATCAAAATTGCTGTTCTAAATTGGCCCATTAACAAAAGTGGTCATTCTGTTTAGAGTCAGTTGTAATAACTACCAACAGCCTTGTAAATGGCCAGTGCACATTTTTTAATTATTTTGTTATTTTTTAAATATTAAAAAAAAAAAAAAAATTGTATTTTGAACTTTCATTTAGCTTGAATGCGTTGAAATAAATGACATCTTATATATTTTTAGTTACTTATATTAGTTTTTATTACAATTTTAAATGACATAGAAATCTTTTGTAACATTATAAATGTCTTTATCATCACTTTTGATCAATTTTTAAAGCATCCATGCTAAATAATAAATACTTAATAAATAATTAATTACTTTCTAAAATGTATTCAAATAAACAGTTACTTTAAATAGTAAAAAAAAAATTCAATATTTTACTTTTTTGCTGTACTTTGGATCAAATAAATGCAGGCTTGGTGAGCAGAAGACACTTCTTAAAAAAAACATAAAATCTTACTGTTCAAAAACTTTTGACTTAGTGTAGTGTCCCTGTTTTTACAGTTTTTTTTTTTTAATTAATGTAATTAATGCAGCTTTTAAAACTATTTAAAATATACAGTCTGTAGCACAGAGGAATCCTTGCTTATACTTATGTTTTGCATCTACAAATCCTAATTTTTCAGACAAAATATATTTATAGATTTTTTTCCTTTTTTTTTCTTTTTTATTTCACCATGCTATTTCCTCCTTTGCATCTTGTGCTTCAATGATCTGTACAGATGCTTTCACTTGGTCAGTGTCACATCTTGCTCGCCGCTTGAAATTATACACCAGTTCAGGTTCCATTTATGTGTCTGTCTATTGAAAGCATTGTGGCTGGCAGAATAAAAAGCGAGCAATAGACGTCATTCAGATGTATTGGCTCAGTGTTTCTGTGTGTTTTTCTTCAGGTACATCCGCTCAGAACGCTCTGTCATCCTCATCAACTTTTGTCTGTCCATCATCTCCTCCAATGCACTCATACTCATCGGACAAACTCAGACAAGGAACAAGGTATGGCCAAACAAACACAAATAAATTGATAAAACCATTAATCTTTTCTCCTTCCTTACTTTTGATGCATGGACTTTCTTTGTTTCTCTCTTACTATTTTCTTGCTCTTAGGTTGTTTGTACACTTGTGGCTGCATTTCTGCACTTCTTCTTCCTTTCCTCTTTCTGTTGGGTTCTCACGGAGGCATGGCAGTCTTACATGGCCGTGACTGGCCGTCTTAGAAACCGCATCATACGCAAACGTTTCCTCTGCCTTGGTTGGGGTGAGGCTTGTCTTGTTTCTTCTAAGCTTGTGTCTTCATTTATAATCTGTTTCTTCTGAAAAAAAGAGCCATGAAGTTGAATTGAATTTAATCAAACATCTTAATGTAGATGTCATGTACTCAACTACTCTCCAATTATTTCTGTTCCCTTTTTATAGGTTTACCTGCTCTTGTTGTAGCAATTTCTGTTGGATTCACCAAGGCAAAGGGATATGGCACTGTTAACTAGTAAGTATGACCATGATGAAGTTAATCAATGGCCAGTCTGTCCCTGTGTTGCGTCCTTTAAGTGGACACTTTAAAATGTTAAAAACAACTAATGATGACATTATATGACAATCCCCATCACTGATTTTTCTTTCCTACTTTTCTGCTCTTGTGTTTTGTGTTAGTTGCTGGCTGTCTCTGGAAGGCGGACTGTTGTACGCATTTGTGGGACCAGCTGCTGCTGTCGTCTTGGTACAGTTTCTCTCTCCATTTGATTTATTCGCAGGAATATTCTGTCCCTCATTTCCAGACTCAGTTTTTAATGTTGCTAGTATCACTGCACCCAAACATAGACTTTTACAACAAATAAACCACCACAAGCTCTTGTGAATGAGAATGCAGGCAGCCTCATAACCCTATAACATAATATCCAGCAAATACGCGTTTTAGTAGATCTGTTTAAACACAGCGTATGCTAAGCGTGCCAAGTGTGGACATAATAGTCATTACACCGCTACAGATTAATTAAACAAGATCGAGGGCTTAGACTATATTAACATGGATTACAGCGGTATCTATTTTATTCAATAACAGATTTCATTTTGTCAGACATTATAATGGTGAATTATCTATAGTCTTATAAGAAATGTCATTCTACTGTCGTTTTTCTCTGTTCAGCCAAAACAACTGTCAGTAGCTGTTTTTTTATTCTTCAGAAGATTCTGTACATTTTAAATTGCATATTAATATTGTAAATTAAAAACATAAGCTATATATTAGGATATTGACTCCTGAGATATTGTTTTTGTCACAATCCTAATGCAAAAGTGACTTGATCAACAACATATAAAGATATTTTATATTTTTAGTTCAAATATGTTGTTAGTTCAAAATGTTGTTTCAAACCCGCAAGACCTTCTTTTATCTTCGGAACACAAGTTAAGATATTTTTGATGAAATCCGAGAGCTTTATGACCCCGCATAGACAGCAGTGTAACTACTACATTTATTCAGCTGATGTCACATGGCCTTGAACATGTCATTTGTGTTGCTGTCTATGAGTCAGAAAGCTCTCGGATTTCATCAAAAATGTTAATTTGTGTTTTGAAGATGAGCGAGATGAATGGGTTTTGAACAGCATGAGTAATTAATGACAGAATTGTCCTTTTTCGGTGTACTATCCCTTTAAATAAAATGAATTAAAATACAACAAAACCACAAGTAAAAGTTTCTAGAAACATCCTAAAATGGATGTTACAACATATTTCTGTTGTGACACTGGTCTGGATCTTAATATGCACATGTTCACCTTTCTCTTCTCTCTTCACCAGGTTAACATGGTTATCGGGATTCTGGTTTTTAACAAACTGGTGTCTAAAGATGGCATAACTGATATGAAACTCAAGGAGAGGGCCGGGTATGCCTCACAGCACTCATTCATCTCATTGGCTGACCTCTAACCAGCTCTGAGAAAGAGATTCATTGGCCAGACCTTTCATAACATCTCTCCCTTCTCCGGAAAGACACGAATTACCATGAATGAATGTCGAAAAGTAAAATTTTCACCCCAAAATGATCTTTTTTTAAAAATGGAAAACATTTAAACATGATTGATTGGAGTTCCTGTTACCCCATGCTAATAGTTTTTAAATAAGTAATCACCATCGCAAGGTTTATGTTTAAAAGCAGAAAAACGACTTTTTTTATCAAAAGAGAGGGGAAGAGATCGCAAAGGACTGGTTATTGGTCCTGTCAAAAGCAAGATGACATTTCTGCTCACTCATTGCATTTCTTTTACATTTCCGTTGGTGATTTGCCATGTGTCGCTTAATCATTTCTCCAGCTTCTCTTGATTTTTAGGTGTTGCTGTGCATCTTGATACAAAGCTGTGTGTCATGTTTCTGTGTGTGAAATGTTTATTTGAGGGGCAGTCGCAAAGGAGCCGGCAAAGGAAATCTGACATAACACGTCAGCTTCATGCGTCTGATCGATAGCACTCAGGCTGAGCGAATTTCTCATTTTATATCCATTGATTTTGACAAGTTTTCAGTCGTGTGAGTTAAATGTCATTGACGCTGAAGTATGAACCGAGAATTGTTATTATAGAGCTCATTGTAAGGGTTCCACAATCGTACGCTGTCCATCTCCGTGCCATGGACCATCAATTACACACTGGAATTGTTAATCTTCCAAGATTCACATGCCTTCTACCAATCAGGCTTTTACAGCAGAAACGCGGCCCGAGATTTATTACCGAGAAGACGAATATTACTCATGTTATGACTCATGATTGACTGTCTGTTTCCTTTTCTGGGCTGTGCTCCACTGCCTGCAGGCTGACGTGTGCCCTTACTGGCATCGTTTTTGCATCCGACTGTTTTCTTTCCCTGTTCCTTATCTTTCCTTTGTGTTTTTGGATTATTATTATTATGATTATTTCATTTCAGCTATGTTGTGTTTGCCTCTGCTATGATCTCTCTGATCGATTGTGTTTGTTTTTGTGCTCTTTGAGACATTGTATCAGAGTTACCACAGCATCCCCTCGCTCACACTCAGGGCTCTCCTCTCTGCCCCGCCCACCCGCCACTGATTGGCTGAGATGCAGGTCCGTCCACCCTCTAATTTAGCCCCCTCCCACAATACCCTGTACACAGTTTTATATTAGTGCTTAAAATTGCCTGATGCCATCATAATGGGCTTTTAGGACTGTCAATTTTCTGAATAATTCTGATGGAAGCATGCTGGTTAGATTATAAATTTAGATTTAGAATAGCTTTAGATTGAGCTTTCTGATTCTTGTGTGGATCCACAAATTAGTTGTGTGTGTGTGTGTGTGTGTGTGTGTGCATGTGTTTGGGAGCGTGCAAAAGAATGCTTGTATGTGGATTTCATTGTCTGGACATTTTGGATCGGATTGGGTTTTTTAAAAGTCAGAGTTCTGTTTGTGCTTAAGTAATAATGAGAAATATATTTGCAATTCCAAAACTCTTATCAACATGTTTGCTTGAGTATTTTCCAGCCGCATTGCGTTCTCCGCAGAAACCGATTAACTCAAGGCTGGCTGTCGTTGTTTGGTGCTGATAGATGGGAAGGGTGAATTAGATTTAGAGGGAGGGTTTTTTCATTCCTTTTTCCTCCCTCCCTCGCCCTTGTTCTTAAACACAGCATTTTTCATTAGCCTAATTAATAAGCGCTGCTGTTAATTACGCCTAGTGCAGGAGCAGCACTCTGGATAGTCTCTGTACACCTGTAAATTCTGACGTTTTCTTCAGTTTTGCATTTTGACAAATCGTTGTAGCTCTCATCAAGAATTTTTGCATTGCTTTACTACCTGCGGCAAGTCAAAACAAAAGATGAACTGTTTCAAAAAAGAAGGGTACAATAAATGAGTACGTTTGTTTTAATATTTGGTAAAGGATCATATCATCTCCGTCTTTGAAGTCTCTCCACCTCCACGAGGACTAGCATGTAATTCAAAAAAATGCTGATTGCTTTTTAATATCACTGCCTCTAGTGAGGTTTTATTGGTCACATTGGCCTTTTGCTTGGAATTGAATTTCTTATATTATGTGGGGTTTAATCTACATGTCTGCTAGTAGCAGAAACAACTTCCTATCCGTTTGGGCAGCCATGCCAAGCTGATGGCTTTAATTGTTTTTTTGTTTGTTTGTTTGTTTGTTTGTTTGTTTTGCAGGTGGCTATTTTGTGTACAACAGCATTATGAACACTACTGTTCAAAATTTGGAGTCAGTATTTTTTTTTTTCTTTTAAAGTTTTTATTTGTCATATAATAATTTTCTACAAAAATATTGAGCTGCACATCCGTTTTCAACTGTAATAATAAAAAATGTTTCTTGTGAACCAATTTAGCACATTATGGGCCATTCTACAGAACTGGTGCAAATTATTATTGAAACCCACAATAATATATAATTTCAGTAAGTTTAATATTTATAAAATCATAATTTATTGGGTACTTTCAATTGGGAGGTGGCTGTTCCGAAACCAAACCCCTAAATTTCAACTTATGAAAAAAATGTTGAAATAATTTTTATTATTTCATTTTATTCCATTGTTGAAAAAAAAGTATTTTCTTTGCAAATTATGAAACTGAAACCGCATTTTCATGTCACTACCGAAACAGTGTATGTTTTAGTCCATTGGCTGAGACTAATTTTAACTACATGCCTACATTTATGATTGGGGAAATATTTTTATGTCACTTTCTTTCATACAGCTAGCTACATGGTGAGTAGATAGGTCCATCATTTTGAGGTAAATGTGTTCAAACGTCTGAAAATCTGTGTAGCTTTAAGGAACTTCACTACCAACCTTTTTTTTTTATTTAGTGTGCAGTTAAGCACACTTTTTTGGGAGTTATTCCACAACATTTAGTTTTTATATGTGTATCACTGTTCAGAAATGCTAGCTAACCATGTGCTGATTACCAGCTCTGAGCTAGGCTCAAAAATATCTAAAATTGTCACTACCGAAACATCTGGTAAAGTTTCAGTAGTGATGTTTTTTTGTTTTTTTTGGGATGGGTAATTCCATAAAATTTAGTTTTTATATACGCACAACTGTTCAGAACTGTGCTAGATAACCATCTACTGTTTAGCATCTTTAAGCTGAGCCCAAAAGCATCAAAAATTGCCACTACAGTAACGGCCAAGTAGTGAAAAAAGGGAATATCCTTTATTTGGCGGAAATAAATAATTTTTGTAAATTTGTGCAAATTTGTAGTATTTTAGTAAGTTTTAGTGGTGTTTTAGAATGTGAGTTAAAATTCTGTAATGTGATGTGGTCGCTACCAAAACTTCACAGCTGTCACAACTGAAACATGGGCTGTTTTGTCAAAAATAAACTATACTGAATTATTAACTAAGATTTTATGATAATGTTTGGTTCAATGTATATTTAAACCAATGAATCCTTAGCTTTAAAATCAGTATTATTAACATTATGCTTTTTACAAAGAAAAAAATCATAAATCACACTTGAAATATTAAAGTTGTAATAGTTATTGATTTATTGATTTTTTTGAATAAAATAGCAAATAAATATATTTGTAAGGTATATGTAAGCAAAACCTTAATAGGTCACTATAGCCCTTCTTATTAAATTATATATTACTGTGTTTCAAATACTGTAAATACTAAATGTTCAAATACTATATATTACTGTGTTTCAAATACTGTGAGGTCAAATATTTCAAAACTTTTGAATATACTTTCTGGCTTTGCACCAATTCGGTAGAATGGCACTTAAAATAATTTCTGAAGGATTATGTGACACTGAAGACTGGAGTAATGAAATTTCAGCTTTGCTATTACATTTATTTGCTATTATTTTAAAATATATTAAAATATAAGACAGTACTTGTAATATTTCACAGTATTACTGCTTATAATGTATTTTGATCAAATAAATGAAGGCTTAGTGAGCACACTGCAAAAAATGCTTTTCTTACTTAGATTTTTTGTCCTGTTTCCAGCCAAAATATCTAAAATTCTTAAATCAAGAAGGATTTTCAAGACAAGTAAAAATTATTCTTGTTTTCAGAAAAAAAAGAAGTTAAAATTAAGTGGGATAAGCAAAATAATCCAGTTTTCTGCTTATTTTGCTTACACCATTGGTAGATTATTTTGCTTGTTTTAAGTAATTGTGACTTCTTTTTTCTGAATTTTTACTTCTCTAGAAAATAATGATTTAAGATTTTTTTTTTTTTAGCTGGAAACAAGACAAAAAAAATCTAAGTGATACAAGCATTATTTTGCAGTGCATACGTGATTAAAAATAATAATAATTATAAAATTAATAATAATAATAATAATAATAAATTAAAGAATCTTAACAACCCCAAACTTTTGAACAGTCTTTGTTTTTGTTTTTTGGACAATGTTAAACAATGCAGCTTCTCTTATTTTTATTTGTATTGTTATTTTCTAATAATGGAATGCATATTTTGCATATTTTTTTTACATTTAGTGAGCTATCTGCAAATATTACAATGCGTTTGAGGTCCTCTGTAGAAGCATATTTTAAAAATCTCAAATAGGGTTGTATGCTGTACTGAAATCTCAAATATGATTGTGTGCTGCCGTTTATTAAAACAAAACGAGCCACACATAGCTATATACAGACTTCGATATTGACAGTTATGGCTGAGGGTGACTTTAATGTGTCTCCTAAAATGACCGTGATTTAGCTCGAGTCTGTGAATGCACGATCTCCGGCTGTCAACACGCATGAATGTTTGTGTGTATGTTTATCAGCCAGCTTTTTCGAGTTCCCATGTCTCTCTCCAGGGCCCAAAGACAGATGCAGAGTGGGACGGATAAACTGCTCGCAGCCTAAATCAAGCAAATTCCATATGGCATACTAATGCAAAAGAAGATTTTGATATCATTGATATGACAGAATCAAAATCTAATCATGTGGCATTTTACATAGACTGTCAGTGGACATAAATGATGGTAATCTATACATACATGCACGGCATATAGACCTCCTCTGTCCCACATGTTCAATCAGGCCTGTTTAGAAATAACGCGACGGCATCTTTTCCATCATTCCCGCACTCTTCCCAAAGCCTTGACAGAGATCTGCCCTGAGTGAGAGCTGGAAGGGGATTCTGTGGCCGCTAGTTCTGTGTATCTGCGTGGATATAGGAGTGTGTGTGTGTGTGTGTGTGTGTGTGTGTGTGTGTATGTGTGCGAGAGCGTGTGTGGTTATATGTCAGCGTACATGTGTATTTCAGTGTGTTGATTTGACTTTGCAGTCAGATGACAGTGCCACTGTACAATATGACGCTCAAATGTGCCAAGTGCGGAGTTATCTCGTCGGCTGACGTTTCCACCACAGCTACCAGTAACGCCATGTTAGTCCCGCTAATTATTTACCAACTCTTTGATGCTCTGCCTTCGGTTCTGTTTTGCCTTTCATTCTGCATATTTCTTACCTCACCCTTCTGTTTCCGTTTCTGGTTTTCTCCCCCATTCATTTCCCTCACCTTTCTATTGCTCCTTAGCTGTTATGTCAAAAGTGATCAGCAGAGACAGAGCTTTTATGTTGTCGCAATGCTAAATCATGCAGGTTGCAATAGGAACTCATCCTGTGTGTGTTTGTGTCAGTGTGCAAGCGTGTTTGACCAGACAGTTCCTAGATAGAGATTACCATGGTAACCATAATTCCTGTCAAAGTACTGTAGTTTTAGTTTAATTACGTTTAGGCGTTTGGCAGACGCTTTCATTGAAAACAACTGTAAGTGCATTCAGTATGTGAATTCCCTGGGATTCAAACCCATGGCCTTGGTGTTGCTGGCACTATGATTTACTAGTTATTGATTAGTTATAGATCAATATCTCATCTAGGCATCATCTATCACGTAAAAATCAGCCAATTTTTGGCCATTTTGAGAAATCTGCCATGCGGCAGACAGATGCATTGGTACTTTCAGATATGTTTAGTACATGTTGAGTAATATTCAGTGTTGTCATTGTTGAGTGAATCTAATGGGTTTCTGTAAGTGAAATAAGGCTTTAAAACGGTATATAAATATTAGATGAAAAAATGAAAATTTCAATTTGCCTCGGCAACTAACTAAAATAAGTTTAAGTAATAAAAGGACCATTACTACAAAATAAAACAAAAATAAAATAAAGTTGAACAGAAATATATATATAAAAAAAATGACAAAGGACATACAATTCTTCAAAATTATAATTAATTTTAAATTATAAAAAAAACTTAAGAATATGACTAAAATAATATAATAGTATAAGTAATACAAAAAAGTATAATATTCTAATAAAACATTATTATATTACAGTATTTCTGATATTTCTATTAAAAATTAATATAAATATTAGATTAAAAAATTAAGTACAAATGTTTAAGTAATAAAATGATCAAAACTTTAATCCTAACTTTAGTCCTTAAAACCTAAAATAAAAAAATTAAATGTAAAAATAAAAACTTAAAAATATGACTAAATACTATAATAGTATAAGTAATGCAAAAAAAAGTATAATATTCTGATAAAACATTATTATATTACAATATTTCTGATATTTATATTAAAATATATATTACATGAAAAAATTAAGTACTAATGTCTAAGTACTAAAATTACCAAAACTAAAACTACAATAAAATAAAATAAATGTAAGTTAATTAAAAATATAAAAAAAAAATTACAGGTCCATAAATACCTAAAATAAAAAATGTAAAAAATCTATATATATATTATTCAGATAAAACATTATTACAATATTTCTGCTAATTCTAAAAATAATAATAATATATATTACATGAAAAATTTAGGTTCTAATGTTTAAGCTAATAAAATACATTTAAGCTAAATAGAAATATAAAAAGAAACAATTTCTTAAAACCTAAAATAAAATGAATGTAAAAATAAAAACAGAAAAATATGACTAAATACTAAAAAAAAAATGAATATAATTTCAGCACATTCAAATGAACTAGCTTATATCACATACTGTATATTGTATATACTGCAAATCAGACATTTGAAAACTTATATTGGTCAATCACTATAAACACGTAGAAGCCGTTTTTACTCAAATTGCTATTAACACAAACAATTTACAAAGAAACTCATTGAATGAATGTGAAATTTTGAAGTAGAAAAACTGACTCAAAATGTCCTTAGATTATCTGTTTTACTTTCAAGTTTAACAAATATTTTTTATGGTGTATCCTGAAAACATTAATGGAATTTTTCTGCATCTCTCTGCATTTTTTCCCCCGCATTTCTTTGTGATGACAGTGGTAGCCAAATATTCAGTAGTGACAGTAACTGTATGGCATTTTGTATGAACTCTGTGGTATTTTGGTGGAAACTATGGTTGCCATGGGATATTTTTTGTGAGGGCTATTAATAGCAGCCATGTCAAGAATGGCTTATCTAAATGTGAGACTGCAGTGAGCCATGTTTATCAGGTCTCTGTCATTAGCCTATTGCTGGTACTGGCAAGGCATTTCACTCTACAATGTGAGCAAAAGTAGACCAGCCATTTATACACAAATATGTGTGGGATAGAGATTAAAATCACGCAACCTACAATATATATTCATATATATGTTTATTTTGCTGGTGAATTGCAGCAATTTGTAAACACACCTCAGCAGACGAGTAGAGTTAAAGGTCAATGAGGTTTTACCACAGTATGTGTTAGTATACATATATAAATGTCTGAGGTTGACTACATTTGCGATTAGCAGTGCTTGTGTACAGAATGTCAGATGAAAGGTTTATAAGACAGAGGATGTAACAGTTCATGAAAGACATCTATTGTAAATCTCTACTGTATATTAAAGAAATGACATGTGATTATTTCCCACAACAGTATAGCCACTGCACTCTTTTTTGTCTTTATGTGAGTGTGTGTGTATGTGTGATTGGCAGAGTGCGTGTTTTTTGTTTTATGGTAAAAATAACTAAAAGGCAGGAGTAAAATAGTCAAAATAGGACTTGCTGAGCATGCTGGCCCTTCCTCCAAATCCATGATCAGGGGAGAGTTCTTCTCTAAAGACCACTGAAATGTCTACATTCCTACATCTTTCATCCTCTCATATGTCTTCCTCTTTTTCATAGTCCATTGCTCCTTTTTATGCTTCTTTTGGCTTATTTTTACCTGTTGCACCTGTTCACATATGTTTTGAACTGTGATTGAACCTACACGTTTTGAGTACCGGTATATTGATATTGTTCAGAGTATAATCAACAAAAAGGGCAACTCTAGCTTATATTGAACACCGTATTGATCTGTGTATTCATATATTAATGCTTTTACCACATTCATATTTGTAAAACACTCCTCAGACATCTAAGAAATCAATAAAATGCGTGATAAATATTAATTAGTTCTATAAGAAATTTCTAAATATCAACCAAAGTCAGTCAGAAATCCTTTAGTTTTGCCCTCTTTGTCAGTTTGTATAGCAATGGTGATATAAACCGTCACTCACTGTAGTTCTGCTCCTGTCCTGTAGGGCGTCGCTGTGGAGCTCCTGCGTTGTACTGCCACTGCTGGCTCTCACTTGGATGTCGGCGGTCTTGGCCATCACTGACCGCCGTTCAGCCTTGTTTCAGATCCTTTTTGCCGTTTTTGACTCCCTTGAGGGCTTTGTCATCGTGATGGTGCATTGCATCCTACGCCGAGAGGTGAGAATACCTGTCTGATATTGCAAACTTTCCATTTGTGACCCAGGACCATAAAACCAGTCATAAGGGTATACATCATATAAATCTGAATAAATAAGCTTTCCATTAACATATGCTTTGTTAGGATAGGACACTATTTATCACCTTTAAATGTGTCCAAATACAGAGTTCTGGCATGAAACTCCAGAATGCACTCTGATGGGTCTAACTCAATCTGACAACATGACATCATAATCACATGGCACAGCCAATTGGTTCTCTCTTGTATCAGTAGCCAATGAGAGCACTGCTCAGCATTCAAATATGACTAGTGCTAGATGTAGCAGTTTGCAGCATGCTTCAGAAACCCTCCACCTTCCCCAGCTCCACCTGTATAGATCTGCTATGAGGTGATTCATATATGCTGTGGGGGTTATCATATGTTATATGTGCAGCAGCAGTACAGCTTACATGCTTACAGCAGCATGTTTTGGAAGTATCGGCAATAGCAAGTCTCGGTATTTGCTCTGCCACAGCAGCAGCAGCATAGCAGATCTATTCTGCCAAGACCAAATACATTAACATTGTCATGTATATTGCCATGCCAGCCCCTCCGAGAGTTGTCATGACAGTAATAAAGTTAGCAATGCATAATACTAATCAAAAATTAAGTTTGCTATATTTTTGGAAGGAAATTTTTAGCAATGTTCTGATACTCTTATTCCCTTCCCGATACAGATTCCTATATCCTGGGCTCAGGGTATTGTCCGCTACCGAGTACTGATCCGATACCTCATATGCAGCAAAAATGGCAGCACGTATGAATTGAACAATGTGGTGGTCGCACCGGCAGAAAAAATGGCTGCAGTCTGGAGCCCTGTAATAAACAGTAATATTAATATTGCAAGTGTCACACGCTTCAGTACGAGTAGTAAACAAAATTGTGCATCTGGGCCATTCATTACCACAGAGACACGCAGAATTTATATTTAAATAGTCGTTTTGCTTAATGTTTACAGATATTAGTCCATATCGTGATTTGATTTAAATGTAATGACCTACTTTTGATTAATTAATCCAAACTTTGACAAATTTCATGACATTCGGCGTTAAACTGGAAATTCCGTTTTTATGACTGGATTCCACGGTTTCGTAAGCGTTTTTTCACATCACAGAAATCATAGAGTCCTACATATGAGATATGTTGCCGTTTTACTGGCTGGTTGGTCCAGCGAAGAAGAATTGACTTCCAATTTGCAGCATTAAGCAAAGCCAGCTGACATTACTAGGTCTTGTTTAAGAAAATGGTATCGGATTGGTACGTGAATTCAAGTACTCAGCGATACCGAAATACTGAATTTTTTTTGGGTATTTGGTTCGGTGGCATTTCTGATACTAGTATCGGAATTAGAAAAACCCTAGAAATTTTTACAAAATTTCTTTATTTATCATGATTTTTACTTAAAGGGGATCTATTATGCCCCTTTTTACAAGATGTAAAATAAGTCTCTGATGTCCCTAGAGTGTGTCCCTTTAAATGCAAATGAGTTTGTGCTCCCGCCCCCCTTTTCAGGTGAAGGCGGAGCTTCTAGAACCTAAAACGCTTGGGAAACACTCTCGTCAGTGCAGCAATGGCGGACTGTGTCAACTCACTCAGGGTGTGGTTCTGTTAAAACGGCAGTGTCTGTCAACATTTGTAGGTGGGGCCTGTGGCTAACATGATGTCATATTAGCACCAATGCAGACAACACGTCGTTGGGAGACACAGTTTATATGGGGATTTAAAAAAAAAAAAGCAGTGGGTGGATTTTTATCACTATAGGGTGGTGTGTACTCACACTGCCAACACACATTTATGTCCAAACACCATGCACAAGTGAATTTTGCATAATAGGTCCCCTTTAATATGCTAATGATTTTTGGCATAAAAGGTAAATCGATCATTTTGACCCATGCAATGTATTGTTGGCTAGTGCTGCTTACTGGTTTTGTGGTCCAGGGTCTCAATTTTAGATGCAAATGAAATACTTAAACATGATTTTTTACAATCAATTAGGTCCAAGAGGCAGTAAAGTGTCGTGTTGTTGACCGCCAAGAAGATGGAAATGGTGACTCCGGTGGATCTTTCCAGAACGGCCATGCTCAGCTGATGGTGAATTGTGACTTAATTTCTGCATTTCTGTTACACATTAAGCATAACATTGTGGTTTAAAAATCTCATTTGCATTGTTTTCTCCAGACTGACTTTGAAAAGGATGTGGACATGGCTTGTCGATCAGGTGAGTCTCTCACAACATACGCTTCTCCGGTCACTTAAAGTTGTTGTGACATCCCTCTGAGAGGTTTATACAAGATATAAGTGCCATTTTACAGGCCACATAATGCATTTTCTTCAAGGAGATTCAGAACACGATCTGATAGCTGGCGAGAAGCAAAATGCAGATAAATAGACTTGTCTGTTCCCCTCCCGTGCCTCAGATCTGCCGGCCTGTCCTAATTAAGTCCCTCCCGACATTTCATTATCAGATAGCAGCTTTCTTCTCTGATATCTATCGGAAATGGGATTCTGATTATTTGTCAAGAAGACGTATCAAGCTAGCATCTGGAAATAGAGACTAGTGATGTGATATTTTTTGCTTTTTTGAAGTGTGAAGGACTAAAAATTAAGCCTTCAATCAGCCTTCCTTCAGTTAGTTGCTCTAAAGGCATTTTCACATGACTTGCAAAAGCTAAAGTTTAATTTGTGGCTGCATTATTGTGCAAAGCGTTGTTATGCGACCCTCAGAGTTCACAATTTCAGCTTTACTTGCTCCTGTTTTCCACTGACCTTTTGTCATGTAGCCAATTATTACCTGCCAATTCACTAAATGTGTAATTTGCTTGCTGGCGCTCAAAATAAGAATTCTTGATCCTTTTCTGTATTAGTTAGTATTTTAGTGTTAATTTTGTTTTCCCCTGACTAAAACAAGACAATCACTTACTTACACAACCTCTGTGCGGCAATAAGTCTTTTTTGACGTTATTTTAAAAGAGAAACATTCTTGCAATTTGGAATTATTGGAGTTACTATTAGGAATTTCTCTGTTAAAATGTTTGAGAGGTTTTTGTTGCACCGGTTTTCATAACGTAGACAGGGCGAGTCTATTGCCTATCTAAAGTTGTTGTGTTTATTTAGCGTCAAATTGATAGACTTTTATAAATCTGTACACTAGATGAGATTTAAAAAAAAAAACGCATATGAGAATATTTTTTATTGTTTTGTGCTTATTGGTGAAAGAGCAACTTCTGTTAAATTTCTTACATTAAAACCATCATTGCAGTTAAAATTGTTCAAAACAAATTAATCTAAATTAATCAAATTAAATTAATCATTTTTGTCATTTTAACCATTATACAGTAAGATTTCCACTGACTAAAACTAGACTAAAATGCTCAGATATTTAGTTGACTAAAACTAAAAGAGGAAGTTGACTAAATATGACAATGAGTTTAATTTAACACCAGTCTTAGACTAAATAAAAATAATAAAAATAGCTGACAAAATTAGCACTAGTGTATTTACACCTTTATGATCCCATTTTTGACTATTTCTTGTTTTGATATGTCTGTTTTAAGTTAAAATCTTATCTATTTCATTTTCACTGTCTACCATTTCAACTTGCTAGCTCATAAAATTGCTCCTCTGTGAGGTACAAGTGTCGTCATCAGGGTCCTGATGCTGGAAACTTGGGCACAATTGCAGAAACCAGGCATAAAAATAGATCTTACTGTATAGCGCAGTGTCACAGAATTTGACAAATTTTGGATTAATAAATCAAAAGTAGGGCTGTAAAATGAATCAAATTTAAATTGCAGTATGGACTAGCTAATTATTTAACAGGAATATGAAATATAGAATCTGTTTGCCATATTTTCGTCTTTTAGCAAATACTTAAATCCGTGATGTTCACAGTGTTTTTGCCATTTGTCTATCATCTTATGGATTATCCTTTTTTTTTGGACTTAATTAGCATTTTATTTGGAAAAATTATACAAACTATCGGTACAATCTACCAGAAAAAAAGAAAAAGTGGTTAACTCGAATATATTATGATAAAATATATTTCTATTTTATAGTAAAATGTACTTCTGAAAGTCAAAATGATCATCATCAAACATCAGTGTTATAGTTAATATCATAATGATTTGCATTAAATGTAATTTATGCAGCAAATTTATGCTGTGCAAAATATAAAAATGCATTGTTTTATTGTAAATTAAAACATATTGTAAACGACTGATTAAATATATTTGATTAGATATGCTGTTTAATGACTAAAATGTAAGGAAATTGTTCAAATGGAACCCAAACACAGATGATTATATAATACAGAATTTGGAATAAAACAGATTTTTAAAGACCGCTGGTCTTTATTTTGTTCATATCATTTAAAAAGTTGAATAAATAAGCTTTTCATTGATGTATGGTTTGTTAGGATAGGACAATATTTGGCCGAGATACAACTATATGAAAATCTGGAATCTGAGGGTGCAAAAAAATCTAAACACTGAGAAAATTGCCTTCAAAGCTGTCCAAATGAAGTTCTTAGCAATGCATATTACTAATCAAAAATTAAGTTTTTATATATTTACAGGAGGAAATGTGCAAAATATCATCATGGAACATCTTTACAATGTTAATCATTTTTGGCATAAAAGAAAAATCAATAATTTTGACCCATACAGTGTATTTTTGGCTATTGATACAAATATACCAGTGCTACTTAAGACTGGTTTTGTTGTCCAGGGTCACATATTATTCTTATGATTCAGCAAAGTTTGATTTAAATTAATTACGTCATAATGTGAGCTGATGAAAGATCAGCAAAATGTAGCACCGCTCTATCAAACCAGCATGTGTTTTCTCTGCTCTGATCTCTTTTCACTTACTAAGGCTTTTTCCCTCTCATTCGCAGGCACCCTAAAGCGTTCCTCCCAACAAGGTGAGGAGAAGGTAGCTTCGCAGCAGATCACAGTACAAAAAGGCTCCAACTTCAACACTCTTCCTGCCAGCATGGCAAAGGTTCACCTGCAAAACGTCGCTGACTACGCCAGCCACACTCTCACCATGCGCCGCGACAAAGGCGGCATTGCCGGGGTCAGTACAGAGCTACCCGGAGCCAAATCTATTTACATCTGTGACGGCGAGCTCTTCAAGCAACTGGACGGAGCCCCGGGAGACAGCGGCGGGCCCGAAGGAGGAGGAGGGTCGGGCCAGGGTTACGTGCTCTTGCCCAACAACAACAACACTCTGAGGCCCGCAAAGGGCGGCAAGGACGACCAAGCAACCAAGTACAACCTCAGCATCGAACAGTTACCCCAAACCAGGCTCATCCACCTGGCCAACCCTGCTGGCACCGATCCCGTGCCAGGCTTCGGGTTGAAAAGCCTTCCCACCGACCGAGTCAGCGTTTCCTGCTCAGAGAGGGACTCCCCGGTGCAGACAGTGCAGAACGTCTCCAGCGAGTCCCAGATGACAAACACATGCGAGCAAGGGGACTCTGGGAACTCCGGCATGATGTCTAAGAGCGAGACTGTCTCCACACTGTCTATGAGCTCTTTGGAGGTAAGAAACAATGATAATCATGAGAATAAACAATGCAACCCTCTAATTTGTGAGTAAACCGTACAATTTTGCACTGCACTCTTAAAAATAAAGGTGCCATAGAAGAACCTTTTTTGTCTAAATGGTTCCATAAAGAACCTTCCTGTTTCACAAAAGGTTCTTTGTGGCGAAAGAAGGTTCCTTAGATTATAAAAAGGTAAGAAATAGATGGTTCTTTAAAGAATCTCTGACTGAATTGTTCTTTGTGGAACCAAAAATGATTCTTCTATGGCATCGCTGTGAAAAACCGTCTAAAGCATATTTATTTTTAAGAGTGCAGGTGATTAAATATGACCCTGCACCACAAAACCAGTTTTAAGTAGCATGGGTGTATTTGTAGCAATAGTCAAAAATACATTGTATGGGTCAGAATTATCGATTTTTCTTTTATGCCAAAAATCATTTGGATATTAAGTAAAGATCATGTTCCATGAAGACATTTTGTAAATGTCCTACCGTAAATATATCAAAACTTAATTTTGGATTAGTAAATGCTTTGCTAAGTTGTCATTTGACAACTTTAACTTTAACTTTCTCAATATTTTGTTTTCAGATTTTCAAATTGTTGTATTTTGGTCAAATATTGTCCTATTCTAACAAATATTGTCCTATCCTAACATGCATTAATGGAAAGCTTATTTATTCAGCTTTTTAGATTATGTATAAATCACAATTTAAAAAAAAAATGACACTTATGACTGGATTTGTGGCTCAGTTTCATAAATAATGTCTATAATACCACTTGCTTATAACTGACTTAACATTTTTTTAGATTTCACTCGCCAGTTGTGTTAGAGAACGAAGAATGATGACTGTAAATATAACAATAACTATATTAGCATCCACACCAACGCACAATAATGGTTTGTTTATTATCAGTTTCTAAGGCTCAAGCTCTTTAAAGCAGGATTGATTCTCATTGGCTGTCAGGGTTTTTATCATTCATTAGCTGAAAAAAAAAAGTGATTCCAACAATGTTGTTTTTTTGTGTCATTATCGTTATAGTTCGAATATGGTGGTGTGAAGTCTATTCTTTTTCATTTAGAATGATTTTAAAAATGTTATAGTTATCTTTGGTGTCCTTAAGATTAAGTTTAGCACAGTTTTATTTTCACTTACGTACACACATTCTGACCGCTTGAGAGTTGTTTCACTCGCTATCTTCACAGTGCACTATTCTTATTGATATCATATAAATGGATGCACAGTGTATTCGGTTGGACCGTAAACTCCAGTGCGTAGGTGTCCAACTCTCGTTGTTTTGCTGAGAGTGCTCTTTTTCTCATATGCACTCAAAGAGAGAGAAAGAAAGAGAGTCTTAAATACCATTAAGAACTGGCGTGCTACATGTAAATGATCCTCTTGTTTTTTCTTGTCAAAAGGCTGAGTTTGTACAGAATTATTTAAGCAGAAGCCACTGCCAGTTCATAGAATAGTGGGTGGAGCTAATGCACAGCCAATGATCTCATTAGCTAGCGCTCACCTATTAACGTTCACATTTTGATATCAGCAAATCAGTTTGAGTGAATTCAGATGTTGTGATTAATATGTATGGGATTTATCAGACCTTAGTTCATTTTATAGGATTAGTAGTAGAGTTAGTACACTGTAACATTTTTTTTTTTAAATTGTTGATAAAACATAGATTATTGGAGTTTTTTACAAGAAAATGCCACTTGAGTCTTTCTACTTTAAAGATTACTCACCCCCATGTCATCCAAGATGTTCATGTCTTTCTTTCTTCAGTTGCAAAGAAATTAAGTTTTTTGAGGAAAACATTCCAGGATTTTTCTCCATGTAGTGGACTTCAATGGTGCTCAATGGATTGAAGGTTAAAATGCCGTTTTAATGCAGCTACAAAGGGCTCTAAACAATCCCAGTCGAGGAATAAGGTTCTTATCTAGAAAAATTATCTAGCATCATTTTCTTAAAAAAAAAAATATTTATACACTTTTTAACCACAAATGCGTACTCTGTGAATTCCAGTTCAAGACAGTATATACATTTTAATTTCTTAAAAGAAAATAGCAGACTGTTTCGCTAGATAAGACCCTTATTATTCGTCTGGGATCGTGTAGAGCCTTTTGAAGCTGCACTGAAACTGCATTTTTAACCTTTGATCCGTTGAGCACCATTGAAGTCCACTATATGGAGAAAAATCCTGAAATGTATTCCTCAAGAAACTTTTATTATGGAAGAGGAGTAATCCTTTAAAGGGTACCCTGGTATTATGGTCTTGTATTGCTTAATATAACGTAAATAATGTTCTACTGAAATATGTAATAAAAAACCAATGATGTATGTTATTTAAAAAAATATACAGATAAAATACAGATACCATGGCCACAATTATTGAAAGTGCTTATAGGTGGCAATGGATATAAGCGTAGGCTTAAACCAAATTCCATAAAATAGATTTTTTCCCCCACAACAAGTCTAACCCTTTAGGTGCCAGGGATTTTTTGGAAAAAATGCTGGATTTTGACATCAAGATTTCAAAAGTGTGTGGCTTGAAAGGACTTACAGATAGAGATCTACTGTAAATGTAAAAAATGTTGGGCATGGCTGAACATTTATGTGGGGTGTAAATATTCTCATCTAATTTGCATATTATGACTTTGCGCTGCAAAGATGTACCGGGAGAAGCGGGATTATTAGACGGCTGATTGATTTCCAAAAGGCAAATATTCCCCTTCAGAGTCAGAATCTGTAAATAACATTTGCAACATTTTTATCAGCCGTTTGGCAATTTTCTCTCACAAATCTCAGAATTTACTTGCACGCCATGAACTGAACTGCTTGCGCATCAGTGAAACGATAGCTCACTTGCTCTGCTATTTCCTAAAACGTCATTTTGGTCTAGAATCGAAGTACTACACGTCTGCCATTTAGTGGTAGGGAATACAAATGAGATATTAGGAACCACAGTCTGTTTTATTAAGTATGGCGCCTTGTCTTAGAGGGCTAAACACCCAAGGAATCTGAGTGAAATCCGCACTGAGAAACTTCTTCAGTGGCTGCGGCGTCCGATGTCGAATGACAAGCATCGGGATGTTTACATCCTGCCAGAATGTCATCTAGCGTTTCTTGTCTCTGCCATTTGTAAGCTCTTTCAGTAGCTGTGGTCTGCTAAAAGCCTCAAAGGCATCAGGGCTAAAGTGAAGAGAACAAAGACGCAGGTCTTTAGGAAGTTTTATTCGTCCACAGGTATTTTTTCCATTCTTTCTAGGAAAGCAGTGAACACTTACAGAAACGTCTTAAGCACACTTTGCACATACACAGTCTGGCGAGTGATCTAAAAAAGGTGCTAACCAATGGCGATTCTTTGCTAGAATGTGTTTGTAGAGGGTTGCAATGTGATAAATGTCCTGCATCTGTTTCTTCATTGCAGACAGGCTTGTTTGACTTCATTTTGTCTAAATAATAAAACCGCTCATCACAGTTTGTATTGAAAGATTCACTGCCTAAATGAATCAGAACCCCAGTGACACAACAGCTTTCTAAATGACTATTCATTAACATTTAATGGCTAACAGTGCAAATGTGTGTGCGTCTTACAACTCTGTCGTTGCTGGTTTTGCTTTCTTTTTAAATCATGATGTCTTTTTATCCTCATCTTGTACTTTTTTTTTCCTCTCAGCCATGATTATTTCTAATAACTGATGGACACTTTAGTTTCTGGTCCAAAGAAACTTGCTGTAGACCCATCTGCCTACAAGGCTGTGAATTCACATCAATGTTTGTCATATCTGCCACAAGGGAGCGAGTGTCCTAATTTATGTGCGGAGTGAAAAAGCATGTTTGTGGAGAGTGTCTGCGTTAGAGGTCTGTCATTACGTGGCTCAGAATTACATTTCCACTGACATCAGCCAATGCACATGCACTCGCTTTCAGTAAAAACTGCGTCGAAACACTTAATGGAACGAAAAATCTGCCGCTTCAAAAAGGAAGGAATAAAAGAAGGCTACATAAATTATGCCTTTTTGCATTTGCAATTATCCCTCTTAGAAAAGAAAGTCTCTGCAAAGGTCAGATTTTGCTCATGCTTTAAAAGGGAGCAGATGACAAGCGTGGATTCCTCCTCACCTCAGGCCAAACATGCTCCCAGAATGCATTGCGGGCGCACAGCTGCAGCCACGCACAGCGCAGGCAGAATGTCAGACTGCCCTCAGACGCTCTCCGACAGGCTAAAGAAAGGCCATTCGGTCACAAGCTGTTTACCGCACGCTTATGCCAGGAGCTCGGCGGAAATGTGCAATATAAAAACCGCACAATGCTTTCACAAAGCCAAAATTTGACAATCGATTTTTCTATACTTACTGCATTTGGGTCGTTCTCAAACAGAATAACAAAATATATTTATATAATATATAAATAAGGTATACCAGAAAGGATTGCTCAAGATTAAACTATGTACACTATTAAAATGTTAAGTTAATCAATGATGTATTTTATATTGTGTTTCTTGAAAGATATGAAATCTTTCTTATGACTAAAAAGTCTTGAGGACTTGTTTGTCACTATATTTTGGGAATGACCCATTTGCTGTTTATTATCCCCCCCCCCCCCAAGATGACTCTGAAAGGACACACAATAACATCCTTTTCTTATTTGCCCTTTTAGAGACGAAAATCACGCTATGCAGAGCTGGACTTTGAGGTCAGTGTAATGTAAATCTTTCCACAAATGACAGCAGTCTTGTGTGGTGCAGTTTCATTCATCTCTGCAAAGGTTTTAAATGCAGGTTTTGTCTTGCAGAAGATAATGCATACACGGAAACGCCACCAGGACATGTTCCAGGACTTAAACAGGAAGCTGCAGCATGCAGAGAAGGACAGAGATTCTCCCCCAGTGGACGGGAAGACTGGGAAGAGATGGAGTGTGTCATCAGGAGGCAGCGATAAAACCAATCTTAGTGTACGAATTTATATTAATCACTCTCTCCTCCTTTTCTATTTGTCATTAAGTGGAACTATGAGCGTCCCGAGTTCGAATCCCGAATCGAGGACCCACCTTTCTTTCTCTCTCCAACTTCGCTTCTTGTCATATCTATGCTGTCCTATATTAATAATGGCAAAAATGGCAAAAATAAATCTTAAGAAAAAAATTCATTATATTTAATACCAAAATGAAAAGAACATATACACAACCAGTCTGAAATTTGAAATAGTTTTTAATAATTTATTTATTAAAAGGTCTCTAATGATCACCCTGGTTGCATTTATTTGATGAAAAATACAATAAAAACAATAATAGTGTGAAATATTACTATTTAAAACTGTTTATTATTTAAAAACATTTATTATTATTATTATTATTATTATTATTATTATTATTATTATTATTATCATTATTATTTTTATTATGTTCAAAACTGCCGATTGCCAATTGTTTCAGATTTCTTTGATGAATAGAAAGATCAGAAGAACACCATTTACCTGTAATTGAAATCTTTTGTAACAATATAAATGTCTTTATCATAACATATTATATATTTTGATCAATTTTAAGCATCCTTGCTAAATAAAAGTATTAATTTCTATGATTTCTATGAAAAAAATTAAATAATTACTGAATCTTTTGAATGGTGTGGTGTAAAATATTACAAAAGCTTTTTATTTCAGATAAATCAGATAAATGGTTAAATCTTTGGATCGTTCTATTCATCAAAGGATTCTGAAAAAAAAAATACTCAATTGTTTTAAATATTGATTATAATAATAAAAATAAAAATTGATTATAATAAAATAAAAAAACTGCAAATCAGCATATTAAAATTATTTCTGCAGGTTTATGTGACACTGAAGACTGGAGTAATGATGCTGAAATTTTTGATTTGATCACAGGAATAAATTGCATTTTAAAATATATTCAAATAAAAAGCTGTTATTTTAAATAGTAAAAATATTTCACAATATTACTGCTATTACTTAATTACAGTATTCTTTTAAAACTTTAAAAAATCTTACTGTCCAGAAATTTTTGACTGGTAGTGTATATAAATAAAATGTATTAAATGAAATTTTAATGCAGGACAAACAGCAGTTAAATCGATTCAGTTAATTTTTTTCCTATATTAATCTCTTTATTAATGTATTTGAGAATTTATTGAGTTTCATTTTTTTTTTTTTTTATCTAGACATTATTACTAATTACAAGACAGCTTGTTTTTTTCCCCCCATTTCATTGTATTTTATTTATTTTTATTATTTTTTATTTTCAAAATACTTTACCTTTATATTGACCTGAAATTATGGCATGAAATTAATTACTTAAAAATAATATAATAACATGTTCTGATAATAATATTCATTTTTGTTGATAATTTTCTGTAGTCAAAATAAATTTTTTTCTGATTTTGCACCGAACTATGATGTTACTTAACATTTTACAAAAAAAATGACCCTAAAATGTTATTCTTCTTGTTATTGCAGGACAAGCAGCAGACCCCCAGTAAGCGGGCATGGGAGGGCATCAGGAAGACCCACTCGCCCCCATCATGGGTGCGTAAAGAGCTAGAGCCCCTACAGGCCTCTCCTCTGGAAATGCAAGCGGTGGAGTGGGAGAAGGCCAGCGCCACGATCCCTCTGGTGGGCCAAGAGATCATGGACCTGCAGACGGAGGTCTGAGTGACCCCCAGAGCATTCAGAGAAACAGAACAAACTCTACTCGCAGGGAAAAGGGACAAAGAGAGGGAATGAGATTTGAGCAAGAGTGCGGACAAACAAAAGTATGCAAGAAAGCAACATGGCTGTGCAATTTTTATTTGTGTTATTTTCTTTTTTTGTATCCTGGAATGGCCTTTTCCTTAATGTCAAAGCGAATCATAACACTTTCGAAAATCCAGGTCTGAGCCTGTTGCTATGGTAATGAGCTGGCGCTACCAAGAACGGCTGGAACTGGGCAAGTTGAGTGCTGACCCGGGATGTTGCCATGGGAACATTGGGAGTGACTGACTGACTGAAGGGAAGGACTGGAATTCAGACTAAGAGCGGATGAGCCTTAGTGAGTGGCCTTCAATTTCTTACACCTCTGGATACACACACACATATTAGTGATCACGTCACATTTATGGAAGAGCGCTACAATAGAAAGCTTTCAAACTGCCCGATAGGAATCAGGTGAGCTACATGTCATTCAAAATCGAATTCTTGAAAATGATTAGTCTTATTATCATCGTTGTTGATCAGTGTGACACATGCGTACGCTTGGGGCGCAAAAGGCGACGTGATTCCCCAAAGCCATTTGACTGTTAATCTGTCTCAAATGCCCTTCTGAGCCAGTACACCCCACAGCTTAGCCACTGTGCTGTCCCGTGCACCGCACCGACCTGCGGATCCTTCGAAAATCACTCAACGCCGAAGTAACATCAGCGCGAGATTCCGTTTGGAAACGGGTCCAGTCAGTGGGTTCGTGTGAACCAACACGTTTCATTCGCTTGATGTTTTCATCAGAAACACTGGAGCTGAGAGACCTGAAACAAAAAGAGTCTCAGAATATGTGCAGAATCATGTTTGAAAGAGAAAACGGAGATGAATATGAATATATAAATATATATATTATAAATAGTCTTATATATGAAACTGCAGAGGGGTGTTATTCTCTGGTTAGGTTGTGGTCGCACACAGAGAAAGCACAAGACTCACTCCTCAGAGTCCTGTTGTACAGCATTGTAATTATTTCCAGAAGAGTTCTACAAAATGAATTTTAGCCTATAAATATCTTTCTTACTGTGCTTGGGGAATATTGTTATCATTATTATAGATATCATTGCGATTCTGAGATCCCCCTCCCCATCCCCAAATTTCATTGGGTTACTGGACTATATCAGTGTTCTGTAACATCATGTAACAGTGTGTGTTTCGGTATCACTGACTGTCACTCCACATGATACGTACTTGCCTGAATTCTCCACCATCAACCCCTCCTTCTCCTCCTTTCCCTGCCTTTCCACACTCCCTTTTTTAAGTTCACTGGGGTTTCTTTGTTATTGTACAGTTTTCAGAGCACAAAATGAATGTGTCATATTTCTAATAAAAAAGTATATCTATATAATAAAAGGGTAAAATGTCGTATTTATGGCACTGTGAAACTTATAGACGTTTCAATGGCTGCAGCGTCCTGATGGATGGATGGACAGACAGACTGCTGGATGGATGAATTGATAGATAGATGGATGGACAGACGACTGGATGGATGGAAAGATGGACTGACGGATGTGTGGATGGATATACAGACTACTGGATGGATGGGTGGATGGATAAAAGTATGGATGGTTGGATGAATGGAAGGACAGATGGACAGACAGACTGCTGGATGGATGGGTGGATGGATAAAAGTATGGATGGTTGGATGAATGGAAGGACGGATGGACAGACAGACTGCTGGATGGATGGATGGATGGATGGATATACAGAAAGACTGGATGGACAGGCAGACTGGATAAATGGACAGACAGACTGCTGGATGGATGGATGATGGACAGACAGACTGCTGGATGGATGGAAAGATGGACTGACGGATGTGTGAATGGACATACTGGATGGATAGGTGGATGGGTAAAAGTACTGATGGTTGGATGAATGGATGGATGGACAGACAGACTGCGTGATGAATGGATGGATATATGGATATACAGACAGACTGCTGCCTAGATAGATGGATGGATGAAAGAAAGGAAGAACTGACAGATGGATGGATGGATGGACAGACAGACTGCGTGATGGATGGATGAATGGATGGATATATGGATATACAGACAGACTGCTGCCTAGATAGATGGATGGATGAAAGAAAGGAAGAACTGACAGATGGATGGATGGATAGATGGACATAGACTGCTGGATGTAAGAAAGGATTGACTGATTTATTAATGGATAGATGGATGGACAGACAGACTGTTAGACAGATGGATGGACAGACAGACTGCTGAATGAATGGATGGATGAACGGACAGATAGATGGATGAAAGGAAGGATGGATTGATGGATAGAAGGACGAATTGACGGATGGATGGATAGATGGATGGACAGACAGACTGTTAGGTGGATTGATGGATGGATGAGCAGACTGCTAGATGGAGGGATGAATGGAAGGACAGATTGACGAATGGATGGATGGATGGATGGATTAATGGATGGAAGGACGCATTGACAGATGGATGGATAAACAGACTGCTGGATGGATAAATGGATGGATGTATAGACGGACAGACAGACTGCTAGATGGATGAACAGATTGACGGATGGATGGATGAAAGGAAGGATGGATTGACGGGTGGACAGAGACAGCTGGATGGATGGATGGAAGGACAGATTACAGATAGATGGATGGATGTATGGATGATGGATAGAAGGACGAATTGACAGATGGATGGACAGACTGCTGGATAGATGGATGGACGGACAAGCAGACTGCTATACGGAGGGATGGATGGATGTAAGGACAGATTGACAGGGATGGATGGATGGATGAACAGACTGCTAGACGATGGATGGATGGAAGGACAGATTGATGGGTTGATAGACAGAGACTGCTGCATGGATGAATGGATGGATGGATGAAAGGACAGATGGATGGATGGACGACTGGAAGGACAAATTGACGGATGAATGGACGGACTGCTGAATGGATAGATGGAATGACAGATTGATGAATAAAAGGAAGGACAGATTTGTTGGATGGATGGATTCACAGGTAGATAGATGGATAGACAGACAGATGGTTAGATAATAATTTTTAAAAATGAATAGAAATATTGCCTTAAAATAAACTTAAAATGAAAATTGAAACATTAAAATAACTAACTGAAAGTCCTAAGCTGACATACAAAAATTGCTAAACTGAAATATAAATAAATAAATAAAACTTCAACTGGAGTCTGAAGCTAAAAATATAAAAAAAAAATCTAATTCAAAACATTAATGAATAATATAGTATATAAATAATACTAAATAAACACTGTCTTCTTTGTGCTGCACTGTCATCCGATGAGCCTATAAATCCACTGATAAAGATTTAACCAATTACAAATGCTTGCGATAATAAATGTGTGTTATTATTCGATTAAAAGAATACATTAGCACTGGAGTCACGGGAATGTGGTGGGAGGGAAAATGTGGCCATGCTGCAAATGGAGGACATTAATTTCATGTCACCAGAGCGACCCAGTGTCCTGAACCTAATTATGTCAGCATTAGTTACTCAACACTTTTTTAATACATCGCTGGCTGCAATAAACTAGAAAGATTAATATTATAAAAAATAGATCTGTAAAATCCATGTTAATAAATCCACTGCAGCTACAATAACAAATAGAATTTATGAATTTTATATGAAATCAATTGTAAATAATTAAACATAAAGACAAGAAGAGAAAATATGTATCAGTTGCAGTATTAGCAGTAAAAAAAAGCGTCATAATAAATAGTACATAAAAATATATGACACTGATGTTATAAACATTGGATTAACATTTCATTATTAGAAATGTAAGGTACAGCCAGCCTAAAATTGAATTTGTGAGCACACTCAATTATTTTTAATAGCTCCATGTATACTGTATATATGATTTGTGTAAACTAAATGAAACGACAAACCAAAGACAAACATAAACACTGCTGAGAGGGAAAATAACAGCGAAGGAATATCAAAGTAATAATTAAATGAACATAACCCCACTGGCTTTGTCTCATTGCTGTGTGTTAATTTTTTATAATGGGTTCACTAATGCATGAGGACATCTGTTTTCAAAGTTTCCCCATATACTGAAGTGCAGTAATCAGGCTGTGAACTGTTTAGACCAATAAACAAGCCCATGGAGCCTGTTTATTGCAGCAGATACCGTACTGCTAAACACCGTTCATACGTTCATCAGGTGTTTGCTAGGACCTCTGTAACCTGTACGGCTGAAAAGTTTGGTGAGATGAGCTACAAACACTAAGCTGGCTGGAGAACATGATATTCTAATTAAACACCTTGAGCTAATGAAGCGTGGTAGGATGAGACTGAACAAACATCTGGATGTTGATTTCATAGGGACATAAGAAAGCGTGTTCTGCCGTGATAATTATGCATTGACCTCTGATTTGAACGCAAACCTTATGGAATGGTTTGATTTCACCATCTAATTAAATAAGCACTAATAGCTTGTGCTGTATGTAATGAAGCTTCAGGTTGTTTAGTTGGAAGTGACTGGTGGATACTTTGATTTGTTTTAGTTGTTGCAAATGTCAGTCATGGGTGTTTATTCAGAAACTTGCACGACTGACATTTTATCATAAACATCCAATAGGCCAACAGTATTGAAAAAAACATGATAACTCATGTATACAAACTAAATGCAAGTCTGGATTTAATTCTAAATAGCATGGAGTGCAGCACCATGGGAAGTCAGATAATAGACTACTGCAGATTATCATCCGCCCGTCAATCATTGCTTTTGTGTAGTGTATGTTTCTCAAATGCTTTCCGCATGTGCTAATAAAAGGGATCATACAAAATGCAAGTGATTTTTTATTTAGTACTAACTTGAATAAGATACACTACCAGTCAAAAGTTTGGACACACCCTCTCATTTAATGTTTTTTAAAGAAGTCTCTTCTGCTCATCAAGGCTGCATTTATTTGATCAAAAACATAGAAAAAGAAAAAAATGTTATTACAATATAAAATAATGGTATTTATTTTAATATACTTTACAATATAATTTATTCCTGTGATGCAAAGCTGAATTTTCATCAGCTCTTACTCCAGTCTTAAGTGTCACGTGATCCTTCAGAAATCGTTTCTAATGATAACAGTTGTGCTGGCAAATATTTTTTTGCAACCTGTGATGATCTTTTTTCAGGATTCTTTGATGAATAACATGTTAAAAAGAACAGCATTTATTCAAAATATAAATCTTTTCTAACAATGTCAATCTATGCTATCACTTTTTATTAATTTAATACATCCTTGGTGAATAAAAGTGTTAATTTCTTTCAAAATAAAGAAAGAATAAAAATGTACTGACCCCAAACTTTTGAACAGTGTATATTTTTAGAAAACCTTTCTATTTTAAATAAATGCTGTTCTTTTTAACCTTTTATTGATCAAAAATCCTGAAAAAAGTATCACAGGTTCAAAAAAAATATTAAGCAGTGGAACTGTTTCCAGCACTGACAATAAATCAGCATATTAGAATGTAGTAATGATTCTGGAAATTCAACTTTTTTCAAATTACAGATATAAATGTATATTAATATAGAAAAACATTAATGCACATTTTTTTTTCTGTATTTTTGATCAAGTGAAAACAGCCTTGATGAGCATAAGAAACTTCTTTAAAAAAACATTAAATGAGAGGGTGTGTCCAAACTTTTGACTGGTAGTGTATTTTATATAAAAGATGTTTACATATAGTCCACAAGAGAAATTCATAAAAATGACCCTGTTCAAAAGTTTACATACACTTGATTCTTACTACTGTGTTATTACCTGAGTGACCCACCACTGTTTTTTGTTTGTTTGTTTGTTTGTTTGTTTTGTTTAGTGATAGTTGTTAATGAGTCCCTTGTTTGTCCTGAAACGTTAAACTGCCCACTGTTCTTCAGTAAAGTCCATCAGGTCCCACAGATTCTTTGTGTATTTGAACCCTTTCCAAACATGACTGTATGATTTTGAGACCCATCTTTTCACACTGAGTACAACTGAGGGACTCATATGCAGCTATTACAGAAGGTTCAAATGTGCACTGATGCTTCAGAAGGAAAACCAATGCATTAAGAGCCAGGGGTGTATACTTTTGAATGGAATGTAAATGTGTATTTCTTATTTTGCCTATATATATATATTATTATTTTTTTATTTTATTTTTTTTTTCTGTTAGCCCTTCAGAAGCTACTGTATATACTTATAAAATAAGTTAGATTTACCCTGATCTTCAAATTTCAAAAGTTTTCACCCCCGGCTCTTAATGCATTGTTTTTCCTTTTGAAACATCAGTAAGCTTTTGAACCTTCTGTAATAGTTGCATTTGAGTCCCTTAGTGTGAAAAGATGGATCTCTAAATCATACAGTCATTGTTGGAAAGGGTTCAAATACACAAAAATGCTAAGAAAAAAAAAAAAAAAAGAATTTGTGGGACCTGAAGGATTTTTCTGAAGAACAGCAGGCAGTTTAACTGTTCAAGACAAAAAGGGGACTCATGAACAACTATCACAAAAAAAATGTATGTAAACATTTGAACAGGCTCATTTTTATAAATTCAATTCAATTCAACATTTCTCTTGTGGACTATATGTAAATGTCTTTTATGTGAAATATCCCTGCTGAAAAAAAAAAACAAAAAAACAGCTAAAACCAGCCTAGGTCAACCAGGCTGGTTTTAGCTGGTCATAACTAGTCAGTAGGCTGGTTTTAGAGGGGTTTTGGCCACTTTCTGAGCCTGGCCAGGCTGGTAGACCAGCTATTTCCAGCTTAAACCAGCTAAGACCAGCCAACCAGCCTAGGCTGATTTTAGCTGTTTTTTTTTCAGCAGGGATGTTATTCAGGTCAGTAGTTAAAAAAATAAGTAAATAAATAATAATAACATGCATTTTGTATGATCCCTCTTATTTTGATCAAAAAATGTAAGGTGTATGTAAACTTTTGACTTCAACTGTACATATATATAAAGTTTTAGATGCCACACTGCAGGACATGACTTAGAATCAAATGAACATGCTCTTTCCAGGTTTGTCAGTAACATTAAGTCCTATTATAACATCTAAATAGGCAAATTACCTTCTTTGAAGCTTTACATGGCATATGTGTGTGTTCCAGGGATGCGCTTTCAGTCATGCCAGATGAGGCATAATTAAATATAATCTGGATTCAATTATATGGAAATCACCACTCTCAGAATTCCAGCCATGCAATTTTGCTCCATATGTGTTTGTTCATCAGGTAAAATTGACAAAATTACTTGAAAAGCACTGACTGCTGTCTTTCTCGTTAGGTTTAATCTGATGCAGCTCTGTCAATAAATCCATGCATATTGCACCTTTCATGCAGTGCAATAACAGCAACAAAAGGGATTTACAAATCAATATAATAAATCAATAAATAACAATAAAAGTTAATGTCTAATTAACATTTATAATATCTAATCATTACATGTACAGGTTTTTGTCATTTGATTCATTATTCATGGATGCAAAGTGACTATTTAACTCTAAAAAAGAAATCTAAAAACTAATTTTAGTCCCGAACTGTGAAACCAAATGAAGTGACCATCCTCATGCAACAGCTGTAAAATAATGAAGGAAATGAGCTGTATTAAATTCTTTAAGGTAAGTTTAGGTATTTGATTTGAACCTGATGAGCAGTTTCTATATAAAGCCCCAAACCAAATCACTTTCCACTTTTTGCATCCAGATCAAGAACATTAAAAACTACTAAATTAGCTTCTTGTGGTGGTAAATGATACTATAACAGTCTCAAATGCAATATTTTCCAATGTTCTGTTTATATCCGACCTAACTGTTGATACTTTTCTAGGGAACACTGCCAACTTATCACATTTAAAGCCTGGGATTATGTCAGGATGACTTCTAAGAGAGGCGTTTAGAAGCCTGTCAGTGGTCCAGAATAGCACTCTTGGGGTGTTCTGGTTCTCAGAGACCAATTTAGTGAAATGAGCGTACCAGCTCGATCTAATTGCATTATTAAAAATAGATAGGTGCTGTCTGAAGGTATCAAAATTGACTTGCAGCTTCATCTTCCTCTATTTATATGCAGCTCTTCAGCAGTTTCTCCCGAAGTTGATATTTTAATTCATTTCATTCATTCATTAATTTCTGCAGTTTGTAAGCAGGAAGCTGGAGAAACAATATGTGGTTATTTGAGATTGTTTCGGCCAAACAAAATGCTAAAATGAATCTGTTTCAAAGTAATAACTGTTAACAAACTAATGTACACTACTGGTCTCTTGTGATTACTAAGGCTGCATTTATTTATTACAGTTTTTATTGCCACATAATCTTTCAAAAATAATTTAAATATGCTAATCTGGTGCTCTATTATTATTATTATTATTATTATTATTATTATTATTATTAAGTATTAATAATGGTTCTTACTATCATCAATGTAAAATCAAAAAAAAATAAAAATAAAAAAATTGCTGCATGATTATTCCATAAATAGAAAATTCAGCATTTATTTGACAAAAATCTTTTGCAATAAATGTCTTGTATAATGTCTTTACTGTCATTTTTAACCAAAAAAAAAAAAGTATTAATATGAAACTATACATTTAAATTTTAAAAATAGCTAGTTCTGCCATGAAACTCTAGATGACGCAGGCTGATGGGTTGTTAACGTGCCTGATGATATTCACAGAGTATTCAACTGGCACAAGCTGATTGGTTCATGTTGCGTAAGCAACCAATGAGCTTGCAGCTTAACATTTAAATGGCTGGGAGAATTCACTTGGCCTTCCCCAGCTCCACCTGTATAGATCTGCTACGAGTTATTTTATATGCTATTTGTGCAGCAGCAGTATGTCTTAAATATTCACTGCACCGTATCGCCATATGCTTTGGCAGTAGCAAGTTCCTGTACTTGCTTGCAACAGCAGCAGCAATAATCTACAACTACAGCAATAACCAACAGCAGCAGTAATTCAGTAGCAGTGTAGCAGATCTATTCTGTAGATTCTGTTCATAAGTTTTCACCCCCTCGCTCTTAGTGCATCGTTTTTCCTTCTGGAGCATCAGTGAGTGTTTGAACCTTCTGTAATAGTCCCTCAGCTGTCCTCAGTCTGAAAAGATAGATCTCAAAATCATACAGTCATTGTTGGAAAGTGTTCGAATACACAAAAATGGTGAAAAACCAAAGAAAGAGAAGCCACTTTAACCTTTCTGGATCACTAAACAAAAAACACAGCTGTGGATCATTCAGGTAAGAACACAGTATTAAGAATCAAGGGGATGTAAACTTTTGAATAGGTTCATTTTTATAAATTCAAACCATTATTGTCTCTTGTGGACTATATGTAAACATCTTTAAGTAAAATATCTACTAAATAAACAATAACATGCATTTTGTATGATCCCTCTTATTTTGGTAAAATAGTTAACATTTTGCAGATTCTGAAAAGGGGATGTAAACGTTTGACCTCAACTGTATAATAAAACATAAAAATGAAAAAATCATAATTATTCCTAAACAAAGTAGAAATGGTGTAGAAATTGCTTGCAATTTTCACAAATAATTACAAATAATGAATTGAACACATTGAATTTGACTAAATATTAAAGACTGAAATAGTATATTCTTGTAAAACATACTCTAGTAAACTTTTATTTACAATACAGTAAAATAATAATACATTTTACAGTGTACCACAATCATGTTTTAAGAGCAAATTCAAAATGTTCGACCTGTGGAACGCCAGCAATGCATCACACATCCATTTACAGGTTAGAGGGGATTTTGCATGCTCATTGATTCTTGTTTGTTTAAGAGTCTGCTCCCAACCTTTCTAAACGTTTCCAATGAAAGGAAAAATGAGCGCTTTCAAAAGCAATTTTTTACATTTTCACCCTTGGGATTTCTCCCTCTGTCCCACTCAGCGTTTTTGTCTGTGCTTACTGACCTCCCTCCAGCCTCCTGGTCCGCTCCGGTGGTAAATCTGTCTCGAATCCATCTGCTGTGACAACCACAGACAGGCCCTGATTTAAAGCCTGTCAGTCTCACTCTCAGACACTGAGGTCTGCCAGAGACGCCCGGCCACGGCCCATCCAAACTGATCTGTGTCTGCTTCAGTCAGTGATTAATGTTACCCTATTTTTAACACCTTCCTCAGAAAACACACACTTACATCCATTCATGCACTCTCATTGACAGATGGGGATACACAGACTCGCACGCAACTCTACAGGCTCATTCATACTTGACACACGACACTAAAGGATTAAGTGAAGGATTGTGTATTACAAAATTAAAACCACAGTAACAAACTATTTTATAAAATACTAAAGGTTTTATCTACAGGGAGCATGTACAAACATAATGATCTACAAGTTATTGCTACCTAAATTGAATTAATTAATGGAACAGTTGAAAAAATGAAAGCTTGCTGAAAATGTACTCACCCTCAGGCCATCCATGATGTCTACAAGTTTGGTTTTTCACCTTCACCATTGGTTCTGGTTAAAATAAGAGTCCTCTATCTTCAATATTGCTTTCTTCAGTGAAAAACTCCTCTCATCTGAATCAGGAGAGAAATATGCACAGCTCAAGCACTGCTTACAAGTCCAAAACAGTTCTAAACAAATATGTGCATTTTGATGTTAGAGGACAATGAAGGATGGACTTTTCACTGGGAAGCATTACGATGGAATATGATCCTATATTTTTGCCTTACTGATGGATTTGTTTATTACAAACACATTTTTTTTTTTTACTTCACAAGACATACATTGATGAACTGAAGATGTGTGGATTGCTATAGTGATATTTTAGTCAGCTTTTTGGACTCTCATTCTGACGGCACCCATTCATTCACTGCATTGATTCATTGGTGAGCAAGTGAGGTAACGCTACTTTTTTCAAATCTGTTCCGATGAACAAACTCATCTACATTTTGGATGGCCTGGGGTGAGTAAATCTTCATTTTGAACTATTCCTTTAGGATTAGGTGCCAAGTATTTATTTAGAAAAGGAGTACAGATGTCAGGAAGAAATAAACAAAAGTGTTGAGTAAGACAATGTCTTTCCGTGCTGTAATTGTCCATTTATAGATCGCTAGTCTTGGCTGTACACCAGCAAAGGAAAAAAAAAAAAACATAGATCTAATAGATGGTAAAATCGTCTTCAGCGTAAACTTCAACAATAAACATAAATTTCAGCATGAAGTCCAATTGCGCCAGCATACACCAGCAATAACTTCTAATGGATATTGTTGCTTGCATAATTGGAAAAGCTATTAAAAATAAATGAACAACAATACTTAGTTTGCATAGCGTTATTAGTCAAACATCAATCTCTTTTTCAAGATACAGTAGCTGAGACATGAGTATCCAAAATAGAAAATGAAACTATTGTGAGGTTTATAGCTGAAGAAAAGTGTCATTTAACAGAGAAGTTCACTTCCAGAATGAACATTTCCTGATAATTGACTCACCCCCCTCATGTCTTTCAAGATGTTCTTGTCTTTCTTTCTTCAGTCGCAAGGAAATTAACGTTTTTGAGGAAAACATTTCAGGATTTTTCTCCGTATACTGGACTTCACTGGTGGCCAGTGGGTTGAAGGTCCAAATTGCAGTTTCAATGTAGCTTGCAAAGGTCTCTACATGATCCAAGTCGAGAAATAAGCGCCTTACCTAGCGAAACAATGTAATTTTCTTAAAAAATGTTTTAAATTTAAATACTTTGTAACCATAAATGCTCAGCTTGCACTAGCTCTGCGATGTGTCTTTGCGCATTGTGTAATCATGTTAGAAAAGTCTTGAGCAGTTAGTTCTTCAGCTGTGTATTTTGGTTAAAAAAGGTAGGGTAGGGCGAAAACTCCATCTCATTTTCTCCTCCAACTTCAAGATTGTCCGACATAAGTTTTACCATTTTTGTAAAGAGTCTTTGGCTTTGTAAACACTGGGTCGGTACTTCCACCCATGTCACGCTTGCATGATCATGTATTGCGTGAGGTTGAGCTAGTGCAAGATCAGCATTTGTGGTTTAAAAAATATGTAAATTCATATTTTTCTTAGAAAATGATTAATAGTTTCACTAGATAAGACCCCTATTCTGGGATTGTGTAGAGCCCTTTGAAGCGCCACTGAAACTGCAGTTTGATCCTTCAAACTGTTGGCCACCATTGAAGTCCACTATAGAGAAAAATCCTATAGAATGTTTTCCTCAAAATGTATTTATTTTCAAGTGAAGAAAGAAAGTCATGAACATCTTGGATGATATGGTGGTGAGTAAATTATCAGGAAATTTTCATTTCGGATGTGAACTCCTCCTTTAAGGAATGAAAGAGGTGAACGAAATCAATGCGATTTTCACTCAATAATGATAACCTGCCTTCCATATGTACATAAAAAAAATTTAAAAAATGTTTTGTACAGCAAGTATTTGTGTTATTTGTCTTGCTTCATGAACAAACACACAAATGTTAGAATACAAACTGCGTTTTGCTTTGAGTCGTTTACTGTTTTTGCAGTCAGGTTTTTACATCTAATCTTACACCTTGCCATATCTGAGCCAGAGTGAACCGTGATTCATTCATTAGAGGCTCACAATATATGACCAGAACTCTATGAAAATGCAGTGTGCATTTAAACATTCGCAATATACGAAGCACAAGTGGCACTCTCCTTCCAAGCCAACCTTCTTGATCAGCTTACACTAACTCCACAAATTCAAAATAAAATGCACCGCATGAGCAGTCAATTACTAATAATGACGTCTCTACCTTTCCGAGGTGTTCGAATAATGCCGTCACTAAAGCTACAAATGGATGCCTTTGCGAAGGAAGCTCTTCAGAGCCCGCGATCTGCCAGAAAAGCTTTCATGCTAATAAAGGAGAGTGGAGCGGTGGCGTTCGTTCACTCACTGTAGAAATGAGTCACAGGGCTGTGGTCGGGCTAGCACAGCTAGGTTCTGGCGGTAATGAGGAGCAGCAGAGCCAGCCTATTCCCCGTACATTTTGTTACCGTCAAAGCCCAATTTCTACCTGGAAAAGGAGAGCCAACTTAAAAGGGGCTTCATAAAGACACGACGATATTCCATTACCGCACCCCGTTAGTCAACAGAGCAGAGATGTGGCCAATAATCAGCCGCGCATGTTGTGTCTGTGAAAGCCTGTTTACATGGGGAACAAGGGTCGTCCTTATTGCTTTTAGAAACAGACGTGGACGTTGTTTTAAAAATATGAAGGTTGAAACGTAATCTTTGAGGGTACATTTTTCATCTTTTGTGTTCTGAGTTTTTCATTTCCTGTAAAACACAATATCCTGTCCAAAGGGCAATTATTCAAGCGCCTGCAGGTCTAGCATTCAACACACATAGATGTAAGGAAAATTACCATCTGACGTACCCCAGGTAGGACGTTTAAATCTGGAAATACACACGGATGTAATTATGTATTCATACAATATTTATATTTATAGTTTCAAATATGTCTCAGGGGCTATTCTGGAGAGGACATTTTTACCTGAAGAGTATTAGCATCCAAGCAGCAGTGTTAGGTGAGTGTCTAATTGAGCTCATTTCATCATAATTACTACTTTTTAGGAACAAGAACACCATACACCAGTTTTTAAAGCACTGTGTGACAGGAAGTAAATTGCAGTTGCACACACTTTATGTATTTAATGCTTAATAATTCCAGACTGCAATAAATCCTAATGACTGGAATTGAAGTGCAGAGATTACAGATGATAGCTAGTAGCACGATCATTAATTTTAATAAATGCATTATGGAACTTTTCGTCTCAGCAGCTAAGCATTGTAAATTCAGGGTGAGGAAGCTGCTGATAATATTATGACATCTAAAGAAAGGGTCATCATTTCTTGAGTATTTAAAAGGTGGAGCGTCACCAAACAGTATTGCTGAAATTAGTTTTCAAATGATTCTCCACTGGTCAGACAAATTGTTTTTTTTAGGCACATCAATCTAGAAATGACTTGTTTCTGGATATTAAACACAAGGGAAAATATTTTAATATCATTTAAAATGGCATTTCATCAAATGTATTCTAGAAGGCTTTAACAAATTAGTTTGCATGTGTTTCTCTTTTGGGCGTACATAAAATTACTGTCGCCACTGTATACATTAAAGAGATTTATCCTTGCCGAGTCAGATGAAGACATTTGTCAGATCACGACAGACATTTTAATTGCATTTTAAAGACATGTGAGCTATACACAGAGCAATCTCGCAGAGAAATGACGTAAAGCAATGTTACAACAGTGTGGCTGTGATATTGTCTGCCCTAACATTGCAAAAATGCATTTGTTGCATCCTTTTAGCTACAGACAGACATTTTTATTGTGTTCTGTCGGGTTCCTTGCCATCTCACATAGTGAGACAGACTTAAAAGAGCCTTTCAACGGAAATATCAGGCTGTGAGATGCACTGCCCCTGTATTTAGGATATATTGAGGCAGTGTAGGAATGTTTTATTGTCTTGGCTTGCTGCTTGTTCTCTGAAAGTCATTTTTATTGTTCTACCTTCATTGTCTTTTTTGTCTTTCCTTTCACCTTTTTTATTTAGACTAAATAAAAGAAGTTAAATAATATATATTTATAATTTATATTATTTAATTGTATTTTTATGCAGTTAAATATAATTACATCATTAATTATTAAAAATGTGAAAGTGATATATAATTTAATTCATTTTTTATTCATTTTATCTTTTATGCAGTTAAATATAATTGTGTCATTAAATATTAACTAAATAGGTCTAATTGATTTCATATAATTCATTGTTATATTATGCAATGAATTATAGCATTTTTTAACTCATCATTATACAGTTTATTTGGATAAATCATTTTGATACTAATTCTGACTTTTTGATTACTTTGGCAAATTATCATTCTGGAAAATACAAAAATTATATATACAGTTAAACTGCCTGCTGCTCCTCAGAAAAATCCTTCAGGTCCCACAAATTCAGATTTTTCAGCATTTTTGTGTGTTTTAACTCTTTCCAACAATGACTGTATGCTTTTGAGATCCATCTTTTCACACTGAGGACAACTGGGGGACTGTCAACTATTAAGAAACTATTACAGAAGGTTCAAACGGTCACTAATGCTTCAAAAGAAAAAAACAATGAATTAAGGGGTCAGGGGTGTCAACTTTTGAATGGAATGAGGATGAGTACATTTGTCTTATTTTGCCTAAATATCTTATTTTTACAGAAGATATTTACATGTTCTCTAGAAGACAAAATAAGTTAAATTTACCTTGATCTTCAAATTCAAAAACTTTTCACCCCCCAGCTCTTAATGCATTATGTTTCCTTCTGAAGCATCATTGAGCGTTTGAACCTTTTGTAATAGTTGCATATGAGTCCCTCAGTGGTCCTCAGTGTGAAAAGATGGATCTCAAAATCATAGTCATTGTTGAAAATGGTTCAAATGCACAAAAATATTTAAAACCAAGTAAAAAAAAAAATGGAACCTGAAGGATTTCACTGAAAATCCCTCTTATTTTGGTTAAAAAAAAAAAAATCTGCAAAGTGTATGTAAACTTTTGACCTCAACTGTATCTTTTCTATATTTTCTCTTTTACTAAACACCCAAAAACCTTCATGCAGAGATCATCTGTCATAAATCAGCACTACCTCTGTGCTTTTAAATCTTCCTGCTGAGATCACACTCCTGAATGATTTTGTCTAGATCAAAATGGGCAAAATTTCACATTAATGGCTCATTGTATAACCATTATCTTTATATCCTCTCAACTCAAAGCATGCAAAACAATTCCCACTAGTTCATTTTACTTCTTTTTGTAGCTGTCTGGCGGACACAAAATGGTGTTTTGACAGTGGTGCTGAAAGTTAAGTATGTGTTGACAAGTTCTTCATCAGAGACAGGTCTTGGGCTGACACTAAAGGTGAATGACAGTCTGGAGGTGGAACGGATGTTCTTGCGTAAAGCTGGTGTAAGTGAGTGGCGTCGCAGCTAGGTGTTTTCTACAGAACAGTCATTAAAGCTGTTTAATCGCTGTGGCACCTCCCACTCAACAGATGGCTACAATTCAGGAAATCACGTTATTTCCAAGAATAACCGTAGACTGACGCCGCTCTTGTATTACGTTATCTCTATTAACTTTTGTGGACAAAGTTACTAATTACCCAAGTGAGCCAAAGAATAGACCGCATACACTCAAGTGGTATAACTGAGGCAAAAGTTATTCATTTACATAATTTGATCTTTTATTCAATGCCAAACAGCAGATCTGCTTTATAACAGAGACACACCGCTGGGATCGCAGTAATTCTCAGCTTCACAAAATTTGAACCTGCAACCTTTAGCTTGGCAGCTAGAATCCTTAAAGGAATAGTTCACATAAAAATGAATCTGTTACAAAGTTTGTGGTGAGTAACAAGTTTTTATTAGTTTTATGGTCATTTTATGGTATGTTGTGGAGCTTGACAGTCCAGATCTTCATTCACTTTCACTATATAGAAAAGAGAGGCCAGGATATTCTTCAAAATTCAACACTAGTGTTAGTAATGCAAAGAATCTTGCCATTTTTAGATAGGAAAGCAGTGTAAAATTGCATCAAAATATAGAACCTGATAGATTTAACTGACAATTTCTCATAGTTTCCAAATTTGCACACACATTGGAATGTTTCATGCATCTTTGTAGGCTGGGGATAAACAGATTTTTTCCATTATGTCAAAGTGAGTTTGTCTTTAAAACAAATTGCATTGTAATTCAGGTCCTTACTACAGGAGATTCTCTTTCAGAGCAGGTGATGAGGGATCGCAGACTAGAATGGACCGAATAAATGGAATAATTATATCGACAAAGTGTTGAAGAAACCATGCAGAGGGAAAATGGCAGGGGGAAAGTGTTTCTACCGCTCAATACACAGAGTCTCTCTCACAAACAAAGAGGACACATTACTGCCAGCTAAATTCTGTGTAGTGGACACATAGTCAATCTTTAAAATCCCCTTACTTAGAGTAAATCTCATGAATGACCCAGCTCCCTTGGGGTTTTTCTCTTTTTTTATGGGTCTATCCTGCACCAAGTAAGAGATCAAGAAAGTTTATTTTCCATATCTCAACACCTGTTATGTTGATGTGAGGTGGTGAATCTCACAAAATCTGATGAAAATGTATTTATAAAAGATTATATTTTCCTCATACACTCAAAGGCCAATTTTCTAATATAATCTATTTCAGGAAATTCACATATTTTGTGACACATATGTTAAACATATATTTAATAAAAAAATGAATACAATTAATTATTTTATTTTATATTTTACTCTCGCTATTCTTTGCCATCTTCTTACTTAGAGTAAATTTTATAAATAACCTTTTTTTTATGGGTGTATCCTGCACAAATTAATGTATCAAGAAAGTTTAGCAATTTTCCAGATCTCATTTCAGCTGGTGAATCTCACAAAATCTGTACAATATTTCACACTAAAATATTAATAAAAAATAAAACCTTATGTTTTGTTAATATAATTAGCATTTTATTTTACTTTATTTTGTTTTATTAAATTTATCTCAGTACTTTTTATAGTTGCAGTTGCAAATTATAAAGTCAGAATTGCATGATCTAAAGTTGTAATTGAGTTTTTTCTCACAAATGCGAGTTTGTATCTCCCAATTCTGATTTTTTTTTCTCGTAATTCTGACTTTTTTTTCTCAGAATTGTGAGATGTAAATTCACAATTGTGAATTATAAAATTCAACCCGATCTCATGGCAATTCTTACATATTTTAGGAGGTGGCTAATTTGTACAACCTCACTTGTGCAAAATCTTATGATTTTTACTAAATTTTTACTAAAAAAATACGTACAAATTGGTTGTGAGATAGCGTTGCAAAGTATAATTTTGAGAAGAAAAAAAGACTGATATGTTCTCAGAATTGCGAGTTTATATGTGACAATTCTGACACAATAAAACACAATTGCATGTTATAAATGTCTGAACTGCGAGTTTTATTTGTGTTAAATTTGGTTTTACCGCTCTCACTTTCTCATACTGGTCACTGGAAGTTCAACGTGGCACCTAATGGCAAAGAACTCCCTGAGGATCTATCGTTGCAATTGCGCGTTTTAAAGTCAGAATTGTGTGACATAAAGTCATAAATGTGAGTTCTAAAGTCACAACTGCGAAATAAATACATACCATGCAAATGCGAGTTTATAGCTCTCAATTATGACCTTTTGTCTTGCAATTTATTTTTTAAAGCCCAACCCGATCTCATGGCAATTCGTACATATTTTATGAGGTGGCTAATTTGTACAAATTCGTACAACCTCACTCGTTGAAATGGAAGTTTTGAGCAAGAATTGCGAGTTTATATCTGACAATTCTGACTTTAACGCAATTGCAAATCGTCACAATTGTGAGATATAAACTTGCAATTCTGAGAAATTAAGTCACAATTGCGAGATATAAACATTTGAAGCTGCTCAGAGGACCAATGTGGCGTACTTGCTGCAAGTTTCAGGAGTGACCGCATATATCTGCATAAAAGCATAAATGGGGAATTCTCTCGAAATCTCTGTGTGTCTTTCTTTCTTTCTTTCTTTCTTTCTTTCTTCTTTCTATATACATTTATATATATATATATATATATATATATATATACAGTATCTCGCAGGAGTACACCCCTCACAATTTTGTAAATATTTTATTATATCTTTTTATGTGACAACACTATGGAAATTACACTTTGCTACAATGTAATGTAGTGAGTGTACAGCTTGTATAAGTGTAAATTTGCTGTCCCCTCAAAATAATTCAACACACAGCCATTAATGTCTAAACTGCTGGCCACAAAAGTGAGTACACCCAAGTGAAAATGTATATGTGTGTGTGTGTGTGTGTGTGTGTGTGTGTGTGTGTGTGTATGTAAAATTGACAGTTGAGAGATATAAACTCGCAATTCTGAAAAATAAAAAAACATCAGAATTGGGACTTTATTTTTCCCTACTCACAGTTGCGAGTTTATATCTTGCAATTCTGACTGAATTTCTCACAATTCTGAGAAAAAAGTCACAATTGCGAGTTTGTATCACACAATTCTGAGAAAATAAGTTCTCAAAAGAAAAAAGTTGGAATTGTGACATAAAAAAGTTATTTATTTATATATATATATATATATATATATAGATAGATAGATAGATAGATAGATAGATATACAGTATTTATTTATATATATACAGTAGTCTAGAGGGAAATCTTTTTTAATCTCTTATTTAGCGATAATGTCATTCTGGCCATGGTCTTTTGCCTCTCAGACATCACATAAGGTCACAGCGTTCAGTGTTAAATGCAAATGGGTCTGTGAGTGCCATTGACCTCTTAGCACTACTCAGAGAACAACCTCTCCTTGTACGACACTGAATATTTCACTGGGACCTGCAGAATTGTGCCAGAAGTAAAGCATCCAGTGGGAACACAGCGTCCGTCACCGATTATATGTGACAGTCGTCTTCAGCAATCATAGCTTTCTGGATTCAGATCTTGTTGAAGCAACAATTTCCCAGGATTCCATGTAACGCTCTGTGTGGCTTGAACAGAAATATATGAGGTCTTCATGTCAGACTATTGCTATTGATTTATTGTATAGGTTTATAGACATGAATGTAAGTGAACATAACTGACAGGCATGCAGCCTAATTGATCGGGGGACAGTGGATGACAGGAGAGAGGGAAATGCCATAGCTGAAGAAGGAAGAAAAACGCACAGAAGAGTTCGATTCTCTGTGAAGAGCTCCAGCCAGACCAATGAAGAGGTGTATTGATCAAGTCTATTGTCTGCAACATCTTGGCAGGATAAATCATTTCTTATTCAGCCCACCTGAAAAGAGAGACTTTACAGCATTGTAGAGCATCATAGGTGTGCTTACAATGTGCTGTTCAAAAAGAAGGCAAGTGAACTATGGCACCTACTAAGACACCTCATTTTTTTAGGGAAAATTATAAGGCAGTATCACATAAAAATTCAAGAAAAACATTACAAAGAGCTCTGAGTAAAAAGAAATCCAAGATGGCAAGAAAGTATATATATATATATAATTATTATTTTTTTTTTATTTACTTACTTCACTACACCATCATCATCACTAAAAATGAATAATAATAAAAACAATAATCATTCAAAAATAAATAATAAGAATAATAAATTATTATTATTATTTTGATTATTATTTTTTTATTTTAATTTTATCTTTTTTGTTTATTTTATTATTATTATTATTATTATTATTATTTTAAAAAACACTATATATGTGTGTGTGTGTGTGTGTGTGTGTGTGTGTGTGTGTGTGTATTTCATCTCAAAATAAAATTATTAATAATAATTTATAGCATAATAATAGAATAATAATAACAATTTATTTAAAAAAAAAAACATTAATTACAACAACATCATTAATACCAACTCTTCTTCTGAATAATATTAATAATGCACCTATTTTTAGATAATAGACATACATATACGTCTTATTGATTGATTGATTGATTGATTGTTTTTCTGAAACAAATTTGACCCAAATGTTTATCCAAAAATCATTTTTATTTTAAAAACAACAACAATAATACAAATACTTATTCTTCTTAATAACAGTAAAACGTAAATAAATAAATAAATATATATATATATATATATATATATATATATATATATATAATGTATTATATACGTCTTTTTATTTATTTATTTATTACATATGGCTGTTATTTTGACCTAAAATTGTATTTGTATTGTATTTGTGTGGCATTGATTTGATACCTATGTATAAATTCTTCAAAATCTGTCATTTATAAGGCTGTCTTGAAAGGCATCCGCCCATGTAGGGAGTAGGCAGAAAGACGGCTCACTAGATTTGGAAACAAGTGTTTTTTTTGTTTTGTTTTTCAGAACTGAAACCAGCATTTCACCATGGCAACCCTGATAGTTGAGTCAGAGTCAAATAACTGCCTCGACTCGTGAGTCTCTCTGGATCATTCTTTATTCTCAGTCATAAGAGCTATTTTGCATCGTTTTTGTTTTCAGTAACCTGTGAGTCACTGACTGTAAGAGATGAGGCATTCTTTAGCACCCTCAGCATTCTCCTCTTCAGAACATTTCCATACGTGAGAGGTGTTCACATATGTGCCTCTATCATCATGATGCTCAACATCTGAAATAATGTGGCCATGAATGCCTCTTAGGTAGGCTCTCCACACAACCCACACAGAGGTCACTCCACTATTCCTCCTTTATCTTCTGCTTTACACCAGGCTTAAACTTCCCAGACAGTTCCTCCCATTGTGTTAACTGGACATATTACAGTAGACTTTCCTCAAGGGCTTTTTTATTCAACAGGCATATGGCGTCATTTTACTGTCATTAATAGCCGAGCGCACAACTAATGCCGGCGCGCGCAGTAAATCACTTCCGCGAGAGGAAAACAGATCTACACGCGAGGAAACAGGAGCTCGCGAGCTCATTTTAAACCCGCGCGCGCGCGTGACATCTTCTCTGCGCAAAAATCAAGCCCTCACGTGCTCGGGCACAGCTCGCATCATCATCATTCCCCACACTCTCGAGCTCGATCTTCTATTCCGCTCGCGCGAACACTTTTCTTTTTGTCAGTCGTGGGGCGGGGCTTACTTTAATATAATGTACAGATTTAAATTGTACTAATATATAATAAATTAATACATGATAAAATATAAATGCATAGATTTTATAAAATTTAAGCTTTATTTAGATTTTTATTTAAAGCCAAAATAAATAAAAATCTATTTTAAATAAATGCTGTTCTTTTCAACTTTTTGTTAAAGAATCCTGAAAACAAACAAACAAAAAAAAAACAAAAAAAAAAACAGGTTTCAACAAAATATCAAGCAGCACAATAGTTTCCAACATTGATAATAAATCAGCATATTAGAATGATTTCTGAAGGTAATTGTAATTTCTTTTTGTCAGTCGTAGGGCGGGGCTTAATTTAATATAATGTACAGATTTAAATTATACTAATATACAATAAATTAATACATTATATATAAATGCATAGATTTTATAAAACTTAAACTTTATTTAGATTTTTATTTAATGCCAAAATACATTTTATTTATTTATTTTTTATTATTATTTAACAATATTTATAAAGGTACTTATATATGTGTGTGTGTAAGTGTGTATTTTAAACACAATACATTAAAAATATATTTTAAACAAATATCTTATTTTAGCAATAAATAAGAACGTTAAAAGTTAAAATGTTATAAAATATATGCATTTGCATTAAAATTATACATATATATATATATATATATATATATATATAATTTAACGTAACACTGCTGCTCAAGTTTGAGATGAGTATGATTTTTAATGGTTTTTAAAGACGTTTCTTAGGCTGCATTTATTTGATCAAAATATAAAAACTAATATTGTGAAATATCATCATTACTCAGAAATTACAATTACCTTCAGAAATCATTCTAATATGCTGATTTATTATCAATGTTGGAAACTATTTTGCTGCTTGATATTTTGTTGAAACCTGTTTTTTTTTGTTTGTTTGTTTGTTTGTTTGTTTGTTTGTTTGTTTTTTTCAGGATTCTTTAACAAAAAGTTGAAAAGAACAGCATTTATTTAAAATAGATTTTTATTTATTTTAGCTTTAAATAAAAATCTAAATAAAGCTTAAGTTTTATCAAATCTATGCATTTATATTTTATCATGTTTTAATTTATTATATATTAGTACAATTTAAATCTGTACATTATATTAAAGTAAGCCCCGCCCCACGACTGACAAAAAGAAAAGTGTTCGCGCGAGCGGAATAGAAGATCGAGCGCGAGAGTGTGGGGAATGATGACGCGCGGGCTGCGAGCTGTGTCCGAGCACGTGAGGGCTTGATTTTTGCGCAGAGAAGATGTCACGCGCGCGGGCGGGTTTAAAATGAGCTCGCGAGCTCCTGTTTCCTCGCGTGTAGATCTGTTTTCCTCTCGCGGAAGTGATTTACTGCGCGCGCCGCCATTAGTTGTGCGCTCGGCTATTAATGACAGTAAAATGACGCCATACCGGCAGATCTGTTGAACGCATTTCAAATAATTTTAAGTTCTTTCTGAAATTCTTGAATAATAATATATCCATATATAAAAAATACTTCTTCTGTACATCACATGGAAACACCCATAGGTGGCGACAAATGACTACTTTTTAATTTGATTCGTTCAAAAACGAATCAAGTTCTTGTCAAGTTCATTCAGGAACGAAACATAAATGAGTCATTGAATCATTCACTCAAATGATTTTAAAAATGAATCAAGTTCTTGTCAAGTTCATTCAGGAATGAAACATAAATGAGTCATTGATTCACTCAAGTGATTTCAAAAACGAATCGAGTTCTTGTCAAGTTCATTCAGGAACGAAACATACATGAGTCATTGAATCATTCACTCAAATGAGTCATTCAAAAACACGTGTTCATACAGGAATGAAGGCCGCTTTGTTTAGCTTAGACACTGGGTAAATTGCAAATGATGCAAGTTATCTGTATCTGCAAGATTGAGAGAGTATATTTTAAGGAGTGTTAATTACGTTTTGAGGCAATTTATGTTCGTTAATGACAGCTGAATCCCAGAAGGAGAGTGGAATGAAATGCTGCTCCAGAGATTTAACACAGTCTAGGAAGCTACAATTCTGCAATATAGTAAGTGAAATGTTTGGTCCTGGTCGCTGTGCCAGTAATAAATGCTGTGTTTTTTGTTGTTGTTGTTGTTGTTGTTGTTGTTGTTGTTGTTGTTGTTGTTGTTGTTGTTGTTTTTAGATGGAAGGCTTTGTTTCATTTGTAAATTAAATTATAAATTTAGTTTAAATATCATTTTGGTAAAGTAAGTGACAAACGTGGCACATTTGGTTTCTATTTTGAATGTGCGCATTAAGAGATATACAGATAGTTATTTGATCCTAGACCTGTTTCGTAAGAATTGAAACAACGTTATTTTGTAGAAAGTTGTACAATTGTTATAGAGTTTGGGACAACATGAGGATCTGTAGATAATGACATAATTGTCATTTTTGAGCAAAGTATGCCCTCAGCCAGACAATGACATAATTGTAATTTTTGAGAGCACTATTCTCTCAACCAGATATTTCTATGTCTCTTCAAAAAGAAAACATATTCACGTAATACTCCATAGGCCTTCGTTAAACGAAGTAATTATTATTTTTATTTATTTATTTGTTCTCCTCTTAAACCTTTTTTTTTAGCCTTCTTTGTTTTTCCTCTGCTATTTCACTTTTTCATGCAGGCTGTTTTCGGTTGGCATTTCTGCAGTGCTGCATGAGGAGGATAGGACATTGTAACTGCCTCAGGCTCTGTCAAATAAATCATGTTGTAGCAATTAAACTGCTCTTCGCTTCCCCAGATACCTGGAGAGAGCAGGCTGGAGTGACTCAATGCACTTTTAACTTAGGAAACACCCTATTTAAATAAATAAATAAATAAACAAATAACAAAAAGAAAGTGGGTGCTTTAAGGCTTTAAGCGGTTAAAACGAGCAAAGAGAAAAACATTAATAATTCAGAGACTCAGAACTGTGTGTATTTTCTAATTTGACCAAAAAATGTTATTGAACACAATATGAACCCATATATCCTAATCTAAACTCTTATGATGTCTTACAATTTCTGTAGCCCTCATACTGGAAAACACTATTACATCTGTTTTATCACCTGTTCTTACCAGTGGCATCTTTATTTTTTGGTTATACACAATCATTTGCCAAGTTCAATGTAGTGTATTGTGGTAAACTACAGTTGAGGTCAAAAGTTTACATACACCTTTCGTGTTATTTATTTTCAGTACTGCGCTGAATAAGATATTTCACATAAAAGACATTTACATATAGTCCACAAGAGAATATATGGAGATAATAATAGTTGAATTTACTGTTCAAAAGTTTTTGGTTTTCCAGTATTTTTGTGTATTTCAGCCCCTTCCAACAATGGATCTATGATTTTGAGATGCATCATGAAGGACTCATATGCAACTATTACAGAAGGTTCAAAAGCACACTGATGTTTCAGAAGGAGCCGGGGGGTAAAATATTTTTTTTCATTTGAAGACCAGGGTAAATTTAACTTCTTTTGTCTTCTGGGAAGCATGTACGTGAATTCTGTAATTTCTGAAGGGCAGTACTAAATAAAAAAATTAAAAAATGGTATTTTGGAAAAATATGAAAAATGTACATCTTCATTCTGTTCAGATGTTTACACCGCTGGCTCGTAATGCATTGTGTTTCCTTCTGAAGCATCAGTAAGTGTTTGAAAAACACTTTTACCTTTTATAAAAGTTGCATATGAGTCCCTCAGTTGTCCTCAGTGTGAAGAGATTAACCTCAAAATCATATAGTCATTGTTAAAAATAATGCTGAAAATACAAAAAAAATTGTAAGACATGAAGGACTTTTCTGAAGAACAACAGGCAGTTGAACTGTTCAGGACAAACAAGGGACTCATGAACAACTATCAGTAAATGACATAAAAAAACACACAGCTGTGGATCATCCAGGTAACAACACAGTATTAAGAATCAAGTGTATGTAAATTTTCGAAAGGGGTTTTTTTTTTTTTTTTTTTTTTAACTATTATTTTCTCTTGTGGACTATATATAAATGTCTTTTATGTGAAATATCTTATTCAGGTCAATACTCAGTCTCAAGCTCTTGTTTTTAAGCAAAGAGACAGATTTATCTTATGCAAAAATAAAAAGAAATGAATATCACTGTGCAGAAGGATGAGCAGTGTTTCCTATTTAAAAAGCTTCTGTCTAGCATTTCCCAATTCATCCTTCATCCTCATTTGCTATTGTTTAGGATGTGAATGAAGATGAATGTGTTGATTATAGCACTAAAATGCTGTGCATTAAGTGGCAAAATAGAGAATAACAAGAAAAGAACGCACGTCTTAGTACAACAATGCAGTTCATAAGGGCTGTATTTCGGCATTTAAAATTGCGGTATAGCTAAATAGCAAAATGCTCAGTGCATCTTCACTTTGAGAGGTAGAATCTGACATATTGCACATCTTTCCATCATATTTGTTGAATTTTCAGGGAAGTTTTGACAAACGATTTGATGTGAGTGAACAGGAACAGACGGATTGGCTAGTATTTATCGGACTGTTTTTGAGTACATCCACCGGAATGAAAAGCAGTGACAGAGAGAAAGGTTTTGGGTGAGATAAATCCGTCAATCTCCGCCGTTCGCTCATTCTGGGTTGCAGGAGTTTTTAGGGATTATTTGCCCGACTCTGCAGTTAAAGTCTCCGATACTATCTGACTCCTTCCCCAAAGTCAATTTGTCATGAAGTATCACAGAAGCACTCCCAAAGAACGGGATAAAAGATTTATAAAGGCTGTCACAGTATCTAATGGCACTGGTTAACGTGAAACCTTCAGTTTTCTCCCAAGCGCAAACCAGAGAAAGTCCCCAGAGGGAAGATGCCTTCTGGACCATCTGCTGTGTGGTTAACACTATAAACTGGACGCTGCGGAAGGGAGCAGCAAAGTTCAGTCTCAATCAAAAGGGTCTGATCAAAACTGGCCTGATTGCTTAGATCTACCAAAGCACTGTAACCTTTTTATTGACCTTTCTGTAGCTTTCATCCCCCTTACTGGATTCATTTACAAAGGCTTCAAAGATCCCAAAGATACAATACGAAGACAAGTATCCCATGCTTTTATTTTCCTGTTTTGGATGTTTGATCATTTTGCACTCAGATCAATATACTATTTTTATTTGTGTGTGTGCGTGTGTATGTGCGTATATATATATATATATATATATATATATATATATATATATATATATATATATATATATATATATATATATATATATATATATATAATATGTGTGTGTGTGTGTATGTGGGATGTTCCACAGAATTGCACCACAACCAAAAAGCACAGTTAGTAGGCAATTCATTTCAAAGAAAAATTAATTTCTAAGATTCAAATCTTAGATATTTACAAAGATCCTTCTATTGTCTATTGAAACTCACAATAATATTTAAAATATCAGTAAGCTTAATATATAAAATCATCATTTAATGCGGAATGTCACAGAATTTGTCAAAATTTAAAAGAATGAATCAAATGTATGTCATCAAATTAAAGCTGCAGTCCGTAACTTTGTTGGTTAAAAATTATACAAAATACATTTCTGAGCAAGTTCAAAACTATCGCCTTACTTTAGCCAGTTTCACAACAGTTAGCTTATAATAATGTTTTTTAATAATGTTGGTACAGGTAGGTTTTCACGGGAAAATGAGCATTCCACTGCGTCATTACGTTACGTCTGTAATACGTCTGCGTCCCGGGTAGTAACATAATCGCATGTGAGAATGCTGCAGGTGCCGGATCGTTTATAGACTTTTCTCACAGCGGCTGAAATAATTGAACTTATTTTTTTGGTTGGGGTTGTAATCCAAAACGTTTGTGTTTATGAAACACAAGTGACTGAAATTTGTTTACTCCGGTTTTAAATATGCATCTGTTTGCAGATAGCCTACGTGGGATTACACAAGTTTTGAGAGAACACCGGTCCTAAGGAAGAATGATTTCCTTTGTCGGCTAAAAGAATTTCTTGATATGAAATTCGAATTTTATGTCAATCAGAGATTAGATTGTACAGAAACACTAATACACAATACATACACATAGTTACGCAATGCTGATGTTGTTAACATGAACAATTTGAGAACAGTATAACAGTAATAATATCTTGCTAGTTTGATGTGATGTGAGATAACGGATCATTAGATTTAAACACCTGTAGCGTTTTTCCTCAGTTGGTCATAACAAAAGTTTTAGACTTGCTACTTACTCTTAGATGACAATATCCGATGAAAATTCTTTTTTGGGCCATATATTTGAATCTGTTAATCTTTGATTCCTAAATACAGTGAAAATCCACAAAGGTGCAGTGACTGACAGCTACCAAAACATTAGATTTATCCACGCTGGAGCACAACCCACGCATGGAAGATAATTCCGCAATTAACTGCAATTGCAGGTTTTCAGACAGAGATGGCAACAAAAAAGGAAAACTTACAGATTGCAGCTTTAAATCAAATCGCGATATGAACTAGAATTTGTAAATATTAAGCTGCAAAAAAGTCTATTTAAATATGAATCCTGGATGTTTCCCGTGTCTGTGTGTTTATGAATGGCGCAGACGCGCGGTTTTGTTTACTACACATTATGACGCATACGTGACGCTCGTGGTGATTTCAACATCTGGCGTCTCAATAAATAAGGACATAAATCAGGGTTGCCAGGTTTTCACAACAAAACCCGCAGAACTGGTACTCAAAACTAGCCCAAAAGTAGCCCAATCGCGTTTCGAGGGGGTAAAATACACATTTTCTGGTGGGGTTCCTCTGGTAAAATTAGCATTCCAGGGCCTACATATTACGTTATTGGGGTCGCTTCAACCCGCGGACATGAAAGACAACCCAAGGCACCGGTATGAAAGTAGCCCAATTCCGCGGGAAAACCACGGACTTGGCAACACTGACATAAATACATGAACAACATCTCCAGAACTGCTCTTGAGAGTCACTTCATTCGCATTTGACCATTCCATTTGAGTAAAATTTGTTAGCTTCCGGCCACAGCTGTATCCAGTCTAGTCACAACAAGCGTCAGTTACAGGTATTCAAAAGTTCGGTTTAACTTAAAGATGAAAGAAATATATTTTTAATATTTAGAATGTACGTAATACTACTACTACTGTTGAAAAATTAATAAAACTTTCTTTTTTAAATAAATAATTACACAATATTTATTTAATGGTTTAATTTTAAGAGTAAATCCCCTATACTTGCCAAAAATAAAATTTGTTTAATTTTCATTAATTAAAAGATGAATAATTTTTTTTTATGCCTTTTGTTAATATAAATAATAATATTTAGACATGCTAAAACCAGAATTTGGTAACAATAAAATACAATAAAGGGAGTCCAGAAAAATTACATGGAAAACAACAGAATCCAGAAAAATTAAAATGAAAAAAAAAATGGAATTTGGGAAAAAAAAAAAAAAAAAAAAACGAATTTGTGAAAAAATTAAATGGATTTCATAGGGCCCTACCCTAACCCCTAAAATTATGAAAATGATATCGAAATAATTTTTGCATTTTATTCCACTGTTTTGTACAAAAGTTAAGTAAAAAAAAAAAAAAGTATATTTTCTTTATAAATAATGAAAAGTTATGTCCTGCATTTTCATGTCACTACCGAAACAGTGTAGGTTTTAGTTCACTGGCTGAGACTGAATTTAACTAACACCACTACATTTATGATCAGGAAATATTTATGTGTCACTCACTCTCATAGCTACACTGTGTGAGTAGATACATGTAGGTCCCATCATTTTGAGGTAAATGTCTTCAAAAGTCTGAAAAATCTGTATAAGGAACGTCACTAATGAACTATAGTAAACTCTATTATTAAACACTTTTTGGGGAGTTATTCCATAGCGTTTATTTTTTATATGTGCGCAACTGCTCAGAATTGTGCTAGCTAACCATGTGCTGATTAGCATCTAAATTGTCACTACCAAAACAGTCACGACCGTAACAAGTCATCATTGTTTCGGTAGTGACAAAAGGAAACACATTATCCTTTATTTAGGGAAATAAACTAAATTTTAATACAGTTATCCCATGTTTCGGGTTGTAACTACACATTTTCGGTAGTGACAATAATGTTTTGGTAGCGACCACATTTTAAGTCGTATAATAAAACATTACAAAAAAAAAATTGCATGTTTTGTCAAAAATAAAGTATACTGAATTATCAACTAAGATGTTATGATAGTGTTTGGTTCAATGAATATTCAAACTAATTACTCCTTTACTTTGAAATCAGTATTAGGGCTGCACGATTAATCGAAGGTAATTGTCATGCGCATGTTGTCGGTGAAGCCCGTTGCGTAATCAGCAGTAAATCTCCAGCACCTGTGTTCAGGTGGAGCAGCATGTACTACACAGAGCCGTACTCCACAGAAAAGATACGCTGAATCGCGTTCATTATCGCAAACGATTTAATCGGGCGATTATGAAATCGAAAGAAATCGTTTGCGATGAGGACGGCTGTTTGCGTAGCTTCTCAGTGAACTACGGCTCTGTTTAGACATGTTGCTACACCTGAAATCATGTGAAATATCACATTTAATAACGTTTTTACTTCAAACTCACTTTATAATATACTATTTATATCAGTCGAGTGTTTGAAATAAATCTTTCTGTGAGATAGTACAGCTATTTACACAGAATAAAGCACAAATAGTATTCTAAGCAGTGATAAAGGCATTGCATTATTATATACTGCATTATAAGGAAAATTATAATGAGAAAAAGTCAGATAAACCATATATTGTTGTAGTCGTGGGTTTATTAGTCACGTTGAATCAATGACAGCAGTTAAATCTTGTTTATTCAGCTGCAGCGATAGCAAAGATGCATTTCTATTTCTCTTCTTCTGGCGTATTTTGAGTTTCCGCGTGAGAATGAGAGCGCCCTCTGGCCTTCGGATGAAGATTTACTAAACACAGAACAGTGCTTTTCTAAAAGATACGCATGACAATCGCAGCTTTCGATTAATCCCGATTGCGATTTCACTTCGATTAAACGTGCAGCCCTAATCAGTATGATCATCTTTTTGCCTTTTGCAAAAAAAAAAAAAAAAAAATACAACAAATCTCATAAATCACACTTGAAATATTATTAAAATTCTGATTGTTATTGATTTACCTCTGAAATCTTTTGAATAAAATAGCAAAAAAAAAAAAAAAATTAGAAGGTAGATGTAAGCAAAATCGTATTAAATATTATATATTACTGTGACAAATTTGGGAAGAGGACAAATATTCCAAAACTTTCTGAAAAAATAATGAGAATTAACTGCACAATTACTAGAAATGTGTATCATGGATATTATGATGAGCTTTATGGCTTTATGGCAACATCTAACAAGCAAAGCTTTATGGCAACATCTCACAAGCAAAGAGCCAGTTAGATGTTATTAGATTCATTGTCATTACATAAAAATGTGAACTGAGACCTGACATAACTACAAGAGCCCGCTTTTGATTTTGCACAAACTCATCACAGGAATAATCCGTTACAATTATTGAGCAAGACAAAATGCGACTCAGCCACTTCATATGAAAACGCACACAAACAGACCATGCGTATCATAGAGGCTGCCACTGAAAATACACAAGACAATAATGAAAAGCGCAGCCCTGACAGAAACAGAATAAAGTCAACATACACAGAAAATTGGATTTTGCTTTGCTTTATTATAAATGCATTTGGAGATTGAATGCTGTCATTCATTTTTAATTTTGTATTAACTCTTGTTACTCATGGATGCTTCATTAACCGTTCAAGTAAACACTGGGATGTATTCTGCATGAAGCGTGATATAGTCCTGTGATGATTGCTTCTCTGTCGTCTCGCCTAGGCTTGTCTGACCGACACATGTATTGAATATTAAAGAAATAGTTCACTCAGAATTTTCATTCTTGTCATCATTTACTCATCCATGTGTCGTTTCAAACCCATATGACTTTCTTTCTTTCACAGAATACAAAAGAGCGCTTTTTATGGTTCTTTTGTATCCTTTTTGATGCTTGAAAGCTTCACTTTCCATTCTTTGTAATTGCATGGAAAAGAGCGACGAACTACATTCTCCAAAATGTCACCTTTTGTGTTGTATTGAAGTGAGGAAGTCGAGTTAGGAGGCTAGCCTTTTTTTCTGTGCATTTGTGGTTGTTGTCTCTTCTAGTTAGTTCATATTAACTGTTGTCTGAGTATTGAATAAATGACTAATGTTTCTCAAAAACCTCCCACTTAGGTGAAATGTCTTGAAGAAAAGGGAGCTTAACAATAGAATGAGGTTCCAAGCAGATATTGAATAAAAGTGCTCATTAAAAGTTATAGTTTTGATACCAGCAAACCTGTTTGCCATGTTTTTGACACTGACAATGATAAATGCTCTGTGGAAATTGGCTTCCACATTTTTAGCTCAATAGCACCATCAGTGGTAAGACTGTGTGTTTCAGTAAGAGACTCCTCTGCAAGAGGAGACTTTTACACTTGGTCAGTAATGACTAATAGATATCCTTCACTATATTTCTACACATAAGACTTATAAAAATGTAGTAGTTTTTTTTTTTTTTTTTGAGCATTTATAATAATATTACATAGAAAATTATGACATACACTACCAGTCAAAAGTTTGGACACACCCTCTCATTTAATGTTTTTTAAAGAAGTTTCTTATGCTTATCAAGGCAGTTTTCACTTGATCAAAAATGCAGAAAAAAATGTAATGTGAAATATTATTACGTTGTAAATCAATGTGTTTCTATGTTAATATACATTAAAATTTAATTTAAAACTGTAATTTAAAGTTGAATTTCCAGAATCATTACTCCAGTCTTCAGTGTCACATGATCCTTCAAAAATCATTCTATTATGCTGATTTCTTATCAGTGCTGGAAACAGTTGCGCCCTTAATATTTTTTTCGGAACCTGTGATATTTTTTTTTCAGTATTTTTTAATCAATAAAAGGTTAAAAAAGAACAGCATTTATTTAAAATAGAAAGGTTTTCTAACAAAATACACTACTGTTCAAAAGTTTGGGGTCAGTAAATTTTTCTTCTTTTTTTTTTTTTTTTTTTTTTTTGAAAGAAATTAATACTTTTATTCACCAACGATGTGTTAAATTAATAAAAAGTGATAGCATAGATTGACATTGTTAGAAAAGATTTATATTTTGAATAAATGCTGTTCTTTTTAACTTGTTATTCATCAAAGAATCCTGAAAAAAGAATCACAGGTTGCAAAAAAATATTTGGCAGCACTGTTTTTAACATTGATAATTCTAATAATAATTCAGCATATTAGAATGATTTCTGAAGGATTACGTGAGACACTTAAGACTAGAGTAACAGCTGATGAAAATTCATCTTTGCATCACAGGAATAAATTATATTGTAAAGTATATTAAAATAAAAAACATTATTGTATATTGTAATAACATTTTACAATATTACAGTTTTTTCTGTATTTTTGATCAAATAAATGCAGCTTTGATGAGCAGAAGAGACTTCTTTAAAAAAAACATTAAATGAGAGGGTGTGTCAAAACTTTTGACTGGCAGTGTATCCTAGCATTGTATAGTATTATGCAGTATTGATTAACCCTTTTACTGTCACTGTCCCATCACCAGGACGCCTACGTTTACTTCACCATTTTTCAAATAAATCCTAATCTAATCATAACAAACTATATCTCGTTGGAAAGGTCTAAGACTCCTAAATTTATATTTTACCACTGTTTTGTTACAAATTATATAGGAAAAGTAATGGATTAATTTATGACAAGAATGCACCTCAAAAAATTTACTTCATAACAGGAGTTCAGACCTTTTTCACAAAAAGACTTTCTTTGTTGCCTTTTTTTCTATCACGCTTTAGAAATCATAAGAAATTATATATCACTTGAAGACTTAAAATTTCTAAATTCATCCTTTGGAAACCATTTTAAAATCAGACATTGCATTATCATGGAAATTGTACATGAAAATCATATTACAAAATGTTTTTGTTCATGAATTATAAAAAATTACATTTGGATAGTGCATTTTCATGTCTGTGTTCACAATATGGAGTGACAGTTAAAGGGTTAAATTAAAAAATGATATTTTTGAATTGAGCTACTGTAAAACATAAAATTACTTGAAAATTTAACATTTCAGAAATATACTTTCATATCTGCTGTGGGGACAAAATACTGCTTCTAAATGAGCGCACAGAAACACAGAAACATGCTATGCCAAAATCTCCTGTAGAGCTGTGCTCCTAAATTAATTTAAATGAATTTATGATGTGATGGAGATGTTATCTCAATTCTTGAAAGTTTGTGAGGTGACTCTGCTGACTTTTATGCACATAAAAACACTAAGTCACTTGTATTCCCTTTATTGCTTTCAGCCTGCCTGCATATGAGCACATATCAGGCCTTAATTGCCCTCACTAAAATCTGCATAGCATTGTCTGGTGTAAAATACAGCCTAAAATGGTGTAGTAATTTGGCCAGGGGGAGCAATATAGCTCCCTGTTTCCATGGTACTGATGTGATTTTAATCACCAGACCTCAGTCTATTGTGGCCAAGTGTTCTAGAGGCGTCTCTGCCCTGGAGGAGCCCTTTCCATCATCAATGACTGAGACCAAACTGCCTCGCCCTGCCAGCAAGTTACGAGCAGAGCAGGTGCGGGTGTAAAGCCTGACTTGTTACTTTCACGGTTATACGGCACCTGTGTAGAGGTTGTTGCCAAGGTCAGTCCATTTTGCCTTGTAGTTCTGACTCATGTTAACAGATGTTGATTTAAAATGAACCTTGAGAATGTGTGAATGTATTTTGATTATCTAGGCAAGCGGCGTTCGGAGGTCTTTACACAGCATTGGCATAATTACAGAACTCAATCATGTGCATATTTCTAAATAATGCTACCAAAAAATCTGTAAAGATGCACTCAGGTGTTTTACACATGAAAAAAGAATAGTATTTTGGAGAATATGTTTATGAGATGAAGAATCCAGGCATTTCAGACCCTCATAATGACTAGCCATGCTTTAAAAATTCAAACTAATACACACAAAATTACAACAAACTGGCGTTTCTCAGAGAACATCAACTTGTTTTGCACACTGGTTAGCATGTTTCTTATTCCGAACCAGAATGATGTATGCTAACTGTTCTCACATGTCTGTTAACTGTTCTACACAACCTACAGTACAACCAGTTTGTTTCAATTCCAAACAAATGACTCTTATGAGCCTGTTGTTTTAATTGGGAATCAAGAAGAAACACTGCAGTCAGAACCATCTGTAAAAAACAGATAATATCCTGGCAGAAAGTTATAAGGCAATGCAAAGTGTAATTCAAAGTATGTGTACATTGTGAAAAATCAATACTGAAAATTCCTTCCCACTGGGCCATGTTTTACAAATGTTAATTAGTGTACAGCTAAGATACAGTAATACAAACAAAAATAACTCTTATGAGCACAACCAGTGTACTGATTCCAGAATGAATGACTCTGAGTCAATTCAAATTTATGAATCACACATCCATTAGTTTTAATGAATCTGTTTATCTTTATTTAATTAAACGCCGCTTTCAAGTACATTTGTATTTACTGATTGATTGGTTGTTCTTATGATTAAGTATATTCAGAAATACACATTATGTGGTTTGTCAGTGGTATTTAATGAAAATACACAACCAGTTTTTAAAGTCTCTTCTGCTCACCAAACCTGCATTTATTTGATCCAAAGTACAGCAAAAACAGTAACACATAAATAAAAATGTATACTATTTAAAATAAAATTAAAAATGTTTTCTATTTGAATATAATTTAAAATGCCATGTATTCCTGTGATTTCAAAGCAGACTTTTTAGCATCAGTACTCCAGTCACATGATCCTTCAGAAATCATTCTTGTATTCTGAATTGCTGCTAAAAAACAAAAACAAAAAAAACATTTATCATTATTATTATTGTTGAAAACAGCTGAGTAGAATTTCAGGTTTCTTTGAATAGAAAGTTCAGAAAAACAGCATTCTGAAATAGAAATCTTTTGTAACATTATAAATGTCTTTATTATCACTTTTGATCAATTAAAAGCATTCAAAACATTTAAGCTTTTGAATGTATAGTGTATAATGTTACATAAGCTTTTTATTTCCGATAAATTCTGTAAGGGACAGCATTTATGTTACTTGAACATCATATCAGCAGATTAGAATGATTTCTGAAGGATCGTGTGACACTGAAGACTGGAGTAATGATGCTGAACATTTAGCTTTGATCACAGGAATACATTACATTTTGAAATATATTCAAATAGAAAGCAGTTACTTTAAATAGTAAAACTATTTCTCAGTATTGCTGCTTTTGCTGTATTTTGGATCAAATAGTTGTAGGTGAGCAGAAGAGACTTCTTTAAAAAACATTACAAATCTTACTGTTTAGAAACTTTTGACTGGCAGTGTGCATTTATGAAATGTGTTACCACATTTTTTGTTTAGTATTTTTGGTCACCGCTAATTATTGGATTGCATGTGTTGCCTCTAAACAGCCTAATTTTAAGTGTAAACAGACTGTTTTAATTGTTTCAAACCAATTTATTATTGAAACTGTCATTTGGCAATGAATGAAATTGCATTTCCCCCCAAATATTTATTCACTGAAAGTACTACAGTTGTTCATGGAATTCTTAAGGAACCGGAAAAGCTTAGATGAATTGAAATCGTTGAAATCAAATATTAGAGAAGCTGATATATTTGTTTTGAAAGGCAAAATAAATATTTTGTTTATCTTTAAGTAGGGCTGGGCGATATGACCAAAAAATTATCACGATAATTTTTTTTCATATCAGTCGATAAGGATAATTATCACGATAGATGTCTAAGTTTAAGAAGTTCTAAGAAGTTTAAAGGCAGATTTTTGCCACAATGTAAAAACCAGACAGTTAAATGTGGCTTTAAAATATTGTTTATGGTCAGAACATGACAAACACTTTGTTTTTTCTTTTTCCAGTCATTTTTCCTTAAAGGAACACACCACTTTTTTGAAAATAGGCTAATTTTCCAACTAACCCAGAGGTAAACGGATGAGTTTTACCATTTTCGAAGCCATTTAGCCAATCTCCGGGTCTGACGGTTGCACTTTTAGCATAGCTTAGCATAAATCATTGAATCTGATTAGATAATTAACATCTCTCTCAAAAATGACCAAAGAGTTTCAGTATTTTTCCTATTTAAAACTTGACTCTTCTGTAGTTACATCGTGTAGTAAGACCAACAGAAAATTAAAAGTTGTGATTTTCTAGGCTTAATCTGTTTAACTCTAGGGGAGTTGGAAAATGAGCCTATTTAAAAAAAAAAGTGGAGTATTCTTTTAACAAAATAAGTATCTTAATAGAAAAAAATATTAATTTCTTAGTTCTGTTTTAATGAGTAATGAGTGAATTTAAGAAACAGGTTTATGTTACCTGATAATATTATTAATAATAATAATAAAAACATTTAGTCTCTTAAAAATACATAATTTGGTAGTAGCTTGATTTAGAATGCATATTCATTATCAAAATCAGTAATATCTGTAAAAATCTTGTTTTTATGTGGTGAAATATAATTATTCTGACAGAATCATTTTTTAATTAACCATTTCTCTCCCATAGTATTATGATAATAACAGTTAAAACCACAAAAATAGCACCTCAATACCATGGTAAAAATGTAATATGATTCCAACGTATTTTTATGAAAAACAGTAGTCTAAATACATTTAGTATAAATGCATAAACGCTATAGCTTAATCATAAAAAATACTGTAATTATATCCCATTACTCCTCCTTCAATACATTTAATACATGTCTATATTAATAATATAATGCAATTCAGCACAAATTGCTGACACAACACCACTGGTGCATTTAGTGCTACTACAGTAAATCTATGCTAAATGATGGCAATTTGTAGATTAAAAAAGCTGACTGTCAGCACTGTTTCATCTTGCTATAAACCGAGTCATTTGTGTTCTTACTGAATTCAAGCGCTTCTAGTGCTGTGTAGTGACCGACACTCATCGAGTGAAAGCTCTAGTAAGTTCGCGCTGTGCCGGTGTTTGAACTTCGATCCGAGCGGATAAAGGGTCCGAGTGGCACACTTTGACTATAGCGCTCTTTTGTCCTGCCTTCGCCGCATAAACATTATATTGAACATATATCGAACTCTTGTTAACGTTTAGCGAGGAAATTCATATCGATTTATCATTATCGATTTATCGCCCAGCCCTATCTTTAAGTACGATTCTGTTACCCAAAAAATACTTTGAAAATCATAGTACAAATTCAGCTCAATTAAGCAGACCACAGTCAGAGACAGAGGTTAAGTTTGGCATTTTCCTCGGTCTGGTTGCAATTATAACAAACACCGTAGTATTTTACAAGGTCAGATGTCACCGTGTGTGGAACTGCAAAAATATTCACTACGAGCAGCTCTTGTGCAAAGATGGCATGTAATGTCAGTCTAACCTTTCAGTCTTGTCAGTGCATAAATTCCTAGCAAACATCAGTGCTGTGTTTTAGGCCAGGGTGACTCAGAATGCCCTTTGAAATTCTTGCTGGTGATCAGAGGGAGCAAACCGCTGCCCTTTTCTCTCTTCTTTGGAAGGAGGCTGACCAAAAGATTGGCCACTAGTTTCTCTTGAGCCTTTGTGCTCAGTCTGAGCGGCTCTCATTACCACGGCCTCGGGTTCACTTGTAGTCTTTTAGATTCAATTAGCTCCGGCGCCCAGGAAACTGTTGAAGGGCATTTTGATCAAGCGAGGCTTTGGGGGAGCTGGAAAGGTCAGCAAAGAAATCTCTTCCAACATACACTGAGGAAAAAAAACTCACATTCAGAGCTGCAAATGGATTTAGTTGTGCAAAACAAAAGTCAAAGTTTATGTAGGCATTAGATAATATGCTGTTGTGTGTTGCCTAAATTTCATCATTTCTAGTTCTAGTTTTAATGAACTATTTTCAAAACACCTACAAAATGTAATATAAAGGTGCTATTTTTTTCATGCCTCTGCTTTGTGAGAGCTCATTATTTAGGTTAATTGTGATTTGCTGTTGTTTCTCCCCATGTGTCTGCTTCCTGTGAGGATGACCTTGGTGGGCAGCAGGTGTCAGCGAGAAGGAAATAATATGCCTGAAATCACCTGCAGGGGACATAAAATTCCCAATTAAACCTCACAATGCCTGGATGCATGCAGGAAACTCTGCACGTGCTGAGAATCGAAAGAACTGCATGAAAAGACACAACTTTTAACCCTGTTAATATTATAAGGCAGACTGAACAAAAGGATCACTACTAAATACGGTTCAAACTACTATAATAACGCAAGCAGGGGAAACTTGAACACCTGTTTGTTACTGCGAAATTCTCCTGATCTGATAAGGTCAGTATGTGATTTAAAAAAAAAAAAAAACTAGACAATTTGACTAAACATTCATGCTAATTTTATAAACATTACTTTACCAATGGCAATGGCTAAAACTACAGGGGCTTATGAAATCATATATATATATATATATATATATATATATATATATGTGTGTGTGTGTGTGTGTGTGTGTGCCATAATTTAGTATGAAAATTCAATTTTATTTTTTTCAAATTCATTTTTTTTTTTTTGTTTATTTTTTCTAGATCCTGTTTTTCTCTGTTTTAATGGTTACATTAAAAAATATCAAAAAGTCAAGAGTCAAAAAGCATGTCTAATGAACTGAAATCATGAAACCTACTTAACAAAAATTCATTAGGTTTAGGGAAAACAAATTTAAGGCCCTATGGAATATGTTTTTTTCTTCTTCTTCCTCAAATTCAGTTTTATTTATTATTATTTTTTTTTTTTTTTTTAACCAAATTCTGTTTTCCATTCATTTTCTGGATTCCATTTTAATTGTTTCATTACATTCATAATTAACTTATTTTTTATATACACACACTACCAGTATATACCAATATACACTACCAGTCAAAAGTTTGGATATACCCTCTCATTTAATGGTTTTTAAAGAAGTCTCTCAGATGTTCATCAAGGCTGCATTTATTTGACCAAAAATACAGAAAAAACTGTAATATTGCAAAAAGTTATTACAATATAAAATCATGTTTTTTATTTTAATATACTTTACAATATAATTTAGGGTTAGGGTTAAATTTTCATCAGCTGTTACTCCAGTCTGTCACGTGATCCTTCAGAAATCATTCTATTAATAAATTTATTATTAGAATTATCGATGTTGGAAACAGTTGTTTTTTTTTTTTTTGCAACCTGGGATTCTTTTTTCAGGTTTCTTTGAATAGCAAGTTAAAAAGAACAGCATTTATTTAAAATATAAAACTTTTCTGACAGTGTAAATCTATGCTATCACTTTTTATTAATTTAATACATCCTTGGTGAATAAAAGTATTCATTTCTTTCAAAAAAAGAGAGAATAAAAATTTACTGACCCCAAACTTTTGAACAGTAGTGTATATTGTTAGAAAACCTTTCTATTTTAAATAAATGCTGTTCTTTTTTTAACCTTTTATTGATCAAAAACCCTGAAAAAAGTATTGCAGGTTCCAAAAAAAAATATATATATATATATATATATATATTAAGCAGTGCATCTGTTTCCAGCACTGATAATAAATCAGCACATTAGAATGATTTTTGAAGGATCATGTGACCCTGAAGACTGGAGTAATGATTCTGGAAATGTAACTTTAATTACAGATTTAAATTAAATGTATATTAATATAGAAAAACATTGATTTACATCATAATAATATTTCACAGTATTAATTTTTTTTTCTGTATTTTTGATCAAGTAAAAACAGCCATGGTAAGCATAAGAAACTTCTTTAAAAATCATTAAGTCATATATTTCAGTCACAGTTTCTTAGTTAAACAAAACATTTATTTTGACAGTTTGCTGTGAAGACCTATAAGTTTGTTTATATATGATATGACAATAGTTTTTCTCAAAAGAAACTGTAAAATGCTCATGAAGTGACACTCAAAGCAGTTCCAGACTTTGTTTTCTTTGTTCATGTACTCATATATTGAAGCGCGAGAGACTGAAAATACAGTGAGCATCACGTGCGCTTCAGTAAGTGTTTAATAAAGGAAACCACACAGAAACCGCACCAATAATGTGCACAGATACACGCAGAGCATGCAGGATTAATATTACATTTATAATAGTCTTTTCAAGGCTTAATATTCTGAGACATTAGTTCATATCGTTGTACTGACTTACTTTTGATTTATTCATACAAAATTCCATGACATTCAGCAATTCTGTCCTCGTTTTAGGACTCTGAATTCAACACATTGTGAATCAAAAGATTTGATTTTGAGTTTAATGTTCGTATAATTCATCATGCAAAGAAAAGAGCCAACAAAACAATATTCCAAGCATGTGAATGAATTCCACCCAATGATAACAAAGATACTGAGAGTAGCCCATGCACAGACAGAAGATATTTACACAGCCTGTTTACTTTGTTGCTCCCTACAAATTATCAAGAGATTAAAAGGTTGAAAAGAGCATCTGTATGTGTCAAGAAAAATTAAATAATGTTAGGTCCTTTTTCCTAGGACATTGGATATGGTGAAACAATATCTCTTTAAATAGCAGCGGCATCATCCAGACGACGCAAGGACTGTCTGTCCTCAGAAGTCAGCAGTCTATGACTTTAGTTTCCTGGAAAGAGTGTATTTTGGAAGAACCACTGGGGATTTAATAAACCGCCTGCCTCTCAAGACGCCTGTGTTGCACAAGATTTATTGAAGAGGTAAATGGATATTGCATCAGGTCAGGAACACAAATGCACAGACACTTTTCCCACAGAAGTTCTTCCATGTTCTTTAAGCGGAAATTGTATGAATAATGAATGTTATTTTATTATGTGCTTGACTTGCCGTAGTTCCCAGTCTTGACCAATTCTTACGCTACATGGAAACAGAGAAAAGTGGCGCTGAATGCATGACTGGACTCCGTTAACTGACTTAAATTTGCACTTTAATCCACCTCTGGAAATGACTCCCTTCTAATTCATGTGGAATATTCTCCTCCTTTTGGGCCATGCAGTTACCTAGTGACTATCTTTCTTTGTGATCTCTGAAGCTGCACCAGGAACATAAATGAGCAATAAATGATATTTTAACTGTGAGGAAGAATCAGTCTAAAGTGTAGAGAACTCATGAATCAAATTAATGGCAGTGCCTTTCATCTGCAAACGAAACAATACAAATAGATGAATGCATTGCAACTCTCACGAAATTAATCTTATTCTTGAACACTCTGCCTCTCTACTTTAAGTTTTGGCACAACAACACTGAAGTTGTATTTCAGAGATCCGAATTATAGGATAAGCATCATTCTGATGTGAAGTGATGGGAGATACAACAGTCAGCAGGACCAAAATCAATGATAATCAGATGTGCCCCTACCATCTAATTTTTCTTAGGCTCAATACTTGACAATTAACTGAATAAATCTAATTGGTGGCATTTAGTAATGAAAATGTTGCAGCGTTCATATGTAAATTCATAGGTATCTGACATATGTAAATTCATTGGTCCAGACTAGTGCCTATGCCTATGAGTATGGGCACATTTAACATAACACATTCATTATGCTCATCTTTAAAAGAGTGCAAAACTCATATTTTAGGAAAGCAAAAGGAACTCACATTTGAAGAAAACATGTGAATATTACCATATAGCATGCTATGGCATTTATTTCAAAGGTCATTTTGAATGTACAGAAAACTAGTATTTGTGTGCGGTGTAAATGGCAGAATTTATCTTAAAGGTTAGCATACAATATATTACACTTCTGAAGATGTAGAGATATTTTGAAAAAGGTTAAGTCTAGACCAGAAATGGAATGAAACAAAAACTTTATTTTTGTTATTAAGGCTCTGACTGACCAAAACTTATCCGCAACATCCAATTAAAATGCATGTGTATTATAGCGATCGATTGGTGGTAAATAGGTGAAGAATAAGTGAAACCACAGTTATAAGATGAGCATAAAGATGGAGTCAAAATTGTGTAATTGCGTGATTTGGCATTTTGTCACGAGTGTCGTGTGGGGAGGACAAACGAGGAGTACGAGGTCGAGATCAGGAGCAAAACAAGTCTTTTAATAAACAAAATCCACACTAATAATCCATGTAGGAGACACGCACACAACGACGAGAACGGACCATCAAACAATGAACAGAATACAACTTAAATAGGGTGGTAACAAGACACAGACAGGTGATCGTGATTAACTACTAATGACTAAATTAGGGGTGGAGACAGGAACGTGACCAAATAAGGACAAAAAGGAAGTGGGAGAAACCAAACTAAAACAGGACTGAACCAACAGAAAACACTACAAAAAGAGTCCCAAAACCTGACATAACTCCCCCCCTCCCGGAAGGCGCGACCTCGCGCCGAAAACAGAAACATGGGGGGGCTTGGGTGGGGGCTCAGGAGGGGGACGGACATCCGGGAGGAGGAGAACAAAGGGAGTCCAGGGAGGAGATGATGGAGGGAGGAGCCAGGGAGACGACAGGAGGGTCCAGGGTGGATCAGCAGGAGGGAGGAGCCAGGGAGACAACAGGAGGGTCCAGGGTGGATCAGCAGGAGGGAGGAGCCAGGGAGACAACAGGAGGGTCCAGGGTGGATCAGCAGGAGGGAGGAGCCAGGGAGATGACAGGAGTGTCCAGGGTGGATCAGCCCGAGGGAGGAGCCAGGGAGACGACAGGAGTGTCCAGGGTGGATCAGCCGGAGGGAGGAGCCAGGGAGACGACAGGAGGGAGCTGAAGCAGGAGGAGCCAGGGGGAACCCAGATCCCAGCCATGACGGTAGCCCACGGCGGAGCCGACAGAGGGAGGAGCCATGGTGGAGGAAGGGCTGATCGACGGTGGCGGAGCAGGTGGAGGTGGAGCCCGAGGCGGAGACGGAGAGCCGATGATCCAGGGCGACGCAGAGGATCCGGAGGGCCAAGGCGGAACAGGTGGCACCTGGGCGGAGGCGGAGGCGGAGGCGGAGAGCCGCAGCGTAGCCGGAGCGATCGAGGACCGAGGCTGAGCTGGAGGGAAGGAGGAGTCCAGCCAAGCCGGAGGGACGGAGCGACGAGGCGCAGCCGGAGGAGTGGAGTCCAGATGCGATGGCAGGGTGACGACTGACCGAAGCGGAGCCATAGGGACGAGGGAGCCCGGTGGAGCTAGTGGATCGATGGTCGACGATGGAGACGAGGGAGCTAGGTGCCACAGTGCAGCCGCAGGGTCGGAGGGCCGAGGCGGAGTCCAGGACTCAGAGGCTGGAGGCGGAGCTGAAGGATCCTCCAGCCACAACGCCGATGGAAGCTGGCTGACCCGCGGCGAATCCACTGCACCGATGGTGGTAAGAGGGTGAGCTGAGGGGCTGACAGAGGACAGCGGTGTTGTGGCTGAACCATGGACCATCACAACGGGAAAGAGAGGGAGGGAGGGTGGGTGGGAAAATGGTTTCAGAAATGTCCAAAACAGGTTCACAATAGTCCATTTCCGATTCAGAATAATCCATTGTAGCACAGTCCATAGCAGGTTCAAAATTGTCCAAAACAGGTTCACAATAGTCCATTTCCGGTTCAGAATAATCCATTGTAGCACAGTCCATAGCAGGTTCAAAAATGTCCAAACAGTCCACAGCACCCCCAGAATCCTGCGCTAACTCACCCTCATCGGCGGTGCAGTGGGCGGGGCTCTCCATAGCTCCCTCACGCTCCACTGAAACTTCCTCCGTCTGGAGCGGTGTTACCGGCTCACGCACCTGGTCAGACATCTTGGGCTCTGGCTCCGTGACGATCGCTCGTTCTGTCACCTCCTCCGATGGTGACATGACGATCGCGGCATGCTCGGGCTCTCCATCTGAGGTGGGCTCGTGTAGCTCCGCTACGGGTGGTGGTAGGCTGGGTTCCGGGTTGTGAGTGGGGCTGGTGTCTTCGACACAGCCAACAGTCATCGTGGAATTACACGACACCAGCACCCACTCAACAAACGCTGCGAAGTCCTCTCGAGGACCATCCCCAGACAACTGCCCTCGGGTTATATCGCTCAACCCGGCGAGATAGAAAGCGCAGAGGCAGTCGTCTGGGTAATGGGTGTAGTGAGACAACACTAAAAAGTCTTTAGTGTGGTCCTCGAGAGTCCTTTCCTCCTGCTTCAGGAGGAGGAGGGCGACGGAGGGAATGTTCATAACGAAAGTAAACAAACACACTGAACAAAACGGGAAACAAAACACGGGGGAAAAAAAAAAGGCGGTTTACGGTCCGTTCTTCTGTCACAAGTGTCGTGTGGGGAGGACAAACGAGGAGTACGAGGTCGAGATCAGGAGCAAAACAAGTCTTTTAATAAACAAAATCCACACTAATAATCCACGTAGGAGACAGGCAAGGAGACACGCACACAACGACGAGAACGGACCATCAAACAATAAACAGAATACAACTTAAATAGGGTGGTAACAAGACACAGACAGGTGATCGTGATTAACTACTAATGACTAAATTAGGGGTGGAGACAGGAACGTGACCAAATAAGGACAAAAAGGAAGTGGGAGAAACCAAACTAAAACAGGACTGAACCAACAGAAAACACTACAAAAAGAGTCCCAAAACCTGACACATTTAGTCAATGTATTTATTACAAACTACACATCCTCAGTAAAATATTTCAGTCCAACTATTGCTGTAATAGCATCTGGATAAATATGAAAAAAGCTAAAATCGCTGTCAAACTCCAAAATTACCAAATAAATATATAATTAAATAATGAAATTATCATAAAATAACGACATTTCCACACAAATATTAAGCAGCACAACTGTTTTTAACATAATGAGAAATCTTCTTTCTTGAGCACCAAATCAGCATGTTTCTGAGGCCTAGAGTAATGATGCTGAAAATTCAGGAATAAATTTGCCAGGAATAAATTACAGTTTAAATTAAAACAGAAAACGGTTATTTAAATTGTAATAATGTTTTATATTATTAGTGTCAGCCTTGGTCAAACTATTTGCTGTAATGAATATATTAATATAATAAAAGCTAAAATGGCTGTCAAATTCCAAAATAAATAAAAAAGAAAAAGAAAAATAAATAAATAAATAAATTAGATTAAAAATGATATGATGCTTGATAATATTAATCATTGCATTTTTTTCATAATTCTGAAAGTATTAACAGATTCCACACAAATATTAAAAGAGGACAATTGTTTTCAACATATTGGAATAATTTCTGAAGAATCATGTGACACTCAGGACTGGAGTAAAGATGCTGAAAATTCAGGAATAAATTTGCCAGGAATAAATGATTCATATATATTCTAAGTTTTGTTTGTTTGTTTAGTAAATATTACTGTTTTTGCAATTTAAATTTATCAGGGTTTCTGCGATGCCTTAAAAAGTCTTAAATGTAGTTGTATCAAATTTAAGACCATAAAAAGACTTAAATTGTACAAGAATGTCTTAATTATTTCAAGAGGTCTTAAATTTGGGGACAGAAAGGCCAGAATTCCGATATGACTTAATGTGATGATTGAACTTGATTTAATTGAATATGAGTGCTGCACATTTCAAAGTCAGGTGCTGCGCTGCTTCGTGTACTGTACTGTTCCAAAAGCACCACCTGCTGGCAGAGAATGAATTTGCATTTTTAATAAGCCTGTTGTTTTTGTTTAGACCAGTGTGAACATCGACCCATGTTTTTACCCTGCAAACACATAGAGGTGTAAATGTGAACTGGTGGATCGATAAGAAGGTAATGCATTATAAAAAATTTAAACAGTAAAATGTATTTAAGTTAGTTAATTAATATACTAATTTATCATTAATAATTGATTAAATTATTTTAATAATTAATACTTTTGACTCATTCATTTTTATGGTTTAAATGGCTGAAATGTGAAGTTTGTTGTTGTGAAATTTGTATCTAAACTGTAAATCATGCTTTTAACAGTCATTTTATAGTTTAATAAAGTCTTAAATTTGAGCTTAAAAATCCTGCAGATACCCTGATTTATTTACTTAAAAACAATGTAATGTATTCTTACATTTTTAGTCTTAATCATTAATAATTATAACAAATAAACAAATTTTAATTATCTAATACATTTATCTAAATAGTTTTCCAATAGCTGTAGTATTGAAAGTGGTACCAAGAACTGTAATTTTTTTCTAGTATTGGAAGCAGCTACTGATATTTATAGTGACACCACTAGTCAAAATAATACACAGACAACATTAAATTTTTTTTTTTTTTTTTGCTCCTTAAAATTACTGTGACACAGGTGACTAGTTCCGTATCACTCAGCAACTCTAAAGTCCAAGCCTGAGAGATCCATTTGTATTAAACAGTTGGCTTCGCCAAAAACAAACCTGTAAATAGAAACACATTAAATCGCTATGCTCATAACCTAGCACTGGCCTGGTTCTGCTGTGAAAAGACACTCAGGGGTGTATCTGAGACAGTGGAAACATGCTTCGCTAAAGGTCTCTAGCATTTGTCTTGTCAGAGCGAGCGGTTCTTTGATACTTGCAAAAATGGCCGAGCATCTTTCATGAGGACAGCAGGGCATCTCTCAAGAAAATCTATCCTTCGTCAGTTGGCTGAAGACCTATTGGTATTTCAGATGTGCTACAGTGAACAAAGACCCCCCCGGGAACACAGAGGCCGATCACCCACTGATCAGAATTCTTATATCTGACCAGGGTCTTTCAGAGGGGAAAACGCCGGAAGGGTCCGCCAGACACCAATAGGCCGCATAAGCTGTCTGCAGTTAGACTCTGAATGGAGAAACGAAGAAAAACAAAAATCAATCAATTCAAGTCTCCAAACACTTGACCATGTATTTTCTCTGACATTTAGCTTGCGATGAGCATTTGTCAAGTTTTAATACTAGTGATACATGCAGCAGGTGTAGGTGATCACGAAGCAGAGTGGAATTCCATATGCTCATGTTTGTTTCACGTATGGCTGCATCATATTGTTCTGTGTCCCATATTCATTAACAATCAATTCTAATCATTTCATGACTGGCACTTCTCTTTCACTCTGCATGTTGCTTTGGCTTGATCCGTCATTACTCCATTAGAATCTCCATGTGTTTTTGACACAGCAGGCTGAAGTGGATATTGAATAAAAACAGCTGAGAGGTCAGAAAGAGGTTATCATCCATCACCAGCAGTGAAGATTATGTATTATACTAAGAGCAGAGGAAACACATTAATGAATATCCCCTAGTGTATCTTTGAACATGATCTTTTGGACTGATGTTTGACCTATATGTTTGGTTTAAGTGCACTGTAAGACTCAAAAAATATATTCTAAGGTTTGCAGACATAATATGCAGATAAATAAATATTATTTGCATACACTATCGTTCATTAATTACTCTCTCATGTTGTTCTAACCCTGTAAGACCTGTTGTTTATCTTCAGAACACAAATTAGGATATTTTTGATAATCCAAGATTCAACCGTAATGTTATGAAGAACACTTTTTGTGCGCAACAATTTCTTCTCTTCTGCATCAAGTTATTTTTGTTTTCTTTGCACACAAAAAGCATTCTCGTAGCTTCGTAAAATTAAGGTCAAGAACCACTGATGTCACATGGACTATTTTAACAATGTCCTTACTAACTTTCTGGGCCTTGAATGTGGTAGTTTCATTGCTGTCTTTGCAGGGTCAGAAAGCTTTTGGATTTCATCAAAAAATTCTTGATTTGTGTTCTGACTTATGGGTTTGGAACGATATGAATTTGAGTAATTAATGACAGAATTTCTTTTTTGGGTGAACTATCCCTTTAAGCAGCCCAACTGTTTTCAGAATTGATAATGAGAAATGTTTCTTGAGCACCAAATCAGCAAATTGGAATCATTTCTGAAGGATTTTCTGATTTCTCATAGTGTTTAAATGTATAAAATAGAATAACATTAATTTAAATATAGCTGCAAGCAGCAATTATGGGGCCAAACACAAAGAAGGAGAGATAAGTCATGCCAACATGGCTGGCAGCATCAGACCAGCTGCATCAATGAGCAATTAAAAGACTTATTTATAATTTTAAGAAAAAAGGCTGAAAAAACAAATAAAGTCACCATTAATATGATTGAAAGTTTTATCACCATCGACCAGTAGGTGTTGCTGTTATGAAATTGATGTGGTGTGGTCAGTGTGAGGTGACAATGGCACAAATAAAGATTTCAATGTCAAAGCTTTGCAGAGATACAGCCTTAGAGCCTTTTTGGCATCATGCCTTACAGTTGTTGAGGCGCTGTATGAATACGGTTTTGTCTGTCGACATGAAATCCATAACTTTTTGTCAGCACAGTCTGAAGATGATCTGATTCAATTTTGGTGAAAGTTTGGTTTTTGGTTCAAAAAAAAAAAGTAGGTTCTGAACATAAATCAAAATGCCGGACAGGAAGTATGGTCGACAATGGAATAATTGGTATCTATGTTGTCAGCATGACACAGAATATTTTGAGACCAGTTTAAATAAAATAGGCTATCAATAGTTATTGACAGTGTTGTAAAGGTCATTATTGATAGTTAATAAATGGTTTATCACTCTTGACCAACAGGTGGTGCTGTTACCAAATTGTCAGTGAGAGGTGACAATGGTACATACAAATTTTGGTGTCTATGTCAAAGCTTTGCAGAGATGTAGCTTTAGATGCACTTTGGCATGTTTCCAGCAATTTGTTGATGTGCTAAACGAAAACACAAAATCCATAACTTTTTGCCAGCATGGCCTGAAGATGATCCGAGTTAAATTTTGAAAAAAACGGACGAGGAGGAAATCGAAAAAGTAGGTTTTTATCATTAATCAAAATGGCGGACAGAAAGTTCATCCAATTATGGCATTATTGGTATTAATGTTCCTGGCATGATCCAAGAGATATATTAGTTATTAGTTTTATATATTAGATATTAGATATTAGTTATTAGCAATATTAGTTTCATTGCAAAAGGCTAATTTAAAAGTGATCATTTTTTTTTTTTTTTTACATTTTTCCAAACTTCTTGAGTACTGTAAGGGCATGGAGCCAGAGACACATACCGAGTTTCATAGCGACATGTGATACGTGAATGCATTTGTGAAATACAGCAAATGGCTGACGCCCAAAATGGCTGACATGAGAAAATGATGCACCGAGTCTAAAGAATCAAATTTTTGGACAAACCGTTCACAAGTTCTAAACAAAAATATAATTTTTTTGTATCTCCTGCACCAAAACACTACAGGTGTTATAACACACACCAAGTTTGGTCTCAAAGGGCCAAAAAGACATTCACATTCATTTTTGCATGCTTTTCGTAGAATTCGTTCACACGTTAATCAAAAACGGCTTGACTTATTCCACAACTTGAATTCCGTAACTTTTTTCCAGCATGGTCTGAAGATGATCTGTACCAATTTTGGTGACAATTTGTTTACGCTTTTTTAATTTCGGTGTTTATTCGACTCGGCATGACCCAAGGAATCAGGGAAAAAGATAATTTTCCTTCTGTGCCTTACAGTTCAATGAGTGAAACTTTGGACAAGTGGTGGCACTAGAGATTTTGAGTTAGAGACTCCAAATTTGCTATGGTGACATTTCAGACGCTCCTCTATCAATGTGCCATGGACTCAAGGGTGGAAGAAACGGAAGAAGAAGAAGAATGCCAATGGATACAATAATGGCCTACGTACTTTCAGTGCTCTACCCCTAATTAAAGGTATTCATTAGTGTATACATATATTTTAAAAGAATTTACTAAGCTGGTCTGGATGATTTGTTCAAATCAAATCTACACCAATACCTGCTAATAGCACACAACTAAACAAAGGTCAGACATGCCAAGCTAACTGATTTGACAGCTATTATTCCAAGTCTTGCAAGGAATATGAATCTGAAAGGCTAATGTAAGACATTTGGTTCAGAAGGATGAATGAAGGTGCAATAGGTCATGTCAGTTTTGTTTGCGATGCTGGAACATCTTTCAAAGCATAAGACAAATTCTGACCTTTGACTTATTACAAATACCAATTTGTTTGATAATTTGATAACTTTCATCTCTTTTTCAGAAAACAACTTAACTAATACTCTCCTCTCTTCACCTGGAGCTGGTGTGTGGTGAGCGTACTGGCGCCGTTGTACTGTGGCTGTCGTGATTTACAGTTGAAGACAAAATTATTAACCCCCCGTGAAATTTTACATTTTGTTTTTAGAATATTTCCCAAGTGATGTTTAACAGAGCAAGAGAATATTTTCACATTATTTCCTATTATTTTTTTCTTCTAGATTTCTTATAGTTGCTTGAATTAAAAAAAAAATAATAATAATAAACTGCTAAGGTCAATATTATTAGCCCCCTTAAGAAATTATAAGTTTGGTTAGCTATAGAACAAACCACTGTTGTCCAATGACTTGCCTAATTTGCCTGATTAACCTAATTAACCTAGTTGAGCTCTTAAATTGCTCTTTAAGCTGAGGATTTGTATCTTGTGAAACAACTAGTAAAATAATATGCAATGTCATCACGGCAAAGACAAAAGAAATTAGTTTGGACTTGAGAGAAAGAATTGTTAATGCTCATAAAGATGGAGAAGGACACAGATGTTTATCAAAGCGTTTGCAAGTGTCAAGAACTGCAGTGAGATGCATTATCAAGAAGTTTAAAGAGACCAACACAGTGGAGAACAAGACGGGCAGAGGCAGGAAGCAAAAGACTTTAAAAACTTTGTAAAGAAAACAATTGAGAGAGGTTTCTACAGACCCAAGAACAACTGCCAAGACACTAGTGAATGACTTAGCCAAGTCTGGAATTGATGTCTCAATGAAGACAGTCACTAGAGCCCTGCACAGGAATGAACAGCAAGGTTGCCGACCAAGAAAGGCTTCACTTCTGAAGAAGAGACACCTCCAAGCTAGAATGAAGTTCAAGGACAACCTGGGGGAATGTGAAATTATGTTTAAAAATGCCGTATTAATAAAATCGTCTTTCTGTTAAACAACACTTTGGAGTTATTTGAAAAATAATGAAATATTTTATAAGGGGCTAATAATTTTGTCTCCAACTGTAGATCGTGATTCTATTTTTTTTTTTTATTCGATTAATGTAAAGGATGCGTGGGGTGTACACTGTAAAAATGATTTTTGGAAGTTTCGACACCATTTTTTCAGTGTATTCACACTTGAAGAGCCCATGTATTTTGCTAAATGTTAAAACCGTAGCCTCTACCGCACTGATCAAACTGTTGATTAGCGCTTCAAACGGCCAGGTATTTCTTTTATCTGTGTATGGCCCTCCCTCTTTCTTAAAACGTTTTCTTCTCCTCTCATTGTCTCAGCAACAATATTGATGCTGCAGTTTTTTATGAGTGAGTCACTCTTTTGTATCTGCTTTGACCTTTTGTTGCTAGGCTTTGTGGTTGCCTGGATACACTCTTTCCCCCGGCAACATATAAATCAGAAGAGATGAGCCATTAACAGATGCAGTAATTTAACTGTCACCCTCTAAAGAGACATGTCCATAAAGTGAGCTTTAGCGGTACATGAAAACAGATTAGATGGGAGATACAGACAGACTCTCCCTGCAGACACTGTGGATGTGGTTAAAGGCTCTGCAGTGCTCTTATGTCAAGATGGTGAACTATGCAAAGTGGGAAAGAAGTGGGCTGTTTATGTAATGGCTTTTCACAGTGGAGGAGGTGAAGAACAAAGAGATGGACGAGTCCACGTGTCACGCGCACACATTTGAGACGTACACATCTCTCTAACTCATCCCTCTACTCACAAGTGTCTTTATTGACTCTCGTTCTTGCACCACTTTGGTGGTTTGCTCTTTGGGTATTTTCAAAGCTAAAATGATGGCAAAGATTTGAAGAGAAACCTCAGAGCAAAATGTCGTTGAGGATGCTGTACTGGAGGAGAACGGTTGTCATTGAGCATTTTACGTTCTCTCTGATGTTTCTCCTGAGATCCATTAGGAGAAATGAAAAAGGCTATAACTTTAATGCAAAAATCATAGGCTGATAAAGATGCTAAATGCTGGAATTCATATCGAAATATTGAAATTAAAAGTTGGAAAGGTAACTATTAATTACAGGCTTTTGATGTCTTGGCATATCTTCACAGTGATCTCTTCTGAAACTAAAAAAGACGGATGTGTGATTTACTGGAGACCATTCTTGAGAGAAAAATCTGAGCAATAGAATCGCCTTTTTAATCTTATTGCTTTATTGGAAGTGGTTCTCAACAGGTTTTGCATCCAGTTACTGGAATATCAAAAATCGTACAAAATGTAACGCGTTTTGTTGCATTTTCTTTTACCTTACATGTTTTTTGCTCAAGGTCACCTGACATGTTCATGTTCATGTGATGGATTTGTGCCAAAATAATAGTGATGGGTTTTGAAAAGAAAAAAATCACGATTTGATTAGATTTCTATTCAGAAATTTGATTCGATTCAATATTGATTATTTTGGATATACATCAGGTATAGTACATGGCAAATTTTCTCAAGGGAAAAAATCTCTTAACTAATGACGTAAAATATACATGATAGTCAGTTGGTACTACATTACTATAATATTAAAGGTTAGGGCTGTCACTCATTATTATTATTATTATTATTATTAATAATTATTGTGGTAACTGAGTGATCGGTCTATTATTCTGATGATTAATCAAGTAATTGGATAATTATAAATAATTTTTTGGGATAAAATAAATTACCTAAGATAACAAATTGCCTTTAAAAATTATGTAAAATACACACATAATAGCAATACAACAATAATAATTGGTTTTATTGAACAAAACTGTTAAAATACATAATGTATTATAAACAATATAGCTAATGTACATTACGCATTGTAACAAATGACTGGCCTGATGATTGTTTTTACGTTTTACTGTATAATATTAACTAAGCATTTAATTCAAATGTTGACGTAATCTTTAATATTTGGCCATTTTTTTAAACGCTACAGGAACTGTTATTTCTTGAATATGTGGACACCAATGTGTAAACTAAGAGTGAGGGTTTGAGCTTTTATTTTGAAATAGCGATGAACAGTTAGCATTTTTACAGTTATACATAATTGTTTCTTCTACTTCTCATATTTCTTAGCTTTTTTTTTTTAAATAACATTTAAATGGTTTCTGTCATAAAACTTGACAGATTAATTCAAACATACATTAAATATTGAAGAACAGTACAAATTATAATGAATGTGTTATATAGTGCAAAATATATTTAGGGAAATGCTCCTCTTTTGAGTTCATTTTTCTAGCTGACTAACATGTTTATGTTCACCAAATATGTTTTTTCTAAGGCAAATGTGACATTACATGAAGCTGTTATATTGACGTCTTTCCGAGGTTGAAACACTGATTGAGTGATTACGTGAGACAGGATACAGGTTTCAATAAGTTGTAATCTTTCTTTTAACATACCTTCAGATGTTTATTAATGTTTATTTTGTGCTGTAACCAGTGTTAAAGCGGAGTAGATGATCAGTTCATGTGCACTTTGATGATCAGTTCATGTGCGCATAGATGGCCAATTCATGCGCTTTGATGATCAGTTCATGTGCGCTGGCACTTCTCTTGGACTGAGGTGCTACATCAATCTGCCACTCCAAATTAAAGGATTAGTTCACCCAGAAATGAAAATTTCCCCATGATTTACTTACCCTCAAGCCATCCTAGGTGTATATGACTTTCTCCTTCCAGACGAACACAGTCAGAGTTTATCCTGGCTCTTCCAAGCTTTATAATGGTGGTGGATAGTGGCTGATATTTTGAAGCCCCAAAAAGCGCATATCCATCGTAAAACTAACCCATACGCCTCCGGGGGGTTAACACATCTTCTAAAGTGGATCCATGGGATTTTAGAACAAAAATATTTCTATTTTTAAAACTATAAACTCAAATCACTGTTCACTGTTCAAACTGTTCATCGTGATTTCAAAAATTTCAAACAGTTCCAAAATGCCATTTATTGTTTGAATATTGTAATAAAATGGACAGAATTTGAAATCTGAGATGTTGTTTCATAACAGGGCACAAAGCTTATTAGGATTTATTTGATGGGAGGTGCGCTACAATGTTCCGTTTATTAACTGAAAGCAGGCTAGACAAATTGATTCTTATTCAAATTGATTTAAGTATTTATATTGTTTTGTAAAAATGTGAATCGATTAAAATCAAGAAATCGTAGCATTTTGTTAGACACCCAAGCTTTGACATCAACAACAACAATAAATTATATTGGGGGAAAAAAAGAAAGCCTGTTCAATTAATCCTAAATGTTGATGATGAAATAAATTGTATTTACCCCAAACAGACCAAATCAAAACAGACCTGTAGCCTATTTTTATGATGTGATCTTCTAGCTGAAAACCACTTGTCTAAGAGCAGCAATTGAAACATTAAAGAGACCTCATTTTCAATCTAATAGCAACATATTTTCACATCAAACATCAGTTCTATAAGCTGGCTTATATGAACAAATTACTTTCTTAAATATTTAAATTGTGAAACAAAGTCTATATGAAGGTCACTGGCAAAATAAGATTTGGTAACATGTGCGTGAGAAGTTAGCATCGGCTAGAGGCTTCGACCAAGTGTGTCAATCAATGAGATTAGTGACCCCCTCATCGTCCCCGGGGCTCAGGAAAGCAGAGACCTGAGAAACAGCCAGTCTCTTATTGCATTACACTTTCAATTCAGGCTAATGAAATCCACTATGCTGGACAATGGGCAGAAATTACATTTGAGCAATGGATGACCAGCCTTTAGATCAAGCCCCTCCGCCGCACCCCTGCCTCTTAACTCGCTCACCGTCGCCGCAAAGGCACAGCGAGAACATCTGTAAAGATGGAATTTGCTTTAAAGATAATTTTCCTAATTAACCAACACAAGATTTAATTAAAAGCCGGCCTGCTTTAATTACAGTGATTCTCGCTTGCGCACTCTCCCTCTCTCTAAATGAACAATGAGCGGCACGTAGAGCGTGGAGAGCTGTGGCGTGGAGGGACCGCGTTTTCTGTGAGGCCGAAGCAATATAACCTGATTGATGGGCTGTGAGTGTCCCTTCAGCGTCGCCCTGTTTGATGTAGCCGAAGTTTTTGCTCCAACGCTGCCCCCTTGCCCTCTTTTCATTCACCTCTCTATATCTCCATCTCTAGGGAAGCGCTGACAGTTTGTGCGTTTTGCTTTTCCCGGATTTGAATCTGTGTGCTGGCTAATGTCCTATAGGAGGAATAAGCGTTAATCGCATTAAGATACAAAATCTGGATTGATCTTCTTCAAGCATTGCGGGAAGAGGTAGTGGCATCCCATCCACCGAATGGCTGCAGTGCTGATGTGTTTTTCTCCATACTTGCTGCATTGGCAGGTCTGCTCACATATAGCGCCAGGTTATTGTGTGTATCGGGGAGCAAGAGCTTGGCAGTGACAATAAGCAAAGGCAGATATGAAGTTAATTAAGCTCTTATCCCTCTGAAGACACAAGCGGTCTCAGAGAAACTTCCTTTATAAATCAGATACACATGTCAGATGGTGAAAGCTACTCACAAACCCTGAACCTTTGGGATATATGCTTTTTTTGAAGCAAAGTTTGGTTGAGTAACTTTTTTAGGGGGTAGTCGTGGCCTAATGGTTGGAGAATAACCAGCGCCCTCTACACAATATGGCTGCCTGCTGCTCAGGGTGTGTGTTGACGGTGTGTGTGCACTTGGATGGGTTAAATGGAGAGCACAAATTCCGAGTATGGGTCACATGTCACGTCCTTTCCTTTCCTTCCTCCTTTTCTGCATTCGTTGAATTGTTGAAGGGGTTGTTTACCCCCCAAAAAAGTTTTTAATTTTTTTTTCTCCCTCATGTATCTTCAAACTCGTATGCTTTCCATGCAGTTATACAATGAATGGGAAGCCAAGCTTTCCACAAAGGATGCAAAATCCCCATAAAAGTATTCTTATGAGTCAGATCTTTTTAATGAATAATTTGTTGTTCACAATATCAAAATCATCTTGAGCTCAACTCACAGACTCAATGATCCAGTCACAGCAGTTAACAGCTTTCTAGAAGGAAATATTATCCGTAAATAACAACAAATTTGTCCTTTTCTTCATGAAATGATCGTATAGCTTCTGAAAACATGGAATATAGAGTGATGTGAATCATTTTTATGGAAGCTTTTTATTGTGTTACCAATTTGGATCCGAAATATGGACAGTGGAGAGCAAATGGAGATTTTTCTCCTAGGTACAAGCTCCAGTAATCTCACATTTGTCTTTTCAGTTTCAGAAGAGATCACTGCTCAGATTTGTCAAGTAACCAAAAGCCTGTAATTAAAGCCTTTTCAACTTTTAATATTAAATTCACAAAATCTTACAGACGCAATGATCCAATTACAGTGGTTACAACAGCTTACTAGAGGGGAAAATTATCAGTAAATAACAAATTTGTCTTCAAACAAAAAGATTGTATAGCTTCAGGAGACTTGGAATATAGTGCATGAGTTATATGGATAAATTTTATGGAGGTTTTCCACCCTTTGTATATGCTTAAAAGCTTCAGTTGCCATAAATTGTAATTGCTTAAAAAAATCGTAATATAATAAAGTAATAGGATTCATTTTTAGGGTGAGGAAATGATGACAGAATTATAATTTCTGGGTGAAGATTCACCGATTGTGGTTTTACACCGAAGTATCACTGTTGTGTCATAGTCCTTGTTTTTCTTCGCCTCTCTCTATGGACAGAGAAAATCCTTTGTTTACTGGGAAACAGACATTTTCTCTGCTTCCACATCTCCCTTGAGGACTGGCAGAGGGGACAACCAAAAATCAATGGCAATAAAAGAGCTGCGAAAAGAGGCATACAAATTACGGCACTCCATCAACACACAGCAGCTCAAACAGTAACTCACTCACCCCTCTCAGAGGTCTAACTGACTCCTTCAACCAAAAAACAATACACACGATCAAGACGCCACACAGCACTGAAGAAAAATAAAAAAACCCTGCTGAAAACCGCTGGGATGAAAAAAATGGGGCTCACCTGTTGTCACAAGATACGAAGACGGCGAATAAACACGAAATTTGAATAAACATGGTTCCACTGAAAAAGTATAATTTGCAAAAAATGTTCTCTGCCTCCTGATAATTGAAGCAGATAATAGTTTGTGTTCCTCATGAAGGAGTTTTTCATTCACTTGCTGATAATTGAAACCAATCTCAGCTCATGAATAGCTCTGTGAAGTTTCTTTTTTCTATTTTTCTCTTCTTTTTTTCCCCTTAAAATGACTCACGGCTGACATTTAAAAACATGCATTTAAACCTACAATATCATTGATTTTAGAAAGACTTTTCCCCCCACCCATCTTAAAACAAAACTCCCATTCTGACATAAAGAGTGCCACATTTTCATGCAAGTCTCAAAATAATTGATTAATAATTCAGAGCCCTTATCCGAGATTTAATGACTGTACACAACAGCACAGGTCATGCTCTATCAAAACAAATCCCTCGGTAAACATTTTGTTAATTTCTGGCAGGTTTCCCCTCCACGCCTTATGTATTTGGATTTATTTACCAGTTTAAAGCCTTTGAGGAGATGAAATATCGATTCTCATCTCTGAATAAAAGCGTTTCAGCAGAGAGTTTAATAAAGAGTTCTTTACACTCAGTGTAGTGTTCAATGACTCCCTTAAGGCCCCACACCCAGCCATTTGCCTCCTAAATCTGACCTCACTTAACCGGGGTGTAGCTAATAATACTTTTCTCTCAACGCAAGAATAGAAAGGTTTCCTTATACACACACATATATATATATATATATATATGTGTATATAATATATGTGTATATAACAGTGATATATATATATATATATATATATATATATATGTAATATAATATAATATAATATAATATCAGCATTTTGGAATGACAATAGCTGTTTCCATCCACATATTTTTATGCAAAATTTGGGATATTGCATCAAATAATGCTGTAAGGAAACACCAAGATACTTACCTTTGCAAGACGCAAAATGCGTACCAGCAATTACATATCACTGGTGATTTTTCTTATCAGAATTGTGAGATATAATCTTGGAGTTGCGAGAATAAAGTCCGAATTTTGAAACATAAACTCAAATTTACCTTTTTTATTCTTTTATTCAATGGTTTCGTGGTCCATAGACTGCCACTTGAAAACATTTCATTTTCTGCCACCAGACAGGCTCCACCCACAAAAAAAAACGTCATTACTGTTTTCAAACACCAAATTGGTATACAATATCTCACAAAAGTGAGTACACCCCTCACATTTCAGCAACCATTTTAGTATATCTTCTCAAGGGACAATACTATAGAAATTAAACTTGGATATATTTTAAATTAGTCAATGTGCAGCTTGTATAGCAGTATAGCTCGAGACACAACCATTATTGTCAAAATAGATGGCAACAAAAGTAAGTACACCCCCAAGTGATAACATCAGTATGTTGTTTAACCATGCAAAGCCACATGTGCTATTCGTCCTGTTTATGTTTTTGTCTGCTTTACAGGACTTCAAAGTTGTGTATCTTGTATTAGGGCAGTTACAGTTTGGTGCTTTAAGTACAGTTCTCTCATACTGACCACTGGATGTGCAATATGGCACCTCATGGCAAAGAACTCTCTGGGGATTTTAAAAATTGTTGCTCTCCACAAATAGAGCCAATGCTATTAGAGGTTCATTAACACCCTGAAATTGAGTTACACTACAGTGGTCAGGGTCATACAGAGGTTTTCCAAGATGGGTTCCATTCAGAACAGGCCTTGCAAGGGTCGATCAACAAGGTTGAGTGCTCGCTCTGTGCGTCAGGTGCAGAGCCTGGCTTCAAAAAACAGATGCATGAGTGCTGCCAGCATTGCTTTAAAGGTTGCAGAAGTAGAAGGTTAGCTCAGACCATACGCCACACATTGCAAGTTGCTTTGCATCGGCGCCATCCCAGAAGGAAGCCTCTTCTGAAGCTGGCTCAAAAGAAAGCCCGCAAACAGTTTGCTGAAGACAACCTGTCCAAGAGCATGAATTACTGGAACCATGTCCTGTGGTCTAATTAGACTAAGATAAACTTGTTTGGCTCAGATGGTGTCCAGCATGTGTGGCGATGCCCTGGGGAGGAGTATCAAGAAAATTGTGTCTTGCCTACAGTCAAGCATGGTGCTGGTAGCATCATGGTCTGGGGCTGCATGAGTGCTGCTGGTACTGTGAAGCTGCAGTTCATTGAGGGAAACATGGATTCCATTATGTACTGTACATTCTGAAGCAGAACATGATGCCTTCCCTCCAGAAACAAAGCTGAACGGCAGATTTCCAATGTGATAATGACCCCAAACACATCACCAAGATGACAACTGCCTTGCTGAGGAAGCTGAAGGTGATGGGGTGGCCAAGTATGTCTCCAGACTTGAACCCTATTAAACACCTGTGGGGCATCCTCAAGAGGAAGGGTAGAGAAGCACCATGTGTCTAACATCCGGCAGCTCTGTGATGTCATTATAGAGCAGTGGAAGAGGATCCTAGCAACAAACTGTGCAGCTCTTGTCAATTCCATGCCCAGAATGATTAATTTCACTTAGTGTACTCACTTTTGTTGCCAGCTATTTTGACAATAATGGCTGTATGTTATATGACCACTGGATGTTCAACATGGCACCTCATGGCAAGCTGCACATTGACTAATCTGAAATATATCCAAGTTTTGTTTCTATAGTATTGTCCCTTGAGAAGATATACTAAAATGGTAGCTGAAATGTGCACACACAAGCATACTGTATTAGATTTCATTGTATTATAAAAAAATCCATATAGCCTTCAATAAAATGTTAAATTTAACAAATACCAGCTAAATTCTTATTTCCACACTAGTTTGAACCATTTGACCTTGTGTCTTTTATTTAAGTCTCATTTCTGAAGTCTGCATACAAATAAACTTCAATATTTACCTGTGCCTCCAAATAAGCCAGACTGACGAAAACAACAGACACGACGGTCTCCGCTCGGTAGGATTATGCTAATTGCCTCCGCCAAACATAACCGCCCCCCTCCCTCGACTCCACACCCTACACTCCCCAGAAATGTGCAGCGCTCCGGGGAAGAGTTGAATGCAGCTGCCACTCCCACTCTCTCCATATTCACACACTCCTGTCAGCTTGCTGGAGAAAGAGAGAGGGAGATTTAATAGGATTTGAGGCCGCAGGCAGGCCGCAGTGTTTTTACAAAGGTGAACCGTTTGTTTGAAGATGATACACACGCAGCCCCTAGGGAGAGAAAAAGCCAACACTGAAGCCGCTCGGAAGGCTAAAGCTGATTTGATTCAGTTGTGGCACGTGGGGAAAAGGTTACACTCATTCAGTATTTCACCGTTCCACCATTTTGGAAACATATCCAAGTCCAAAAGTATGAAGAGACACAATTATTGCTATTCAAATCTGCAAATTCTCGAAGAAAGAACTGCACCTGTAGACGGTGCCGTTTATTTGTGCTGTCGGTGTTAGAGCCTAATGCACTGAAGTGAATTGTACGAATGCACACAAATCTATAATGAATGCTAGTTGTTGTCAACACAGCAGACTAACCCAATCTGGTGTACTTTACTAAAAAGACACTTTTATACTAAAACACTGCGCACAAAAGAACAAACAGCTAAGATGCTGATATTAATTTCATATATGGGTCTGAAATATGCTGGTCTTGTCTAAACTGCCACTGTAATTACATTTAATGACTGTTTATAGTGTTGAGACATTGCTGTCATAGACACCTAAGGTGCCATGGCACTCTACGCCTGAAATTTGTGGCTGCTATTTTAACTACGAATGTAAAAAGATTATTAACGGCAGCAAGAAATATCACAAACATTCCTAAGCCAACGCAATACTACATTTGATACCATGTATTTATATCTGGCCCATTTTATGCTCTAAGTGCGCATACTACAAGTCTATCAGATGCATAAAAGAATGAATAATACGCCAGTAATCTTGTCAAATGTGACATTTATAAGCTCTTTCACCTTTCCGTCGTGCACATACACGCGAGCAAAAATGCATAATCGGAAGCAATTACAAAGAGCCATTTTCATTCATGCATTCAAAGAAGTTTCAAAAACTCAGTTCGTGAGCGTTGGCCCCGTGATCATGTTCTCCCACCGAGCCGTTTTCAGTGCATCAGCAGATTTCAAGGTCAATTTGATTTATTCAAACATTTTAAGATCTTATTTCTCAGCAAGACACAGGGTTAGGAGCAGCTGTCCTGGCGCGTGAGGGGTTAACAGAAGACAAATAACCTCCTGCGGATCTTGCCTCCACAGTGAGCCCACTGTCCCGCATTATAACCCCAGTCCCTGAAATCTCTCCAGGCTGTCGCTGTGGCTCTAATACTACCTCTATTTGAGAAGGAACATCTTGCATGTTTCCTTATATTGAATCGGACTGGTTTATCAGTGTACATTTGTGGCTGCGAGCTTGTGCACCTGCATACTAATCATTTTGTGTGGTCCTTGTGTGTGTGTTTCTGTGCGAGTATGTTCATAAGCACGGTGTTTGTTGTCTGTCTGCACACAGGTTGGCTTACCCGAGGCTTTTGGCTGATAATGCAGTGCCACCAGTCGTCAGCTGACAGGAACTGCATGTGCTCGTGTGCAGTGAATCCTCTCGATCCTCTGTGGTCCATTGGACGGAAACAAATAGATATTGGCACTGGCTGATTCACTGTAACTCTGCATGGCTGTTTGCTCAGAGAGACAAAATCGGCACACACACAAACAAAAGGGCGCACCTCTTGTTCTGTCTGTGACTCCATCTTGTGGTTGTGAGTTCTCTATTTTTCTATACTTTGCTGCTGGCCAGTGTTGTGGAAGCTGTGGTACAAGCTACTGAACATTTAAAGTAAATTTAAAGTTGTGTAGTTAAGTGCAGTTAAGCAACACTATTTTACTACTATGTTTGATAGTTCCATTTAAACAGAAAAGAAGGGGCAACAATCAAGCTGTGATACAGTTTTAATCTTTTTAAATATCAGTTTAGACTAAACACCAGCAATAAAGCTAGAAAATGTATTCATTTTAGTCAGCACTGATCGGCTCATGCAGCGCACCGTTGCACTTGGGGCGTTTTAAATTCGAGTCCCGGCTCACGGACCTTTTCTGATTCTGTCCCTCTCTTTCTCTCCCTCTCCCACTTCGCTTCCTGTCTAGCTACTGTCCTATCAAAATAAAGCTGTAAACGCCTAAAATAAATCTATAAATGATTTGTAAACAAAAAAGAACAGCAACATTTAACTAAATATATTACTTTGTAGAAGTATTATAATAAATATATTATTTGTTATACAAAAAGAATGGTATAAAATGCTGATTAATTTAATTAGTTAAACATTTTTTGATCCTGGATGAATATTTGGTGCAGTTCTATCTGAAAAACAGAAGAATGATTAAGTTTAAACTCTTTGTGCAATGAAATGAACGTTCATTAATGCATGAAAATGAATTTAAAGCTGTATTTGGGAGAATGGACAGATGTGTTTATTGCTTCAAAAAAAGGTTGTGTAAATTCCAAGTGAACTGAACTGGTGAATCGTTTATGAAGCAAATCATTTGAATCAATCAAGTCCAAATGAATCAGTTTATGAGAATGAATCCAATGTTGCACATAAGAGAGTGGACAGTTTAGTGAGTGTGTTTATTTCTTCAGCTACGAAACAAAAGATGGTATAAAATGCTGAAATTAATTGTTTTATGAAGCAAATAATTTAAATCAAGTGTCAAAATGAAATGATTCATAATAATTAATCCAGAGTTATATGTGAGAATGCAGACAGTTTGGTAATTATACTTTCAGCCAAAAAAATGATATGAAATACTTAAGACTTGCACTGAGCTTGTCAAATGTTTTATGCAGAAGTTGAATGAGGTGTCCAAATGACATGAACACAAGAATAAAATCTTTGTACAAGAGCAAAAACTCTTTTAACCCTTTAACTGTCTCTCCCATTTTTGAACATAGACATGAAAATACAGTATTCAAACTTTGTTCATGAATTATAAAAAACTAAAACATTTTGTAATATGATTTTGATGCACATTTCCATTGTAATGCAGTGTCTGATTTTAAAATGATTTTGAAGAATGAATTTTCAAAGGATGAATTTTGAGATTTTAAGTTTAAGTGATATATAATTTCTTATAATTTCTAAAGCATGATAGGGAAAAAGGCAATGAAGAAAGTCTTTTTGTGACAAAGGTCAGAACCCCTGTTATGAATTTGCTTTTTTGTGCTCTCTTGTCATCATTTAATATATTACTTTTCCTACATAATTTGTAACAAAAAAGGTAAAATATCTATTTAGGAGTCTTAAGACCAGTTCACACCAAAAACGATAACGATAACTAATAAAAAAAAAAAAAAAAAAAAGTTCTAAAAATCATTTTAAATTTAAGAGAATAGCAGAGTTCACACCACAACTATAACGATAACGATACAGGGCAACGATATCAGTGGCATCACTTTCAGAACAATTTTTTTTTACCGCTGATAAACGCTAAAATACTGACAGCTAATTGAAGTCGTGTAAGTGCAACAAAAACAGACAGTTATTGTTCTTGGTGTGAACAGGCCTTTCCAACGATATAAAGCTTGTCATGATTAAATTAGGATTCACAAACGCCCTTCACAAAAAGAAGGTAAAATAGTGATGTAGGACTATTTAATATAAGTTGAAAAAGAAAATGAGAAGGGAGTTTTTCAGTATGCCCTAACTGTCATGAACCGAAATACAGTTCACGCAGACCTAGACGAGACGAGCATTTGAGGTTAAAAAGTGTATACATTTTAATTTTTGTTTGAAAATAGCCGATCGTTTTGCTTGATAAGACCCCCCTTCCTCAGCTAGGATCGCTAGAGCCCTTTTGAAGCTGCATTTAAACTGCATTTTGCAAGTTTAAACTCACAGGCACCATAGAAGTCCACTATATGGAAAGAAATCCTGAGATGTTTTTCTCAAAAAACATAATTTCCTTATGACTGAAGAAACAAAGACATAAACATCTTGGATGACAAAGGGGTGAGTAAATTACCTGTAATTTTTTTGTTCTGAAAGTGAACTTCTCTTTTAAGTGCATAAAGAGACACATGTCCAAAGAGCAATAGTCTGAAATCAGTCATGATGATAGAAGACATAAATGTGGAGAAATACAGGTTAAATCTGAGGTCTAAAGACTGTCCATCTTCTTCCTTGACACCCCTCAGAGCCAGATCAAAAGTGAGAGAGAGCCAACGAGAGAGAATCCTGATAAGAATCGGTGTCAGCTCAGGTGATATCACAGCTCCACTGAGTCCTGCATTTCCTCAGAGGAAAACATTCACCCAGCACTAACTATAAATACACCCCACCCACCCAAAACCATTTCCTGCCTGATAAAGATCTATATTCCTGCCGGAACTGGGAGAATGGACATAGAATAATGAAATTCTCCATTGGAGAGAAACGAGAGGAGGAACAGTGTGTTCTTAGTCTCAGTTGCGTGTATTTCTCTTCATTTTGTCTCCAGCAAACATGGACTGTGTGACAAGACCCATCACCCCGAGAGGAAGAATGAGACACAGTAATGAGACAGAGAGAGTAAGAAAGTGAGCGAGAGGAGAAAACAGCGGGGGAGGGTGTGAGAGAGAGAGATTAAGGCGGCTATAACCTTGTTTTTGTCCTTAGGGAAACCAAAAGACGGAAGCCCTAACTTCCTAAAGGTCAGTCACCATAAGGAATACCTTCTGTAGACAGATCGCATCAATGTATTCTGCTCGTAATGTCAAGTGACATAAGAGTTTACTGTAGAGAGAATTCATGCAGCTTCTTCCATTTTTTGTTTAATTGCATAATGGAGGTATTGCTTAGTCACACTGCCCATGCTTTTGTCAGCCCAAGGCGGTCTAAAATACCTAGAGATTTTATAATATCTGGAGAAGCAATCTGTTAGCATTCCCATTCATCTCAATGACAGTGTCCTGGCTGCTATATGGTTCCCTAGAATAGTGGTGCTCAACCTTTTTGGACCAGCGACCGGCTATCCGTTAACCAGGTCCCTGATCGTTCCTTCATCCAAAAAGGGGATACATTTCCTAAATATTAATTTTTTATTATAAAAATAATGTGTTGTTTTATTTATTTCTGCATTTCATCATTATCTTCTTATATAGTATAAAATTATATAATATGTTTAAATAAATACAATCATTAGAAATTCAACATTCAAACGTATCAATTTATTACATACAGCAGCCAATCAGCAAACAGGAAGCATTATTAATAATTAATCCAGTGGGGAAATCTCAGTTTATTTGATATAAATGTCTGATTATTTTAGCAATATCAGTTTTAATATTGTGACTGAATGCTAGACGGTAGCTGGGTTTGCATCCAAAGTTGCAAGTTTAACTTGGAATATGCGCAAAATTGGAATATCGCATAAAACATTTGTGGATGAGCACTTTTTCCATCCAAAGAGTCAAAGAGAACAAAATCATCACTTCCTGATAATATGGCACTAAATATCACAAAAAAGTAGGAGAAGCCACTGAATATAATAATATTCATATATGATAAATTAATTACTTAATTTGCTCAGACCGAGCAAAAAATGTGGTCATTGTGACACAAAAATGTGGTCGGAGACCGATGCATGTCATGTAAGACAGTTCTGGGAGGCAATTATACAGAAATATAACATAAAAAATAACATTTGAGATGCTGTGCATGAAGATCAGTCCGCTGGTTAGTCAGGTTATGCATCTCTTTGCGCAAAGTCACATGACTTTTTTTGATGCGATGGAGGAATTTATTCAGAAAATGCATTTCCATCTCCCGTTATTCGCGTTGACCCTTTATTCGTCAAAAAATACCTCAAGCGAGTATAAAAACATTTTTGCAAACTGAGAATTTTTTTTTCTAAATTTGGCTTTTATATGCACACACAAAAACAGGGTAATGAAAACGTAACTACAGAGTTCACTGGACGTTCGGCCAAAACACTAAACACAGTATTAAGAATGATTCCTGTTTGCTGATTGGCTGCTGTATGTAATAAGTTGATACATTTGAATGTAGAATTTCTAATGCTTGTATTTGTTTAAACATATTATATAATTTTATATTATATATGAACATAATGATGAACAGTAAACACAAGAAAGGCTGTAATTCTCTACACAACTTCTAAAATCTAAACGGATTTTTAAACACTATTGTGACTTTGTAAATAGTTACAGAGGAAAAACTAGGCATCATACAATATACGATTCATGATGACATACTACCAGACTTTCAAATTGTTCCGAACACAGCAAACTCACAAAGAGAAACGGCAATATTGTAAATCGGTGCAAAAACCTGGACGGAAGTCATGTTGTGTATTACAGCCTTAATAAATGGTTGCCCATTTATTGTTAGATTTACATTATTTAAAAAAAATCTGTGTCCTTTTCTACATATTTTGGACTATTGGGGGGGAGGGGCACCATTATTTCAATGACGTGAAATCATTGCTCTTGATGACACATGCCACATTATTGTAAATTTTCAGTCGAAGAGCAACAAGAGGAGTGATGTAAGTCAAGCGATCAGGAGGTGTTTGTGGACAAATAAAACTTCATAAAGACCCTTGTCTTTGTTTTCTCCACTTCAGCCCTGATGCCTTTGACGGTTTTAATAGAGCACAGCTACTGAAAGAGCTTACAAATGGCAGAGACAAGAAACGCTAGATGCCGTCCTGGCAGGATGTAAACATGCCACCACTTGTCATGACACTGCAGCTACACTCTTAAAAATAAAGGTGAGATGCCATAAAGATGCCATAGAAGGACCTTTTTGTCTAAATGGTTCCATAAAGAACTTTTACCATCTGAAACACCTTTCTCTTTCACAAAAGGTTCTTTAAAGAACCTTTGACTGAGCGGATCTTTGTGGAAACAAAAATGGTTCTTCTATGGCATTGTTGTGAAGAACTTTTTAAAGCACCTTTATTTTTAAGCGTGTACTAAAAGAGTTCCTCAGTGCGGATTTCACTCAATATCCGGGGCGTTTAGACTCCTTGTGGGGAAAGAAAAGATACAGCATTTTGTTTAAGGTTTAAGCCTATGCACTGTAAAAAAAAAAATCTTAAAATAATGGTCAAATGACTGGCAGCTACGGCTGCCAAACAAAAACCATAAAATTACAGCAAAACATCCTAATTAAAATAAAGTGCAAAAACTATAATTTTACAGAAATGTTCATTAAAGGTTTTACAGGGGAAAAAAATTATTTTACAGTTTCCCCTCTTGTTTCAATTACATTCTTTTACTTTAATTTTACGGTTTTTGTTTGGCAGCCATAGCTGCCAGTCATTTGACTGTTTTTTAACAGGACAATTTTTACAGTGTAAAACCCTTATTTTACAGTTTTTTCCTTGTTTCATTTACATTCTTTTACTTTAATTTTACAGTTTTTGTTTGGCAGCCATAGCTGCCAGTCATTTGACTGTTTTTTAACAGGACAATTTTTACAGTGTAAAACCCTTATTTTACAGTTTTTTCCTTGTTTCATTTACATTCTTTTACTTTAATTTTACAGTTTTTGTTTGGCAGCCATAGCTGCCAGTCATTTGACCGTTTTTTTACAAGACTTTTTTACAGTGTGCTTGTATCCATCACCACCTGTAAGCTCTTTCAGTGGCTGTGGTCATCATATCAGTATTTTATTTTCTAAATTGTGTTGCGGTCATGTGATAAAAATTATGGTGCCCCCATAGTCCAAAATATGTATAAAACAATGTGGATTTTTTAAATAATGACAATTTTTCATGGGTTTTCTACATATTTCAGTAAGAGACATAATTTATATTATATTAAGCCATACCTGGGGTTCCCTTTGAGGCAACAGGATATATGGATTTGGAATGTTTGCTTTGATATGTCTAGTGTGATACCATCCCCACTGAGAACCTATCCTTGCTCATGAGCACTCTGTTCTGAAAAAAATAGTTCAGTTTGGTTCACTTGCAAAAATCATATAAATTTTTTTTTTTTTTTTTATGCCAAACAAACCTTGACCACTGCAGCTAGTCTTGGTCCATTCACATTTAAGGAACCCAAGATTTGGACACTGCTGTGTCCGTGCTCAGTACCTGATAATTGTTTCAGCTCCGTTATAATTATTTTGGCCTTACAAAAATTCTTGTTCCTCACTTTGTCCCATATTATGCAGCAGAAGAATGGATTCCGAATTCATGAGTATTCTCACCCAGATCTATCAGACCACTTAGGCAGCCTGCTGACAACTTTATCTCCGTCCCGCCTCTTTAAAGGCTTCAGATCGTTTCTAAATGAGAAAGATTTGGCATCATTTACCATAGTGGCCAGGTGTGCACAATCATTTGAACCCAATTTGAAATGGATAACTCATGTCAGCCAACAGTGTGCTCACTTACCAGGTGACATGAAGTCAACAGCTCTACTATTTGAAGAGAGCCAACTAGAACATGATAAGCCTGGTGGTCTGCCGTACAAAAGCACCAGGTGTGTTGAACAGGTGTTTTAACACATCCAGTGCTAACTAACCTAAGCCTATAATAAATGGAGAAAACAATCCGTTAATGCTCCCTTTGGTTTCAATGACAGCTGCATTACTGGCGCAGAACCTGCTAGAAGAACCTGATTATAAATTTGCCATCCTTGCTTATGATAGAACATGGCATGTAGAGCCTAACAAGGCATAATTGCCAGTGGTGATTGGCTTATGGTACTGCAAGAACATCCATCGGCCAAAATCCTTTTACAAATGAACATCCTATGAAATTCCTTTTCAACAATCCATTGCCAAATTACATTGAAGAATGAAAACTCGCCCCCATTTTGGGCTTCTAAAGGAAAGCACGGTCATGGTGGGCCACCTGTGGTACCACGTCTGTCACATTAATAAAACATTCCTGATCCCGCTGCCACTTCTTCTATGTCTACACAGTAAATATTCTATTATTGACCTGCGCAGCAATCGGGCACTTGGCCATCATCACGTTTAGATGGCGGAAGATCAATAATTTTGTTCCTACATCATGAATGATGGAAAACGAAGCTTATTTGAGGAGAAGTGCAAGGCACTAAAAGATTCCCTTGCCTCCCTCTGGGGTCAGTGGTCTCGTCCGCCTACTTCGTGTCTTTCTCCTGATGGTGGATCTGCACACATTGGCGGTGGGAGGGCTGACTCACCGCCTCATTGCACTGAATGGCCTCTTATGGGTTTAATTGAACATGAACAGGAGCTGTTGGAAACGCGGTGTGCGTGTGTAAGTGTGTGAATAGGTATGCATAACAGGGCACTATTTAGCTGTCATCCATAAAAAATTGCATGTAATGGCTCATCCCTTTAGAAGAACGATGAGAGGGTGCAATCACTGTCATCAGCGACTGCAAGCTGACAATTGGGGCAACAGACAAGGCTATAATACCTCACCCTCAGTTACGATCACAGGACTGTCGCAGGAAGGAAAGCGTGCGTTTCTGTCAGACGCTTATGTCAGAGATTGTCAGTTCATCGGCCTCTGGCCCCCTCACGCAAAGCCCGCTAAAACACCTGGTGAGACAAAAGTGTGTCCTCGATCAATCACAAAGAAAAGTGTGTGGGCAGCAGCGACGTCAGTGCAAGAACGTCCTCTTCTCGTACTGTGAGTTCTTACTCGGGTTAATTGAATCTTTATTTTTCCCTTTCTCATCTCGTGTCGTTCTCAGCGCGAAGGGCCGTAATTTAGGGGCAGCGAACTGAAGCTTCAGCAAGCTGTAACTGTAGGTACATTTCACTCTGCGGAGACCCTCGCTGGGAGGAAAGGGGGCAGGAAGGGAGACGGGATAGGAAAATCAATAAAGTCATCAAACATGAATTGCACTCTGAAATGACTTCGTAAGTCCCATCAGGCAGAGGTTGAAGAGTAGAGCGGACTTGGGCGATGACTTTTAAATGTCCTTCAGTGGCGCTGAAACTCAATCAACCTCAGTGCTACCTTCATTGAATGGATCCCAACACTAAACGTGTTTGCCTATTCTCAACCCCGCTTTTCTTTACAGACTCTACACGATTCCAAATACACAGAGACACAAAGCCTTGTTACTACTGTCAAAGTCCCTTTCAAGGAAACTCTGCGGCCATATTTGCAACACCAAGACCAAGTCCTATCTAACTGAATTGGGGAATCCTGAAATCTCAAACTGCTCGCTGACCTTGCAATTAAATTACGAATTTCAAATCGACAACAAAATCTAAAATGAACTGCCCCATAAATGTTGTTCCTTATGCACAAACAGCATTAAAAATTAATTTTTCAGGCTAGACCAGCGGCGAGTCTTGGGTGTTTAGGGGAACCAGAGCTTCTAATGAAAGCTGCATTGATGCAATGACTTTACCAACCAGTGATTGGTTCTTTCATTTTGAAGGCGGGTTGTATTGCGCATTTCAGCTTCTCCTATTCATGAGTAATAGGAGTGAACCGTCTTTGTATTTCTATAGTCTTTGCTACCGTTCAGACTTCAAGTTCATTGGGCTCCTTTATTGTGGATTCTAAGGGTCACATGTTTAAGGATGGACAAAAATTCTGAATTTAATAACTCCTTTTGATCCAGAATCACATGAAGAGGAATTATGGAACTGCAATCAAAAGAAATTCCAGTGTCATACATTTTCTTAGTCGGTCACAAGTTTTGTTAAAAAAAAAAAAAAAAGCATTAATTTGGACTAATTATGTCAATTAATGTCCTGAACACAATTTCTCAAATTAATTTCAGTGTGGTCAAAATATATTAATTATTTGTCAATATATAAATTTTGCCATATAGTGCCACAGTATACATATTTTTGCATAAATAATATACATTCAATAGGTTACATTATATGTAATTTACAATTGAGGTCAAAAGTTTACAGAATTGCAAAATGGTAATTATTTTACCAAAATAGGAGGGATCATACAAAATGCATGTTATTTTTTATTATTATTTAGTACTGAGCTGAGAAAGACAATTAACCATTCAAAAGTTTACATACACTTGATTCTTAGTACTGTGTTGTTACCTGAATAATACATAGCTGTGTGTGTGTTTGTTTTGTTTAGTTTTTTTTTGTGATAGTTGTTCTTGGGTCCTTTGTTTGTTCTGAACAGTTAAACTGCCCTCTGTTCTTCATAAGAAATCCTTTTAGGTCTCAAAAATTCTTTGGATTTCGAGAATCAGGGTACATTTAACTTATTTTGTCTTCTGGGAAACATGGAAGTATCTTCCGTAGCTTCTGAAGGGTGGTACTAAATGAGAAAATATGATATTTAGGCAAAATAAGAAAAAATGTACACATCTTCATTCTGTTCTAAAGTTTAAACCCCTGTCTCTTAATGCATTATTTTTCCTCCTGAAGCAACAGTGAGCGTTTGAACCTTCTGTAGTAGTTGCATATGAGTTCCTAAGTTGTCCTCAGTGTGAAAAGATGGATTTCAAAATCGTACAGTCATTGTTGGAAAGAGTTCAAAAACACAATTTGTGGAACCTAAAAGATTTTTCTGAAGAACAGCTGGCAGTTTAACTGTTCAGGACAAACAAGGGACTCATTAACAACTATCACTAAAAAAAACAGCTGTGGATCATTCAGGTAATAACAGTATTAAGAATCAAGCATATATAAAGTTTTTCACAGAGTCTTTTTTATAAGTTCAACTATTATTTTCTTTTGTGGACTGTGTAAACGTCTTTTATGCTTTTATGTGCAATATCTTATTCAGGTCAGTACTGAATAAAAAATAACATGCATTTTGTATGACCCTTCTTATTTTGATAAAATCATTTATATTGTGTATGTAAACTTCAAATTGTGTACTACATCATATTCTAAAAAAAAAAAAAAACATTAAAATTGTGAAAACATTATATAAAATAATAATAGTGGAACAGAATATAATTTTGAATGTGCACGCTGTGACACCCTGGTACACTGAGTGACCATATCTGTTAAAATTACTTGGAACATTCACCTAAATTTCTCTGTTCTGCTTAAACTTTAATATTATTATAAATATTCATATTATTAATATTTTTCTTAGTGAGGTAGAGCCATGTAGCAGCTCAAACAAATGATGTCCTTAATGAAATGTCTCATAAGAGATAATATGCAGCAATTTTTTTTAAACCATGCAATGGCTCATCCAAATTCTAAAACTTGTGATTCAAACTGTTGATTCAGTGGGGATATTTTTTCCAAAGTTTAACTGGAGGCATTGATTGTTCCATAAATATATGTTATGCATTGCCAAAGAGGATAGCTGAGAATCTGTTTAGAACATATTGTACTCCCACTCAGACCTGATAATAAATCCCTTTAAAAAGATCTGAACTTTCTATCCAGCTTGATGAGTTGAGACTATGTCATAACCAGGATTTAAAACACACGTACACCTCATGTCTATACATTTATCTATTTAAAGCACTTCAATTTATCGTAATTATCTAAAGACACTTCTCTCAAGCCTTTGTCACTTTTAATTTGCTAGAAAATCTCCTTTTATTTAACAAAGCAAGAGGTGACATTGTTACATGCCCATCTTATAATGTGTAAGAAAGGCTTCATCCCTCTCCAGAGGATTAAATGGCCTTGCATGCCCTTGTCTGTTCCCACGCTAAAGGTAAATAAAGGTGAATTAGCGAGATTACTCACTTATCCTAATTAAGCTGCTGTAAATGACCCCTTGACAGCGGCAGAACTGCCCTTATGAGCTTCTAACCGAGGCGGTGTAGGAGGAGCCCCTTCCTGAACGTGGCTTTTTATCTCTTTGAGTCACAATAGAGTCCCATCACGCTTTGAGGCTTGAGAGAGAAACATTACTGAAATAATTAATTCCCAAACACTTATGTACCCAGACATTTCTTTTTATTTTCCTCCCTTTTTTTTCCTACAGACACGTAAACACATGTTCCTACACAAATATGGGAATATGGCTATGCAGTGTATCTTCAAAGAATGCCCACCCACATCATCATTATAAGAAACGCTGTTAATTAGCTGCACCTGGTGCCTCCGTCTCAGAGGAAGAGACAGACAATTACTGCAGTCCACAGTAGAAGGAAACCAGCTAATCTGAAAAATAGACCTGAATGTAAAGGGAGGAAATAAAATGCGTGCCAAAAGAAAGTTTAGTTGTTCTTTGGTCCAGGAATAGTTCACTCAAAAATTCAAATTTGCCAGGCCATCCAAGAAGTGGATGAGTATGTTCATCAGAACAGATTCAAAGAAATTTAGCATTACACTACTTGCTCACCAATGGATCATATACACTGTAGGCCGAAATCCGATTTTTTTGCTAACATGTGACTCTCATGACAGTGTGAACGGCACAAACCACATGGAAACTTTTCAATTCCGATTTGTGCCACTCTCATATGTGGTACTAAATCTGATACAGGTCAGATGTTTTGCAATGCAATTCATGCAACTTATGCCGAGTTCACACTGCTTGATTTTAGGCCTGATTTTCACTCACCGACAGGTTTTGCGAAATCGCAGACAAATGCCCAAAACCAGAGGCAAATCGGTGCTATTTCAAGCGAGTGCCACTCACAGTGGCTACGTTTACATGCACCCAAATAATCCATTTGTAATCGGATTGACGGCTCAATCAGATTGAAAAACATTCATGTAAACACCTTAATCGATCCGATTGAGCTCGATCGGAATGAAATTTCGATCGGATTGAAAGGGGTGGTTTATTCCTTTTCTAATCCGATCCAACAGCAAAAAATGACCATGTAAACGCTTGAATCCGACTATTTTTTCAATCGTATTTAGAAGTCTCTGGGACACATGCGCAGTGCAGTGTTGACATGCATTACGCAGTGCACAAGTTCACGTTCAGGTCTTCTTTAGATCACAAAAAAACGTTGCTGATTTATGAATGTGTATGCCAACATGCCAAAAATAATGATGAGCTCTGTAACCTCCATGGTTGTCTCCACAAGTGTGATTGATATGACGTCACAGGCAGAGCGCATGAGCAAAAATTTGAATCGGAAAGTATATAAAACACATATAAACTGATATTTGAATCAGATTACAATGTTAAGAGTACATGTAAACAGATCTGCAATCGGATTCAATTCATTCGGATTGACGAAAATTGGTGCATGTAAACGTAGCCAGTGTGAATTATTAAAGACGCGATCTTAGAGAATCGCTGATGCGTCGCCGATGCCTGTGAAATATTTGGCATGCTAAATATCTAGACTGTGTGAAATGATTTCTGACTGAAACATACATCGGTGATGACCTACAACCAATGAGAGAGCAAGATACAGGGCAGCAGGAAGTTCAGGAAGGATTTTTTTTTGTTTGTTTGTTTATCAAAGATGATTGTTTTTTTTTAACATTTCTTTCTTATTTATTTGGTTCCACTGTGCTGATTTTGTGCAAGTAATGTTTTGTTTGTTTTTTAAATTAGGCATGTAGTATGGTATATTTGTATTTGTTTTGTTAATACATTTAGCATGCTATGTTTAATATATTTAAACGTTTAATTGAGTTTGTCATACTGTTTGGTTGTCAATCAGTAGACGCTGAAATGCTACTAATTCAAAAGGGAAAGTAAATTGCGCACAGGCATTTACAAGCGAATAAAAGTGGGGAAAAGAGGATAAAACTCTAACGAACATACCGTCACAACCTTGTGTAGCTACATTATATTTCACACACCTGAAGCTCTTTTATTTTCCAAATGTAGCCTAATATGATTAGTAGTCCAAAGAATCCTTCGGTTTGTACTGCATAGGGAAAAAAAAGCCTCTTACTGAACAGTTCAATGCGAATCGTATTGTACATGTATAATAAAAAATAACATTAAAAATAAGAGGGGGCTCAGGTTTTTCCTGTAAATATTCCTCTATAAAGGACAAAAGATTTATAGCATTTTTCCTTTTCATCAATATGAGGGCTTTTGTAGGCTATAAGAAACAGGCTAATAAACTCATTATAAAATGCCCAAAACGTCTTTACTGGTAAATTACCGGTAAATTATCGTTACGAGATCATGTGTGAATAGGACCTTTTTAAAAATGTTCTGGCAATTTACCAGTGAGGGTAGTTGTAACATTGCCAGTAAATTGCCAGAATGCTGCTGTGTGTGAACGCGGAATGAAGATTACCGGTATGAGCACGTAGAACACGCTGATGAATAAAGTCTGCTTTGGTCCAAATTGGCCAATCATTAACATTTTATAAAGATGCCGTCATTACTCTGAGCTGTTTACAAAGCTCCGGTGCTTGTTTAAATGAATTTTTCTATATAGAAATATATACTTGATGGATATCTTTACCACTGTGCCTCATCTCGCAGATGTTTCAAGTGTTGCGCTCGAGACCCAGCCTTCTTTCTCATTCATCAGCGCTGCGGCTCTGCAGTTGGATACTATAATGAGCGTCTTAAGTTTATAAGAGAAAATAACACGTTCTGTTTGATCATCCGCATATTCTGGTTACTATACTTAATTGTCAAATTGGACAGATAGTGAAACTAAAGCGTTTCTGCTGACATCATGGAATTTACCGGCATGTTGGTGCTGTTGTGTGAATGGTCTCTTACCGTTAAAAAGCCAGAGCGCCATTGCCTGTGTGAACAGCATATTTCTGTATTTACCCGTAAAGTCGTACTGGTAATTTTACGGCAACTTACCGGGATTGCTGTGAAAGGGGCTAATGTCAACGTGATCTTGCGTTATTTCTTATCACTTCTCGTGTGCGTTTGGCTGTAGTTTGCGGACCAGACAGCATTGTCAGTGATTCTTCCTATTGTAAGGTAATGCAGTGTGTAACTGCCTGTCGCCGATCCGTCGTGCAATGTGAACACGGCAGCAACCGAATGCTACCCCAGATAGTTGTGCAGTGTGAAAACAACGGTGATCCAATGACTTTGAAAATCATGTAGCATGAACTCACATTATGTCACTCTAGATAATTATTTGTCACGATTCTGTGCTCATGGAAGTCACTTAAAAGATTTGACATACCCAAAGTTATCAAGACAGTTGCGAATGGTAGAGAGCGAAAGTGTGATGTGTCAGAACTCAGAAGTAGGCTATTAGTGACAACTCCATATACAAGCAAAACATCAGGGCTCATATCATATAAGTTTAAAAACTCTACTGTCACATCCTTGTCGTTATTTTTCATATTGCCTGCGCATAATTTCGCTGGCATCTGCAGCAGATCACACTATAAATAAACGCATAATCACTTTATGTCTTCCATGTTTACTTCCATATGACAGCATTTTTCACGCAGAATTGGGCTCCTTTTTTTACTGTTGCTGCGAGTTGTTTTTCTACTCTGTGGGTTAAAGCGACCTTATTAGCGCAATAATTACACCTTGGAAAATGATTGGGATAGTTTTGGACTAGTCTTGAGAAGCAATTGGGCAGATTTTGTTGAAAAACCTGGCAACCCTATTTGTATTGCTTTTGGGTTTTTTTTGCACATGTGGGTCAATTCAGAGTTTCTATACATAAAAACATCACAATAATCTAAGTTATTCGCATAAATCAAGTCCATCATTTAAAGCCTTGAAATATGCACAGGTCAAGCACTGATTTAAAGCAAAAAACAAAAAATGATGTTAGAGGACACTGGGGGCTGGACTTTCAGTAGATTATTATGGATTGTGGACTTTTATTTTGGCCAGTAATGGTTTACTGACAAACTTTCTAACAAACAGCTTTTCGCTATAACACATTAATTAATGGACTGGAGTCAAATGGATTACTTCTAGGTGATGTTTTTATCAGATGTTTCATTCTGATGGCACCCATTCACTGCAGAGGATCCAATGGTAAGCAAACCATGTACATTTCTCCAAATCTGTTCAGATGAAGAAATAAAAATATCTGCATCATGGAATTTATACTTTTGCATGAACTTTTCTCTATATCAGGGGTTCCCAAAGTAGGGGTCAGGAAACCATGAGAAGGGGTCGCAAGATGATTTTCAGAAATCAAATCTTATTATTTATTTTTTTTAAGATTTATTTTTGGCGTTTTTGCCTTTAATTAGGATAGATCAAGGATAGAGGATAGATATATCTTTATATGATCTGTAGAAGGAAGGGCCGACATGAAAAGCACAGGAAACCAGAAAATGTAATGTAAAAGTTTGTGAGCCTTTACTCACAAGTGCACTAAAATGTAGCCCTGTCACACTAAAAAAAAAAAATTCCATTAACACCTTTCATTTCGTTTTTTCTTTATCTGTCATTTTGTGCACTTCTGCACATTCTAGAGCAGTAACCGTGTTTTTGACGCTGTGGCCAGCAGCTGGCACAGCCTTTTCCAGCTGCCTTTAGCAATGGATTCATGCTGAGAAATGACCAGCTCAGCAAATGACACACAGCAGACAGAGAGGAAATAAGAAGAGAAATCAGGTTGCTTTTGCCAAACAAAAAACCTTTGAAAATGTTCAAATGGAATCTCTATTTAGGGAGCTGTGAATTGTGAATAACGGTTCAGTCATTTTTGTTATGACTTCCTCAAAAAAAAAGTGTGTGATTTTCTCTGTGAATATGGAAGTAGGGCAAGCAGTCCATTTGAGGCTGAATTCTACAACAAGAGCCATACAATACATCAGGCTTAAAGTCAGCAACAATGGAAGCATTAAAAAAATGCAGCCTCAAAAGCCTTTAGATTTTTTTTTATTATTATTATTAAGTGATACGCTGAAGTTGGCTGCAACTATATCAAAGATGAAAAAAACTAAACTTAATACTCAGACACGGACTAAAGGGACAAAAACAGAAGGATAGACAAAAGTGGGGGAAATTTATGCAGGGTGGAAAAAAGAAAAACAAAAAGGTAAGAGACAATATATGAGAGGGAGAAGTGTGTAAAGCAGCCTGACATCTGCTGCTTCAACAGCGTTTTCTCTGCTGTTCAACCTAAAACACTGAGCTGTACACTGCGCCTCCACTGCAGCATAACTGTTTGCATTGATTGATCAATCTGATTGGTTCAGAGGGAGCGATGTGTCTACAGGTAATTGGAGGCTGATCAGAGCTGTGTTTCCCAAAAGCATCGTAAGCTTAAGTAGATTGTCGAAAACATTGGCACCAGTGATCTGTACAACCTACTTAGGCTTATACGATGCTTTTGGGAAATGCAGCCCACAGGTCTTCAGCCGCTCAAAAGGTGTTTGACAACAACTGTGCTTCCTCTTGCCGATCTATGAGCTTTGCTGGTTGTAGTCAGTTTGGCTATGAGAATAACACTATATAAAAGTAAACCATTTCATATTCACAAAAGTAAATTTAATGTAGTAACCAAAAGCCAAAACCAAAAGAAAAAATTTATTTTAAAAACTTAAAAGTACTGAAAATAATTAAAACTGAAATACAAATAAAGCTAAATAGAAGTATGCAATAATAAAAAGTGACAAAAACACAACCAAATTACTTGAAAATATGAAAATATATTTGTACATAATTTGTGTAATTTAATTACTATTTATATTATTGTGTCCTGCATTATATTCTAGTGGCAATAAAATAAAAAGAAGGAAAGAAAACAAAAGGAAATATGTACTTTACAAAAAAAAAGTACTAAAATGACTAAAACTGAAATAAAAGTAAAGCTAAATAAAAGTATACAACAATAAAAAATGACAAAAACACAACCAAATTACTACAATTGAAAACATGAAAACTGAAAATATAAAAATAGGACATTTTTACATAATTTGTGTAATATATATATATATATATATATAATCATTTGTGTCATGTTAAATTGCACTGGCAATAAAAAAAATGTATTTTTACAAAAATAAAATGACTAAAATTAAAACTGAAATAGAAATAAAGCTACACAGAAGTATACAATAATAAAAAAATACAAAAACAAAATCAAATTACTAAAAACTGAGCATATAAAAATATGAAACTAAAGTATAAAAATGTGTAATTTTACATACTTTGTGTAATTTACTCATTATTCCAGTCAATGTGTACTGCATTATATTCTACTGGTGATAAAATGTAAATATATATATGTGTGTGTGTGTGTGTGTGTGTGTGTGTATATAAATATAACATCGGGGGGAAAAAAAGATATTTTTATCGAATTTGTGTAATTGAATTATTTATATCATTGTTTTCTGCATTATATTCTACTGGCAATAACATAAAGTTAAAACTGAAATAAAAATAATGCTAAATAGAAGTATACAATAATAAACAAAAAAAAAGACACAAACATAAATTTTTAAATGTGAAATTGAAAATATAAAATTTAAAGCCAATTCAAAATATTAATAAATAATCTAATAGTATATAAACAATAGCTGCAAAACTATCATATATATTTACACCCAGAAAAACACATTTCACCTTATGTTTATCCATCCCTTAATCCCCAACAGCATCTTCAGAGAGCAGCTTTATCTAATAATTTCATTGATTAGCCTCCATTTATAACAGCCTCCATCTCCCTCTGCTGCACATCTGGTACATCCACCACTGAGACTCAAGAGCACTTGTTGTTCCACTTCTCTAACACACACATACACACACACAGAGTCAGCAGTGCATTAACCTGCCAATATAACTATCCAAGTGAACATTTCAGAAGCTCATATCTAGCAAACACCAAACTGCTACATGCTCAGCAGCAAGAACTGGAATGCTGCCTGTTTCTAGCCTAAGCTGAATTCCCTATCATCTTCCATCATCGAGAGACAAAAGAAGCACCACTCATTTATACTGAGTGTTCTGACGGCGGGAGATTAATCAGCACAGCCAGGTCGGGGGGAATGGCACGGATGAACAGCCACACGAGAACACCGCTGGGTCTCAGCGGAGAGCTAACTTCCTGCTGAGACAGGAAGTGTTCTCATCTTTGGGCCAATCAAGATGTAATCTGCACTGCTGTGTCATGCAATAGTGGCCTTATTCTGAGGAATGGGGTTGGCAAGAATGGCTTTTACAGTAGAGGAAAATTCTGTCATATGCCGAGCGACATTAATAATACAGAATACAGAATTTGTGCTCTAGTAATAATGAATAATCTATGCAGATCTAAATGTTTTGTCCTTGTGTTTCAACACATTTCTGTGATGGAGACCACCAACGCTGTACATATTCTTTGCCAGTTTTATGATTGCAATGAAAATGCTTCACTACCTCAAAGTAATTTTTCTTTTCCTGTCTTTTCCTGCTGTGTTGATAAAACTGTTATGAAGCCCGTTGGTCACAGCAGCTACGGTCCAGTGAGCGTCACTGAGTATTAGGCAACAACAGCAAACCCTGATCAATAATTCCAATTTAATGAAACTGTATACGCGTCAACACCATATGGATTTTTGCTTTATGGCCTGGACCTAGAGGTCATCGTTAGACAATAAGGCTCGAGCCGTCACACCGAGGAACGTGGATTGAAGTCCAGACTCTCCTCCCAGGAGCTGATTTTGATGAGCTGTCAATGGATGCGGCGCAATGAAGCACCACAGAAATCTATGCTCAATGACACATTAATGTTATTATCTCCCTGTCACACTAAACAAGCCGTTCACAGGAGCCGAGGAAAAAAATTACAAGCACGCTGAAGTAGCTCATTGCCTGCCCTCGCCCGTTACCTTAATAATAAGGTATTGATTGGATTTGCACAGACGGAGTTAAAGGTTCAAGAGCGGGGAAAAAAACTGGAACATGTCATTTAGAGAGTAAAATGCCTATTAAGAAAAGCACACTTACTCATGGGGTTTACAATGGCGCACATAAATGTCACACCAGGTTACGGCTGCAAAAACACTTTGTTTTCTATACCTGTGCCATGGTATATGTGAATCTAGGGCAAGGAAAAAAAGGTGAGAGAAGCAATAAAATAGTTAATTATGGGAATGGACCTTGTCACTGCAAAATGGATATTTGATTTGCTTTTGTAGATAGGTGTGGGTCAAGGTTTGGCTGGTTAACATGACCCAGTTAGTTCCTGCTGGTCGATGTTGTAACTATACCATCTGGCTCCAAATCGGTACCCCATCGTCAACAAAATATACTTTGGCACCAAGGATTTTCCAGAGATTTAGGTTTAGATGAGGACTCCGGGCCGGCCATTTTAGTGTTCTTAGCTTCAAGGAGCTGCTTTAGCTGTTGTGCAAATTTCAGGCTGATTGGGAAATGCTTGCAGGAAAGGAACTGAATGTTTCTGAAGGAGGTTCTGATAAACGTTTGCATTCACATCTGTATAAGCCCAACTCCTGCTCCATGACTGGCTAACGTCATTGCTGGGGTTGGGTATTGAGAACCGGTTCCAAATTTCCAATAACCGGGTATTCGATAAGACACGTGCATTTCGATTCCGCTTAACGATTCCCACATTCGCATTTTAATGTGTTTTTTTAACTATTTAAGTGCAGGAAGAAAAAGAACTTGCGCACTGTTTGCGTGCAGCTGAAGTGTGAGCACAGAGAATAGCGATCCCGATGCGGGTTCCCAACCTGTGTCCGTTCTTGAATAGTTCCGTGCATTTCAACTGCAGAAAAGGTTGTTCCGGGCCGGACTTGACTTCTCTTTCACACACCAGTATGCACGAAATACATCAGTATATCATCATAAACACAGCATTTTATAAATGTAATCAGATTAGAAAGAAAACGCACGTGTAACAGTATTTTTAGACCTGTGTTCGGTGTTAAAGAGACAGCCAAAGAACAAAAGGAAATCTTTGACTGAATATCTTTCGTAAATTTAATGAGGATTGATTAAGTGTTTATTTATGAAAAGAAAACTGTGCAGTGTTTTTAAACTTTAGATTTCAATTTCTGTACCTGACATTTGTTCAGTTTCATTTATTTCTGCTTTCACTAATTGATTTGTTTGTTCCTATTTCATTACTTGTCTTTAACAATTTAATGTTTGAAATTTATATTAGTTTATTTGTTTTTTTCTGTGGTATTTTTTGGTAAAACCATAGACAGAATAAATACGTTTGACATCTAAATGTTTGACTTAAAATTTTTAATGGATTTTTTTTATCTTATTGGAATCGGAATTAGGAATCGATAAGAATCGGAATCGATAAAATTCTAACGATACCCAACCCTAGTCATTGCACTGGAAACAATATCAACGCCCCCTCGCTATTGCATGTGAGTGTTTTGACACCATGATTAAAAAAGCAGTAACTTCCAGACAAAGCATTATAAAATAATTTACTTAACGTTTGTGATGCAGCTGCAGTCACATCTAGTACCACATTGTAAGGATCCACCCACTGGCCCAAAAGCAAAGTCCAGTGGCCTGGTTGAAGGTCTAATTCGTGTTCGGTCTTTCCTCAACGCTTCTGTAAATTTACTTAATTTATCAGAATTTAGTTTCAGTTTTAGGTTAGCGAATATTTTTAATCATGAGGTGATCACAAATACAGATTGTTAATGTGGATAGCTATTTGATTATTCCAGACTGGCTACTTTCAATTATTCGTTCCCTGGGGACTTAATGTCGCTTTTATGTCTTACGTGGCCAGCGTAGATCATACGATCACAATATCGGCAGTCTGATTATTAATCAGAGGTTGTAGTGGACTAATACCCTAATTGCTCGCCACCTAATGCTTGCGTTAATCAAAGAGGATAGTTTACATAGCCTATCACATACACAACGTGTTAATATCAGGTGATAGGCAGAAATCAGGTGGTCTTAAAAAATGCGCCTAATGCTTCATTTGATCTAAGCCGGCTGTTTGCCCATCCTGCACATATCCTTGTGGTAACAAGAAGCCTCCTCACAGTCTACTAGTCATAATGATTTCAGCCAAGTCTGAAATAAATATAACAATTTATTTGACAGGTAAATATGTATTAAGCCAATTTACATAATAGGACAAAGAAAGATCAATTCAGAATTAAATTCATTTCCAATTCAAATAAATACATAACATCAATTGCTCAAAGATGAATCTGAGAGTAAGAAATGTTCACCTGCCAATATGGAAAGTACATAGCATCTTCAATCAGTACAAAAAGTACAAATCTTCCAATCTTTGATTGTAAAACTCGTGAAAACCGTTGTAAAACCGTTCTCGTGACCCAGTGTCACACCTGACCAGAGATAAGAAAAACATTCCCGCAAAACCCTAGGGGGGAAACACACCCCTCATCTGTGGAGCACAATTCTGCAAGAGTTCCAAATCTTTTTCATAATAGAAATGACTGCTGTAAACTTGAGACCAATTTACCAATCGCACAGAGACCTTTAAAATGATACCAAACATGAATGGGAAAAACAACATATTCACAAGATATTATACATGAGGTTCATAGATCTTCCTGGTGAAATTTAAGTGGAAAAACCTTTTGTTGGGTAAAGTGTGAAAAGGCAGGAAGGGGCTTGCAAATAAGCAAAGGGGTGGTGTTGTTTCTCCCTTTGAAGATTGCATAACTAGATTAGAACATTTTATTGTTCTATTGCATACAATCTGTGTTTGTGGATTCAATTTCTTGAGGAAATAATTCCACATCTTACAGTATCATCTTTCAACAAATGTTTCTTTGTGAATTCTTCATGACACTGTGCCTCAAATACAAAACAACATGCTCTGAAGTCTGAACAATCCTCTGACACGATCTGGAAAAATGGCATTAAAAATTCTACTGTATCCTGTTCTAGCAAGTAATTCCAGCTGCAGTGCTGAACCAATTTCCAATTGAGAATCTGTATTATTCCGTCTTTTCGTGAATTTGTGGATGACCAGCCTCTTTAGGGAACTTGAATGAATTATTTTTGTAAACCTGCAATATTTGAAAAATCTGAGATGTGGGATGACAAACTTCTCTTGCAGTGATTGAAAGGGTCATTCCTTCTGCTTTTCTTTGGACAACCTCCTGTCGCAGAGTTTGTCACCTCATAGTGACCTGCCATCTTACAATCTTACAAAAATTAGAGCAGTGCTATCAGTTAAATGGGGTTTGTCGTATAATTAAGGAAATTAGCACCATGTGCCAGATTAACACCAGTAACTTGGAGGTATCTGCAACTAGGTACGTTTACATGGACAATTTTGCTCTGATCAGAATGAATTGACAAATCTGAATGCAGTGTTTACATGAACGCTAAATAAAGTGATCGGGTTGATATGGGCGTTTATATGTCACAAGCTTCTGACCAGATTTAATCTTTTGACATGCGCACATTGCATGAATATACAGAGTTTCCCAGCTGTTGTTTTAAAAACACTTGATATTTATCTACTTCGGGTCCTAATTCGGTGACAACCAGCACATGAACTGTTGTGCTGTGCCTCTTTATTTTATAAAACAGCAAAAGTGCCCCTTTCCACAACTAAAACCAGTCGTCTGTTGATAAGAGTCTTATACAAGTACCGGTGGAACATTGTACTGCTCCACTTCACAGATGGAGACAGAGTGAACGCAGCATTTTACAATGACCAAAAGTCATTTTTGACACTTTATTCTTCAAGAAGGACAGCTCGTTCTGCGAGTCACACGTCATTACACTATTTTTTCGTCACTGTATATGCGCAGTATTTTCCAGTTTCGGTTTTCAATCCGATCAAGTGTTTACATGTCCTCTCGCTCGTATTACAAAAGGAATAAACCACCCCTTACAATCTGATTAAAATTTTAATCGGATCTGGCCAATTCAATCCAATTGACGTGGTTACATGTGACATTTTTATTCTGATTGTGCTTCTAGTTTGATTAGATTCTTTTGAATATCTAATTCAAGTTTTTTTATACTGTGCTTCAGAATACAATTAATTTATGAAATATATTTAAAAAACTGCCCTTCTACTCTTGTTTGGATAACTTCAAATAGGACTAAGCAGTGACCTTGAAATTTAGGAAATTGTAGGTTTTTCTCTCTATGTTTATCTATTTTAAATATTATCAATACATTGTGGTATGTTTTGAAATGATGTTGATGTTTAAATGTACACTACCAGTCAAAAGTTTGGACACACCCTCTCATTTAATGTTTTTTAAATAAGTTTCTTATGCTCATCAAGGCTGTTTTCACTTGATCAAAAATACAGAAAAAAAAGTGTAATATTGTGAAATATTATTACTATGTAAATCAATGTTTTTTCTATATTAATATACATTAAAATTTACATTTTAAAGTTGAATTTTCTAGAATCATTACTCCAGTCTTCAGTGTCACATGATCCTTCAAAAATCTTCTAATATGCTGATTTATTATCAGTGCTGGAAACAGTTGTGCTGTTTAATTATTTATTTATTTTTATTTTTTTTTAACCTGTGATACTTTTTTTAGGATTTTTTGATCAATAAAAGGTTAAAAAAGAACAACATTTATTGAAAATAGAAAGGTTTTCTAACAATATGAATGCTTTTACTGTTCAAAAGTTTGGGGTCAGTACATTTTTTTTGAAAGAATTGAATACTTTTATTCACCAAGGATGTTAAATTAATAAAAAGTGATAGCATAGATTTACATTGTTAGAAAAGATTTATATTTTGAATAAATGCTGTTCTTTTTTACTTATTTATCGAAGAATTCTGAAAAAAGAATCACAGGTTGCAAAAGAATATTTGGAAGCACAACTGTTTCCAACATTGATCATTCTAATAATAAATCAGCATATTAGAATGTTTTCTGAAGGATCACGTGACACTTAAGACTGGAGTAACAGCTGATGAAAATTCAGCTTTGCATCACTTGAATAAATTATATTGTAAAGTATATTAAAATAAAAACCATAATTTTATAGTGTAATAACATTTTGCAATATTACTGTTTTTTTCTGTATTTTTGATCAAATAAATGCAGCCTTGATGAGCATAAGAAAACATGAAATGAGAGAGTGTGTCCAGACTGGTAGTGTATATCTGAAAATTTTATTTTTTGCTTGTTTTCTTCCTGTCCAGGGATTCTGTGCCTCTCAAGCAACTGTCTTTGAGATTAATCAAATACAGAGGTCAGGCGAATAAGAGGTCAGAAAGAACTTATATTTTTGTCTTTGCACCCTAAGCAATTTTTTTAAACGTTACCAGCAGGCCTTCAATTACATTTTAATGACCTCAAGCCACAAAGTATGACAAATGCTGATCGATTCAGGTCAAAGGGTATAGAGAGGAACAGAATTAAATCTAAATTAAAGCGCTCTCCTCTGCTTCCACCCCAGCCTCTGTAAAGATCCTACATTGCACTTTTTCAGAAATGGGACAGGGGGAGCCAGGAATAAGCACAGCCGTGTTCATCACGTGGCTTTGTCTGACATTTTTGGAGGATAGGAAGAAGGGTAGATCACTTAAGCTAAAGGAAGTACAGTGGGTGAGAGAAAGTAAGAGAGCGAGATAGGAAGATTTCAAGCCTGAAAAATAAGTACAAATAAACTTGAAGCAGTAACACCACAATGACCCAGCAATAGCCCTCCCCCATACCTCATATTTATTCATCAGATATGACTTTATGATCTTTTTATGGAAAACTCAAACATCTTTCAAATGCTTTCCTAGCTTCACAAACCAATCTGGCACTTTTGAGTGTGTGTTTGTGAGCGAGTTTCTCCCGAAAACCCATTTTGATCTACACACCTCTGTTCCTAATCGATGATCTTATTATTTTTGATGCACTCCCCTTACTGCCTGGAGCAATTTAGCCGATAAATACAAGTCCCTATATCAGTCACTCTCACGCTCTGATCAATCTTTGTTCTGCTATTTGAGAGAAAAGCTTTAAACCTGGATCTAATTTTGTTACACTGAAGAGACTCATAAATGGAGGGAAATCTTTGTTCTAGTTGGCCAAACAACGTCTGCTGGAGGATTTTTGAAATTAAGCATTTTTTGATATCGTTTCCAATGGCCATTTCTGCTGCCTGTTGTTAGTAGGCAGGACAGATAAAGCTTTGCAGTGCTTTAATAAGTCTTTTTTTCTGTCAGTTTTTCCAGACTTGCCCAAATATTGGACTGTCAGTGCAGTATATCAACTTTATTAATGAGCCGTTTTCGCTCGGGTAGAAACAAATAGCTTTACATGCCAACTCTGATTATGTCATCACTGAAGGATAAACTGCATACAGACAGTCAGATATTCAACTAACTAGACTAAACAAATGATGTACTGTAGTCTATTAAGCTTGATTTTATTCTGTGGTGGCTTTTTTCCATTTCCAAATTCGACTTTGCTAACAATCACCAACCCGTAGGTGACCTTTACACGTTTAATGTCTGCGAGGGCAATAGCTTATTCCGGGAAGATTGAGTTTTAAAGTGGGTCTAACAGCACAAGAAAACTCACACTGACGCATCTCATCAGGAATTCGAAGGCGTTGTTGTCCTCGGGCAGCAGGCTGGACTGCCAGCCATCTTGGCGAGGCCTAATCTCATTTTAGATGAATGTAAATATTTATCGAGCCTCTGATTTAATCACAGGGAAGCATACTGAAAATGCAGCACTCGCCCATTATCTTGTAAATCTTGCCGCACACTTCTCCTTTTTCTCTATTACTGCACACCGTAATGAGTTGAGGGCTGCCTGAAGGAATAATCACCCTGCATGCTGAGTGGCCACGTGCCTCCTCGAGCGCTTTTTTTTTTTACAGCACTTGTCCCCGGCTGTCACATCTTATTCTGGATATCACATATCTAAGGAACAGAATTATTGGCTCAACAACTTTGTGTTAAGAGTCTTACTTTAAAAGAGAATTAAGCTAGTTCATACTGAAATATACATGTAAAGTATGACAGAAAAACTTACCAACCCCAAAGGTTTTTGACCCCGCAAGGACAGCAACGCAACTATCAAGTTCAATCGCACATGCGCGCTATTTATGTGCATCCCTGATTATATATAATTCCACAATGGTATGTAAAGCATGCTGTAACTCTTTTTCTATGTGCACTGTCACATAGTGCTCTTTGTGGTATTCACCATAGTATTTCGACAGTCTTCCTGCAGAAGGCCATAATCTGTGGAAATCATTCAGAGTGAAGCTCAATCTCAGGATCTAGAAATAGCTTTTAAGAAGAGAGAGAGAGAGTGACCACACTGTAAGATGTGGCTTCTAAAAGGTTCAGTGTAGTTCCTCCTCTGCTCAAATCTCCACTTTGGTTCACAATAGAGTTTTTACACTCTCTGTGCTTCAAGGAATTTAAAGCACCATTACGCTTTTGCCTTCCCTTTTATGGTTATATTTAGAATATTTTTACTAGTTTTATTTGATTCCATGACTTATGATATTCAATATCAAAGTCAAGGACATAAAAGTAATCCACAGCCATATCACCCTGCAGACCTCCTGGGAAAACTAGGTTGCTTTTGGAAGAGGTGTTAGTGAGGCCAGTAGGGGGTGCTCAACCTGTGGTCTGTGTGGGGTCCTAATGCCCCAGTATAGTGACGGGGACACTATACTGTAAAAAGCACCATCCTTCAGATGAGACGTTAAACCAAGGTCCTGACTCACTATGGTCATTAAAAATCCCATGACACTTCTTGTAAAGAGTAGGGGTGTATCCCCGGTGTCCTGGCCAAATTCCCTCTGGCCCTTGTCAGTCACGGCCTCCTAATGATCCCTATTCATTGAATTGGCTCTATCACTCTCTCCTCTCCACCGGTAACTGCTGTGTGGTGAGCGCATTGGCGCCGTTGTACTGTGGCTGCCGTCGCATCATCCAAGTGGATGCTGGAGAGATCCCCCATATGATTGTAAAGCACGTTGGGTGTATTGCAATACACAGTGAAAGTGCTATATAAATGCCTCATTCATTCAAACCTGTTTGATTTTCTTTCAAAGCGCATGATAGGAAGGAAATAAAGTTATACAAAAAAACATTAGGGGTTTTTAATGAACTATTCCTTTAATTGTGCTTGTCTGTTAAGAGAAGTGCCTCGAATAGGTAAGTATCCAAGGTCGATGTGCGTAATGCAGAAGCTGACATATGCCGTGTCAGACACATCCCAACCCTAGACAACTTTGCCTGTCAAACTTCAATCAAACTCCAGCAGACAGGTGAGATGACCTTTTAATGTCAGTGCTTGATCTTTTGTTGAACCTCACTGACAAATTAGAAATGAGAAAGGTCGATCAGGCTAGGGTGGAAATTAGGAGGAACATGGAAGGCTCTTTTGAACGTTTGTTAGTCAAAACTCAAGTAATTTATCTTTATGCATCCAAAATATCACACAGTAGCACAAATGGGTCACTGATTTTTGAGTAAGGCCACACTGCCTGGAGGTGAGCAAAGAAAGGTTATTTAAATTAACAGTGAATTTTACTTTAGTTACTACTAAAGTTTGATGAGGTGCTTCAAGAAAGCTGATTTTTCCAGATCCATAACTGCAGATGTTAAAAAAATAAATAAACTGACCAAAAATACACCACTAATTGCTTTTGAATGGCCCCAAGCATTACTGAGCATAAACAGCAGAATGTTTTTTTGCTTTTCATTGGCACAACTAAACAATAGACATTACCATTTCAAATTGCCAAACTAGAGCGGCAGTAAATTAGCTTATAGCTTTGGCACCTTCCAAACATATTGAATCCTGAGCAGCGTGAGGTCTGAATAAGGGCTCCCCTAATTGTGCGCGGCACCAAATTTACATTTACGACCTAAATCCGATATAAATTCTCATATCTCCAGATTAGATTGATATTATGTCAGGCTAGAGTGCAATAAAGAGTCAATCAGAAGGTCGGACAAGCTGCATCCAGATCTAATTCTGATTTATTCTGAAGATCAGGATGGCTTTTGCTGATGCCAATTTGGGAGTGATCAATTGGCACGACTCATTCTTGTAACTCCCCGCAGAACATTAACCAACCACCTGGCTGCCGCACAGCCAATGAGGTGCAGCACTGATGTGTATAAAGCGCTGATGCGCTCAGTGAAGACGCAGACCCCAAGGATGCGTGAGCCCTAGAAGTGATTCTGCAAAAATCTAGTGGCTGATAAACTTTATGTTGTTGATGTAATACAGTTATAAATTAGGTAAGCCAGGTAATTTTCTTAGAAGAGTTTTTTACAATAACAGCATATTGGTTCATTACGGTGGAAAGTATCAAGGGAGTGATACTACAGAGATGTGCTGAGAATATAATGTGCAAAAATCCATGCCAAAATCCCCCTGGCAAAATTGTTGTGAAAATCACCCCACTGTATCCATAATGCTTTTTATAGATTAGACACATAGTGTATGAGCATTTGACCTCTCCTGTGACCCAAAGACAGAATGAGTTGTTCAGCATTCAGAACAGAACTGAATTTAGAATTCCCGAAATGATGTAGCAAACAGGATGTAAAGATTGTAAGATTGCATGCAGACAGACAGACAGACAGACAGACTGATAACTCAAAGACAGATAGGCAGATAGATGGAAAGACAGACAGACAGATAGATAGATAGATAGATAGATAGATAGATAGATAGATAGATAGATAGATAGATAGATAGATAGATAGATAGATAGATAGACAGACAGATAACACAAAGACAGACAGATAGATAGATAGATAGATAGATAGATAGATAGATAGATAGATAGATAGATAGACAGACAGACAGACAGACAGACAGACAGACTGATAGATGGATAGACAGTCAGACAGAAAGACAGATAGATAGACAGACAGACAGACAGACAGACAGGCAGACAGATAAATATAATAGATAGATAGATAGATATAGACAGACAGATAACACAAAGACAGACAGGTGGATAGATGGCGAGACAGACTGATAGATGGATAGACAATCAGACAGAAAGACAGACAGATAGATAGATAGACTGATAGATAGACACAGACAGACAGATAAATATAATAGATAGATAGATAGATAGATAGATAGATAGATAGATAGATATAGACAGACAGATAACACAAAGACAGACAGGTGGATAGATGGCGAGACAGACTGATAGATGGATAGACAGTCAGACAGAAAGACAGACAGATAGATAGATAGATTGATAGATAGACACAGACAGACAGATAAATATGATAGATAGATAGATAGATAGATAGATAGATAGATAGATAGATAGATAGATAGATAGATAGATAGATAGATAGATAGATATAGACAAACAGACTGATAACACAAAGACAGACAGGTGGATAGATGGAGAGACAGACAGACAGATAGACAGACTGATAGATAGATAGATAGATAGATAGATAGATAGATAGATAGATAGATAGATAGATAGAGACAGATAACACAAAGACAGACAGGTGGATAGATGGCGAGACACTGATAGATGGATAGACAGTCAGACAGAAAGACAGACAGATAGATAGATAGATAGACAGACAGACAGATAAATATAATAAATAGATAGATAGATAGATAGATAGATAGATAGATAGATAGATAGATAGATAGATAGATAGATAGATAGATAGATATAGACAAACAGACTGATAACACAAAGACAGACAGGTGGATAGATGGAGAGACAGACAGACAGATAGACAGACTGATAGATAGATAGACAGTCAGATAGATAGAGAGACAGACAGACTGATAACACAAAGACAGACAGGTGGATAGATAGACAGATAGATAGAGAGACAGACAGACTGATAACACAAAGACAGACAGGTGGATAGATGGAGAGACAGACAGACAGATAGACAGACTGATAGATGGATAGACAGTCAGATAGATAGAGAGACAGACAGACTGATAACACAAAGACAGACAGGTGGATAGATGGAGAGACAGACAGACAGAATAGACAAATAGACAGATAAATATGATAGATATGCTGAAGACCAACACAAAGAGAGAAAATACTGTAGCATGCAGCGCAGGATCACTGTTCACAAACCTCAAAATATAGGAAGAAATATATAAAAATTGAATAGGGGGCAGGTGGTTAATAAGAATGAATATCTGAATGGAACTGTCTTCAGAAAAGTATAGATGTCATTTTCTTTTTCTCTTACCTCCGTGTTCATAAGCGCAGCGCAAAGCAGCTTTGTTCACAGCAGTAATCAAAGAAACGCTATTTTGAGAATGTTCCATACGCGCCATCTGCTGTCATCGAGTAAATTTGCATGTTCTTTCAGTACATTTGCTGGTTTTCTTTTGCGCAGGTGTCTTATGTAGCATCATTTCAGACATAAAGTCAGACCATTTTATTTTTCCCTTAGATCTTGAAATCATATGTTTTTTCCTAGTTATATAAGCTTAAAATACATGCCTGTAATTTATCTAAGGTCTACTAAAATGTGATTCCAACTTTTGTTCTCATATCACAATATAATATAGATATCATCTGAGCAGTGGAAAATACTGTAATATAAATTTTAGCTCATATCGCCCACCCCTAATGGATAGACAGACAGATGATAGACAGATCAATACAAATGATAGATAGATTGGATAGACTGAATAGATGGATAAATACTGTAGAGATAGAGAGCTTCATGGATAGATAACTTTATGGATGGATGGATGGATGGATGAATAGAATTTGTTCTTCTAATTCCAAATCAACTTCCTGTGGCCAATTCTGTGATATGGTTGGATGGCAGCGTTGTACCTACTTACTGTGGATCTTTAATCCTTCATAATGGCTTTGAAGGCCAAACTCTGTCAGGAATGATTCGTCGGGCCGGATAAAAGGGGGAAAAGGGAGAGAGTGGGGCATTTGGGTTGATTTATGGCAATGTCAGGCAGATTGTAGCGCCCGCATGCTTGAGGTTGTGCCCTGTAATGGAGCGTCATTAGCGAGTCGCGTGTTCGCTGCGGACGGGGCCGAGGCCTGGGCACGGGGCTCAAGACCGCTGATTAGATATGCAGAAAGAGAACTGTGACTGCCTGAGGGGAGGCACTCAATGTGTGGTCAGACGAAAATGAATTTAACGGGATCTAATGGGGTTTGAGCCCTTTCTCTCCCTCCCGTGAAGCCGATGGCATAGTTAATATAGCAGGAAGACGGGCGGTTCTTGGAATGGAGGCTGAAGGAAGCGTGGAAGGGATTCTGGGAGCTCGGGGGTCAGCGGCGCACCGCGTGCCGCTTGTGGAGCGAACGCTCACGACGTGCTACCGTCAGGTCTGAGATCAGTGGAGTGCGGCTTTCGTCTGCCTCGATGGAACCGCCGCATGAGTTGTCGCCTTGAGTTTAGCTGATGCCAGCGTCGTGCTGTTTAACGTGCAGGGCATGACCAAGCAGGCGAGCTGCTCCGCATTACTGACTGCTGCCTCTACGAGACCTTGGTGAGACATTAGCAGCATGGAAGAGGTATAATTGCCAACGTTGCATATGGACGAGCAGAATGGACTCACCTTGAAAATGTTTTACAGCCAAATGGGGAACGGACCCTGGCAAGTGTACTTTAGTTCCCCAGTGAGGTGTTTAGCTTCTTTATGGAACACACATATGGTGTAATGGTACAGTGTTTGGTTTAACTGGTCATTTATGAGGAGGTCATCTCGTTTGATTGCCGAGGTCCACGTCAGCACCGTGTTATTGATTCATATGAGAGCTCTGCTGCTGTTGATAGAGTTTTGCTGCCAAAGAGTTTTACTGCTTCTACAAAAAAATAAAAAATAAAAGGATGATGACAGCAAGAGAAGGCATTAGGATGGTGTTTTTTTTCTGAGAAGAGGATTGTTTGTATGTGTTTGACAGGGGCAACAGTTTCCTACTGTAATCACGGCTGTTGCCATGCAATTTCTGAGCCATTACGGCTGCCCTGGATGGAGAGAGGTATCAAAATTCCTATTGTGAATGGCACTCTCTAATGACCATCAACATTGCAGTTGTTCTGTTCTTTCTCTCTGTGTTTCCTTTTATTTTTTTTCCCTTTGTACCATGCCACCTGTTTGCAGAGACTTGCATGCAGTGGTATGTGGGTATTATAATAATAAGAAAAAATAATAATAATTAAATAAAAAATAATTTTATGAGCACAAAATTTGTTGCTGACAATGGTTTAAATAAATGTTAATAATTATGTTAAATTTAATAATAATAATAATAATAATAATATATTATATAATAATTATTATTATTAGTATTATTAATGTTTAATGAGCACAACATTTGTTACTGACAATGGTTTAAATTAATGTTAATAATAATTATGTTAAATTATTCTTAGTATTATTATAAACATTAATTTAAAACATTGGCAAGCTCAAGGTCACTTAACAATTTCTTCTTACTACTACACTTACTACTTTATTATTATAATTATCGAAACAATGGTGTTAAGAAACATTGTGGGCATAAAGCATATTAATAACAGTAGTAGTAATAATAATAATAATAATAATAATAATAATAATAATTTGTTACTGATAATAGTTTAAATTAATGTTAATAATAATTGTTAATAATAATAATAATTATTATTATTATTATTATTATTATTATTATTATTATTACTTGCATTCATTTAAAACATTGTCAGTAATACATTTTGTGGGCATAAAATAGTATTATTATTAGTAGTAGTAGTAGTAGTCATGTTTTATGAGCACTAAGTTTGTTACTGACAATGGCGTAAATGAATGTTAATAATAATTGTTACATTTATTTAATATTATTATTATTATTATCCATTTTATGAGCACAAAATTTGTTGGTTTTAATGAATCTTAATAATAATTATTATTCTTATTCTTATTCGTATCCTTCTTCTTCTTCTTCTTATTATTATTATTATTATTATTATTATTATTATTATTATTATTATTATTATAACATTCATTTAAACAGTTGGCAAGCTCAAGGTCACTTTACAATTTCTTCTTTTTCTTCTTCTTCTTCTTAATAACTGTATTATTATAATTATCAATATAAAACAATGATGTTCAGAAACATTATGGACCTTAAGCATATTCATAATAATAAGAATAATTGTAATAATAAATTGTAAAGTGACTTTAAGCTTGCCAATGTTTTAAATTAATGTTTATAATAATTGTGTTAATAAATAATAATAATAATAATAATAAAATACAAAATGTGTTACTGGCAATGGTTTAAATTAAAAGTGTTAATAATATTTTTGTGTTAATAATAATATTATGTTAAATAACAATCATAATCATAATAATAATTATTATAATAAACATTAATTTAAACCATTGGCAAGCTCAAGGTAACTTTACAATTAATGTACAATCATCCAACAAATCAGATTTTGCAAAAAATAAATAAATTAAAAAAATCACGTAGGACTCTGCAAAATGCGCTACTGTGTGAACAGTGGTGGAAATGTGATTATACATGCATGCATAATTACATAGCATATACAAGCCTGTATAGAACAATTAAAACAGCAGTAGTCCACATATTGTATGCCAATTACAGAGCATAATCACATTAACATAATCACAGTATTCTATGAGCTACAACTAAATTGCAGCATTGCTGTAATCACAGTATAAGGATGCACTGAAATGTAGCCATTGACACACCCCTGACCAAAGCTTTGTGGACATTTAACAGTTAGAGAAGCAATCGTTGGAGTGCATGTTAATGCCGTTGTGTCTGTTGAGTACTGTCAGGTGCAAGCGGTACAGTGCTTCTATAATGAGCATGGCAGACACGGCGAGCCAAGATGTGGAAAAGTGTGTGTGGGGGAGAATGAAAAAGGTCACCTTGTTTGGCGCCTCTTGCACTCCACCTAGCAGTGAACTCATCCGAGATGTCAAATCTGTCTTCTGAAGCTCTGGAAACTGTCCATGTGTGGCACTGCAACACACCAACGATATTTGCATGCACGCAAATACACACACATTGGCATGTTTGTTTTTCTGGAACAGTGCCATGTTTGCAGAGAGTGATAAATAAATCTGTGCAGTCATGAATATGCAAAGGGTGCATTGTGGGATCCTCTTCTGACTCCATCCACTTGACGGAGTCCAGATCATAAAAAGGTGCCGGTGTCTCTCACTTAAAAGGTCAGTGTTAATACCGGAGGTCCAGGTCACAGCAACTGATGAATCTCATCTTTATAAGTGCAAGCTCTCTCTAGTTTTGTATTTTAATCTCTGTCATTGTGTTAAATGGGAAAGTCTAGTTAGCTCTGTTTCATTCACTTCTCTAGGTTGAATGCTAGACACTGGCTAGACACTGCCTGTGTCTGTTTGTCTCCTTAAGAAGAATCGCTCTATGTTCTCCCAACTGTATGTCGCTTTGGACAAAAGCGTCTGCCAAATGCCTAAATGTAAATGAATGCTTCACACATGCAGGCTTGTGGACAGACATAATAATCCAAATCAAATCTATTTAAAATAAATACTATTAAATGCACTGAATCATAATGTCCTTCTAGATTAAAGGGATACTCCACTCCAAAATGAAAATTTTGTCATTAATCACTTACCCCCATGCCGTTCCAAACCCTAAAAGGTTTGATCATCTTCGGAACATAATTTAGGATATTTTGGATGAAAACCGGTAGCTTTTTGACTGTCCCATTGACTGCCAAGTAAACAACACTGTCAAGGCCCAGAAAAGTATGGAAGACGTTGTCAAAATAGTCCATCTGCCATCAGTGGTTCAACCATAATTTTACAAAGCTACGAGAATACTTTTTGTACGCAAAGAAAACAAAAATAACGACTTTAGTCAACAATTCGTCTCCTCTATGTCACCGTAGCACCATTTTGGAAAGTATCCACTTTTCTGTGTCAGCCACAACACACGGATACGCTGTTTTCGTTCGAATCAAAGCGTAAATACACGTAGAAAACGTATCCATGTGTTGTGGCTGACACAGAACAGCGTACGCTGTTTACGTCCATTGGATACTTTCCAAAATGGCGCTATAGTGACATAGAGGAGACGAATTGTTGACTAAAGTTGTTATTTTTGTTTTCTTTGCGTACAAAAAGTATTCTGGAGCTTCATAAAATTATGGTTGAACCACTGATGGCAGATGGACTATTTTGACAATGTCTTTCATACGTTTCTGGGCCTTGACAGTGTTGTTTACTTCGCAGTCAATGGGCCAGTGAAAAAACGACCGGTTTTCATTCAAAACATCTTAAATTGTGTTCCAAAGACGATCAAACCTTTTACGGGTTTGGAACGACATGGGGGTAAGTGATTAATGACAAAATTTCATTTTGGGGTGGAGTATCCCTTTAAGAAATGTTTTTTTGCCTTAAATGGGCCTCATGTAGCACGCTGTACATTGTAAATCACTCACTCAGTCACGCATGCAACACAATTTTGAGCTAGGTGGCTAAATGTTTATCATTTACCATTTACTAATAAATTGTTAGATTTCACTTGGATGTGTTAGAGTTAGAGGTTAAGAATAAGTTTAGATATCTATGTAAGAGATATTTTCACTCGCTTTAGCCTGAACACTGAGTTTCACTCTCCGTCTTCACAGTGAACTATTCTCATTGATATTAATGGATTCGCAGCATATTTGACATGCTGTAGCCTCTAGTGTGTAGGCGTGAAACTCATTGTCGCTTGGCTAAGGGAGCTGTGTTTCTCACACGCATGTAAATAGAGAGAAAGCAAGAGCTTTACATACTGCAAAGAATGTACATGCTACATGTTAATTACGTTCTTTGTTGTTTTTTCCTGTCAAATGGCTGAGTTCATTTGGAATTAGGGATGGCTCGATACCAATATTGGGTTCGGTACGATACCAGAATGTAATACCTCGGTATCGATACTAAACCGATACAATAGGTGACAAATAACCAGCCTCAAAAGAGAAGTTATTCAATTTAGTAAGTAAAGTTAACATACTAAACATTTATTAGTTCATTTATCATTTATAACTAGTTATTGACCTAGAGTAATAAGTGCTATAATACTGTTAGGTCAGCTTACCTAAAGAATGTTAACAAAAGTTGCTTTACTGTGAAATGTTATTCTTACAGTCAAAGTATTCAAGATCACGTTATTAATCCTGCCTCTGCTATTATTTTCAAAGAAGAAGAATTAAATATAAATCTCTGTCTCGCTTTCGGCCACTTCATATTAGCGGTTGACAGCGCAGGAGAAACGTTCCCTCATATTATTGATATCACAATTAAAATAGCAATACTTTTGCTTCATTTGATTGTTTGAAATGCCAAGACAAATATTATGTGACCAAAGCTAAACTGATAGCGTGACACAAGCAGATTTGAGCTTTTGTATTTACTCAGTTGTGAATAAAAATTAATTAAATCTGAATTTATGAATGATGAACTCTTCTGTCCATCTCTAAATCCGCTTAAAGATTGAAATGATTTATTATAGCAAAGCTCTTCACCTTTATCATCTGTTTTATATGCAAAATAATGCCATATTTCACTTCTACTGTTGTCTTTATTTACTAGTTTTGAGCACGTTGATGGAGTTTCATCTGTTTGATGATTAATCGCGTTGTTCTGTTGTCACGTGTAAAAGTAATTTGGGAAGCACTGCCGCCTACAGGTGAACTGTTTAGTAAATGAGGTGGAGTGAATGCAGAAAAAAAATGATTCATATTTATCTCTTTCATGAGTTATCGCATTTCAAATAGCCTACATATGCAATTATGTTAAAATGCAGTCTTGGCTTATGACTGAAGTGAACGTAAACAGCTGAGAAAGAAAACCCATGTGTATCAATAAATTGGGTCTGTGCTGCTCTTAAAGTGACGGCAGACTAATAATCCTACTGCTATCTGTATCCATCTGTATATTTAATAAGGATCAATGTATGAATGTTTCACTATGCAGTGCTTTACTTTTATGTTTTGATTTACTTTATTCAGTTTCTGTATTATCGCTTACTGGAATGCTACTATTCAATAGATAGATTGAATGCACCTAGATTTCTTCATTTTATTGTATTTGTCCTTTTACTGCTGCATCTGTTTCTTATTATTTATAACAAAGATAAAATAACAAAAGTAAACGTTTTGGAATTATTATTATTATTATTATCAATATTTATCACAGATTTTTGTCAGGATTCTTTGATAAAAAGCTTGAAGTCAGTATAATTTTCTTTCTTTTTTGAAAGAAGTATAAAATGTATACTTTTATTTAGCAAAGATGCTTTAAATTGATCAAAAGTGATGATAAAGACATTTATAATTAAAAATAAGATTAAAGTAACCTAAAAATATTATACTCAGCTGTTTTCAACATAATAATAATTATAATTTTTTTTTTTTTGAGCAGCAAATCATAATATTAGAATGATTTATAATAATGAAGAAGTAATAATGCTAAAAAAAATTCACAGGAATCAATTATAATTTTAAATATATTCAAATAGAAAACCGTTATTCCAAGTAGTAAAAATATTTAAACATTTTACTGTACTTTGGATGAAATAAATGCAGGTTTGGTGAACAGAAGAAACGTCTTTAAAAAGCATTAAAAATCTTACTGTTTAAAAACTTTTGACTGGTAGTTTATTATTTGTTTTATTGTTTATGTTGTCTGCATTTTTTAATCTTTGTGCATGTTAAATAAGAAAGAAAAATAAACATAAATTTTGAAGAATGCTGTTCAGTTTATTTGTCGAGCAACAGTTGAACCAGCAACGTTAATTCTGCGACAACAGGCCCGTCTGTGCTATGACATTCTGACAATTAGAGTCATTTTATGAAGTATTCACAGACACACACAAACGCGTAGACGAAAAAGGGATTTAATTCCCTTTGAACCCGGTTGCTCCCCTAAGAGGGACTAGACCTGATTAACACATCAAAGAACTAAAAATCAAAAATGCAATCCACACAAGTAAATAAACAATGCCACATACACACACGTAAACACCGTCAGTGTCCACAGACACACTCGCACACAAAATTTACTTCAACAAACCGCCTGTGGAAATGAGATTCTTTTCATGGCTTAAGCGCTTCTCCCAAATTTTGCACATTTAATCAGAGCAGGAGAAATGCTAGGCAGAACATCAGTGGACCAATTCAACAAAGCGCAGCATATAATCGCACTAAAAAGTTCAGGGCCCGACCGAGAGAATAGCGCTTTGAGGCAATGACATTGACGTCCATCCCATTGAGAAATTGGCCAGAGGACATTTACAGGCAGCCAAGTCTGGTAATTCTCAAACCATCACGAGCAATAAAAGCATGACTAGAAGCCCACTGCACATCTTCCTCATCCCCTTTTGTCAGAAACGCTGGCTTCTGTAGTCTTTTATCCACTACAGGCATAGGATTTCAGACCATTCCAATGAGGTATGGATTTATATAATTAGTATTAGCTACACAACAGCCAATAGAAGACCAGATGAAATTATATCATTGAGAGACTTGTCTATCCCACAGATTTTAAAAGGTATTAGAAGCATTTAAGAGATGAAATGTGCTCTACTCAGAACCGGCCGTTTTGGCATTGCTTGCTGTCTTGCTTTCTTTGTATGATTGATCGAGAAAAAAAAGAAGAAAATTAATTAAGCCAACACAATTAAACAGAAATTCTCTGGGCTGTATTCATCCCCTCTGATATTCAATCATGGAGTAAAATTGTTTCTGCCACTCACATATTGATTTAATTGTCTCATCTACTGTGTTAATTAACCAGACTTGACAGCCAAGACTGGTGCCCACCGGTAGAGGTTATCACCCCGAGACAAAGAGCTAAAAAGGAACAGCTGCACAAGTGCAAAACTAAAGCGGCACATGGGATGCAATGTAACACTATGTGAATTCAAGCTTTAGTTAAACCCCTGAATAAAGCTTGCTGTGCCAAAATACAGCAACTGTTTCTTTATGAATGTGGGAGGACTGAATACTAACTAGAAATGCAAAATTTGGTCATACACATGAGCTTAGGTTATAGTTCATAATAAACATAAACTGTAATATAAACACAATATACACTACCGTTCAAAATATTGGGCCCAGTGAGAGTTGATGCATATTTTATTCATCAAGGATGCAGTAAATTGGTCAAAAGTGACAGCAAAGACTGTTATGGAACTGTTCTTTTTTTATTTTATTTTATCTTTGTTCATATTGTTCAAGTTTGATTTCTGAAGGTTCATGTGACACTGAAGACTGAAGTAATGCCTGCTAAAAAATTCAGCTTTGCATCACAGGAATTAATTGCATTTTAAAGCGCATTATAGTAAAATAGAATGCAGTTATTTTGAATTGTAATAATATGAATATTTTGATGTTTTTACTGTATTTTTGATCAAATAAATGTAGCCTTGGTGAGCATAAGTGTCACAAATCATGCCGCTGTGGCTCCCTCCTTGCGCCGCTAGAGGGAGCCCTTACTGTACTCTGGACCATGTCATAAACTCCATTTCCCATAACCCCGTTCTCATGGACTTCCTGTCACCTTTCACCTACACACCTGTCAGCCATTACACATCATTACACACACTATAAATAGCCTGTCATTACCCTGTACATTTTGCAAAGTCTTGTTTAGCCTGTCTAGCAATTCTAAGCGTTCTTTTCCATGTTTGCTTTCCTGTTACCGACCTTGTTTTTTCCCGTTTCCCGATTGATCTCCGCCTGCCTACTGACCCTCGATTGTTCTTTGGATTACTCGGTTAGCTAGCTGCCTGCCTCGACCCCTTTGTATGTATACTGACCACTCTCTGGATTATCTGTGTTGTTCCTGTTCACTCCCTATCGACCCTGCCTGTTTGACCACAATTGTTGATATCAATAAAGCTGCATTTGGATCTCCACCCTGCTGTCTGTGCGTTACAATAAGAGACTTTTAAAAACATTTTGAGCTAAACCATCTTACCAACTCCAGGCTTTTTAATGGTAATCTATGTATAGCACAAAAGCTTTTTTTAAAGACAGATGGATGGTGCTGGATGGCAGAGGCAGACTAAATACACATAAGTAAACTTCCACCTGTAATGTGGTTTCTGTCTTTGTCCGTACCTTAGTGATAAAGATTGAAATGGCTGGTGTGCCCTTCTGTGCCTCCGCTGCATGATTGTAAAACTATGATTTAATGTGCTGAGTTATGTCATTTTACCCACCATTTCCAATATTAAAATCAGTTCGACACACTTTCCAAAAGTCAAGGCCATTGTCGATATGGCTTTGAGATGTGAAATGATATTCTTCCGTCCAGCTTTTGTTAAATTTACATGTATGTAAATTTTACATGTATGTTTTTTTTTTTTGGCTGGAGCACCATGTGAGTGCTTATGCTACATGTATGTAGCCCTACTGTCAAAAAAAAATTCTGTTGTACTGAACTCGTATCGAGTTAAATCGAGGTAAATCATGACCCTAAAAATGTGACTTCTGAGTTCTGTTACACCCCTAATGGTCATTGAATCAAATAGAGATATGGCAGATTTTGCATGACGTTTAAAACATTAAACCTTAAAGGTAACCCTGGGTATTAAGGCTTGTCTACTGAAATATTTAGTAAAAAAAACATGAAAGATTTATGTTATTTGAAAAAATCCACATCATTTAATACATATTTTGGACTATGCGGGGTGCCATTATTTCAATGACATGAAATGGTTGCATTCGGTGAGCTACTGGCATTATCTGTTGCTATTTTTACCACAACACAACTCGGAAAATAAAATACTGATCATTAACTACAGCTACTGAAAGAACTTACAGTTATAAATGTAGGCTTAAATAAAATGCCGTACAATCAATTTTTCTTCACAAGGAGTCTAAACTAGGGATGGGGAGTCCTCGACTCTGAATAGCCCTAGAGTCGGAGTCGACTCCAGCACTGGTCGAATTCGAAATCGCAAAAAAGTCTCAAATCTTTATATACAGCGCATGGCAGATGAGTGCTGAAATATTGAATGAAATTAAGCGAGGATCCGTTTGCAGTGCAGTTCGTAGTCTATGCGGTGCAGAAGCAGCACAGGCTCAGTGCCTTATTTACACAAGATGTGTTTGTAAAGCGCAATGATCCACAGCTGTTTACCACCATATTTTGATTTCAAATTCGAACTTTGTTGCTATTTTTATCAGCATAGTGATAATTTTTTTTAATACTATCATTCACAGACAGTCACGTTATAGTATTAAATGCATTTTACGTCTGTACTGATTTATATATTAGGATGCTCAAGCAATTGGCAAAACATGCAAACACAGTCTACTTTACTTATGCTAAAAGGCTGCTATCACAATTTTAAATTAAAACATAGGTACCATTGACAAAAATAGCCTTCTCGTTTTCTTTTGCATTTGCATTCCTGTTTTGTTTTTGTAACTCCACTAGTATCTTTCCTTGCTTTACCACTATAGCTAAAAAACTACTTTAATTATATGCATTTATGGCATAATTAACACATTTCGTATCAGTCCATGTATATTTTTTTACCATGAGCAATGCCCTTTCACTTTAATTCAGCGTGTGCAGCACAGCAAAAAGAGATTTGGTCGCTGCGATGCTGCATAGATACGCACCGCTCGGAACACATCGAGTGAATGCTCAACGTGGGAACTGATGTTTTGTCATGCATTGTTTATGCTGTCAATAATAGACTACATTTGGTATTCCATATAGGCTATTCAATCATTAAACTAACCATAAATCATTAAAAACTAACATAATAAGCAAGAATGTGCGTTTAGTGCCATCCTCTGACCATTATAAAATGATGACTCCATTAAAGAATATCTTCTTTCATTTTTAATTCTAAGGTAATATTCCACCACGGCTGTTTTTCGTGACTTTTCCTCTATGAAATTAGGTGTCGGCAACAGCAAACAACGTTGCTAGCTCATTTAAAGGTAATGTCACCGCTAAATTGGACTAATTTGGACAGTCATGCTAAACGGAGTCAAGTATGGTGGGAGTCGGGATTCGAGAGTCGAGGTCGACTCTGAAAAACCTAGAACCGAACATCCCTAGTCTAAACGCCCGTGGATATCGAGTGATATTCGTACTGAGAAACTCCTTCAGTGGCTGTTGCGTCATGACAAGCGCAGACATGTTTACATCCTGTCAGGATGGCATCTAGCTTTTCTAGTTTCTGCCATTTCTAAGCTCTCAGAATAGCTGTGGTCTACTAAAAGACTCAAATGCAACAGGACTAAAGTGGAGAGAACAAAGACTCTGGTCTTTACATCGCTTCTCTTGTTGCCCTTTGACTGAAAATTAGAACTAAAAGCAGCACAATGTGGCATTAAATCATTATTTTTACAGGCAAAACAGGTAGCTCCAGTAGCTCACTGAGTGCAACCATTTCGAGTCATCAAAAATGATGGCACCACCCTAGTCCAAAACATGTATAAAACGGTGTGGATTTTTTAAAATAACGTAAGTCTTAAATGGGTTTTCTCCAGTAAGAAACATCATTTACATTATATTAAGCCGTACAAGTCCTAATACCCAGGGGATCCCTTTAATGGTACTTCTGCATCTATATTAAACCTGGAGTTATAATGAAGTTATATAGGTTTGGAGTAAATGATGACAAACTATTCCTTCAGCTTCCTTTGTTGTTTTTGTCTAGGGCATTTCCCACATCACTGATCAGGATAAGTGTAGTGGGATCTCCATTCTGGATCCTTACTGAACATTCCACTTTAGTCTCTCATCTATCTTTCCAAAGCGTCTCATGATAGCCTTTTTTGTGACCCTGTCAGAGAAACCAGGCTGCAAGGCCCAGATGGCAAAGATGGGAGCACAGCATTTTTAAGTAGCTCAAATGAATCCAAATCTGTTTGGACTGGGCCGTTCCACCTTCTGGCAGTTGTTTTTCTGGCTCTTTATGGATGCCTGACATTTGCCACCTCATAACAGAAGAGCTGATGGGAAAACTAATGGTTATGTGACATACAGGGGTCAGGGGATTGCAGGATAAGTGGCCCTAGAACCACCTGAGATTAACATGCACATCTGGAGTGCCAGTGTGTGCAGTGCATGCGTGTATCAGATATAGCAACACATCTTGATATATAGGGTGGAATGAGAATTGGGAAAACTTGGATCGTCTGCTGAGATATATTTTGATTCATGTGGCTTTCACCTTGGGAATAAATGTTGTTCCCACCGCATATGCACACACACAAGCACAAACATCTGTTTTAATTACTCTTCCTTCTAATTGAGACTGTGGAGGAATTCAATTAGCCATATTCTGCGTGCTAAGTGCCTGCGCCGCTCCACAAAAGCAAAGGTTTCCAAACAGGCCTGGGCAGCAGATGGGCTTCATTCACCCCAAATGGGCCCTCCTATTGAGGTAAGGCTGATGACATATCACTGCTAACAGGTTCGCACCAGCTCGCCACGCATCATTCACATGCTAATCAAGAGCGGGTTGCGCAAGGACTTTTTATCCACCCCACCTCTTATTACCCACGTCAGTTCGGCTTCTGCACTAAAGCTTTCATTGACTGAAGTGCCAATTACAGCTCACAATGTATCATCCTCCGCTCCCGCAGACACGGCACGGGTGAATTCAGATATCAGAATAGATGATAATACGCAGAAGACTTGTTATATATGGAGTGTAAATGCACTTGTGATGTTACCCGAAGTGACGCAGGGTAAAATCTAATGAAATATTTATTCAACACAGAGCGCATAACATCTTTGACCTCTCTTGGCTGGCAAACCCAGACCACTCTGTGTAAAAGTTATTGTATCTTTTTCTATTTTTTCGTCATAAAGTTTTTATAGGTATAACGAAATTAAAACAAGCCGTAATGACTGCGTCTCTCAGCATGATTGAACCTCCATGAAAATTTTATGGGGTTTCTTGGCATGCTACAGTAGCCCACTTAGATGCTGACTTCCAAGTAACGTCCTTCTCCAAAACCAACACAAACCTGTGCTCATATAGAACTGTTAGGAAGTGACTAACTAAAAGAACTGGCAATAAAAAATAATCTGTTAAAAATGTTAATTTTAATGGTTCACTCACTTTTGTATCAGTTCTGTTCCCCATACAGTATTTTTCTCCACACATGACATGACATGCAGAGATACCATAGACAAGAATTAAACAATTAGTTAATTTCCAAAATAAAACATTTATTGATAATCCAAGTTGTTCATGTCTTCCTTTCTTAAATTGAAAAGAAATTAAGGTTTTTGAGGAAAACATTTCAGGATGTTTCTCCATATAGTGGACTTCACTGGGAACCAACAGGTTGAAGGTCCAAATTGCAGTTTCAATGCAGGATTAAATGGCTCTACACAATCCCAGCCGAGGTATAACTCTTATCTAGCAAAACAATAGTCATTTTCTAATTTTTTTTTTTTAAAAACGGTACCTTTTAACCATAAATGCTCATCTCCGCAAGTTTACATATTACGTAATCATGTTAGAAAAGTCCCATGTGATTAGTTCTTTGTCTGTGTACTTCAGTTCAAAAAGGTAGGGCAGGGTGAAAACTCCATCTCATTTTCTCCTCCTACTTCAAAATCGTCTGAAATCATTCTTTCACCTTTTTTTTGTAAAGGGTGTTTGACTTTCTTCGCCACTTTGTCACAACCTTTCCAACCTGACCACATAATGCATGAAGTCGATCTAGTGTGTAGGAAATCAGAGCGAATCAGACAATTCAGATGATTCTATTAGAATCATTCCAATGAGGAGTCATAAATCCATCTAGGAAACCAGTTTAACCAACTAACTGGGAGCTTTGAACAGATTTGCAGATTGCAGATTTAACACGAAGAACCCTTATTGATAAGTCCAACGCAGGATGGAGATTGTCAGATTTGGGGCAAGTAACCAAGATTAATGGTCAAAGACACAGCACATCATGAACATCACATGACGACTTCTTGCCTTCCCCCATCTCAGGAGACCGCTTGACCTGTGGTCTCAGAGAACTACTCACACGTCCCTTTTGTCCACAGACTGTCTTTTTCATATATATGCACCAAAACCAATGCTTAAAAGGACTTCTAAGTGAATATCAGTCCATTTCCTATATATTATCATTTATGTAACCAACACATGTGTCTATAATGTCCTGTTTATTCATTGAGTATATCTTTTAGTAACTAGTGAATCGTTTAAGGGTTTATATTTGTGTTTGGTATATATGAGTTTGAATTCATGCTTTGAACGTTTCTATCGATCAATTCTTTGTAAAAGGTACTATATTCTTGTTATAGAAATCACGTCCAAGTTATACTCTGCTAGAAGCGGGAAAACTTAAACCATGTGACTGACAAGATAACTTGTTGATTTATGTACTGGGATTTATGTACTGGAAGGAGAAATGTCGTAGTACTCCGAGCCCAGACAATGTCCAGTTGGAATTTCATATTACACTCTTTTAAATTCATCCTTTCCTCACTTTCTCTCTCTTTCTGCAAAATGTGTGAATGCGTGTGTTTGTGTGTTAGATTAGTTTACGTGTTAGATTAGTTTATGTGTCTTAGATTTATCTAATAAAGCCCTATTTTATTGAAAAGACAAGTATCTTGTGTTTTGTGCTTACAAGTTAATGTCTTAAACTGTCGATCTTGTTACCGTGCTAATAAATAGTACTTTTACTATATTTTGGATATTAATATTCAATGCAGAGTTGAAGTTATACGGCTCGTTCAGAAAATCGCTGGCCGAATCTGATCAGCCGTAAAACAGTGATTCTGTTCGAATTCCCTATAAAATCTTAAATGATTCCATTTGAGCTAAATTAAACTGTTAAACCCTTACGGTTTTGGTGGAGTATCCCTACAAGTACAAGACCAACATTTGTGGTTAAAAAGTATTTATATTTTTCTCTTTTCTTTTTTTTTAGAAAATGATTGTTTCACTAGATAAGACTTTTATTCCTCAGCTGGGATCATGTGGAGCCCTTTGAAGCTTCACTGAAACTCCAGTTTGGACCTTCAACCCATTAGAGCCCATTAAAGTCTACTATATGGAGAAAAATCCTGGAATATTTTCCTCAGAAACCTTCATTTCTTTTCGACTGAAGAAAGAAAGATGATGATCCTCATTTGTATAGCACTTTGGATAAAAGCATCTGGCAAGTTAAAAATATGATTCTAAATGACTGTAAATGTTAAAGGATTTGAAAAGATTTTTTTAAAAGAAGCTTTCTCAACGATGATATACATGCACACAAATGCTGCTAAACTGTAACCCTACACAGCTTTCTCTGAAAATAAAAGTTCATAAATCTTTCACACTAAACATCCCCTTGGCAGGTTTCTTGCATTGGTTTTCTTCATGCGTACGTTAACCAGGTCACATCAGAAGCACAGCAGTGACCTCAGCACATGGGCGACTCAGAAGAGAAACCATTGATGTGTGGTTTGTTAGGGGAGGACAATATTTGGCTGAGATTTGAAAATCTGGAATCTAACGGAGCAAAAAAAAAAATCTGAGAATACTGAGAAATATGGTTCAAATTAAGTTCTTAGCAAAAAAAAAAAATATTTACAGTAGGAAATTTACTAAATATCTTCATGGAACATGATCTTAATATCTTAAAGGTTTTTGGTGTAAAAGAAAAATTTATAATTTTGACCCATACAATGTATTTTTTGCTATTGCTACAAATATACCTGTGCTGCTGTATTTGTGGTCCAAGGTCACATATTACTGTACTCCCACTGTGTTTCCACACCGCAGACCAGCATGCAGAGCACGTGTTCTTCGTTTATGCTCCCGCTGTATAGTGTTTAATGTCTCTCTTTGCTGTATGACACAGATTATATGTGAGATATAGCAAATATTGGAAAAGAAATCTCTCTCACTTTAGTAGATGCTCAGATTTCCATGCATTCGATGATGACAGCTGGAACAAATTTAGAGGCATAATCCTCTTAAATAGTGTTTGTTGACTGCACTCATTTTATTTCTGTTAGACAGCATCAACAAGCTTTGAATGACAGATAATATCACTTGATTCAAAGAGATTAGACCAGCACCACATGTCTGTTTTAGGTTTTTAGATTTATGAGGTCACTAAGCCAGTGGTTTCAGCAAAACAAAGACTGAAATTGTAGTAAACAAATATGTTTTTTTTCCAGCCAAGCTTGCAGTCTGTACTTAAGCATTTGGAGAAAGCAGAGATTCCAGGTTGCAATAATGTCAAAAATTGTTGCATTACATTTTATAGTATTGTTGCACTAAGATCAGATTTTTAAAAACGTAACCTTTAAACAAAAAAACTGTGAGATACAGTTCAAAACAATGCAGTATTGCAATATTATCGAGATTGGAATATATGCTGCACCTGGAAGTTTCTACTTCCAAGATGGACATTGAATCTTTGAACATGCATATATTTCCAACTCCATTAAAGGCTGCATTATCATGTAAGTATTGTCTGTGTGCAAAGGATTATGGGAAGTTGAGAGATCAAATTAGAAATGCATCAAAGTCAAGATGTTCATCAAAGACCCTATCAAATTCGCCCATACCACCAACTGTGCCTGTGTGTGTGTGTGTGTGTGTGTGTGTGTGTGTGACACATGTGTATCAATGCATGTGTGTCTGATTAGACCGAGAAGAGTTTATTACCCGTAATGAGGGTTAATTGTTACTGTTGTGTCAGAACATGTTTCTTGATTAGCTATGTGCTCCATGCTGCGAGGGGTTCAACCCAACCCCACTGGAACGGATCTAATTTCATCATTCAGTCGTTTCCTCAACACAACCTGATGCCGCCCACTGCAGACCACTATCAGACAGACAGTGGGCAAGAGAGAGACAGATAGACAGTCAACACTGGGGTGATGTCAGTTGCAAGTTAGAGAGCAATGGCCTCCTTGAAATCCAGTTTTATATCAATACGGCATGCAAGGAAGGTATAAGGCAGGAAAGCCCCTCCCACATCATAACTTATGCATCTTTTTGCGAGCATAACATGATTTACACAAGTATGACATGGTCTTGGATCAACAGCATTTGTTGTTTCTACAATACCTCTGTCAACCAGTCATAGATCTAACTGGCTGATGTGATGGCATTAAAATAAAGCAACAGCTTCAGTAAGCTGTTTTTTTTTTCACAGAAAATCCACATATGAATTCCATTCATGGTTTTACAGAAATGCCCTCAGTCACATTGTTCAGTGCATAAATGGGCCAGTCTGTGTCAAATCAGACTAATTTTAGAAACTTCCCCAGCTCAAATTTTGCTATATTTTTTTGTCTGAATAAAGATAAACATGTACAGTTGAGACCAAAAGTTTACATCCCCCTTCAAAATGTTAATTAGTATTATTACCAAAATAAGAGGGATCATACAAAATGCATGTTATTGTTTATTTGGTACTGACCTGAATAATATATTTCACATAAAAGATGTTTAAATATAGTCCACAAAAGAAAATAATATATATTTTTTTAAATGACCCTCGTTCAAAAGTTTACGTCCCCTTCGTTCTTAATACGGTGTTGTTACCTGGATCATCCACAGCTGTGTTTTTTTGTTTAGTGATAGTTCTTCATGAGTCCCTTGTTTGTCTTGAACTGCTGTTTTTAAGAAAAATCCTGCAGGTCCCAAGTTTTTTGGTTTTCCAGCATTTTTGTGTATTTCATCCCTTTCCAACAATGACTTTATGATTTTGAGATCAATCTTATCACACTGAGGACAACTAAAGACTCATATGCAACTATTACTGAGGTTTCAAATGCTCACTTAAAGGAACACTTCACTTTTTTTGAAAATAGGCTCATTTTCCAACTCCCCTAGAGTTAAACAGATGAATTTTTATGGATCCATTCAGCCGATCTCCGAGTCTGCCGGTAGCACTTTTAGCATAGCTTAGCTTAAATCACTGAATCAGATTAGACCATTAGCATCTCGTTCAAAAATGACCAAAGATTTTTGATAATTTTCCTATTTAAAACTTGACCCTTCTGTAGTTGCATCGTGTACAAAGACTGACAGAAAATGAAAAGTTGTGATGTTCCAAGCTGATATGGATAGGAACTGTACTCTCATTCCGCCATAATAATCAAGGAACTTTGCTGCTGTACCATGGGTGCAGCAGGTGCAATGATATTACGCAGCGCCTGAATGTTTTTTTCCTTCTGGAGCATCAATGAGCATTTGAAGCTTCTGTAATAGTTGCATATGAGTCCCTCAGTTGAATCATACAGTCATTGTTGGAAAGGGATCAAATACACAAAAATCCTGGAAAACTAAAGAATTTGTGGGACCTGAAGAATTTTTCTGAAGAACAGCAGGCCTTACCATTCTCTCTGTCCTTATCATCATATAGCTGCTTCAAGGGAATAGTTCACCGAAATATTGATTCAGATTTTTCATGAAATTAGAATATAAGCAGATTTAGGCTTTAGGACAAACAAAAAACAAAGAAAGTATCACAAAAATGGTCCATATGACTTGTGCACTACATTCCAAATCTTCCAAGCCATTTATAATTTTGTGTAACAAACAGATAGGAGAGAAGTAGTGATTTGCAATGAATCTTCACTTTGTGTCTGATCTTTTAAATTATCTGGAAAGCAGCGCAGAATTATTTGCTCCCGTATTGGACCAAATAACAAACTGACTTGGTTCAACATGAGTTCAACTCACTGAATGATCCGTTGCAGTGGTTAATAGCTCACCGGAGGGGAAAATTAACAGTAAATAATGACTTGAATTGTCTTGTCCTCACACAAAACTTTTATACGAATTCCAAAGACGTGAAATATAATGCACAAGCTGCATGGACCATTTTAAAGTTACTTTAATGTGTTTTATGTCCTTTTTGAAGTGTTAACGACCAAGAACTATCCTTTTAATTGGCTTCCAGTAGTTGTTTGTTGTAACTGCACTTCAAATGAAGCCATATATATATATATATATATATATATATATATGGCCTCATAAAAGCATTAACTCATTTCTCATCTTTCTGCACCTTTATCCAAGATAACATTTTGTATTGCAGTGTATCTTCTGTGTTTTAATAATATCCATGAGTACTACATCTACACATACCGATGAACATCAGGTTTAAATCAGTAATTAGCAGGCGAATCTTCTCCATCTCACAATCTCAAGAGCTAAAAGAGCCTCATACAGTGGCTACCTTGTGATTTCTCCTTGTCCACCCACAGCTTGTTGATTATGCCTACACATGAAAGACACTTGTTTGGATAGGGTCCGTCTTTCCCACACAAAAGCAAGGATGCCCTCCACAATGCTGTCTACTAATAGAACAGACCAACGTGCGCTAAAACAACCACCGCAGCCTTGCTGCGTGACTCCATCAGAGCGCTCCAAGTTTCAAAATACAACGCATCTTCTCAAACATTTACTTATCCAAACAAAGACATCTTATGGGACCTCTACAGTGATGGTGTACAGAGGGAGTACATTAACCTCTGGTGCCTTCATTTTTGAATCCTGTGGAAATGAAAGCATCATGAATATGGAGGAAGTAAGGAACACAGAAGAATGAAAGAGTAATATGAAGTGACACATCCGTAGTGGGCACCGAGCGAAATGCCGCGCCATCGTGGGGGGAAGGGGGATGAAATATTCAAATGCTCCTCTGTTTGTGCCCTCTGAATGAGGCATGAGCAAAAAAGCCACTCATGCGCTCATCACTCTGGAAATTTAAATGCCCGCGGCCAAAATCGAGCATCGAACATGAGCGACAAGCCCAACATCTGCTTCCTGTCTTCTTTGTATGTGATATCAGCTGTGGAGAAACCTTTTCTGTTCGTGGCATGCAGCTTCTCAGATCCTTTTTTTTTGGAAATTAAGCTTACTTTGACTAGTTTCTCTCTTATGAATATTTATCAGGCCAAGCCTTAACAATGTTGTTCCTCAAATGGTTTACTTCAGGCCAAGATTTAACAATTGACATCAAATGGCAAATCAACATAGTTTTCAAATTGCACAAAATGTCCTTAAAAGGATAATTCACCCAGAAATGAAAATTCTGTCATTAATTACTCACCCTCATGTCGTTCCAAACCCATGAGACTTTTGTTTGTTTTTTAAGACACAAATTAAGGTATTTTTGATGAAAACCAAAGAGCTTTCTGACCTTACATAGACAACAACAGAACTGACATAGTGTAGCCACATACAGTATATGCCATGTTTGGTCTCTTTCAACTCGTAGTTTGATTACCTAAAAGATGGTTTTTGTTATGTTGTTACATGTGCAACATATTAGTGTTCTAGGAATCCTTAGTAGTATTTGCATGAACACCCCAGTCGAATCACATATGCAAAATACTTTGGATCCAGACAAAGACCATTAACTTGCCCCCCAAAAGATACAGGACCCCATTGGCTCTCTGAACTTCTAGAGGTGTGACCAACTCCCCTCAAAGTAATTTCCCCTCATGTCTTTCCAAACCGTTTTTTAAATATATCCAATGTTTAAGGTAGTGTTTTTAATAATAATTTTAGTTGTATCTTGTATCATGTTTGTGATAAAATACATATGTAGATTGCAACTTAGAAACCAGTTACATTGCTCTAAACATGGTAATGATGATCCATTCGTTTTTACCTGAGGTCACTATGTTCATACAAACACCACATTTACGTTAAGTATAGTTACTGTACTCTGCAGGAACAATGGTTTCACGAGTGTTGATGATTTAATTACCGTTTAAGCAATCTGTGTTATTGCTTTTATTCAAAGAGCCTTGTTTGTTTATGTCACAGCAAGAAAGATTTTGACGTGGACGTTTTTGTGATCTCTGGCAGCAGAGTGGCTTTGTAGAGGGCAAGTCTGTAATCATCCATATGGGTGTTGCCAGTCACAAAAGATGGTGTGTTTGCTACAATAGTAAGAGCTTCCCTTTATCTACCAAAAGAACATGGTGTCTGATCTGATGCCAGAGTTGTGTGGTGCACAGGGGGAGAGCGAGAGAGAGCGAAAGCAAGATCCAGTTTCCCTTTATCCGCTCATTTTTATCTAAAAGCCTGTCTCTCCCCACATTCTTGTTAACGGTGGTCGTTTCGCGCTCTGAGGTTTCAGCGAAGGTCGATAAATGGAGCTACTTTAACACTGGTCATTAAAAGAACCAGGGAGAAAACACTGAAAACATAAAAGCTACCCATTCATTTATGAGCACAAAAGATAAATCACTCCGCAGTTTCTACGTACGTGTTTGTGTTTTGTGTGCATGCATGCTTTGTGAGAGAAACCAGCAGGGTCGCCACCTCCGGGTGTCGAATCTCTTTAAAGCATGCAACTAAATTCACTGGCCGTACAAGCTGCGTTTGCTGCACAATAGAGATGTTTAGACAAAGATGAATGGGGGGTGGCTAATTTCAGCCATTTGTTATTCTTGATTACCGGCACCCATTGGCGCTAATTGGCTTCTTTTTTTCATTTTTGCCACTAATACGAAGGCATTTTTCCCCTCAGGAAGCCATCAGCACTCCAGAGACCATTGTTGTTATTTTCACTTTAGATTTCCTCTCATCCCTGCTAAAACATCCCGAGTTGTCCGTGACTTAAGCGCTTAGGGGTGACTTCCTTATTTTCAGCGTTTGCTGAAAAACTTTTTGATAACAAGCATCAATATTTAAAAGGTGACTGCACCGATATTAAAATTCTGGTCGATGTGCATCTGAAGAAAGACTAATATCAAAAGTCTCTACTACTTATTTTCTGTCTAAAAATTTTTTTTAAATACTACAAAATACTGAAACTAATGCTACAAGTGAATTTAGACATAACAAGATTGTAATGTGCAATATGAAGAATGTTCGATTTGCCAAGACAGTCTTATTAAATTATATTTTTAAAGATTAACTTTAAGTGAGCATTACATGATGGCAAAAGCAATCTAAACGAAGTAGAGAGAACTGAGCATGATTAAGATTAATTAATATTGGCTGTTACCAATAAATTTAAGAAAAAATATACTGTAGATATTGGCAACAAATACAAGCATATGTTTGCAGCAGGAAAAGAGAAATTAACACTTAGTAATAAATATTTTTAACGATCAACCATATGGCCTTTATTTTATGCTGATAAAAATTAAGGATATTAATAAAATGAAATAACTGTAATTAATCTTACAGTTGCAAACCAGTCTTTAGAAAGGTATATATGAAGAGTTCAGATGCAAAAGCCTCTAAATCCACGTAACGCCTTTCTTTAAAAAATGCATTTTTATCAGGCTTCGATGTATAGGTTCTACCTAAGTAACATACTTCTGATTGGGCTGAGGCTGGGATTTTAGCAAGTTTGATGTAAAAGTATTTGATGGACATAATATGTGTTGAGAACATACACTCAGTATCATTATCTCATTTTTGACCAAGATGGCTTTTAGGGGGTATTGCATCTGAACTCTTCCTGATAATTTACTCACCCCTATGTCATCCAAGATGTTCATGTCTTTTTTTCTTCAGTCGAAAAGAAATTAAGGTTTTGAGGCAAACATTTCAGGATTTTTCTCCGTATAGTGGACTTCAATTGGGATGAATGGGTTGAAGGTCCAAATTGCAGTTTCAATGCAGCTTCAACGGGCTCTACACGATCCCAGCCGAGGAATAAGAGTCTTATCTAGCAAAAGAATCAGTCATTTTCTAAGAAAAAAACTAAAATGTATATACTTAACCACAAATCCTCGCCTTGCACTACCTTGACATCACGCATTACATAATCACTTTAAACGTAGGTGGAAGTACCGACCCAGTGGCAGTGTTGGGGGAAAGTTACTTTTAAAAGTAATGCATTACAATATTGTGTTACTCCCTAAAAAAGTAACTAATTACATTACTTAGTTACTTTTTTATGGAAAGTAATGCGTTACATTACTTTTGTGTTACTTTGAAATCTGGACAGGGCTTGCTTGTTTGTTTTTAATATAAAAAAGTTTGATTCTTAGCAAATGTAAAAGCCAAATGAAAAATGAAATTAGGTGAATAAGGAAAATTAACTTCACGTTTGTACAGTAGAACTGTAGGAAAAGAAAGTTCAACACACTTCAGCAATGAGAAAAAAAAGCACAAATGTTAGTTAATCTAAACTAATAAGTAGTTTTGCTTATTAGTACACGGCAAAAAAAATGCTTTTCTTATATAGATTTTTTGTCTTGTTTCTAGACAAAAGTTCTAAAAATTATTGTCTTGTTTCTGAAAACAAGTCAAAATGTGTTTTTGCTTTACATTTTTTATCTTGTTTCCAGCCAAAATATTTTTTTTTAAAAATCTCAAATCAAGAAGGATTTTCTAGACAAGTAAATAATTATTTTCTTGTTTTCATAAAAAAACAAGTCAAAATTAAGTGTTTTTGCTTGTTTTTTTATGAAAACAAGAAAATAATTATTTACTTGTCTAGAAAGTCCTTCTTGATTTGAGATTTTGAAAAATATTTTGGCTAAAAAAAAATTATTAAAAAAATCTAAGTAAGAAAAGTATTTTTGCAGTGTACAGTTGAATTGGATCAACAAAGGTCAGCAGCAAAGTCGTTGGTTAATAAAACGGGATTAAATACATTAAGGCAGTGGTTTTCAATCCTGGTCCTGGGGACCCACTGCTCTGCACATTTTGTATGTCTTCCTTATCTGACACACTCAATTCAATTCATGGATCTCTCTCCTAACGAGCTGATGATCTGAATCAGGTGTGTTAAATAAGGGAGACACAGAAAACCACTGCATTAAGGAAACAAAAAGTAACTGCCGTTACTTTTTTGATATTTTCTTAGAAATGAAAAAGTAATGCGTTACTTTACTAATTACTTGAAAAAAGTATTATTATTATGTAACTTGCGTTACTTGTAATGCCTTACCCCCAACACTGCCCAGTGTATATGCAAAGAAAGTCAAACACCCTTTATAAAAAAAAAAAAAAAAGGTAAAACAATAATGTTGGTCAGTTTTAAAGTTGGAGGAGAAAATGAGATGGAGTTTTTCACTCTAGCCCATCTTTTTGAACCAAAGGTCACAGACGAAGTACTAACCATGCGAACCACTGACCATGACCTTGTATAATGCGTGAAGTCATAGACACACATCACAGAGCTAGTGCAAGATGAGCATTTTCTTTTTTTAGAAAATGGCAAATCGTTTTGCTAGATAAGACCTTTATTCTTTGGCTGGGAACAACCCTAAAAATTCCCCTCTAGCACCCTCTTGCGGTCCCCCGGAGGTCCCCGGACCCCAATTCGAAAACCCTTGGTCTAGATAAATGGATGATGGGATTGTTAGTGCTTCCATCCTGACCTCTCGACTCTACACAGTTCATATCAAAGCCATTTAGTCGTACCTGATAGTGTCTCTGTCTTGCTCACACAGCACATGACGATCTTGCCTGAATGAGCGGCAGCGCTTTGGGGAACCTTTTGCACCGCTGTCCGCGGCCCCTACCACTCAGGGGCCACCGGCGATTAATCAGGTGCATCGAGTACAATAAAAATCAATGTGGAAGAAGAAGAAGGTGAGGCATTTACGGGGCCACTCCCGCTCTGCAAAAGCTCATCATTTTTATTGACTCTGCTTTTAACTGCCTCGCGACCGGCTTGCAGTGCCTGCATTTCTTTATTGGCTTCAGACTATCTATAAAAAGCAGTGGGGCCAAAGCAGCTGCATATCTGCTGAATAAATCATGCATGCACACAGCACACACACACAGAAAATGGGAAACGCACATAAGCGCCAAGGGCAAAAAGTAAACCGGCTGTCTCGGGGAGTCTGAGAAGCATGGTGCCCCAAGGTATGACAGACTGGTATCATTTATCTAAATCAGTTGTGGGATTAGTGGGAGAAATATATTTTTTTATCTTTTCTGTGAGGAGTGATTACATCATTGTGCAACATATGATCAAGTTTTGTCCAACAGGCAGCGAGATACAGAAACATATGTTGTATCCTACAACGCAGTCTGACAGAAATGGCCACGGACAGCGATATGTGTACACACACATACAGACCGCTGACCCGGGGTCATGAGTCCAAGCTGTGAGTGAATGATATCTCTGTTATCCGGAGAGCACCTATACGAAGCTCCTGAGACAATGGGCGGCTCTGATGTCTTCTGGGATTAGGTGTGAAGCTCACATAACAAACACAATGGCCTTTTATTGATCCCAGTGTTTCTCAGAAAGGTTTGTAACCCACCGAAGCATCATTTGCCAGGGCGATACAGGAAGTCTTGGACCAAAATGGTTACAGATACGATCAGTGACCGTATCTTTTTTTACTTGGCGCTCTCTCCTCCTTTGTGGGAATTGATTGCATGGTTCATTAACCGAATGAGTGGTGCTTCAAGACGTCGAATAAGGCAGAAGCTTGAGTAATGTGCTCATGAAATATGAGTGAAAATGCGTTCAAGGGTATAGTTGAGCAGACATTAAATACACACTGGAACTGCAGTGGACCGATGATAATAGGAGGCTACTGTCTGTTTGGATAGAGATATAAGAGGGAATCATGTTGGAGAGAACTAAAGGTCTGGGATTGTGTGTGACTTACTCAACTTCAGGCCAATGTGTGCGTGGGTCTGTCCTTGTGGGAACTGAATAGGGACCAGTATCCCATAATGACCGTCCGATATCCCATACAACCTACTTTGTGAGAAAACATCATGAGAATGTCTTATTTATCATGAAAAGTGCCTAAAGGTATATGTAGGAGGTATAGTTATTATTAGCTTAGCGTAAGAAAAATTCAGTAGCAAATTCAGTTGGGTTTTACCATGATATAAAATATGATATGCGTGTGGTCATGTTGGCCGGTGATGGGGACATCACTGAGGGTCAACCTTGGTGTAATGTTTGTGCGTTTAAAGAAAGGGCAAGGAGACAATCTGCTCAAATTGCTGAACATATCTTCTCTGGTGTGTGTATGTGAGGTTAAATGCCAGCAAATCCTTACAATCAGACAACTAATAAAGCCACTCGCAGGTGTCTCGAAATAAATGGAAAAACACGTCCAGCTGCTTGTGATTATACTCTACCAGACGTGTGATGTGTGCTGAAATGTAATACACTATGAAAATATAATAGAGCGCAACCATTCTTTTTGTTGCATAGTGATCTAAAATAATTATTTAGTAAAGATTTTTGTGCCATGAACCAAACCGACCAGCATGATGAATCACAACATTACAAACAAAAAAAAAAGTCTGATTATAAGTTTGAGGTCGGTAAAATTTTGTAATGGTTTTTGGTTCTTATGCTCACCAAGGTTACATTTATTTGAATATTACAAAAAAACATGAACATTAATGTTGTGAAATATTATTTTTAATTAAAAAGTTACATTTTCTATTGTAATATATTTTATTATTTTAATACATTTTCTATTGTAATTATATTTTTTAAGTGTGACTCATTTCTGCTGATTTGGTGCTCAAGAAACATTTCTTAATCAATGTTCAAAACAGTTGTGCTGCTTAATATTTTTATGGAAATGGTAATAAAATGATTTAAGGATTCTTTAATGAATAGTAAGTTTAGTATTTATGAAACAGAAATCTTTTAATGCATCAGGTATCAATTTCTGGAAAAATATATATATATATATGATAATATGATATATTATAAAACAAAAATATGAAGGGAGCAAAATATACGACAAAAATATTTAGATACCGTATGTACAGTTGTAGTCAAAAATGTTAATTATTTTACCTAAATCATAGATGTTACAAAATGCATGTTATTTTTATTTAGCACTGACCTGAATAAGATACTTCACATAAAACTTTGGAAAACTTTTTGAATTTAAAGATCAGGGTACATTTAACAGATTTTGTCTTCTGGGAAACATGTAAGTATCTTCTGTAGATTCTGAAGGGCAGTACTAAAAAGATTAGGCAAAATAAGAAAAAAAATTACACATCTGTGCTCTTAATGCACTTTTTTTCTTATTCAGGTCAGTACTAAATAAACTACTAAATGAAAAATAACATACATTTTGTATGGTCCCTCTTATTTTGGTAAAATAATTCATATTTTGGAGATTGCAAGGTGTATGTAAACTTTTGACCACAACTGTATATATTTACAGTTCTAATTTACATTAAATATATATTTTTTTAAAAATGAAGTTGAAATTAAACTGACTGATGGCTTCAACAAAAGTTTATACCATCGATTCATAGCCTCAGGGCTCAAAGTAGTTCGGCCTTGTAAGGTTTATACAGAATCGTTAACAATCAATTTCTCTATGGAGAAAATTAATAGGATTTTTTGCATCGAGAACGGCACATTGGCATTACAGCACAGCAACGCAAACTCCCCCTCACCAAAACACACATATTTATCCATACATAACCTCAATTACTGAGGTCAAAAGAGAAACCAACCCTGTTCTTTGCCACACTAAAGCAGAACACAGGAGCATTCAGCAACGTGGTTGATTAGCCATTAAGAGTGTGTGAGAGAAAGACATGAAAGATACTGAATGGCAGTCAGGGCAATTTAGCACTGACCTCTTTCCCACAAGGAGACTAAAGCCTAGCGCTAATGAGCTAGTCAAGTCAAACTTACGTACATTCACACTGTCAAAGCGCAAACCGGCAGGAAGTCACCCTCAGAATGAAGTTGAATCCTTGCCATCAAACCCGGGGAAGGAACCTTGTTGAGCCACGTCTTTATTTAAAACGCTTTGAATGACAAAGTGAGTGTTTAGTTCATCCAAGCACACAATGTATTAAAGACTGGATTACTCCAACTTCCTACTTGCAAAAAAGACGAAAAACACAGGTTTTCTTTGAGAACTGCTTTGCGAGGACTCATTGTGTATTTCAAACAACACACTGAGATACTACCATGTCTTGACATTTCATTAAATAGGCTCCTCCGCTCTCTGTAGCCGGCCTAAGCTGACAATATTGGCGGCACAGTGCCATCTATTGGTGAGAGGAAATTGAAACTTAGAGCAGGTTTTCTCTTTTCTTCTTTAAATCACATAGAGAACAAGTCTTATGCTTAAAGGGATAGTTGAAAAAAAGATGAAGATTAAGAAAAATGTTGGAGAACGTTTCAACTGTTTTTGTCCATAAAGATGCACGTTCAAAAGATCTTCTTTAGGCTTCCACAGAATAACGAAAGCCATACATGTTTTTGAACAACATAAGGGTAAGTAAATTGTCATAATTAATTTTTTTTTGGTGCATTGTCACTTTAAGAACACAAAATCACATAATTTTGATAAAGAGTGAACCGTACCTGAAGCTCCTCAATGGAAACCAGAAGGTTGCTAGTTTGATTCCTACAAGAATCAACCCGTGATCTATCACAATTGCACTCTTAAGCAAGCCTCTCAACCTCATTTTGCTCTAGGGGGGATTGTCGCTTAGTGTACTGTAAGTTGCTTTGCATAAAGCAGTCTGAGAAGTGACTACTTAACAAGGAAGCACACAGGCATGACAATAACACACCGTTTGGATCGGACTGCTTAGTAGAGAGACCACTGTATCCTTTAGCTTTGCTTTTGAAGATAGATCATTTTGGGAGGTCACTGAAAATCGATGTTGACTGCACAGTGTAATCATCGCCGGGAATGCCATTAGCATATCTTAGCATGGATTGAGTTGTCTGGCTGGCGGGCAGAGGGAGGGAGGAGTGATTAGGGATTGATTGTTCTGGCTGGAGAGGCTCCGAGATCGGAGGACGGTATGGGAGAATGTTAATGAAGGCTGAGTTGGAGCCCGCGGCCCCCCGCTTCTTTAATTACCTGAGCATATCTACATGTCCAGGGGGCCCAAGCCTGCTCACGTTGTGTCCGATAAACATGAGCGAGTGTGTGCGTCTGACTCAGGCTCTGATTAGAGGGTTAAGACTCCCACTTTCTAGATGCTCTCCCCTTCCACACTTCCTTAATGCGGAGTGCCTATAAACTCTCTTTCTTTAATGACTAGTTGGTCCGCGGAGTTCGGATAGTCTCGGCCAATGTAGGGCCTCTGGCTGCATTAAATACTGGGCAAACTAGAGTTGTTTATGTCCCTCCCTTTATTCATAAAATTTGCTATACAAACAGACAGTGTCTCCATCTGCTACGGAGCACCCGCATTGCCCATGATGCTTCGGTTTGGAATTGGCATTAGGTGCAGGCCGCAGACGTTTATTAATATTCATCGGATCTCATTCTGCCTGTTATAATCTCTGACAAAGCTGTAGAAAACTTATCTTAATGTACTCTCAGTGCTTAGACATCCATGGAAGTGGAAGTTTTAAAAATAAGTGAAAGGTGGGTCGATGATGTGATGCTCATTTTTCTATCCTACCTATTAATTTATTATGAAAAAAATGCAGTTTATTAATGTAACGTCTCTTCTATGATGGGCATGTTATTAATTTTTAAATTAAAACATTTCAAAAGTAAAAATGTCAGGGTAATATAACAGTCATACCATAATGAAGAAAAAAAGCCTTATTAAGAAAAAAGAAAAACCTAAGCTGACATTATGTTCTCTTATAATTTTTCTGAAAATAAATTAAATAAAACAGGAAAATCATAAAGAGCACCCTTGCAGAACATCGTGTTTGACAAGAGCAATAAGAAAACATAAAATATGATAATTTTACTATTTTATGACAAAGCAAGGTTAGTTAAAGTTTATGATGTCATGCGGTGCAACTCCCCAAAAACTTCATGCATTAATTAATAATAAATTATATTTGTAGAAATAAATACAAACATACATTATATATTTCTGTCATGACAACTCTCTGAGGGATTGGCATGGTAATGTACATGACAATTTTAATGTGTTTGGTCTTGGTGGAATAGATCTGCTAGGCCCCTAACACACCAAACACGCTCTTTAGGTCTGAAAACGCGAGACGCACCGCACTGCCTTTTTTTTGGTGACTTTTAAAAAACGAGCAGTGTGCAACGTTTTTTTTTATATTGCTAGGAAACCATCAAAACAGCACCCCTGTTAGTCTAATCAAAGGATTACAGTGCGAGCGCTCTAAAATCTTTGTTTTTTGCTGTTAAGTAAACTGTCATATTAGCTAAAACCTTAAAAAATACAGCTCTGGGTAACCCGTGACATATACCAAAAGTTTCTCCTCCATCATTGTAGTCTCCGGACTTTCTAAGCAATGGTAAACTTTTGTCAACACAACAAAAAGGCCCGCCTCTCCATTCATTCGATTGGACAATGGAAAAAAACACGATGACGTAGAGCACTTTTCTGCTTTTTTTTCAACTTCAGTGCTCCTGCAAAAAACGCCAGGCACAGCAGGCAGTTAAAATGCGAGGCGCCCGGGGCACATAAACAGCGTGCAGAACGCTCACTGCCAATAGAAAACAATTCCAAAAAGGCGCCTCTCACTGCAAAGGGGCCTTAGGCTGCTGCTGCCAAGGCAGAGCAAGTACAGAGACTTGCTACTGCCAATACATCCACAACATGCTGCTGTGAGCATGCAAGAAATACTTCTGCTGCACATATAACATACAAGAAATAACCCCCATATAGCATAAATCACCTCGTAGCAGATCTATATAGGTGGAGCTGGGGAAGGTGGAGGGTTTCTGAAGCATGCTGCAACTGCTACAGCAAGCACAAGTCTTAATTTGAATGTTGAGCAGTGCGCTCATTGGCTACTGATACAGGAGAGAACCAATCAGCTCTGCCATGTGATAATGATGTCATTAGGTCAGATTGAGTCAGATCTTATCAGACTGTGCCATTAGACTTTTAATGCGAGAACTTTGTATATAAAGTATATACTTTGTATATATAAAGTATATGTATATATATATATATATATATATATATATATATATATATACATACAGTGGTGACCAAAATTATTAGAACACTAGTATTTTCACCAGCTAAAAAATTATTTTAAGTCAGTTATATATATATTTTGCTTGGAGATGTTTCCACAGTTCTTCTAGATTTAGTCTGTCTCAGTTTGTTATGTTTCTTCCATGTCATTCCTGACAGACTAAATGATGATGAGATCAGATCTCTGTGTGGAGCACTTGCTGTTGTCAGACACTGCTTATATAGGGACATTTGTAAAAATTACTTAAAAGGTATATTATAAAAAAAAGTATTTAATATCTGTACACTCAAATGCATTCAAAGTGCAATAAAAATGTTAGATATGTTTATTGATCTTTGCACCCCATTACATTTTTGCATTCGATAAATTTCAAATGTCATTGTAAATGTTTTTTCAAAACCACATGAAACCAAATGAATACAAATATAACAATATATTAAATGCAGATATTAAATGCAGTTGAAAGACTCCTTACACCATGATGTATTTGGAGATGCACTGTGGCGGTAGCATGAGACAACCTTCCTAATGACATGCTTTAATTGTTGTCTTCTGCTTTCTGCATACACGCTCTTGGCAATTGCATTTTTATTTAGGTCATATCATGTGTGACTGGCATATGTCATATTTGATTAGCTCCAGCCATGTGGTTGACAGGTGCTGTGCCCAGCATTGTACACACCTCCACCGATTTAAAACACAAAGCATGAAATCCAACAGACATCCCTAAAGAATATAAGATACTGCTAATGCTAATATCCTCTTACAAGCACAGCTGGACATTTGGATTTGGCCCTGCTTACCAAGAGTTCACCCAGCCAAGCTATCAAAGCAAGGACAGCCAGCATACCACCACCGATTAAGGGCAGCCTGCCCATAATTAGAGGAGGTCCCAAAAGACATTCCCAAGCCAAACGCACTCCCCCTTTGAACACCGAGACATCAGCCTTTCAGAGACCGGCGCCTCCTGTTGTCTGGGAGGGTGGCTTGATGCCACCATATCCTCGTTGGATGGTGCCAAATGCAATGGTTAACTGTAATTAGCAAGCTCTATGTCCTTGAGATGCGCACGTTGCTTTCCAATAGCCTAGTCCCCAACAAATCACATGCACTGTCCTGCTCATAAACAGCAGCCAAAAATCTTGCGCCATCTTGCATGGGTTCCATAGGCCACCAATTGCCTGGTGTGTTTTTTATTCGTCCCCAAGGCTATGACAGATCTACTTAAACCAATCTGTCCAATTTCTCTCTCCTATTTCTCAAAATAGCATCTCGCACCATTCCAGACGGATTGGTATCTTTGAAAGAGGTGATGAAATAGAAAATATGAAATTGGAAAAGAATCTGTTTTCTGAGCATTCACACACTGAAGTTTTCTACTAGGATACATTTTCTCTACCTGGTGTTGTGCCAAGGCCTGCGATACTGCTGTGATAGAGGCAATATTGCTGTCGGTGTGTTGATCTCCTGCTCCCTGCTGTATAAGGCTCCAGGAGATTCAGGTTGTAGTCACGGTGGCACTCAAGTTGATGATGCAAACGTGCAAGTTTTGACTCAAAAGTACATTGTGAAAAAAGACTAGCAAAAGCAACAGCAGGGTTGCTCGCCATTCAGAAATTCATTGAGAATGCCTTTTAAATTTCATCTCAATTGCTGAATTTGAATTGGCGTAGCAAACAGGATGTAATTTCAAGTCAAATGTATGTATAATTAAAAATTGAAATTCAAAGAAGTTCATGTAATTGTAACTAAAAAGTCTTTTGCAACTTTAGGATTGAACTGGATTGACAAACTGACATTTGAAAGTTTAAAAAGGTGGCACAACCAGATATTAAAGGGATAGTTCACCCAAAAATGAAAATTACCTCATGATTTCCTTACCCTCAAGTCATCCTTGGTGTATATGACTTTCTTTTTTCAGGCAAATACAGTCTGTGTTATATTAAAAATTGTCCTGGCTCTTCCAAGCTTTATAATGGCAGTGAATGGTGGTCGAGATTTTGAAGCAAAATAAAGTGTGTCCACCCATCATAAAAAAGTACTCCATATGGCTTGGGGGGTTAATAAAGGCTTTCTAAAATGAATCGATGCTTGTAAGAAATATATCTATATTTAAAACATAAAGGGGTCATCAGATGGTCATTTTCCACAAGTTGATATGCTGCTTTAGGGTCTTAATGAAAAGTCTATAATATACTTTCTCAATGGTAGTGTAAATCCTCTTTTTAAAATCCTAGTTTTGTACTTTTATTTTGTGACCGATGTGGAGCACTTTTTTATAATGGATGGATGCACTTAATTTTGCTTCGAAATCTCAACACCCATTCACTGCCATTATAAAGCTTGTAAGAGCCAGGACATTTATTAATATAACTCGGACTGCATTAGTCTGAAAGAAAATAATAGATAGATTTTTTCTATTTTTTTAATTAAGGGACGGTTGATTCTAAAATCCATAAACGCTAAGGGTGCTTTCACACTAGCACTTTTGGTGCGCACCCGGGTTTGATTGACATCAGAGTTCGGTACATTTGGATAATGTGAACGCTGTCTTCCGAACTTGGGTGCGCACCGCGAACCGTACCCAAGTCCGCTTAAAAGGGGTGGTCTGGGGTAGAGTTCATGTGAACTCCAGTACAGTTCGCTGCTGATATGAACGCAATCATACCAAATTGCAGAAGTGAACCACTATTAATGATGTATTATTTGATAAAAAAAATTGTGTTTGTGTGTGTGTTTCACTCACTTTCCTGATGACGTGACTGAGGCACTGCAAGTAGAGAGCTGTATATGTTATTTCTGTTCGTCTTGCAGCGGTCTTTAGGGCATTTGCAGAATATTTGTAAGACAGACGTTAGGTGCCGTTATGTACTAAAGCTTTGAAAACAAAACTAACATTTCAAAAACTAAATATATATAAGTAAAGAGAGAGATGTTATGCATTTTGCCATATTCTCCTTTGCCATCATTATTAAGCAATGGGGTAAACAGCTGTTGGCTTGATGACGCAAATGAACCACAGTTCGGAGGACCCAAATAAAATAATATGAACACAGTCCAGCGGGGGCAGGGAGAAGGGGGGAGCAATCAAAATCAGGTTCGGACCAGGCAATCGAACCAAATGTGAAAGCACCCTAGATCAATCCAATGTGATTAATCAGTGACATTTTTTGGTTAGTGATATGCAGTTGACTACCTGTAAAATGTCTATTGGCGGTTTGTGAGTCAGAGTCATCTGAGACTTGTTATTGGCTGAATATAAAGTGATTAATCTTAAATTAAAAGTATTTTTAAGCAACTTATGATTTGTGCTAATACACCTGCCAAGAACTAAATGTAAGCAAAACTGATTAATAAATAAAAAAGCTACTCTGCAAAAGGAGCTTTATTAGGACAGATTGGTTTCCCTGGAGATGGAGGCTAGGTGAACTTGCAAAAAACTCTCATATCAAATATAATCCTATCTATGTCAAACATTTATAAAATATATAAATATTTTACATTTTCTTACCATTAGTAGTTAAGTTTGGACCCTGAATACATGCCATATATCTATACACTTAGGCTAGAAAAGTCCATCGGTGGCATAACATTTCTGAGAAGAATAACTGTTCAGGTTTTTGACTAAGACACAACTCTCACATCTGAGCTACAGTAACCTCTTTTAACTAGCATGTGGCTATTAATCCAACCAATAGCTGAGGCTGTGGACAGTAATAAAGAGGAGGGGCTGCTAAAGCGACGGTGAAATGCGTGTTTCTCCTCGTCAGATCATCCGGTGCATAACTCAAAGCGACGACCAAAACCAGCTCCAGAAATCAAAGTCTTCATTCAGCTTTCCAATCCTCTGACTGAAACTGTTTGAGTGGCTCGGAGAAACTTCAAAGCGCAAGGAAAAGGGAGGGTTTTTTAATTTCAGATAAGGCCCCCTGAGCTGAATGTGAACTGCTGGAACTCTAAAAGTTCACATCTTAATCGACGTGACCAGCTGAATTGTGGAGTGAAGAACTCATCTCCAGAGCCCTCATCTCCTGGCCTCTTTTTTTCTCTATAATCTGTATAATCGAAACAGGACGGAGAGCCTACAGCAGAAAGAGAAGAAGAAAAACACAGCTACTCTCGCTAAAACCCAGGCTGCTGAGAGACTTAGGAATTTTCATGTAAGGAAAAACACATTTGTTTGGTTGAGCTGGAGTCACATCAGGTTTATTGATTTACTGTAATGCTGCAATCATTATCGAGCTCGGATAATCTCTTCTAAAGCAACCAATCATTTCTGGTTTATTTGCTTTCTCTTTTCTTTGTTTTTTATAGAGGATTAATATGTTAGATTATTGAATTTCAATTACTGGGTAATGTGTCCATAAGTGTGTACACTTAAAAAGAAATTAGCAGTGTTAGTTTTTAAAAACCAATTACTTAAAGTTATAATAACAATAATAGGGCAAAAAAGTAAGAATCATTTGAATTGCTTGGTGAGTATAAATGCACAGTATTCACCATAAGTGCACATTAATTGATACGCCCACACTACTTGAATGCAATAACAAGCCAAGGAGCATAATATGATCCATTAGGCCTTTCCATGTGCTCAATTATGTTATCTAGTATTAAAAATATTGCCCCTACTTATCCTCCAAATATTGAAAAATGAAGTTCTCTGCAATTAAAATATTCCCAAATGATGTGTTTCATTAGGCTTGAATGCAAAATTCACTTTTACATGGTGTTTGCATATGAATGTATCTTAGCAGTGTGTGGACACAACCGTACAATGATAAAAGTCCATTCACTCCTTTTTTTTAATCCCCAAAAACCTAAACAGTCTCAATTATCAAGCTGTTTTGATTTTCAACCACTGACGCACTGTCCTGTATTAGCATATTTCCACCCTCAGCCAGTTGTATATTGTCCACCATTTTGTCCGTGCTTGAGCAGCTGTAGCGTTAACAATATTTCGTAAGCAATGCAGGTGTTTTGTAGTTGGATGTAACAGTGAACGTAAGAGGCTTCATTTTATCCCCACATCAGAGTCACTGAGGAGGACACAGTGGATTAGTTTTGTTTTTGTTGGTAACGTGCCACAGAATACACACACAAAAAAAAAAGAGAAGAGAAGAGACATGCACCGAAATGGGTTGCTGTGAACAGAGCTGTTTTTGACGAGGTAAAAAGTGTGTTGTTTTACAAGAACACTGAGGAATTTTAACCAAAGATCCTAAAGAATCTCACCAACTTATGGAAAAGGGGCATCAGATGTCCTCTTTTAACACAGAATTCAGCATTTCAGAAAATAATGTGACGGACAAAACTGTATGATTTTTACATGTTTCATTTATCATGATAATCTTCACAAATGAACACAACTTTTATGAATTCTGATGTCTAAATAACAGTTGTCAGAAGATAAAAGCTAGTAAGCTATGAATGAACTACACCATCTGTCTTTTAGTCTTTATTTAACAACATTTTCCCTGAAAGTTTGAGTTAGAATAGTGTGATTATAAACACAGCGAGGCTCTGAAAGCAGGCTAGATGAGTTTGATGAGCTTGATGATGTTTAATGTCCCTGGCATCTTTTATAGACCCATTTAGCTACTTGTTAGAAACTTTTTTTAAGACAAGTAAAAACTTGAAAATCACTTGTGAGTATTTCGGTGATATTTTATGTTGTAGAATAAAACGTTAATAATAAAAATATTTTGAGTTTGTGTTAACCACTGACCTTGTTTCAAGCATTTAACCAAAAACCCACTGAAAAAAACCCACCGGCTTCAGAATTATGTTTTTTTTTTTTATAACATTTCACTACCAAAATACAAATTACCTAACAATCAGTATGCGCACTGTAAAAAGTGGTAACCTTCAATTGCTACTGAGCTATTTTTACATGATTTAAACCATATAAATTAGTTTTCTCAGTAGAAATGAATGATTTTAAGTTGATTCAGTAATCATTAAGACCAGTTCATATAGGTGGTACTATTTAAGGTTACTTTTTTGACTGAAACGCACAAAGATTTGCTTCCATTACCTTGATTTCGCTCTGTATGTAAATGCTCCTACTGGCGTTCTGACAGTCTGTTTGCATTTTGATGTCAAAAGCAACCTGACAATTTCATGAGAAGTCATGAAAACAATTTCCTTGCATTGTCAGGTTGTAATAATAAGCTCATTTTTTAGGTTTTATTTTCAGGCTGTGCTACAAAACACCAACCATAGGGAGAAAATTTTGGAGGACTCTCCTTAAAACAACAGCAGCTCAGTGTGAGTCTTAAACAGAGTGTAGTGAGCAGATCAGATAAGGTTTTTTGTGCAGAATAAAACAAATCCTCCTCCCTGAGGCGTTGACCAAGAGTCAAACAAAGAAATGACCCTGGGCCAATTCGACTAGCTGCGGCGCTAGGAGTAAAACGGGCAGCTGATGCAAAAGAGTATTCATTTGTATATGCAACCATTTCCAACGCGATTTCGAAAAACATTAGTAACATTGTGGTGTTAGCAAAAACTATTTTTTATCATAAACACTGAAAACAGCTTTTCTGATTAATATTATTGCGAGTATATATTTTCATTCTGGTCTGTCCTAAGCAAAAAAATGAAATATAAAAAATGATGCAGCATAACAAACCTATCAATCCTAACATAGAGGGCAAAAGAGACCACGTGAGTTGGCACAAACATATGATTTGAATTAGAGAAGATGAAAGCCTCTACAACAACATCTCTGTATTTACCTTTTTCCCTCTCTTAGTAGTGCTTATCTTAAACAATAAAGCACTGCAAACCGGTGTGTGCCTATTTGTTTCTCCATAAATGAACAGAAGACGCTGTGTCCTTGCCTGCCTTGAATCTCAGACATCATTCATTGGAAAGATAACAAACAACTGAAGGAAATAAAAGAGCAAAAATGCTACACATTTAAATAGCCCACACTCAAGGTTTGTAAAATCGGTTTTATAAATCAGTGTACCCATACTCCTGGCCATTCAAATGTGCCCTAGTAAATTTTTGGAGGTGAGCGGTTTTAAATTGAAAATTAAGTAGGTTTTTTTCTGAATTGCAGTGGCACAAATCGCCTATTTACATGTCAGTCTAATTTTGTGTCATCTACCCACCATGTCACTCTAACCTCCTAAAGGTATAGTTCACCCAAAAATTAAAATTCTGTCATTAATTACTCACCCTTAAATCATTCGGGACCTTTGTTCATCTTCAGAACACAAATTAAGATATTTTTGACAAAATCCAAGAGCTTCCTGACCCTGCATATACAACAGCGCAACTACCACGTTCAAGGCCCAGAAAGATGGTAAGGTCATTGATAAAATAGTCCATGGGACATCAGTGGTTCAACCTTAATTTTATGAATCTACTAGAATACTTTCTGTGAGCAAAGCAAACAGAATTTCTTCTCTTCTGTATCAGTCTTCAATGCACATTCACGTACCACGTGTGTTTCGAAGGTCTTACGGGTTTGGAATTAAAACAGAATTTTATAAATTATAAATTATAACAAAATAGTTAAAAATGACAATGTCTTATCACTAGCTGTCAAGTTCAGATCAAATTTTGGTTGATTATTGAAGCAATATAAATACGCTGGGATTTGATCTTATTTAGCCTTTTCTAAATATGTGTGCAGCAAAAGCATAGGTCTTAAGCAGTTCTCCCCTCGGAGCACTTGGTTTGTGAGTGTTTTCTGCTCTCTCTTTCTCTTGCTGAAGGCCTCTGAGTTTGTTTTTGCAGTAACAAAGTGTGGTAAAGCAGGCCCACAGCAATCATAATCCAGTGGTCTGTGGCCCTTTCCATGGCGGAAATTCATGCCTCATCTTTCAAAAGCGGTTGTTCACACTTCAGAGGAGTTAGACAAGCTGCTGGAGGCTCTGGGATAACGCAGAATTCACAAGCATGAAAATAACAGTACATGCAGACGAGCTGAATGGTTATGAACAGAAGGGCAGTGGTACGAGAAAAAAAAAAAATTCGAGCTGATCCGGTCTTTGTTTATTTCACGCGTGGCGGTGTTCATCATGACCTCTCAGCAATCTAGACGATCTCCGTGGAGAGTCTGTTAGGTTCTCACAGTGTAGCCAGAATACATTTACATACATTTGCTAGTTAGCTCTCAGAATTGTTGATATTCAGTGAATGTTATGTCAATGTTTTAAGCCGTTTAGTTCATGAGTGTTAGCTTTGAGGTCATTTAGATGCTAGTGTACTAATAAACACTGACCATTTATTTTTAAGAATATGCATTCTTAAAAATAAAGGTGCTTCACGATCCCATAGAAGAGCCTTTTTTGCCAAAATGGTTCCATAAAGAACCTTTAACATCTGAAACATCTTTAACATCTTTGTGGTGAAAGAAGGTCCTTCAGATTATAAAAACTAAGAAAGAGATGGTTCTTCTATGGCATCACTGTGAAAAACCTTTTAAAGCACCTTTATTTTTAAGGGTGTACTGAATACACAAATGTAGACTCTCTTATCCAGTAATCACAGACCAAAAGATTGATGACTCATCCTGCACTAGTTTTTAATGTTTGAAATTTATATTAGTCTAGTTTTTTTCTGTGCTATTTTTTTTTGGTAAAACCATAGGCAAAAGACAGAATAAGTGTGTTTGACATCTAAATGTTTGACTTAAAACTTTTTAATGGATTTTATTATGGAATCGGAATTAGGAATAAATAAGAATTGGAATCCATAAACAGAATCAGAACCGGAATCGGAATCGATAAAATTCAGATGACACCCAACCCTAGTCTTTAGTGAAAGCAAACAGAGAGAGAAAGAAAACGTGTAACAATATTTTGGATCTGGGTAGCTCTTAAAGTGACAGCAGTTTGATATTCCTTTGATATTCATATTAATCAAACAACAAAAGAGAGAAAATGTCTCATTACTCTTGACTAAATCACTTTTGTAACTTTACTAAGAAGAAATATATATTTAATTTACAGAGTAAAGAATATACATTTGATTACCTTATACAATTATATGTACATTATATGTAAAAAAAAAAAAAAATAAAATAGTTCTTCAACCTGTTGTTCAGGTCTCTCGCTCTACTCTATAGCCACTATTACTTTTGGTGTCTTGCATACACACATTTCTCTTGATTCATGTCAGCCTCCAACTATTATTCACATCTGATACTACAAATAAGAGCATTTTGACATCCCCACGGTTTCTCCGATGCCTTCACTCCCCCGCAGTGCCGTTCCCATTTCTCTCTCCCCCTGTTTTAAAGTCTTTGCCATTTTTCTTCATTTGGTCTCAGGCTCTTTACACTCCCGTCAGTCCGATGGTGATGTCTAAGGTGTCATTTTGCAAATAAATGTTGACGTTCCTTCTAGCTTCTAAGTTACTCATAATGGGGTGAAAAAAACACAGGAAAACAAATCATACTGTCAACACAAGTAATTTTAAAAGGCCAGTTTCGGCGGTGAAATACAATGGTGTGAGATTGCATCTTAAGTCTTTGCTCACACACATAACACGCAGGTATTATTTTTCTCAACCTTACAATCATAACATTATGTTACCTAATTGCCAAGTGCCAAGTCAAATGAGCGCGGCATAGCAGTGCCCCTGAGGTCCCTACAGAGACCGCTTTGATTTGATTTCAAGGAGATTTGTTGGCTAGATTCAGTGGACCACTGAAGGAGGATTAGAGAGGTTATTTCAGGATTAAAACAGGCTTGTCATTTAATTTGCTCTCTCTGAGGCAAATGAGATCAAGCAACATTGCCCAGGAAGGTCTAACTCTTTTACATATTAAGTACACATTTTGCCTATTTACATGGGTGAGCGGCACTAGGCGGCACTTAACCCACTGTAAGATTTACCATTCAACCCAGAAGATCTCAAAGGTGTAAACCAGCTTGTAAATGTCATGAACATGTGATAATATTTTTGGCCTATGTACTTAATACAACCGAGGTCAGGATGTTTTAAAGTGTGTTTACTGTGATATACATCAGAATTAGTGAGTGAAAAATTAGTGAGAGGAAAACAGATAGACAGCCAAATTATCTTTTTATTATTTCTTTATAATAATTTGATGTTATGAATTCAATTATGCTATATGATTCATATAAATCTATAACCAGTACAGTACCAGAGACCTGACCTAAGAAATCTGCTATTTAAAAATTTGCCCAAAAAAAAAAAAAAAAAAGTATTTTAAAACATTGTTTTTAAATGTGCCCTAAATAAATTCTCTGTAGAACCTATAAAACAAATGTTATAGTTTGGTTTGTTTTGTTTTCATGTGATGCATTATATTGACAAATTAAGTATACTTGAATGGAAGCCCGTTTCTACCACTGAATAAAAATATTAAAAAATCTAATTGCGACTTTTTATCTGGCAATTCTGACTTTTTTTAAACTTGTAATTGCGAGTTGTAATGTCAGAATTCAGAGAAAAAACTCAGAATTGCAAGATATAAACTCGTAATTGCGAATGATAGAAAAAAATAGAATTGCACTTTAAAATCTCGCAATTCTGACTTTTTTCACACAATTGCGAAATTTATATTGTGCAGTTCTGATTTTTTGCTTGCAATTGCAAGTTTATCTCGCAATTCTGACTTTATAATTCACAATTACAAGTTTACATTTCACAATTCTGACTTATTTAAACGTGTAATTGCAAGTTATAATGTCAGAATTCAGAGAAAAAACTGAATTGCAGGATATAAACTCGTAATTGCAAATTATAGAAAAAAAAGTCAGAACTGCACTTAAAAATCTTGCAATTGCAAGTTTATATCTCGCAATTCTGACTTTATAATTCCCAATTACAAGTTTACATCACAATTCTGAGTTTTTTATCACAATTTTCCAGTTTATATCTCTCAGTTCTGACTTGCAATTGTGAGTTCGTATCTCGTAGTTCTGACTTTATAATTCTCAATTGCAAGTTTATATCTCGCAATTCTGACTTTATAACTCGCAATTGTGAGTTTGTATTTCACAATTCTGACTTTTTTTCATAGAGAAAAACTATGAAAGATTTTAGAATTATGAAAAACATTACATTAATATAAAAAAATATATAAAAACAAAACAATAATAAAACAACAAAACTAAAAAAGTTTCAAATCTGAAAATGTAAATTAAGAAACAATATTAAACCAATACCTAATAGTTGAATTTTTTTAAGGTTCAGACCAAGTCATTGTTTTAGCATTTTTGTATCATTGAGTTTTTGAGTTTTATTTCTGATTTTTAATTTTAGTTAATGCTTAAGTAATTTGTAAATTAATATTGTGTGAAATAATCTCTTTTTTGTCATTTTTATTAGTCTATTTTTATATAGTTTTAGTGATAGTTAACAATAATAACCCTAGGTCAGATAGGAGATTCCTACCCAGTGAAACTACTGAATCTCTTTGTCACTTCCAAATGCTGTGATGGCTTTGATCAGGACTAGTTTTGTATCATCTGCATTTGTCATTGTCAGTTGAGACAGTGCATATTTGGCTTGGCCAGTCAGCTGTGAATATCTCGTGTCTTTCCTCAAAAGCTGAAAGTGGCTCTGAGAACATGGAGGCTGCTGTGATTGATGACTGCACTCGCCCCAAATCTGAATTAAAAACGAAAATGATTAGTCCTTAAAAGAGATTAGAATGAAAGACGAAGCTCCCAGCCACCACACCGATTGATCTGGGAATCAGTTACACTGACAGACAGCAGGGTCTCTTAATGAGACACTCCCTACTGGTAAATATTCATATTTATTTGCATTTATTCTCTTGGCAGATGCTTCTTACCAGACCGAAGCTGATGACATTCCCATGACAGGTAGATCAGGATAAAAACAGAAACAAAGTGCCAATAAAAACATTAACAGGAGGGTTGAGCAAAAGCTTATTACATACAAACGAATGATAAACAACTAATCTCCACAGAGAACAGCATCTGTAAGAGAAAACATTTTGCCATTACTCCTGTGAATCTATCAAACCGTTTGTTCAGACAGACCCTCTTTTTCTATCCAGTGGCTCAAAGCATTGGAAGTCCCAATAGTCAACATGACAAAATTCAAAATCCCAAAGTTTTATCCTGTCAGCATGTCTGGAGCTACAGAGATTTGCACAACATTTGAGCCTCCTATCTGTCATAAAGCACAACAAAAAGAGTGTTTTTTCCCATGACAAACAACAACGGATATGTTTTTTTTATTGTTTAGGACTAGAGAAATAGATTTTTCTGATCACTTGTCAGTCTCAACAACGTTGTCTACTTTTACATCAACATTTGAACCTCTAAAATAATTTTGACAACTAAAAAGAGTCAGTTTCTCTGAAAAAAAAATCTGTATGTTGTTCAATGGTTTTGCAGCAGTCCAGAGAACTGAACCATCTGTCCTTTTTTAGTCCTCAACTGTCATGTTGACTGAACTTCATGTCCCAAACTTGTCCACCACACAATCCATTACATTAATTTCTGTCCAACAGTGTACAACAGGGGTAAAATGTGGGGCATGTGGCCTAATGGTTAGGGAGTCTGACTTGTAACCAAGAGGTTGCGAGTTCGAGTCCCAGGTCCAGCAGGGATTGACGGTGGGGGGAGTGAATATCCAGCGCTCTCTCCATCGTCAATACCACGACTGAGGTGAGACCCTTGAGCAAGGCACCGTACCCCCAACTGCTCCCCGGGCGCCGCAGCAATGTTCACGGTGTGTGTGTGTGTGTGTGTGTGTGTGTGTGTGTGTGTGTGTGTGTGTGTGTGTGTGTTCACTACTGTGTGTGTGCACTTGGATGGGTTAAATGCAGAGCACAAATTCCTAGTATGGGTCACCATACTTGGCCTCACGTCTCGTCACTTTCACTTTCACTTTCTAAAATAAAAATCATATCTATCGAATTAGTGTAGTTTTGTCTACTACACAAACTCACGCTCACAGGGTTTTCAGTGTTTAAGGGTAGAAGAAGAAGGGATGGACGGAGGGGACTTACAGTAGGAGGTGGACAAAAGAGTGGAAGTGGGATAGAAAAATGGAGTCTATGTAGGAGGAGGCTTGATGGAAGACGGACGCCCAGGGAGGAGGACGAGCAACAGAGTCCAGGGTGGAGACGACGGACGGAGGAGACAGGGAGGAGACAGAAGGGTCCAGGAACACCTGGTCGGCTGCGATGGGCTCTGGCTCCGAAGTGATCGCTCACTCTGTTGCTCCCAATGGCTCAATCGATTTAGGCTCTGGCTCTCCTTCGTGGTGGGCTCGAGCTTATGCTAATGCTCCTCGAGTCGGGGTGGTAGTTGGCTGGTCTCTGGGTGCCGAGTGGTGCTGGTGTTGTCCATGATGTCCACGGTCACTTAAGAGTTACAGGACAACAGAACCCACTCAATATAGGAGGCGAGGCTCTCTCGAGGACCATCCCCAGACAGCCGCGCACGTGTGGCGGTGTTCAGTCCAGTATGGAAAAACAGTATTCTGTCATGGTCGTGTGTAGATAAAGATGCGCAATTGGTGAAATGTCAGGATGGAGTCTTTAAAATATTCCAAACAGACAGGTAATTCCACAAACAGGAGAGTAGGCACATGAACCATCAAAATAAAATAAAGTTTGGTTTAACTTGAAGAAATTATAAAAAAATGTAAAAAGAATATTTTACTATTGTAAACTAAGATGTACTTCTTAAAGTTTTTTTTTTATTATTTGCAGCATCTTATTTGACTAAAAATAAAATGCAGTGTTTTGCTGTAAATTAATTGTTATATTTTCATTTAATAACATTTTAAAAGATTGGTGAAATTGTTACATTAAAAAAAAAGAAAGTTACATTTATTTGATTAGATACCATTTTTGATGATTTCAAAATGTTTATCATAAAACACAGAATCCAGAAAAAAATAAAATGGAAAACGTCTCGGTTACGAAGGTAACCCTCGTTCCCCGAAGGAGGGAACGGAGACGTTACGTCAATGACGTAATATTGGGGATCGGCAACGAGACCCTATCACCTCTGAGCTAAAGAGAAAAAGCCAATGAGAATTGGCGAGTGGAATTTGCATGCTGCGCCACTCCCCCGGACATACGGGTATATAAGATGGCGGCGTGCATCCACTCATTCAGATTTGCTGAGGAGCCGAGCCGCAACCCGGCTTCAGCGCAGTCCAGGATTGTGGCAAGAGGACGTAACGTCTCCGTTCCCTCCTTCGGGGAACGAGGGTTACCTTCGTAACCGAGACGTTCCCCCTCAGTCGTTCTCTACGACGTTACGTCAATGACGTAATATTGGGGGCCTCTGGAAAACGCCACAATCCTGAACTGCGTTACGCAGTCGAGACCCAATGCCGGCAGGCAAGCGTGTCGGAACAAAGGGCTCAATGCGTAACCGTCCCAACGCCGTGTAGACCACGTGGTGGCCCACCAGGGGTGCCAAGTTTTGAAGCAGCCGTTGGGGGGCGGAGCACAATGACGGTTAAGTCATGTGGAAGCTTTAGAAGTAAGTCTAACTAGACTGGGGAAACACGGAAGGTTCCGTGGAGATACTGAGACATGATGCCACAACCGGAGGGGGGTGAAGGAGGCCCTGCTCCGGAGCACAGTATGGGCTACTCCGTCTAGTCCAGTACTGCGGGGCAAGGAGGACCCAGAGTTCAACCATGGGAACAACTGGGAGAATAGCGCACGGATCCGAGAGGAGTGGCGCAGCAAGCCGACACCTGAGCCGTCCTCCCGCAAATTACCTGATGTTACCCAACACACGGGAGGACACTGGCTCAACGCGGATGAACCATCCACTGCATCGTGATATGCCGCAATAGCTGCGACATACACTTTCAAAGTGGAGGGGGACAGTCTCCGCTCCAACTTCTCTTGCAGGAAGGAAAGCACCACTCCGACCGAGCACTTCCGTGGGTCCTCTCGGCGAGAGGAACACCAGTCAACGAACAGACCCCACCTCAGGGCGTAGGCCTGCATCGCAGAGGGGGCTCTAGCCTGAGTGATAGTGTCTATCACGGCCTGGGGGAGGCCAGTGAGGTCCTCCGTGTCCCGTCCAGAAGCCACACATGTAGGTTCCATAGATCGGGACGCGGGTGCCAAATCGTGCCGTCCCCCTGAGAAAGAAGGTCCTTCCTCAGGGGAATCTTCCAGGGAGGGACTGCCGCGAGGAGCATGAGGTCGGCAAACCAGGTCCGGGTGGGCCAAAACGGCGCAACCAACAGGACCTGCTCCTCGTCCTCCCTGATCTTGCACAGGGACTGTGCAAGGAGGCTCACTGGGGGAAAGGCGTACTTGCGGAGACCCCGAGGCCAGCTGTGTGCCAGAGCATCCCTGCCGAGGGGGGCCTGAGTCAGGGAGAAAAAGAGCTGGCAGTGGTCTCTGGGGAAGCAAACAGGTCCACCTGAGCTTCCCCGAATCGACTCCAAATTAGCTGAACCGTCTGGGGGTGGAATCGCCATTCTCCAGGAAGGGTGAGCTGTCGTGAGAGCACGTCGGCTGCACGATTCAGCTCTCCTGGAACATGAACGGCCCGCAGCGATTTGAGCCGTGTCTGACTCCAGAGGAGGAGATGGCGGGCGAGTTGCGACAGACGACGGGAGCGCAGACCACCCTGATGGTTGATGTACGCTACGATCGCTTTGTTGTCTGTGCGGACAAGCACGTGCTTGTGGCGCAGCAGCGGAAGAAACCGCCGGAGCGCCAGAAACACGGCCAGCAACTCGAGGCAATTGATATGCCACTGCAGTCGAGGTCCTGTCCAGGAGCCCGAGGCTGTCTGCCCATTGCACACAGCACCCCAGCCCGTCATGGAGGCATCTGTGTTGACCACAACATGCCTGGACACCTGTCCTAGGGGCACTCCTGCCCGGAGGAAAACGGTCCGACCACGGGCTGAACAGGCGGCGACATTCCGGAGTAACGCCCACCCGGAATGTGCCACGGTGCCATGACCATCTCGGGACTCGGTCGTGTAGCCAGCTCTGAAGCGGTCTCATATGAAGCAGCCCGAGCGGCGTAACTGCGGCTGCGGCTGTCATATGCCCCAGGAGCCTCTGAAAATCTTTGAGAGGGACCGCTGTCTTGTGCCTGAAAGACTTCAGGGAGTTCAGCACTGACTGGACGCACTCGTTGGTGAGGCGTGCTGTCATGGTGACCGAGTCCAGCTCCATACCGAGAAAAGAGATGCTCTGCACAGGGGAGAGCTTGCTCTTCTCCCAGTTGACCCGAAGCCCCAAGTGGCTGAGGTGCTGCAGCACCAGGTCCCTGTGTTCGCACAACACATCTCGCGAGTGAGCTAGAATCAGCCAGTCGTCGAGATAGTTGAGGATTCTGATGCCCTTCCGCCAAAGGGGGGATAGGGCACCCTCCGCGACTTTGGTAAAGACGCGGGGAGACAGGGACAGGCCAAATGGGAGGACTTTGTACTGATATGCCCGACCCTCGAAAGCAAACCGAAGAAACGGTCTGTGTCGAGGCAGAATCGAGACATGAAAGTACGCGTCCTTCAGGTCGATGGCTGCAAACCAATCCTGGTGTTGTACGCAAGACAGTATGCGTTTCGAGGTAAGCATCTTGAACGGTAGCCTGTGAAGGGACCGGTTCAACACTCGAAGATCCAGGATCGGTCGTAACCCACCCCCTTTCATGGGCACGATGAAATAGGGACTGTAGAACCCTGATTTCATCTCGGCTGGAGGGACAGGCTCGATTGCGTCCTTCGCCAGGAGAACCGCAATCTCCGCCCGTAGAACAGAGGCATCCGTGTCCGAACGAACAGACGTGAAATGGACGCCTCTGAACTTGGGCGGTCGCCTCACGAACTGAATCGCGTAGCCGAGTCATACCGTCCTGATCAACCACGGGGACGGGCTGGGAAGCGCTAGCCAGGCTCCCAGTCGACGTGCCAGTGGGATCAACGGAGCAGTAACTGACGTGCCGGGGGAGGGGCAGCCGGGGAGGGGAAGGGGGCTCATCCCAGAAAGCGGGGCGTTCTGTAGAAGAGCTGAGCTGCACGGGGCAGCGCTTACCTTCCCTGGATCCCGCGCTGGCGAATTCAGGCTCCGAGTCCGAGGAGGCAGTGCGTCGCTCAGGAACGAAACTCGGGGCACTAGGCCCAGAGGTGAAGAAAATTGCTCTTTTTGTGAATAAGTGGGGGTAGCAGCGATGTTACCTGGCCCCGGCCCTCCCCCGGGGCTGGGGGGACTGATGGTGACGTCCCCCGAAGAGCAATCTCCCTCATCTCCGGGCAGCCCGTGTCAGGGCCGCTTCGCAGACTTGCGGGTGGATTTAGCGGGCCGCTGAGTCTCGGGCTGCGCCGCCTTCCTGCGACTGGCTCTACGCCCGGGCTGAGAGGTCTTGGGCTCAGCTGGTGGTGCAGGGGGCGGAGCAGAAGCCGCAGCCGCAGGGGGGCGCCCTCGGCGACGAGCAGCCTGAGGCCTGGCACCCGGCGGCTTGTTGGCACTGCGCCGGGGCAGGATGTGGCTTATGGCCTCAGACTGCTTTTGGACCGCTGAGAACTGCTGGGCGAAGTCCTCAACGGTGTCGCCGAAGAGGCCGGCCTGGGAGACGGGTGCGTCGAGAAAGCGAGCTTTGTCGACGTCAGCCATCTGCGCCAGGTTCAGCCAGAGGTGGCGCTCCTGGACTACCATAGTAGACATCACCTGACCGAGGGCCCGCGCCATTACCTTCGTCGCGGGAAAGAAAGGTACTGGGGCGGTGCGAGGTGTGGTGACGTCGCTACTCGCGCCCAGATACCAATCATCGAGCCGCGAGAGTTCGGGAGAAGGTGCTTTAGACACCTCCAACCCGATACTCGCGGCTGCCCGACGGAGCATGGCCGCCAGTTCTGCGTCCGCCTCCGACTGAGCAGCCGCCGCCGCGGGGGGCTGCCCAGTAGAAGCTTCAGCATCAGCAGGCGTAAGCCCCTCCTCTGATGCAGTGACGGACATTCTATTATCCTCCGGAGCGCCAAAGGTAACACTAGGTCCAGCTGGTGGACGAGTGCTGAGCTTTGGCAACTCCACGGGACCACGCTTTGAGGGACCGGACTTCCGCGGGGGCTGACCCGACGGAATGTTCGGCACTGTCACCCTCAGATCACCTTCACCTCTAACCAATGCAGCCGAGGAGCCGGAACGGCCCACCGAACTGGAAGGGGTAGAGGATGAAGGGCGCCATCTCGCGAACGAGAGGCGCGATCGTAGCGTGGCCATGGACATGCGCTCACAATGAGTGCACGATCCATCCACAAACGCCGCCTCAGCGTGTTCTCGGCCCAGGCACGAGAGGCAGCGCTCGTGGCCGTCATTAGACGACAGAAAACCACCACATCCAGCAGCACACGGTCGGACAGACATCCCGGAAGACGCTATCGACGACCGTGTTAGAAAATTGCTCTTTTAGATCGGCGTGCCCCAGGGAAGGCAACAGCCAGATATCGCTGGTTGGCACAGATGCCGGCAGCGCCGGTAACACGATCGAGCAGGAAACAGCAGGAACAGGAGCAGGAACAGCAGGTAAATGTTCTTCTCCGTCTTCTTTCTCTTTCTGGAACAGCTCACAGGCGAGGCTCCGAAGCAGAAATCTGAATGAGTGGATGCACGCCGCCATCTTATATACCCGTATGTCCGGGGGAGTGGCGCGGCATGCAAATTCCACTCGCCAATTCTCATTGGCTTTTTCTCTTTAGCTCAGAGGTGATAGGGTCTCGTTGCCGATCCCCAATATTACGTCATTGACGTAACGTCGTAGAGAACGACTGAGGGGGAACATTGAATTTAATATGGATTTCATGGGACCCTCTGTGGAGTTTAATTGTGAACAAACAAAAGCTTTTACTTTTCGATTAAATGAATATTGCTATAAATATTGATATTGTATGGCATGGAAAAAAATATTATTTTTGGCCATATTGCCCAGCCCTAGTGGGTTTTGGAAGAAAAAAATCAAATTGTCCTTTTACCATGTTGCACTTAAAAGAAAAAAAAAAAAGCCATTTTGTTTGTCTCTGCTCCATTACCGCACATTTGTGACCCTACACAACCTTTTGGATAAGTGGCCTGGCTGTTGATTAATTTTACAGTAATGCTAGGTAATATTTCTCAGAGTTTTTGAGATGTCAGAGATGTATGAGGATGGAGATTAAATAATTACCAGATGAATCAGGGGTCTTTTAAAGATACTTGACCCTCTACTTACAACCATTCAACTCCGCCCATGCACACTGATTGCACTTGTTAAGTGCGCTCCTTTCCTTATTAATAAGCGGATCGGCATGACCGCAAATGACGATACGAGAAAACGGCCAAGGCCTGAGACACAAACAGCTTCCTTCCCTCTCCAGAGCGCCATAGAAACAGAGCAAATCTATCATTACTGTGACATCACCGCATCCTGCCTGCATTCAAACTGATGATGGCCTTCATGGAGAGCTCAGATGGAAGTTTTATTCAAATTATATGCCGTGCACGGAAGGGAATCAGCCATGAGGAGAAATTTGCCATAGTTGAAATGTGGACCTTATAGCTTGTGAAAGTTGATTAAATGAAGCTTCTCTTTATAAATGAGTATCACAGCTCAGCCTCACACCTTACACCCACATATATCTACATACAGTGGAGTCAAAAAGTTTGAAAACACATGAAAAACTCATTTTAACCATAATATTTTAATTATTATTATTATTATTACATTCAGTTTCTACATTGTTATTATATTTTATAGGGATGGGCTTTGACACAAATTTCACAATTCAGTTTGATTTGATTCAGTATTGATTATTTCAGATATCTCAACTAATGCTGTAAAACATACAAAAGAGTCTGTTTGTACTACATTACTATAATATTAAAGGTTAAAATTAACTGATTTGTACACAAATGCTTAAATTACACCCAGTTAATTTTTTATAATAATAAAGTTACAATTACATAATTACATTTTTACTTGAATTCATTTTTTATTTTTTTTAATGTTTTTTCTGAGGTAAATGTGAAATTACTATATGTGACATTGATTTCAAGCTGTTATACTGACACCTCTCAGTGCTTGAAACACTGATTGAGCAATTAGTTCATTCATGTTTATTTCATGCTGAAACCCGTATTAAAGCTTTACTTGAACTCGGGCTCTACAGCGATCTGTCACTCCACATTAAACAGCACCAAACCAGCATTCATGGTATTGTAATAAAATGGACAGAATTTGAAACCTATAAAATAAAGCACAAAGCTTATTGTGATTTATTGGATTGGATGCGTGCTAAAATGTTCTATTTATTAACTGAAAATATGCTAGACTAATTGATTCTTGGGATTTGATAATCAATATCATTTCATAAAAAGGAGAATCATTTAAAATCGCTAGATTTTTTTTTACCTAGCGCTAAACTATTATTAATGAATTTAGAAACTGAATTTAGAAAAAGTAAAAAAAATAAAGTTTATGGATTTATGCGAAATTAAGAGCAAAAAATAAATAAATAATGTGAAATAAAACAAAAAAACTCAGACCCCACTGGAAAAACTTAGATTTTCATTCTCTCCTAATTGTGACCGATAAGTGGTGCGTCCCGGTGGTCTACTTTCAGCCCAAACACATTTATAATAGCCGTCACTGCCTGCATTCAACAGCCCTGCTGTGATGACTGTGAATAAGTGAGGTTACTTAAGTTTCTTAGTGCGTAGAAAAGCCAATTAATCTCCTCTTATTCAGCTCATCGATTGCATCAAGTGATAAGTCTGAAAAGGCAATTTCACAAACTAATGCTGACAGTTGCTGTTGGCTCATCACATCTTCAAACTGCTTAATGGTGTTTCAGTATAACACTAAATACATAGTGAATGATATCTGTCTTGATTGTCTGTCATGGATAGATCGATAAACTCTTAGAGACTCTATTCTGGTTCTCATCTTCAGAGTTCATGTGTACTTGTATATTACATATGGTGAGGGAGAGGTTTTATTGCTCATCTCAATCAGTCTCTCCATTTAACAAAGTTAGACTGTGAAACGGTTTTAGACACCGCTCATCCAAAACTCCTGTTTGATGTTATGATCTATCAGATACACAATTTAAGTTTATTACATAACACTGAGTATTACTGGACCCACAAGGCAGCTGATACAATACAAGAAGACTTGTGAAGCCTGCAGCACAGGGCCTTCACTGTCAAAGCTCTGTGACATAAACAGACACACCAATGACAACAGATCAACTTCCTGCACTCATGTTCTCGTGCTGCCTGTGGGCTTTGTTTTAATAGGAAGTATGTTAGACAAAGATCAGTAAGAAATTGAGAAGAGCTGTTAATGAAAGCATGTCATCTAGGGGCAATAAAGTTTCTTTACATGATAAACTTTAACACATCATTTGTTCCTGAAACTTCTCAACATAAAAAAAAAAAAAAATTCAAAAAGAAAACTGAATTGTGTAGGGTTTTTAATGCTAAACAGGGTTGTGCACCATTCAGCACTGAATTCAGTCTTTAAAAAAAAAAAAATTAAATTGAATTGCGTAATTTGAATTGACAGTGAATGGAGGTAGCAAACAGAATTCCAATTTTATTTGGAACTTCATGTAAGGAAGTAAAAATCAAATTAAAACTGTAACATAAAGACATTTTTGACTAATTTTCAGCTTAAAAACATTTACTTTACTGATAACCCATTCAATAACGTTGCCATGTATAACAACGCTAACAACGGATAACATTCAAATTAGTTTCAAAAAGTCATGAAGTTTGAAGGTTTTAAAGGTCAGACAGAACCCTTTCCAACAATGACTGTATGAGTTTGATATACATCTTTTCACAATGAGGACTACTAAGGGACCCATATGCAATTATTACAGAAGGTTTGAACGCTCACTGATGCTTCAGAAGGAAACACAATGCATTAAGAGCTAGGGGTGAAAACTTTTGAATGAAATGAGGATGTGTACATTTTCCTTATTTTTCCTTTCTTTTATTTGTTTATTTATTTATTTTATTTTTTCATTTAGCGCTGCCCTTCAGAAGCTACAGAAGATACTTACATGTTCCCCAGAAGACAACATATGTTAAATTTACCCTGATCTTTCACCCCCTGGCTCTTAATACATTGTGTTTCTTTCTGAAGCATAAGCGAGCGTTTGAGCCTTCTGTAATAGTTTATCAGTTGTCCTCAGTGTGAAAAGATAGATCTCAAAATCATACAGTCATTGTTGGAAAGGGTTCAAACACACAAAAATGCTGAAAAAACAACAGGTTTGTGGAACCTAAGGATTTTTTAACTGTTCAGGACAAACAAGGAACTATCACTAAACAAAAAAAGCACAGCTATGGATCATTCAGGTTACAACGCAGTATTAAGAATCATGTGTATGTAAACTTTTGAGGGGTCATTTTTTATAAATTCAACTATTATTTTTCTCTTGTGGACTAAATGTGAAATATCTTATTTAGGTCAGTGCTAAATAAAAAATAACATGCATTTTGTATGATCTTCAAGGTGTATGTAAACTTTTGACATGATAGGCAGACAGACAGAAAACAGACTCTGTGATATTTGTCCCTCAAGCAGAAGTCGATTATTTGCCTGCTGTTGTGTGGGTTTGTTGAGTCCCTCAGATGAAGCTGCTGAGACTGTCTGCTCTGGAAGTCTGTGCTCTCTAATGACGGCGGGTTAGCGTGCGAGTTAAACAGGCACACCTGCGCCCGGCTCACATGATGCCAATTCTCACTCTTTATGAGCTGAGGACACCTCTCTGATTGAGGGCACCTCAGATTGCTAAAAAGGTTCAAGCTTAAATACCCACCAAACTCCAGCTCCACTCACTGCATTGTTTCAGTTGTATTTTTCTCTGTCCCACAAGTCAGCCTGCAAACACCTGGCCTTGTTAACTTCACAGCAAAGAACATTCCTAGTTTAATTTAACTTCTTAAAATTGAGCGACTGTTTGAATTTGTCATTGTGGTCCTTGAGTTGGAATACATCCAGAGCCACTTATATTTGCACCCTTTCATTGAGTCTTTTCTTCCTGAACACTTTTCTCTGCAACTCATTCATTCCATTGAAGCTTTAATAACATGTTTCATTTTACCAGGTGTGCCTCATGATAAATGTGAATGTTTCTCATCTGTAGCTGCACCAGTTAATTCTTTCCACTAATTATTATACTGCGGAAGGAAAATCGCTACTTTCCTTTATGTCTTTGACTTTGTGCACGCTTGTTTCTTCACATAGTGGGGACCAGAGTTAGCAAATAGATTTCAAATTAGCATGTGAAATTTTGCTTCGCATGAATCAAAATCATCTTTTTCTCTCACAATGTTTTTTTCAGGCTAAAATATCCTATTCTTAAAAAAATACAGTGGTGGTATTTTCAGGAGCTAAAAAATGATTTTGAGTCAGTTATTTCTGTCTTTTGCTGTAGTGTGTCAGTAGAAAATATCCGTTTACATTTCCAAACAATTATTTTGCCATTATTTGTAATAATCCATTGAGATTTTTGTTTGCACAAGGAGTCTGACAACATGTGCTCCACACAGAGATCTGATCTCATCATCATCCAGTCCTTGTTCATCATCCTGTCTGGAATGTCATGAAGAAATGGAACAAACTGAGACAGACAATGATAAGTAGTGGTCACATTTTAGAAGCTTGCAAGGTTTGTGAAGTTAAATGTGTGATGCGATCTGGGAAAACCAGACGGATACTGGGACATTTTCAGGAAATTCAAAAAATTGGTCGAATGTCATGAATGTTCATTCAATTATTATTCTATAACATCTTGTCTATCATCTCTAAATATCTTGGCAAAATTCACTTGTTTAGTGCAGAAAACAGCAAGCAGAAAGACTGTGTCTTTCACTTATGTTAAGAATGCGCTGCTGCGGAGGTGCTTTCCCTACAAAAAAACACTATAGAAACAGTTAACCTATCAAAATAAACCACGTAACATATAATAAAGGTGTATCAATGCACATTTCCTGCCAGTTAGTGAGTCCATTCTAACATACAAACCCTAGCTAACTATACTCGCGTCAAAAATACATAAACAAATGTCTATTTCAGTGCCTCTCCATATAATGTAAAATAATTAATTATTACACTGCGGTAAATGAACAGTGTTGATCCTGGATGTTGCCATCTGCGATCGTGACGATCGTAACATGAGATTTCTTCCGTTTGCATTGCGATCTGTAAACCCTCAATTCCAACTTAATCATGTTACTCACCATATTTATTTTAAAATCACTTATATATCCCTCCATGGCATATTTAAGCCCTACTTGAATGCTCCTCGATGAGAGGTGGTCCTTCTGTGTTCAAAATTTATCAAAACCATCTTCAGACAAGGTTTCACACTGACAGCTGTCATTGTAAGACAGTGGGCAACTCCGTTTGTTTGTTCGAGGCAGCAACAGTAACTAAGGGGGTGGGGGTTTACCGATTCAATTGGAGAACCTGTACGTTGTAATCTTTGATGTTTTATGAACAGATATACATTTAATGTTAGAATGTTTGTAGTTTCCTTGCGTCATTTTGTATCTTTTACATCATGCACAGTGACTAAAATAAGTATTTTACCAAAGTAAAGTGACTTCTACTTGTGACACTGGACTGTTTCTATTTTTATTGCCTTACTTTAAACCTCACTTTTTTCCAGTCCTGAAAATCTTAGCAATCAGCCAACTTTAGATAGCCATTACTTTTGTTACATTCAAATTATAGACAAAATAAAAATAGTTTTGGAACCCAGCTTTCATATCAAAACCTAAAAAAGGTCAAATTTCACCATGTGTTATGTTTTCCCAGATCGCATCACATATTCATTAAATATTTGCAGACTTGTTTAAATAATACAAATGCACTTTTGCCTGAAATCAAATGTCTAGAAAGGTACAACCAACTTATCAGACACGCTCTACAAAGTGCTGTTAAATGTACTTTCTTCGAGGCAGCTTGCATTCACAGATTGTTGACATCTACTAAAGTTGATTTTAATTTCGCTATATTACCTCTGAGAGATATCCTGTCATGTGAGGTTAAACTAACCATAATGAAGTCTACAGACAGGCAATTTGCCAAGCCACAGGGTACATTGCTTCTAATTCTACAGGAGGATGCGAGACAAATCAAACTTTATAGGCATTAAGAGAAGGAGAGCCGTTCTCCACAAGTCAAACTGTGCTGAGTAGCTTTTAATCAAAAGAAAGAAGCACAACTAAATTGAATAAAACGTTATCTAAGAGCCAGAAAGTGGAGGTGGAATTTACGGTACATTATGTTACCCTGATAAACAGACTTGATCTGAAATTTAGCCCACACACGTCGTTCATCACCCACTGCTCAAACTCCTCTCTCCTACTCCTCACCTTAAACCAGCTTGGAACATTGGCCAAATTGATTTTGTGCAAACTTTTATGATACGCTAGAGGCGTTCAGAGTGGTGCGAAGCACTTTTCATTCATCAGGCATTTCATTTTCATTTTTGCTTTTCATTCTTCAAATGCATATACAAAAAAAAAAAATAGTGTCCTCATGTATCCGAGCATGAGGTCTAGCAACAGGGTTTTGTGCTGTATCACATAAAATGCTTCAATTATTGTTCTCTCTATGAAATATTTTATTCTTTCTGCTCTGTTGGATTTTTTTTATTAGAATATTACTAATATATGACTTTTTATTCCTAGTGTAGTTTTACACTAACAATGCCACATTCTGCATGAAAATGATGAAAATTAATTTTCTTCTTTTTTAAAGTCGTGTGTGCAGATTGAATGTAACATCTAATGGCAGATAATAAGCTTCTGAAATTCTGCTATTTGCATATTGCGCTTTTAAAATCAAAGACTGTTTCTGCATTGTTCATTTGCAGGGATTCAGATAATCTCCCCCGCAGATCTCCAGCCTAAAATATCCAAAATCTCCTATGAGTGGGAGACGAGAAGTTAGCACACAAAGCCATAATAGAGTCTTGCGCACGTCCTGGAAACCAGAACAGATCTGTTTCATTATGTTTATTTCCTCACCCATTGCTTTGCTTCATTTTTGTTTTATTAATCCAATCTTAACCATGTTTGGTTCTCTCTGAAACTTTCATTTTAAACTTAAGGTCACTTCTGCCCAGAGGTCAGGGGATGTCAGAGTCTGAACAGTAATTGATGGTCCAGAAGCATGATATAAAGATGAAGTTCAAATGTTCAATAGCCCAGATAGGTTTTCCTAGCGGCAAAAGACCCCTTTCACAATTCACACATTTTCTTTCCTTATCTTCATTTAACCTTGAATCAGAAGATAGAAGCCCTCGTCTGTGGTCTCAGCCCCCCTGATAGACACAATTTATTATCTTGTCGCTTGTTCATGCACTTTCATATTTTCCACCCACCATCATTTCTTTTCTTCTCTCTAAAAATAAATTCAAAGCCCAGGCTCAGCGACAGGAACAAATCAATGTGTTTCTCATTTCGGACAGTAAATTCAGACTTTGTTCAGAAAGCTATCGCTTAATCTAATGTTAAAAAGTGCGTGGAATGTGTTGAAAGAGCAGCCGATGGATGAGATGGTTTAGTTTTGATGGGATTCTTAGATCATTAAGTTGTGGAGGATTTCATTGGGCAAAGGGGACTGAACTGATCTCCCTTTCATCTGCCATTGTCCTTGCCTTTGATATTCGCCACTGACGTGAGAGTCTAAAATAGCCTGGAAATTCTGGAAATGCAATTTAATTTTAGTAAAACTGGGGGGCGGTTTGAATACAGTTTGAGTTTGTCATAGTTTAGTACAGTGGTTCTCAGATGGATTTCTCTCCATATAATGCACTTCTATGGTACCCCCAAGTTTAAACTTCCAAAATGCAATTTAAATGCATTTTTAAAGGGCTTTAAACAATCCCAGCCGAGGAAGAAGGGTCTTATCTAGCAAACAATTGGTTATTTTCAAAACAAATTGACAATTTATATACTTTTTAACCTCAAATGCTCGTCTTGTCTCGTCTCTGCAATGCGATGCGCATGCGTAGTTTGTGTGATCCGGGTCAATACGGTTAGGGTATGTCGAAAAACTTCCGTCTCATTTTCTTCCTCAACTTCAAAATCATCCTACATTGCTGCAGAAGTACCAACCCAGTGTCTACAAAGTGAACATACAAAGAAGATCAAATGCCCTTTACAAAAAAAGGTAAAATATTACATTTGAAAGTTGAAGACAAAAACAAGATGGGAGTTTTTCGACATACCCTAACTATATTGACCCGGATCGCACAGACTACGCATTCGCATCACAGAGACGAGACAAGATGAGCATTTGAGGTTAAAAAGTATATAAATTGTCAATTTGTTTAGAAAATAACCGATCGTTTTGCTAGATAAGACCTCTCTTCCTCGGCTGGGATCGTTTAAAGCCCTTTGAAGCTGGATTTTAACTGCATTTTGGATGTTCAAACTTGGAAGCACCATAGATGTCCATTGCATGAAGACAAATCCTGAAATGTTTTCCTCAAAAAAACATCATTTCTGTATGACTAAACAAAGAAAGACATGAACATCTTGACAAGGATGACAAGGTAAATTTTTGTTCTGAAAGTGAACTAATCCTTTAATGTAAATGTGTTCAAAAGTCTGAAAATTAAAAACCATTTTCCAGATCTGCAACCTACCTGGAGTCTCCAGAAGTGCAATGTGTCAGGATCTCTTAGCCTTTGCTTGGGTGAAAAATCCTAAAAAATGGCCCTCACTTAATAAGAATAACATGCTGAAGTGTTGTGAAATACACAAAGACTGTTTTCTATAGGCTTTATAGACAGATAAGTTAATAGTGAGTCTTGAAAGACCAGCACCACATCCTCTTGTACCACTCTTTCAAGAATTTAACTTCCAGATTCTGGTTTCATTTTAGTACATCTCTGTAGGACAGACTTTTCAGGACAGGTGGTGAAAGACTAAAAATGAACTTAAAAAACTTATTGCCAGATTCAGGAAGATAAATTCCTGAAAGACTGGTACAAGAAGATGTGATGCTGGTCATTCAAAAGTCAACTTGTCTGTCTACAAAGCCTATAAAAAACTTTGTGTCTTTGTGTATTTCACAACACAAGCATGTTATTCTTATTATAGTGACGGTTAATTTTGGGGATTTTTTTACCCAAGCAAAGTCTCTGAGAACCTGACACATAGCACTTCTGAAGAGTTTGGGTAGGTTGAAGTTCTGGAAAATGGTGGTGCTGGAGACTAAATGGTTCCTGATGGTTTCACACCTAATTCTTCACCTTAATTCTTAATTTTTTTTTTGGTAACAAGTATCTTTTCTTCTCTACCTGTTTTTCTGACCATGCAGACCCAGCGAGCATTTCGTTGTCCAGCGGTCATGCCTTCACTTTGCAAATTCTTTTGAGCATTTAATAATTTTAGACTTTTCAGTCTGAGTTAAATCTCTTTTTTGGCTCATATCTGTAAAAGAAAATGTGCCTAAAATTTTTGCACACCTGAATATAAGGAGTTTTTCACTTTCAGCCCTCATGGACAATTATATATCACTAATAAATGATTAAATACAAAATGAATTGTAGTTATTAAGATTGATGTGATTTGTAATTGGTAAAATGTGCTTGGAAAAAAAAAATATGACCAGAATATCAACGTGGCTAATAATTATGCATACAGTGTATATTACTGTGTTTCAGTAGTGAAAAAATTGGGGAGAGGACAAATATTCCAAAACTTTCTGAAATACAATATGAGAATTAACTGCACAATTACTAAAAATGTGTACCTTGGATATTATACAATTTGCATACATACAAAATGTGTGAAAAAAGTACTCTAACCCGCTGTAGCCAAATAGCCAAATAAAGAAAGATATGTAACCAAATAAAGACATATATGTCTTTATTTGGCTACAATAATACAATCTTTTCAGAAACTTGTTATAAATACAGATCTTTCGTGCTTTTCACTGAGCATTTACATAGATTTAAAAAGTTTTGCTGTTTATATAATAAGCAAATAATATTATAACATTTTAAATGTGTTGCTTTATAGGGCAAACTCTCTGCACCTGCAGTCCTGATCCCCATTCAGACCATCTGTCACCATTTATGAAAAAACCTCTTGACTCTTGATTGGTTTGATTTACAGCCATCCTGTGTTTGTTATCCACTATTGTCACACACACTGAATGTAATTAACATTGACAACTGGGTTAGATTGATTTGGTCACTTAGAATTTGCACGGTCTTCTAAACCAAACCAAATCCATCCACAATTAAATAATCTTACAGCATTACATGTTTGCAGTTGAGTTTGCTTTAATTAAACAATATTCAGTGGCTCAGATTTGGATTGACCTGGAAGTAAAAGATGGCACATTAGATTTCTTAATTTGATGTTTGATGATTGAGTTTAACAACAGTCATCACCAAAATGGGAAAAAACATGGACCCTGCCAACATTTCATTGATCTTTTTATGTTACATTAAAAAAAAAAAAATGTCCAGGCTGTAAAATTACCATTACAGCACTATTTCCTGTTACAAACCTCAAGTCTTAGCAGTTTTATTCATTTTGACAGTTGACCGTGGTATTAATTAATGCAGCAGTTTAAATTTTCATCCGACAGCCTGCCAATGCCATAATGAATTTTATGTCTTAGTGCCAATTCATAATCAAAATGTGAATTCTTAAGAGCTCATGAATGAACTAATAACGTTTGAGGGAAGAAATGGATAAATATAAACCAAGCGCCACTTGAACAGGCTCTCAAGTTCTTATGTGTGACCCCTTTATCCACAGTAATAAATTTCCTCTTAAAGAAATATTAAAATGACTGCTATACCGTGAAGCTCTACTCAAGCCATCAGAACGAAGTGCTCAGAAAAGCCCCAGCATTCAAATGACCATTAAAAACCACCCCACGGTTAAGATGACCCTCGGAGTGGAGATTAATTGGGCAGGGTTAGTGGGAAAATGATTGAATATAACTGCTATTAAAATCTAAATTCAGAATTATGCCATTTCGCATGTAACGATTCAAACACTCCGTAATCATATGTTGTCTAAGAACGAAAAAAAAAAATCTAACTGCACAGTGGGTTTCTAATAAGTCTGTTGTGAATAAATTAAAGCTGCAATGGCTAATCGATAAAAAAGATAATGAAAGTAATCAGTAACAAATTTCATTCGTTTATCTGGGTCACTGCAGTATACCTGGAGAAGCATCACTTTATGGTAATGTTCAGTGTGGAACGCTAGCTTGCTACTTAGTACACTACACTATATACACTGTATATTGCTTGCTTTTTTCTTAATATTTTCAGAGTATTTTTCAGTAAAGTGTTTAAAAATAATTTTATTTTAAAGTATTATCTGTATCAGGGTTATTGTGGTAAACCCTTCATTACTTAAAGGTAAAGTTCACCCAAAAATGAGAATTGTTATAAAAAAGCAAAAATTTTATTTCAACTAGTTGCCACAGCAACATTTATTATTTTAATTTAGTTTAAAATAAATAAAACTAAAACTGAAAAAAAAGAATATAAACTGTATAGACGTGTATTTTAAAAATGACCAAAAAAAAACACACCGCAAAATTACAATGAAAACGAAAAAAAAAGAAAAATACATATTTTCAGAATAAATATTTTCAGAATATTTTAAAGTATATTTAAGAATCATTTTATTTTGAAGAATTATCTGTATTGGGGTTATTGTAATTACCTAAAACTTAAAAAAAAAAAAAAAAAAACACTTTCATTTTTATTTAAAAATTTTATTTTAAAGGGATAGTTCACCCAAAAATGAAAATTCTGTCATTAATTACTAATTATTCATTAATTACTCATTTCTGTATGTAATTAGTAACTAGTGACAAAATTTGTATTTTTGGCTGAACTAAAAAAATAAAAGATAAAAAAGCTAAAATTTAATGTCAACTAGTTGCTATTAGTTAAAATAACTAAAACTGAAATAAAATAATATAAAAATATAGAAGTATCTATTTTAAAAATGAGAAAAACACACAATATGTCATATTTTCAGAATATTTTAAAGTATATTTAAGAATAATTTTATTTTTAAGTATTATCTGTATTGGGGTTATTGTAATAACAAATTCATAATTTCTGTCATGACTTATTATTAATGACAGAATTTTCATTTTTTTGTGTGTGTGAACTATCATTTTAAAATAAATTAAAAATAATAAAAGCTAAAAAAAATAATTATGTGTATATATATATATATATATATATATATATGTGTGTGTGTGTGTGTGTGTGTATAGGAATATTTTAAAGCATTTATTATAAAGTATTTAAAAATAATTTTATTTTAAAGTATTATCTTTATCAGTGTTATTGTAGTTAACTAAAACAACAACAACAACAACAACAACAACAATAATAATAATAATAATACTTTAATTACTTGAAGGGATAGTTAACTCAAAAATGAAAATTCTGTCACTAATTACTAATTATTAATTAATTACTAATTTACAAATTTTCATTACTGGGTGAACTACATGCCTAAAATAAGAAATTAAAAAGCCAAAAGTTCATGTCAGCTAGTTGCCACAGCAAAATTTCAATCAGTTTAAAATAACTAAAACTAAAACTGAAATAAAATTGATATAACATGTACAGACATATCTATTACAAAAATAATAATAATGACAAAAACACACAATAAAACTAAAATTAACTAAAATACAAACATAAAATATTAACATTAACTACAATCTAAACTATAATTAGTATATCAGTGGTACTATTTCAGTGAAAGTGCAGATCAGTGTGCAAAATTCCATTTAAAAGTTAATTAAATAAAAATGACCAAAAAAATGACTTACTGCATTGTAAGACTTTAATTGTAAAAGACACATAGATCCCCGATTTAAATGCCAATAACACTGTTGTCAGTTCAGCTTGGCAGGTTTCCAGGTGGGTGAGCCAAAAACCAAGTCCTACAGGGTTTCCCATTCTTATCCTGAAAACACCTTGTTATTCAAGCTAGCACGCCAAAAACAGAGTCAAAATGTGTGGTGTTTATACACTGACCTCTACAAGGGCAGTGCTGTAGCATTTTTTATATGATCATTCGCCGTCCCTGCCCTGTCCTCGTGCCCTTCCATTTGTGTCCCATCTTCGGTGCCAATCATCTTTCCATTAGTATTCATTTATCTCTTTATAGCTTACTCCCTCTTGGCCTCAGGGAGGTCTCGCTCCCATCTTCCTCCCATTGTTTTTATCTGCCCACATCGACATGCTTGGCAACCTGCCACTCCACCACATCTCTCTCTCACCAACACACACACTAAAAGCCTATCAATTAATGGTCGGCTGGCACAGGGACTCACAAACACAGACTGATACGCTCCCACCATATAAAGGAATATAATTGGCATGTGTCATCCATATATTTTATTTATTTATTTAGCTGTGACTTCGTTTTGCTAACTCATATTCACCAGCTTGATGCGCTTAATTGTTTTTTGCCAAATGGCACAGATTATAGCATTCCTTTGATTACGCAGACGATGCAGAGATTGTTCAAATGGCACCCTGGCCTGCTGCAAAGCATGGTTTGATGAATAGAAATCACATGTCGGTTGAGCCCTCATTTGAATTAAATGATTGCAAAACATTCCTAAAAACGAGCCACCACGTGACAAACATGTTTTCAGTCATTACTCTTTGATTCTCTAAAAGTTTCTAGATGATTGTTTTTGGGCAGCGCACCTGCTCTTCGTTCAAACTAATCAAACGGCCCCATGTTGTTAAAGTTCATTTTCTGTCTTTGTGCTCCAATTGGGTGTAAAACTAGCCGTCATGAGGATTCGCTTTTTTCCAATCTGCAAGTTGACAGCCTTGTTCCTGATTTATGGTTTCTGCTCAAGTAGAAAGAAAGTGAAGAAGAAGAATAGAAGGACAATTAAACGGATCAGGTTGAGTATACTTCACTAAAGTTGTTGCCTTGCTGCTTATAGGCAGACGTTTGAAGAAATTATGAACCTCTTGATGTTCACAGGTGACAGCACTTTGCATAAATAGATCATTCCCCTGCTGAAAAAGAACAGCTAAAACCAGCCCAGGCTGGTTGGCTGGTCTTAGCTGGTGGTTTCCCAGCCTGACCAGCCTGGCCAAAACATCAGCCTGCTGACCAGAAATGTTTTTGCTAACCAAAAACATTTCATTATAATTGAGGTTAACAACACCGGCCTATAATGATTTAACTCTGATGGACGTGATTTTTTGGGAATAGGAATAACAACTGATGATTTCCATATGACCGGTATTTTTGAAGTACAGAGTGATCGAAGAAAAAGAGAATGAAGAATAGGAGTAAATTCCAGGGCACAGTTTTTTCAAGACCCGACCTGGAATTCTATCCGGCCCAGGAGCCTTATTCTGCTTGCATTATATGAGCTGGAAATAGACATCCTGCTTGTTTAAGAGGGACTCATAATCCAACTCTTGAAAAGGCAAGGAATTTTGTGAAGTGTTTATAGTTTAGCAGCTAAACTTTAGCTGTGGGCATGATTCACTTGCACAAAATGTTTCCTCTCTGTACCAAATCACAACAGACTTGGCCTTTTTTTTTCTTGCACAAAAATATTTTCGTAGCTTCTTAAAATTGGACTGTTTTAACAATGGCCTTACTACCTTTCTGGGTCTTTAATGTGTCAGTTGCACTGCTATCTATAGAGCATCAGAAAGCTTTTGGATTTCATCAAAAATATCTTAATTTGTGTTTCAAAGGTCTTACGGATTGAGAAGGGTGAGTAAGTCCAAATCAGCATATTACAATGTTTCTGATGAATCATGTGACACTGAAGACTGGAATCAAGGCTAAATAAATGACTAAATAAATAGGTTTGCTAACAGATATCTTACTTTAGTAATACCCAGAATATCAAAATCAACTGTGGGCGGCAGATCATTTTCTTATTTAGCAACCAAACTCTGCAACAATCTACCTAACTTTGTTCGGGAGCCAGACACACTCTGTCAGTTTAAATCTAGACTGAAGACCCATCTCTTTAGCCTGGCTTACACATAACACATTTAAACATTTCTAAAATTCAAATCCGTTAAAGGATTGTTAGGCTGCATTAATGGGGTCAACTGGAACCAGGAACACTTCCCATAACACCTGATGTACCTGTTGCATCATAAGAAGAATGGCATCTATGCTAATATTAGTCTGTCTCTTGCTTATTCCGAGGTTATAGTTGCCACTCAGATCCAGTCTGTATCCTGATCAGATGGTCACTGCAGTCCATTGATCTACTTCATATCCAGATGGTGGGTCAGCACCTATAGACGGCCTCTACAGGTATAAATTGCTTGTTTGTTGGTCAGAGGAGAACTGACCCCCTGACAGAGCCTGGTTTCTCCCAAGGTTTTTTTCTCCATTTCTGTCACCGATGGAGTTTTGGTTCCTTGCTGCTGCCTCCTCTGGCTTGCTCAGTTGGGGACACTTAATTTCCAGCGATATTGTATACTAACTGAACTGAGCTAGATGATAACATCACTGAATTCAATGATTAACTCCCTTTAACTGAAAATTGTCTTTTTGCATTATTGAAAGACTACCTTCCTATTTGATACTGTAAGCTGCTTTGACACAATCTGTATTGTAAAAAGCGCTATATAAATAAAGGTGACTTGACTTGATGATTTCCATAAGACTGGTATTTTTTTAAGTACAGAGCGATTGAAGAAAAAGAAAATAAGGAGTAGGAATTATTTCCAGGGCACAGTTTTTTCAAGACCCAACCTGGAATTCCATCTGGCCCAGGAGCCTTATTCTGCTTGCATTATATGAGATGAAAATAGACATCCTGCTTGTTTAAGAGGGACTCATAATCCAACTCTTGAAAAGGCAAGGAATTTTATGAAGTGTTTACAGTTTAGCAGCTGAACTTTAGCTGTGGGCATGATTCACTTGCACAAAATGTTTTTTTATGTTATTATTTTAGGAATGGTTTAGAGCTCTATATTTTTGGTTTATGTAAAGGTGCATGCTTTGTCAATGGCAGCGCTTGCTAACTTGCTCAAGTGCTCTGCTCTGTATAGACTTGGTCTTTTTTTCTTGCTCAAAAATATTTTCGGAGCTTCATAAAATTAATGTTGAACCACTGATGTCACATGGACTATTTTAACAATGGCCTTACTACCTTTCTGGGTCTTTAATGTGTCAGTTGTGTTGCTGTCTATGCAGCATCAGAAAGCTTTTGGATTTCATCAAAAATATCTTAATTTGTGTTCCAAAGGTCTTACGGATTGAGAAGGGTGAGTAAGTCCAAATCGGCATATTACAACGTTTCTGATGAATCATGTGACACTGAAGACTGGAATCAAGGCTAAATAAATGACTAAATAAATAGGTTTGCTAACAGATATCTTACTTTAGTAATACCCAGAATATCAAAATCAACTGTGGGCGGCAGATCATTTTCTTATTTAGCAACCAAACTCTGCAACAATCTACCTAACTTTGTTCGGGAGCCAGACACACTCTGTCAGTTTAAATCTAGACTGAAGACCCATCTCTTTAGCCTGGCTTACACATAACACATTTAAACATTTCTAAAATTCAAATCCGTTAAAGGATTGTTAGGCTGCATTAATGGGGTCAACTGGAACCAGGAACACTTCCCATAACACCTGATGTACTTGTTGCATCATAAGAAGAATGGCATCTATGCTAATATTAGTCTGTCTCTTGCTTATTCCGAGGTTATAGTTGCCACTCAGATCCAGTCTGTATCCTGATCAGATGGTCACTGCAGTCCATTGATCTACTTCATATCCAGATGGTGGGTCAGCACCTATAGACGGCCTCTACAGGTATAAATTTCTTGTTTGTTGGTCAGAGGAGAACTGACCCCTGACAGAGCCTGGTTTCTCCCAAGGTTTTTTTCTCCATTTCTGTCACCGATGGAGTTTTGGTTCCTTGCTGCTGCCTCCTCTGGCTTGCTCAGTTGGGGACACTTAATTTCCAGCGATATTGTATACTAACTGAACTGAGCTAGATGATAACATCACTGAATTCAATGATTAACTCCCTTTAACTGAAAATTGTTTACTGTTTCTTTTTGCATTATTGAAAGACTACCTTCCTATTTGATACTGTAAGCTGCTTTGACACAATCTGTATTGTAAAAAGCGCTATATAAATAAAGGTGACTTGACTTGATGATTTCCATAAGACTGGTATTTTTTTAAGTACAGAGCGATTGAAGAAAAAGAAAATAAGGAGTAGGAATTATTTCCAGGGCACAGTTTTTTCAAGACCCAACCTGGAATTCCATCTGGCCCAGGAGCCTTATTCTGCTTGCATTATATGAGATGAAAATAGACATCCTGCTTGTTTAAGAGGGACTCATAATCCAACTCTTGAAAAGGCAAGGAATTTTATGAAGTGTTTACAGTTTAGCAGCTGAACTTTAGCTGTGGGCATGATTCACTTGCACAAAATGTTTTTTTATGTTATTATTTTAGGAATGGTTTAGAGCTCTATATTTTTGGTTTATGTAAAGGTGCATGCTTTGTCAATGGCAGCGCTTGCTAACTTGCTCAAGTGCTCTGCTCTGTATAGACTTGGTCTTTTTTTCTTGCTCAAAAATATTTTCGGAGCTTCATAAAATTAATGTTGAACCACTGATGTCACATGGACTATTTTAACAATGGCCTTACTACCTTTCTGGGTCTTTAATGTGTCAGTTGTGTTGCTGTCTATGCAGCATCAGAAAGCTTTTGGATTTCATCAAAAATATCTTAATTTGTGTTGTTTGGAACAACATGAGGGTGAGTAATTAATAACAGAATTTTCATTTTTGTGAATTATTTTTTTAAGCAGCACAACTGTGTTCAACTGTAATAAAAATAAGAATTCCAAATCAGCATATTATAATTATTCTGACGATCATGTGACACTGAAGACTGGAATAAAGGCTAAATAAATGACAAAATAAATAGGTTTGCTAACAGATATCTTTCAGACCCAAACCTGAGCTGAAACTTCCAATTTTGTCTCTCTAGCCTCCTTCACTCAGTGTATACTCAAATACAAGATAGATTGCATAATTATTACAAGCCTACAACCACATTCCCTGTCTCTGCATAATCACACATCAGCCATGCAATATGATGATGCACTCAAGATTCATTATATGTGACTACATGTACGAGTGATTATACATGGCTTCTGCTGTGAGTTTGATGGAGACCCGTTTCATTGGGGAGAAACACAGTGTAAATCGAGTGTGCAGAGCAATTTAAAAAGTGCCTTCTCGTGCAGGCTGACACTGCAGTGAGAGGATAAAATATAAAGCGGACCCTGGAGCGCTTGGCAACGCTGCGATGGAAGTGTCAAACACGCTTATGAGAGAGTTTTTACTGCCTCTCTAGCCCCCGCAGTCAATGCAGACAGACACTAAAGGATCCACCAGCTTGTGTTCCTATTGTGCCTCAGTGGGACTCGGCTGTCAATTCATCGGAGATATAAATATACGTTCACAAAAGTGCAACAAGAAGTGGCCTCTGCTCACTCTTCTGTAGGCTCATCAGATGAAGACGTAGCTGCTTGCAAATACATTAGGTGGCTGAGTGCACAACATACATCTTCCTAATATCACTTCATTACCATTGCATCAAACTCTTCAACTCCACAGTGATCTAAACTAACTTTTATTTTCCTAGCTAACTGACTGTTCTCCAGCCGTTTCAAATGATGAAGAAGCTGTAACACCCATTCATATTCATTGCAAAATGAAATTAATAAAGTGATAACACTTTACAATAAGGGTCCATTAATGTTCAACTAACATATACAAAAATTAACAATACATTTATTACAGTATTTATTACTCTTTGTTAGTTCACCGAGCATTAACTATGTTAACAATCCCAACTTTTTTAATAATGCATTAGTAAATGCTGAAATTAACATTAACTATAACTAAGACTAATTAATACTATATAAGTAGTGTTCTTTCTTACTTGATGTTCAACTAAAATAGTCTTATACATAAAGGTTCTTTATTGGCATTGATGGTTCCATAAAGAACCTTGAACATCCATGGAACCTTTCAAATGCAGAAAAGGTTCTCTGGATTTTTTAAATGTTCTTCAAAATGGTTCTTTTAACAACTGTTCACTAAAAGGTTCTTTGGGGAATCAAAAATGGTTCTTCTATGGCACCACTGCAAAAACACCCTTTTGGAACCTTTGTTTTTAAGAATCTAATGTTAACTTGTGAACCTTATTGTAAAGTGTTACCAATAAAGCAATGTGCAAAATGTTGAAAAAAGTGTTCAGAAAATATTTAATCAATAATAAAAAATGTATAATAATATTATTGTTATATATATAAGATAAAAATGTATTACATAAAATAATAAATTGTTAATTATACAATTAAAAACAACTTTTTATTACATTTATATTTATAGTTTATAGTTGCACTTTTCAAAATGACCTGATGAAGGTGCCAAAGTACCAAAGTAAATTAATAACCTCAAAAAATAATAAATAAATAAATAAATAAATAACACTTTTGTTTATAAGAAAATGATTATAATTTCTTTTTATTTTTTGTTTATTTTTATTTTATTATTATTATTACTTATTTTCTTTTTTTCTAAACATTACACAGTGATTGTAAATTATTAGGGAATGGACACAAACGCTCATTTGTCGTGAGTACATACAAAGTATACAAATAATGAAAATTAGCATTTTTGCACATAAAATGTTGAATGCATTATTTATTTACTAGACCCTTTTCTACACATCATTGATCAACAAGAAAAGTCCAGTGTTATAATGTTGACTCCTGACATAATATAAAACTAATAATATAATTTTGAATCCTAGACCTTTTAAATTATCTATAATTTAAAATGATATACACTACCAGTCAAAAGTTTGGACACACCCTCTCATTTAATGTAAAGAAGTTTTTTATGCTATCAAGGCTGTTTTCACTTGATCAAAAATACAGAAAAAAAAAATGTGATGTTGTGAAATATTATTACGATGTAAATCAATGTTTTTCTATATTAATATACATTACAATTAAATTTATATCTGTAATTAAAATAAATAAAATCATTCTAAAATGCTGATTTATTATCAGTGCTGGAAACAGTTCCGCTGCTTAATATTTTTTTGGAACCTGTGATACATTTTCAGGATTTTTTAATTAATAAAAGGTTAAAAAAGAACAACATTTATTTAAAATAGAAAGGTTTTCTAACAATATACACTTCTGTTCAAAAGTTTGGTGTCAGTAAATTTTTATTCTTTTTTTTTTTTTTTTTTTTTTTTTGTAAGTAATTAATACTTTTATTCACCAAGGATGTGTTAAATTAATAAAAAGTGATAGCATAGATTTATGATTTCTGAAGGATCACGTGACACTTAAGATGAAAATTCAGCTTTGCATCACAGGAATAAATTATATTGTAAAGTATATTAAAATAAAAATAAAAATTATATTGTAATAACATTTTTCAATATTACAGTTTTTCTGTATTTTTGATCAAATAAATGGAGCCTTGATGAGCAGAAGAGACTTCTTTAAAAAACATTAAATGAGAGGGAGTGTCCAAACTTTTGACTGGTAGCGTAGTTCACAGTTAAAATATAAATAAATGCATTTTAAAGATATATGATAGAGTGAGGCTGAAAAACAAATGACACTAGATCATGGTAGTCTGCTGCATTTACCACAACCTATAGCACTGAAAATTGTCTTTTTATTTATTTATTTATTTATTTTTTATTATTGTTACCTAATTTCAACTAGGCTATTTTATTAATGAGCTGACCACGAAAACAATGCAGTCAACACTCAAACAAACAATAGACCTTCTGTTATTGGGAGCAATTTGCCCCATAGTTTGTATTCCACAAAGTCGTTTCAGTCAGGCTCAGTTGGTTAACTTCAGGTCACACTCAGCACAGAATGGAAGAAACTGATCTTTATACTCAGCGCAGCTCTGGATAGCTTATAGCACCCAGAGGCAGGGGAACTAATACAGTGTGACCCTAAAGTCGTGTATACATACACCAGAGGAATTAAAGAAACTACCCAAGAGCGAGAGCGGCCACGTTGCCAGGGAGATTAGCCCAGCGAGCGTTTATGTGCGTATCAATGTAAGCAGGAAGATGGCAAAATAAATAAATAAAAGCTGCAAAATGGAACATTATTTGGTGTTAAATCTGTAGAAATGAAATGCTAATGCCTGCTCTATCTCTCTGCCTTCCTGTCTCTGTTTTTTATTCATACCTTCCTCTAAAAGCTGGGCTTGTTTGCCATGCTGGGATCATTTAAAAGTCTAATTTATTTGTAATGAAGTCAGGAGGCTTTGATATGACACTGTGAGTTGGAACGAAGGAACACTGAAGAGAAAAGCCACATTTTTGTATTACATGCAACATGTACAGGAAAATATCCGTCACTTTTTCAAGGCACATGCTAAACCTATTTATTTATAATAAAATATGGTAAAAGTGAAGGGAAATAGTGGAATATGCTATTCATTTCATAAACACAAAATCTATACGGCAAAATAACAGAGATATTCACAGTTTGGATAGTTTGTTTTGGGGGTTAACTGATATGTGTTTTTCAGGGCTATGGCCGATACTTTTTATTACAGATCAAGTAAGCCGATAACCGATATTTAGAACCGATGTACACTGCCAGTCAAAAGTTTAGACACACCCAATCATTTAATGTTTTTTAAAAAAGTCTCTTATGCTCATCAAGGCTGCATTTATTTGATCAAAAATACAGAAAAAACAGTAATTTAATACACTTTACAATATAATTTATTCCTGTGATGCAAAGCTGAATTTTCATCAGCTGTTACTCCAGTCTTAAGTGTCATGTGATCTTTCAGAAATCATTCTAATATGCTGATTTATTATTAGAATTATCAATGTTGGAAACTTGCCAAATATTTTGCAACCTGTGACTTTTTTTTTCAGGATTCTTTGATGAACAACAAGTTAAAAAGAACAGCATTTACTCAAAATATATATCTTTTCTAACAATGTAAATCTATGCTATCACTTTTTATTAATTTAACACATCCTTGCGTATAAAAGTATTAATTTCTTTCAAAAAAAGAAAGGATTAAAAGTTATTGACCCTAAACTTTTGAACAGCAGTGCATATTATTAGAAAACCTTTCTATTTTAAATAAATGCTGTTCTTTTTTAACCTTTTACTGATCAAAAAATCATGAAAAAAGTATCACAGGATCCAAAAAATAGATATTTTCCAGCACTGATAACAAATCAGCATATTAGAATGATTTTTGAAGGATCATGTGACACTGAAGACTGGAGTAATGATTCTGGAAATTCAACTTTAATTACAGATATAAAATAAATTTTAATGTATATTAATATAGAAAAACATTGATTTACATCGTAATAATATTTCAAAATATTACCTTTTTTTCTGTATTTTTGATCAAGTGAAAACAACCTTGATAAGCATAAGAAACGTCTTTAAAAAACATTAAATGAAAGGTGTGTCCAAACTTTTGACTGGTAGTGTATATGTCTGGTGTAAAAATTAAAATTCAAATTAATGTCAAAATAAAAAATAACAAGGGCTTTGAGAAAAAAACTTCCTTTAAATGCTTTTAAATTGTTTTATCTTTATATTTAGTGCCACATAAAAAAAAATCTAAGATTGCAAGAATAAAGTCGAAATATTTTGAGAATAAAGTCAAAATTACGAGAATCATTTCGTAGCAATTACGAGATTAAAGTAATAATATTTTGAAAGTATATTCTAGCCAATTGCACATGCAAATGGGAGCATCAGGAGATATTCCAAAGTCTGTCTGTTTTAAAGCAAAATATAAACAATAAGTCTATTACAATAATGTGGCATGACAGATCATAATACAGTAAATGACTGGAATAATATTTAACATCTTCCATTCATTATTTGTAGCGTGCCAGCCACCAAGTAATCGCAATAATTTTGTGCTTTGTTGCTTTTAATATAACACAGTTTTATGAAATGCAAATTATAAATGTGTTTTTCCTCTTTATTTCAAACTTCAGAAGGAATAAAAAAAAACAGTAGCCTAATACAGGTGCTCCCAATCTGGGCCATTTGCCTATGCGATAGGCTAGAATATTCTCTCTATATTAGCTAGCTATATATTATAGTTAACTTTAATCACATAATTTCGTAAAAATTAATTATTGTATTTTTTACTTTATTCTCAAAATATTTTGACTTTATCTCATAATTTAGATTTTATAGTTAAAACGTTTTGACTTTATTTTCATAATTCTGACTTTATTGTCAAAACATTTTGACATTATTCTTGAAACACTTCTCGACTTTATTTTCTGAATTTTGATGTTATTCTCAAAACATTTTTCTTTATTCTCATAATCTCGACTTTATTCTCAAAATATTATGACTTTAATTCGGTAATCTTAGATTTTTTTTTTTTTACTTGCCACTAAAACGACTTCATAAATGACGGATACCGATAACCATAAAAATGCTTAATATCAGTGCCGATAATCGGTCGACCTCTAGATCGTTTAGTCTGGATTGTAAATTAGCTGGACCTGCTTAGAAAAAAATGCAGTGTACAATTATTGTCAAATTTTATTGATGATGCTATATAACATAATCTTGACAAAAATTTGACTCTTTCAGACTGATTTAGAGAGTTGCACTGAAAATAACTGCCTGGGGGTTTTCCAAAATGGCCATGAGTGAACTGACTTTAAGGGACTTTGGACATAATCTCTGAGCAGAAACTGTACTTTCCACCTTCAGACATTCTCTGAGAAAAATCTCAAAGCACAGATCACCTGTAGGCTATTGCATGCCATATTTGCTTTTCTCTAGGGAGGAAGAGATGTGTTTTCTCTCTTTTCAGTTAGCACATTATGTGTTTTAATTTCACAGCTGTCGTGTTTTGAATTGAATCAGAGCTGTTAGGATTAAGATGAATGTATTTTGATAATTCATAATCCGGAACTGAGACCGGGCAACAGGGCAGAACGCATCTGTCATGTAGGCTTCACATTTTTAACCACTTCCTCTTAGATAGGGTGAATAAATGCGCCAGAAAATGTAGCTCTCAAACTAAGGGCCCACATATTCTGAACAGACTCTATACGCACGCAGCTGGTCCCAAAATATCCACAGCCTCCTCAAGACATTCCACACCCACGTTCTGCTGACTCATTCAGGTAAATTAACATGAATACCGCTTAATCGAGAATGCTATTTTCACTGTTGTTCTTTGCTTTAAACACCTCAGCACAGGTTTTGAAAACTGTAAATGAGATGTTTTTAATCACCTAGAAAAGAAGTGTCTATGTTCCTGTAAGTTGAAAAAACTTTAACGATACAACAGGAAAAGCAGGTACAGGACATTATTCACGCTAAAAATAAGTGATAGAAAAGAGCAAAAAAGATTGCTAACAGCATAAATGTCAAAAGCTTTTAAATCAAGTGTGTTCAAGTCAACAAGACACAGCATTCGCAAATAGTTTAATTTCCAAATTATGTCATATTTCAGATTGAAACAGAAAAATGAAATCATGAAAAGTTAGGGATGCTCAAAATGTAGGTATTATATCAATTATCTGATTATTTTAGAAATTTCTAACTAATCAGTAATTGTCAGTGTTGGATTAATATCAGTCAAATATTGGAATATTTAATTGTTGCTCTGTTTGCTTATTGCTTTGAACACTAATAATTTAATAACATTGTTAGTTACTTTAGCAATTCTCAAAATATACATTTCTCATACTGTAAATTATAATGTTGTGCATAAATGAACTTTTAAGCATTTAAAATGGTTTTAGCTTTTAGTGTTTTATTGTATTTTTTATTTAAACAAAATACTATTTAATTTTAATATTGCACAATTTATTGGTAATTAGTTTTGGCAAAAAAAGGTCGACTTTTTTAAGGATGTTGTGTATTAAGGAAGTAAAAATGGCAAATTATGATTTTATGATTCTTGCAACATAGTCTCATTGTAAATACATTTCTACAAAACTGAAAAAATTTACCTATATGTACAAATCACTGCAGTTTCCAGTTGAAATGAACATTAGAGGCAGTAAAACTTCAACAGTTTTTATTCCGCTTCAAACAAACCATGATATACAGGTACAGAGTTTTAATAAAGCCTAATTTTCACACAATTACTTCTAGAATATTATGTTATGACTTCAGAACTATTTTAACATCCTGCACGTTTTGAAAACTGATATTTTTGAACGCTGTCGTTACATCTAGCTACAGCTTCATATTCATGAGTTTTCTAATTTAGTAGGTTTGCTCGGTAGCTTACGTGATTTGGCGTCACACTTCGAGTAATGAAAAGTTCCGTTACGAACCCTGTGAAACCACGGCACAACAAAACAGCTCAAATCTGCATAAGGAAGTTAAAGGAACACTCCACTTTTTTTTGAAAATAGAAAACATTTTCCAACTCCTTTACCATTTTTGAATCCATTCAGCCGATCTCCAGGTCTGGTCTCGTTCAAAAATGACCAAATATTTTCAATATTTTTCTTATTTAGAACCTGATTTTCCAAGCTTATATGGATTGGAACTATACTCTCATTCCGACGTAATAATCAAGAAACTTTGCTGCTGTACCATGGGTGCAGCAGGCGCAATGATATTACGCAGCGCCTGAATATAGTCCCCAGCTATTTTACTATTACTTTAGTGGTCTTGTGCCGGTCACGTTGGAAGTTACCTAGCTGGGGACTATTTTCAGGTGCTGCGTAATATCATTGCGCCTGCTGCACCCATGATACGGCAGCAAAGTTCTCTGATTATTACATCAAAATATCCCTATCAGTCTGGAAAATCAGATCTTTTAATTTTCTGTCGGTCTTAGTACACAATGTAACTACAGAAGAGTCAAGTTTTAGATAAGAAAAATATAGAAAATATTTGGTATTTTTTTAACGAGATGTTAATGGTCTAATCAGATTCAATGATTTATGCTAAGCTATGCTAAAAGTACTACCGGCAGACTCAGAGATCGGCTGAATGGATTCAAAAATGATAAAACTCTAGGGGAGTTGGAAAATGAGCCTATTTTCAAAAAAAGTTGAGTGTTCCTTTAAAATATCACGGCTGCATCAACAATTGCGTTTTTATACCACTTTTGCATTTGTTAACAGTAGCGGGTAGATTAAGGGTTAGGTTTGGCTCTCCCCGAATGTTTGAATTTAGAACAGCCGCACAAATGCCTGTACAAATGTAATAAAAACGTGCCGTGTTCATGCATTTAGCGTTTGTTGTAGCGCCACTCTCTGGACATTTTACTTTGAAACTGCCGCGAGTAAGATACGTAATTACAGTGTTACAAAAATGTATATAGAAACACATTTTTTTACGAGCCTGTGTTGAATCTTAGCCGTTTTGATTTTAAATTGCTCTCATTCTCCCTGCAGACAGCATACAGCGATGACGAAACATCTCAGCCTTTTGCTTGCCATCTTGGTCATCGCCATTGAAACATTATACACTGAAGAGGAGCTGAAGGAGACTGGGTTTGGATATCCACCACCCCGACATGGACTCGCTCTAATTAAGTGGTATGTAAAAACGTGCATTGACAACAACATGGTGGCTCTTTGTAACCCTGTAGCTGGAGAGTTTGGGTTCCATGAGTTCCATAACAGTGGGTCCCTGCTCCCTCCGCTGAAGGACAAACACACATATATGTACTTCACCATTGGAAACCTTCACTACAGGCACTCTGAGGATCTTCCCTATGAAGTAAGGAAATACTATGATCCACATAACCAGCTGAGCAACATGGACAGAGTCATTGTGAAGTTCAACAGGAACAAGAACAAAATCGAGGAGATCTACATATCAGAGCACTATAATCCTCCCAGGACTTTTGAGTTAGGAGCCTCTCTCATCAGTGACTTAAGACAACACTAGAACCCAGTAATCTCTCAAAACATTTAAAAAAAAAAAAAATCACTGTATTACCACATTTGCTTCCACTATTTCCCCACAGCTGAGCCTTTTTGTACTTTCAGTTTACTCGATATTTTAAGTTTCACTTCTGAGTTTTTCTTCTGTACAAGCCTAAATTATTACTTCTTGTTTTCATTCTCTCCATCACATGCCATAAAACAATTTAGCAACTTCCTCCATGAAGTTAAATGTGCACTTTAGACCTGGTTTGGTTTACTGTTTATAGCAATGTAATTAATGTTTGCCAACCTTTTTTCATATCTATTAGATATATGGGCTTTAAAGCTGAAGTGTGCAGTTCTTTTTTTGTTGTTGTTGTTCTTAAATCATTTCTTCTATTCTGAAGACCCTGATCTCATTACTATTCACATGAATTTATATGTAGCATTTACATTTCTGTTTCTGTTTACATTTACATTACTTTTTTTTTCAAATAGATGTTTTTCAAAAGTGTTCTATTTTGCTGCGTGGTTACATACACATTTCACACAGTCACTTTTCAACCGGGAAACTTTATGTTGGTCAGCATGCCAAATTTGTATGACTAACTGGCCATTGCAAAATCTGTGTGGGGAAATCTTTTGCCTGTTCCTATTGAAATACCTGGATTTCATCCATGAACATTTGTCAAACATCAATAATTGTACTTTAGAAGCACAAATATCTATGACAACTAAAAATATTACATCGCAGTACTCAAAAACAGCTATAGCGTAGACAATGAGGCAATATCAAAACTGTTTTTGAGCAACCAATGGGGGAGTATTCAGGAAACATTAAAATGTCTTAAAACATTAATAATTCCATTTGGTGATAGTAGTGGAGGAAAAATTACATATTTCACCTTAATTCTAATGTAATTCAAATTATTAAAAGCGCTACTTGAAGAAAGGTTACAGGGTTACTTTCATTAATTCTGTTTTAATCAATGCAAATGCAAGACAGTTTTACTTCTACAAATCAAAAAAAGGAAGACAATCTGGCAATAAACAATTATACAGCATTTCTGCATAATATAAACATCAGCTTGTGTATATGCATGTGTAAAAGCAACAGACAGTGACAGTTAATGAGTAATGCTTATTAATGGACAGACGAAAGTGTTCATTGTGACATTCTATGTAAATGCATCCAGTCTGAGAATATTAAAGACTGTCGTATCACATTTATGCCTAAAATTTCTCATAATGGAACCAAAGTGTTTCATTAGTTGTTCAATTTTAGTAAGAGAAAAAAACTTAACCTCATTTTCAATATAGAGGTGAGTGGACAGTGGATATCAATTATGGGACAAAAACATGAACATGTCAAGAGTTTGCAAATCAAAGATTTTCTTGCTGAAAAGCCAGCCAACCTGCTTAGACTGGTTTTAGCTTGTGAGCAGGCTGGTTTTAGTAAAAGTTTGGCCACTTCCTGTTTTTATTTTTTCAGCAGGGTTGGATATTTGGGTAAAACTTTTGCTCTCAAAACAGCAACGAAGCAGCGCTGCCAGCAAAACCCAGGACTGTTTGTGACACACAGACAGAGAATCCAGTACGTATTGCTAAATGCCTTCAGTGATAGCTCATCACTGTCTAATGTCTTTAAGTGTCTGTAATTTAAAATACATTACCATAAGACAACAAACTCCCAGTCTTCTTCTTCATCATTTGAAATCTAACATTAGCTGTCATAAACACATCACAGCCCATATTATTGACAAAAGTTTTATAACTTTTACTAGCACTACAGACAAGCAAATGACATACTTTATTGCCTTGCGTTTAAGTATTTCATTGTGTTATGATTAGATGTACTGCTGTATGAATGGCATTATTTGCATAAATATATTATAGTTGAATAATATGCAATGGGACTTCCGGTTAGCAACACAATGGAGTAGACGTGTTTGTCTATGCTCCCCGTCCGTTTCGTTTATTTCTGCAATTACCCCGCCGATCTTCTTTGACAAACGGCAAAAAATATCTAAATAACTTTTGAATAACAGTGTCTGTGCAAAATGGCAAGTAAAACGGCGAAAACATCTAAGAAAGAAGCCACCATGAAAGCCGAGGCGCCAGCGACATCAGGCGAGGTGAACATGGCGGCTCTAACCGACCTGCTCGAAGAGCATAGAGCGTCTTTGGCGGCCGAGTTCAAATCTGCGATCTCAACATTAGAAGTGAAACTTGACTGTGTGCAAGCTACGGTTACCGATCACGGACAGAGACTTGCCGCGCTAGAGTCTCATGCGGAGTCGCTGGACGAACGGGTGGAACGGCTAGAAACTTCCCTTGCATCACTATCGGAGAGCAATGCAAAGCTCAAAGCAAAGGCCGCCGATCTGGAAGCGCGGAGTAGACGGAACAACATAAGGATTGTCGGAATACCTGAATCGGTAGAGGGTCCGCGGCCAACGACATTTTTTTCAGAGCTGCTTTATGAAGTTTTTGGCGATCAGATTCTGTCATCTCCCCCAGAGCTGGACCGAGCGCACAGGTCACTCACTGCTAAACCTAAACCAGGGGAGAGACCGAGAGCAGTTGTGGTCCGCTTTCATCGTTTCCAGCTAAAAGATACAGTCATTCGCGAGGCACGTAAGAAACGAGGTGAACTACAGTATCAAGGGAAACCAATCGCCATCTACGAAGATTACAGCCCTGAAGTAATGGAACAGCGGGTTCAGTATTGTGAAGTCATGGCCGAATTGTACAAACAGGGATTTAAACCGGCTCTTTTGTTTCCGGCGAGGCTTCGAATAACGACCAAAGAAGGGAGCATCAAGTGGTTTAAGACGGCAGAGGAAGGCAAGCGGTATCTGGATTCTCAATAATCTGATGTGCCTGGCATTTGTCATCGAATTCGTAAAGCGAAAATCGACCATACGTTAAATGACATCTTTTATTGGAACGATGTAAGTTGGGAGTTATATTGCTTTAATACAGATTATGGTTATCCGTCCTAAAATGACATTGTGTAGCATAAGTTCGGTTTTAACGGGTGCTAATGTCTTTGAATCGCCGTGGAAGTTTTGATGGCGTAGTCGTTGTATAATGTTACCAGAATTGTTACTAAAGAACAAGTTTCTTTCGTTGGGCTGTTAAAATATGTTTATGTATATTAGTATTATTAAAGGGGTTCAAATGTGTTATTGGGGAAATATAAGGTGTGCGGGTTAAATAAGAGTAAAAAAGGAAGTAAGGTATCCGAAGAGGTACGCAAGGTATTGTTCAGTTGTTTAGGGGGAGATAAATGGTAAGGGATTGTTGTTATTATGGGTCTTGTATTGCTGTTTTCCTTTTTTTTTTTTTTTTTCCTCTTTCCCTCTCTGCATCTTTTGTCTATATCTTGGCTTTCCATCACATGGATCAGAGTCTTGCAGTAGTAATTCATGAGTCAAATGGCTGGTAATACAACAAGATCAAACATGAATATTCGTTTTATCTCTTGGAATGTAAAAGGTTTAAATAATATTGTTAAGACCAAAAAAGTTCTTTCACATTTACAGTCCCTTAAGGGAGATATAATTTTTTTACAAGAAACTCATCTTCGCACTTCAGATGTGTCTCGTATTAAAAGTGCATGGATCAGTCACTGTTTTCACTCTAAATTTAGTGCAAAGGCAAGAGGGGCAGCGATTCTTGTACACAAGAACATTGCTTTTGAACCAGAGTCAGTGGTCTCAGATTCGAACGGTCGTTATGTGATTGTGTCTGGAATTTTGCAAACAATCCCAGTTGTTTTAGCATGTATATATGGTCCCAACTGGGACAATGATACATTTTTTGCTCATTTTTTTTCTGTGCTCCCTAATCTTGATAGTCACCACATAATTATAGGTGGAGATTTTAATTTGGTTCAAAATACAACATTGGACAGATCTTCTTCAAAACCGGCCACATTGTCCAACTCTGCTAGGCTTTTAGAGTCATATACTAAACAGATTGGTCTGTCGGATCCCTGGAGATCTAAATTTCCAACTAGCAAAGTTTTCTCTTTTTTTTCACATGTTCACCATTCATATTCACGGATTGATTTTTTTCTTTTAGATAACAGAATGATGTACTCTGTCAATTCTTGTGAATACCATAGTATAGTCATTTCTGATCATGCCCCCACCACTTTGGATTTAAGATTCCCACAAGCCAGGACCTATTTTAAACCATGGAGATTTAGTTCACATTTACTTTCTGATAACAATTTCAAAGATTTCCTCACATCTCATATAAATCTATATTTTGAAATAAATGACAATAAGTCTGTTAGCAGTAATACGTTGTGGGAGGCATTTAAGTCTTATATGCGAGGACAGATAATTTCATATGTCTGTCAGTTGAGGAGATCTGAGAATTCCAAGCAGGCAGAAATATCAGACCAACTTTTGAAACTAGACCTCCAATACTCTATGAGCCCTTCACCTTCAATTTACAAAAAACGGCTTCAACTTCAGTCAGAGTACAATTTACTTTTAACTCATAAAGTTGAAAAGCAACTGTTGAGTGCCAAGCAACAGTTTTTTGAATTTGGTGAAAAAGCTGGCAAATTACTCGCATTTCAATCTCGGACTGTCCGCGCATCCAGACTAATCAGCAAAATTAAATCTGCTAAGGGTGACATAGTTTCCAACCCAGAGGAAATTAATTCTATTTTTTCAGAATATTACACAGAACTTTACTCCTCGGAATGCGATGTAAACATATGGAGTGACTCAAACCCCTTTGATCAATTAATTTTCCCTTGCGTAAATGACAGCTCCACAAATGATTTGGGTAGGCCTGTGTCTATCAAGGAAGTACAAGAGGCAATTAATGCGCTTCAAAATGGTAAATCCCCTGGCCCTGATGGCTTTACCATTGAATTTTTTAAGACATTTTCTTCTATCCTAGCTCCAATTTTACAAAGAGTATATAATGAGGCCTTTCATTCAGGGGGGCTACCAACGACCATGTCTGAGGCATCCATTTCATTGTTACTAAAGAAAGATAAAGATCCGCTGCTTTGCAGTAGTTACAGGCCAATTTCATTATTAAATGTGGATTTTAAAATCCTATCTAAGATTCTTGCCCTTCGTCTTCAGCAAGTGTTGCCTGCTGTTATTTCCCCTGACCAGACAGGCTTCATGACTGGTAGACATTCTTTTTATAATACCAGAAGACTATTTAATACTATTCTTTCTTCAAGTTCTGACATTGCTGAGGTCATACTGTCTCTCGATGCCGAGAAGGCATTCGATAGGGTTGAATGGGGGTATTTGTTTTTCATTCTTAGTAAATTTGGTTTCAGTTCAAATTTTATAGCATGGATTCGATTATTATATTCCTCCCCCGTTGCATCTGTACACACCAATGCAACACATTCTAAATCCTTTCCCCTGCGCCGAGGTACACGCCAAGGTTGTCCCCTTTCGCCTCTATTATTTGCATTGGCTATAGAGCCATTGGCCATTTGGCTGCGAAATGAGCAGAAGTTTGAAGGCATTACCCGATTTGGAACCTCTTATAAACTGTCCCTCTATGCAGATGACCTTCTTTTATATATAACTAACCCTGAGTCATCACTACCACCAATCCTTAAAATTTTTGATTTGTTTGGCAAATTTTCTGGTTACAAATTAAATATTCAAAAGAGTGAAATGTTCCCAATCAATGCAGCAGCTGAAACGCTGTCAAAATGTCCTTTGCCATTTAAGTGGGCTCAGGAAGGTTTCAGATATTTAGGTGTTTTCATCACTAAATCAGTCACAGGTATTTTCAGGAAAAATTTTAATTCTTTGCTAGATGTTTATAAGGAAAGTATACAGAGATGGTCTTCTCTTCCGTTATCGCTAATTGGCCGTATTAATTTGGTTAAAATGACAATTTTGCCCAAATTTTTATACTACTTTCAGCATATACCCATTTATATTAACAAGTCTTTTTTTGTCACTTTGAATCAGATAACTAGTTCTTTTTTGTGGAGTGGCAAATATGCACGGATAAGAAGAAAGGTTCTCGAACTTCCAAAATCAAAAGGTGGGCTTGCCTTACCAAATTTTCAACAGTATTATTGGGCCTGTAATATTAACAAGCTTTTGTATTGGACTAACACTTTAAAAGTTTCTGAATATCCAATCTGGGCACAAATAGAATTGTCATCCTCAAAATTTTCCCTTCATTCAGTGATTTGCTCTCAGCTTCCTATAAAGAGTAAAAATGTTTCAGACAGTTTAGTAGTGACAAATACTCTTAAAATATGGGTTAATTTCAGAAAACATTTTGGATTAGTCAGTCCGTCAACTCTTGCACCTATAGTAAACCATTTATCTTTTCTACCATCATGTTCTGATTCAGCTTTTCGCGACTGGTCTTCTAGAGGTCTTTGTATAATAAAGGACTTGTATGAAAATGGTGTATTCTTATCTTTTTCAAAATTGTCTGGAAAGTTTAATCTTCCTAAAACCCATCTTTTTCGCTTCTTTCAGGTCAGACATTTTGTACAAAACCAATTCCCTCAGTTTCCTAATCTACCTCTTGATTCAAAAATGGATACCATTCTTTCTCTTAACTCAGACAGAAGAGGGCTAATTTCTCTCATTTATGAATCAATAGATTCTCTAAATTCTGATCCCTCTGAATCACTCAAGGAGACCTGGGAACAAGAGCTCGGGGTCACTATAAGCGAAACAGAGTGGGGTTACATGCTTAATTTAGTACATTCTTCCTCTATATGTGCTCGACACGGTTTGATGCAGTGCAAGATTCTTTACAGAGTACACTACACTAATGCCAGATTAGCCAGAATATATCCAGACACAAGTAATGCCTGCAATAGGTGCCAACAATTTCCAGCAAATCACACTCATATGTTTTGGTCTTGTCCAAGATTGACAGAGTTTTGGTCTAAAATATTTGATACCTTTGAAAAATCCTTCAACATATCAGCTACTCCAAACCCTTTTACAGCTCTATTTGGAATTCCTTTTAAGTCAAATCTGCCTTCAACAACACAAGAGGTTGTTGCTTTTACCACCTTATTGGCTAGGAGGCTTATCCTCTTTAAGTGGAAGCATGCGTCACCTCCCTCATTTGATAGATGGATAAAAGAAATTCTTTTGTCTTTAAAGATGGAAAAAATTCGTTTTTCATTGAAAGGGTCTTTAAAATCCTTTTATAAAACTTGGAAACCATTGTTGAATTATATTGAAACCACTGATCTGTCAATTGAAAATGCAGAAGAGGATTAACTTTTATTTTTATTTTATTATTTTATTTATTATTATTATTATTATTATTATTATTTTTTTTTTTTTTTTTTCTTCATTTATTTTTCAATGTATTTATTCATTTTCTTTATATATAAACATATGTATCTTTGTTTTTTTTTTTTCTTTGTTTTTTTGGATATTTAATGTATCATTTAATTACTACACTTACAATTTTATTGTTACTAGTAGTTGTTTGTGCTGTGTAATTGGGAGGTTAGGGGGATTGGGGTGGGATGATAAGCAGATCTGTGGATGACAATTTTTTTGTATATATAAATTGTTGTATCTGCACAAAATGTCAATAAATATACTTTGGAAAAAAAAAAAAAGAATAATATGCAATGGAATATGTGTGCATAAACACGCCTGATTAATGTTTGAAGCACCAAAGTACATGAAATATGTCCAGAAAACACTTAAACATGATCACATTCGGGAAAAACATTCAGAGTAGACTGACAAAAGTTATAACAAATCAAAAAGAAGAGTGCAAAAAACTTCTCTGAGGAATAAAAGGTGTTTGTGGTTGGCCAAACTGAACCAGAATTTCCAGGGCAATCATCTTCTTATTTGTTCTTATCATTTCCAGTCAGGTAGGTGAAATATTAGGCTAATATCTTAATTAATACTTTACCTCCTATTAACTTTAGTTTACCAAAATATTGTGCCCAGCTTACTAAGCCTTCTCTATATGATTTGGCAGCTTCCACACATTTTTCTGTGGTTTAGACAGTATAAATTAGCAGAACATTAACTGTGCAAGAAATGCTGTTGTTTACAGAGTATCTCCAATATGGCCACACGGGTAACTGACCAAACCAGGACGTAAGTGCAAAGCCACTATAAGGAAAATACTCAGAAGAATACCAACGTGTAGTAAACGGTACAGCTGTTTGCAGTACAAACCAGTGTGCTCATAATTAAGATAATACATTGAAATAATATGATAAGACACACCAATTCACAATATCAAGCAGCAAAACAAGCTGTTTTGTACAGCTAAAAAAAAAGCTGAATGCGGATGTGACCAGAAAGCCAGACCCATGAACTTTAGAAATGGCCAAACCCACATTTATGGGAAGAAAAGGTTGATAGGCTAGATTATTGTCTGCACTGTAAAAAATGACAGTGAATTTAACAGTAAAAAACTGTAAAAATGATACAGTTTTTTACATTTTTCAAAATTGGATGTGTTTTTGTTGAAATAACACTTTCTTCTTAGTTTTTTCTTAGCAGTTTTGTACATTAGGGTTGTATGTTACATCTAATGTTGTTAAATGAATATTTATTGCATTATTTTGGTTTCATGTGTGTTACCATGATGCTGTTCAGCGTTTGTGTGAATGACACAGTGCACCTTCTATATATGTTAATATTTAAAAGCTGTTTGTGATGGGCTTTTCTTTATCATGTGACTTTCTCATCACCACCTGGTTTTGGTGGTTATCAGTATATTACAAAGGTATAAAACAGATTTCAGTACTTCAATAGGTTGGTACATTACAGTTATATCAGTTAATGAAATTACGGTATTTACTTGTAAATTTAACTGAAAACCGTAAACTGTAAAACGTTGCTACCATATTTTTTACGGTTACGGTTTTCAGTTAAATTTACAAGTAAATACTGTAATTTCATTAACTGATTTAATTGTAATGTACCAACCTATTGAAGTACTGAAGTCTGTTTTATACCTTTGTAATGCACTGGTTACCACCAAAACCAGGTGGTGATGAGAAAGTCACATGATGAACCAAAGCCCATCACAAGCAGCTTTTAAATATTAACATATATAGAAGGTGCACAGTGTCATTCTCACAAACACTAAACACCATCATGTAACACACATGAAACTGGAATAATGCAATAAACATTCATTTAACAACATTAGATGTAGCATACAACCCTAAAGTACAAACTTGCTAAGAAAAACTAAGAAAAAAGAGTCATTTCAACAAAAAAAAAAACCATCACATTTTAAAAAATGTAAGGCAGGGAATTATTTACAGTAAATTGTAGTCTTTTGCCATTAATCATTTAACAGTTTTTTTACTGTTAAATTCACGGTCATTTCTTAAAGTGCAGGAATAATGTTCATTTTACCACAGTATCGCTGTCATTCCTACTGGGATCGAGTGATTGGATATTTTTTGTTGTTGTCGTTTTATTTATTACAGAATCTGGACGCAGTTTTGAACTATACACAGTTTGTCATAACCACTTTATTCCCTTTAAAGACGTTTTTTTTTAATTGATGTAAATTGTAAATGTATCTGTTATTTCCGAAGCCTTTGTTGTTCATTTTAATCAGTGCACCTTTTTTAAAAACTCCGTCCTGGCTGACGTGCATATGAATGAGAATTTAATGAGATGCGTAGATCACAGACTTAGATCTAACATTTCACTCAGTCTGCCCAGGCCAAAAAAGATGACAATTTGGGGCTTTTTTCTGCCACCTCTCTCTTTTTTTTCCATTTTTCTATGCTGCTATAGGGGGGAGTCAGGAGCGCTTTGACAGAATTCTAAAGCAGCAGAAAGAACAGATGTCTTGGGATGATTAATGTGCCTCTCCTCCTCTCCTCTGAAGAGCAGTGCGTCTGTGCCTCTTGCACCCTCCTCTCCAGAGTTACTGTGCAGAGTCCCTCCCTCCTGTCCCCCCCGGAGTCAGGGCCACCCTCCAGCTCTGCGTCTCGCAGCCCATCTCACTCTTAAACGAGGGATGATGATGGGACAGTGAGCCGCAAAGTGCCGGTCAATGAGGAGACACGATAATGTGCCATCTAAAAATCCAGCGCTCGTGAAACGTCGAGGGCAGCCTAGCTCAGGCGAGACAGGGTTTAGGTGAAGGGCCTCTGAGAGATGAAGTGATTCTGTGAAGATAATGAGCAATATTGAATATTGCAGTTCTATTTTCTCATAGCAGGCTGTGTTTTGACAGAGTGTGGACGCCTTTGTAGTGGTCTTGAGATAGATACACTTGGTGATCAATGGGCTTTGGCCAGTAAAGGAGGAGTTTCGAGGGCAGGTTTGTATGCTCTGGGGATTACACCTAAATCCCATAGATAGAGAAGGGCAGAAATATGAACAGAAGCCAAGTGTGACTGTTTCTAGTGGTGAGGGTTGTTACAGCTTGAAAACACTCGCATAGAGCAATCCTGTCCCCTTCTGGAAAATGTTGGATGTGCAGTTTTCCCTCACAAGCTAAACAAAGGCTGCATCTTAATAGGCATACTTGAAACCGGTAGTATGTCAGTACTGACAGAATAGGCGAAACTGCAGGCGAAAAGTACCCAGATGACCAAAATTTGAAAGTGTGCGTCCAGTGGACTCTATACTATTGCATGAGGCCATAAAAGGTTTTGTGAATGACAATGAAGCAACAAAATTAATGCCGGAAGGTCACATGACAATAACAACATTATGAATAAAGTATCTCCACATTACATTTATACTACACACTTTCATGCAACATACAATATACTTTTTTAACAGGAATAAGTAGTAGTTAATAATTTAAAAGTAGTAGTATGCAATTTTAAACACATCTGAAGCCAGTGGCTCTCATTTCACATTACTTTGTTTCTATATACAGAAAAATACAATTCATAAGGACAGATATTTTTCTTTATTGCATTTTTGCTATGTCTGCTGCATACGTGTGGGTTATTGTGCAATAACAACCAAAGAAGAGAAAGAAGAAAGAAATACGTGACCCTGTACCACAAAGCCTTAAGTTGCACTGTAGCAATAGCTAAAAATACATTGTATGGATCAAAAATATTTTTCTTTTATACAAAAAAATCATTAGGATATTAAGTAAAGATCATGTTCCATGAAGATATCTTGTAAATTTCCTGCCATAAATATGTCAGAATGTAATTTTTGATAGTATGCATTGCTAAGAACTTCATTTGGACAACTTTAAAGATGATTTTCTAAATATTTTGATTTTTTATTTTTTTTTTTATTTTTTTTTTTTTTTTGCACCCTCAGATTCCAGTCTTAGCAAACCATACATCAATGGAAAGATTATTATTCAGCTTTCAAATGTATAAATCTCAATGTATATGACTGGTTTTGTGGTCCTGGGTCAGATATGTTTATCCCCGTGTGAGGAACTCTCATCATAAGAAGCTGTATAGACGTCTGTTAAGTTTTGTTTAAAATCCCAGTTTACACTGTGAAAAAAAAAATATTTCTTTCTATTTATAAATTTATTCACACTGTTTTTCTTGAAACCTTTTTTGGACTCTCCCTAGACCTCTCTTTGCATCCAGTGGGGTCCCTGACCCCTGTTTGAAAACATTGCCCTAGACAATTGCTTATTAAATTGTAACCATTTGACTATGGTAGAGAGCTGGTATTAAATATTAATGCCTAAAGTTTGTATTAGCTACATAGCAAGTGCTCTTAAACATGACTCCCGACATCTCTGGATATTAAAAGTTAAGGTTCTACCAGCCCAGTGCTCATAATCCTCCATTTATTCTATAATATCTCCCAAAGCACTTGGTTTTCATCAACAGATTTTATGACAGGTCAACAAAATTGAACAGAAGGGCCTGAAACTTACTGTAACTTAGATCATGAATCACACTTATAGATAATATGAGTCTATTCAGGTAGGAATTACAGTGAAGAAGCTCTACAAGTGTGTGTGTGTGTGTGTGTGTGTGTGTGTGTGTGTGTGTGTGTGTGTGTGTGTGTGTGGTCTCGGCACCAAAGACTTCAGTGTCACGTCAGGAGCAGACTTACACGTCTCAATAGCCAAAAGTCCCCACTCATACCATCATAAACAGCTTCTTCTCCTCCTTTCTGTGGCAGAAATGGGCCTGAGGCAACGAGCCCAGAAAGCTGATGATGAAGCGGGCTGCCAGACTTGAGTGTCCCCCGCCAAAGCGTTTCAGGAGGCAGTAGTAATTGATCGGCCAGGAGAAGAGCACGAGTGAAGAGATGATGTCTGAGAGACTGCCAGCCTTAGTGTCTAATGGGCCTCATCTCTTCTCACACGTGCAGGCTCATTTTTCTTCACCACTTCACTATCTATCTAAACCACATTTAAGGAGGAATCGACATTTATATCCTTCTTTTCTTTAAAATCTAGACTTGAGAGTGGACACAAAATTCACTATGAATTATTTAAAAAAAATATTTTACAATTATTTTAAAATATAAATGAATGAATAACAATAAATGTAAACTATCTTTTAATTTATGATTCATTATTGCTATGAATTATGTTCACACTATGACTGAGCAAAATAAATAGCAATGTTTTACTATTTGAAATAACTGTTTTCTATTTGATTATATTTTAAAAAGTAATTTATTCCTCTGATTTCAAAGCTGACTTTTTGGCCTCATTGCTCCAGTCACGTGATCCTTTAGAAATCATTGTAATATTTTGATTTGCTGCTCAAAAAACATTTTTTATTATTATTATGTTGAAAACAGTTGAGTAGAATTTTTTCAGGTTTCTTTGATGAATAGAATAACAAAAGAACAGCCTTTACCTGAAATAGAAAACTTTTAACGTTATAAATGTTATCTTTATCATATATTTATATCTGATCTATTTAAAGCATCCTTGTTAAATAAAAGTATTCATTTCTATAATTTATTTCCCAAAAAAATAAATACATAAATAAATAAATTATACTGACTCCAAGCTTTTGAATGGTGTATTGTATAATGTTACAAAAGATGTAAGGTTTTCTAACAATATACACTAAACGTTTGGGGTCAGTAAATTTGTATTCTTTCTTTCTTTTTTTTTTTTTCTTTTTTTGAAAGAAATTAATACTTTTATTCTCCAAGGATGCGTTAAATTAATAAAAAGTGATGCCATAGATTTACATTGTTAAAAAAGATTTATATTTTGAATAAATGCTGTTCTTTTTAGCTTGTTATTAATCAACTGTTTCCAATATTGATAATTCTAATAATAAATCAGCATATTAGAATGATTTCTGAAAGATCACATGACACTTAAGACTAGTAACAGCTGATGTAAATTCAGCTTTGCATCACAGAAATAAATTATATTGTAAAGTATGTTCAAATTAAAAACATTATTTTATATTGTAATAACATTTTGCAATATTACTGTTTTTTCTGTATTAAAAAAAAAAGTACAGCCTTGATGAGCATAAGAGACTTCTATAAAAAACATTAAATGAAAGGAGTGTCCAAACTTTTGACTGGTAGTGTATATATAATTTTTATTATTTATTTATTAGTATATTATGGTTTATGTTTTAGTTTCAGTTTTTAACTACCATCCCTGACAGAGAGTAATAATGTTCTGGATGTTTTTACTGTCACTCTAAAAAATAATAACTCTTTATTTATCTGAAAATATTTCAGTATATCAGGACCACTAAGTATTTGTACCTTGATAAAAGGACAGCATTAGATATCACTATAGATTTAAAGAATTGGTTATCAATCCGATGGATGTATTCAAAGCTACCTGACAAATTAAACTCAAAGCCACTGCAATCTCCAAAACAGCTGAGCCTGATAAAATCTATTCCATGTGGCTTTTAAATGTATAAGTTTGCAAAAGGACAGTCAATGTCAGTGTACTGTGTGACGCTGAAATACAACTGAAGGTCAGTCCAATTATCCATAATGGAGCCCCTCCTTTGCAAGATGCCCACCCCACCAAAATATTAACAGGCCCTTGCATGAATATGAATTACAGTGAGGGTGGGGTGGACAGGGTGAACCTGTCCGGCTCCTATCAGCGAGCACACCAGCATCCCAATGTCAAGTCGACGGGAGAGGACACTGCCTTCATTAAGGTATAGGGTGCGTTTGGTGGACTGTAGGGCGCATTTACATGAGAAACGAGGGAGGAGGGTAGCATTCACATCCTAATCACTCATTCACTTATCTCATTTAGACAGAGTCAGATAGAGCTCTGATGACACCAGGGTCACGATTAGAATGCATTAAGCATTCATTTAGAAAAATCTGAGACAAAGATGAGTGTAAACCATGCTCTTAGACAGTAGTTTTTCTGTATTCCCGGCAGTGATTTGCTGACTGTCCCATTTGGGCACCCATCAGGGGGCTAATGCAATAGAAATGACATAGCAAATGATGTTCGATGAATGGGGGGATTTTATGATTTCACTCATTTAAGGTTCAGCTATTCATAGAGCATATGCTCAATTATGAAATTACATTTCAGATGGTAGCAGCATAGTAACAGCTGCAACTGTATGTTGTTGGGGACTATTATTATTTGCTCTCTGCAAATGCCGTAGCCCAATTTTTGTATGCAAAACTTGAACAGGTAAGAGTGCCTGATTTGTGCAGCAATACTGCCCCTGGGGGTGACTGACGGTCAGTACAGGACACAATGTCAGAAAAGGGCTGGAATAGTAAGTGGTTTTGGAATGCATTGATTAATGTTTTTGTGTGTGGAAGTTTTATTAAAAAGGAGGGAAGTGTTTGGTCATCTGTCCAGTGGAAAATCACATAATAATGCTTTTTGTGAATTTTAAACAAAGTCATTTGGCAAGTGATGACATACCAATGAAATGTATTCCATAGCTTTTAAAAGTATTAGATTTTAAAGGATTGTCAATTATTCATTTATTTTTTAAATATATAAATAAATGAATAATATTAAAATATATATAAACATATATTTACATTATATATATACATGTTATAAGTATTTATTAACTACTACTAGCTATTGCTAATGTTTTGGTTGTTTTTTAGTATTACTTCTCTATGTAACACTGTACCACTGGAATAAGTTAAGCTGGGTAACTGCAAATGTATTGCAGGGGGCATGAATAGATATATGCAAAATTAATAATAAAAAAGAGATACTATGTGTAATTATAGGCTTTTTAACAAAATGTTTCGGTATACACTACCAAGTCTTGGATCAGTAAGATTTTAAAGAAGTCTTTTCTGCAGGCTGCATTTATTTAATTAAAAATACAGAAAAAAAAACAGTAATATTGTGAAATATTATTGCAATTTAAAACAGTGGATTTCTATTTTAATACTTTAAGAAATTTTTAATACTTTAAAAATCCACATGATCTTTCAGAAATCGTTATAATATGCTGATTTATTATCAATGTTGGAAACAGTTGTGCTGCTCAATATATATCATTTTGGAACCTTTGATACTTTTTTAGGATTCTTTTATAAATAAAATGTTAAAAAGAACAGCATTTATTAAAAAAAAAAAAATCTTTTGTAACAATAATATACACTACCAGTCAAAGTTTGGTTTTTTTTTCTTTCTTTGTTTGAAAGAAAGTAATACTTTTATTCTGCAAGGGTGTGTTAAATTGATGAAAAGTTGACTTAAAGACTTGTATTGTTAGAAAAGATTTATATTTTGAATAAATGCTGTTCTTTTTAACTATTTTGAATAAATGCTGTTCTTTTTAATGCTTAAAACATTAAGCAGAACAACTGTTTACAATATTGATTAAACTTTACCATATTCGAATGATTTCTGAAGGATCATGTGACACTGAAGACTGGAGTAATGGCTGCTGAAAATTCAGCTTGGAATCAGAATAAAATAAAATGTATTTTGATGTATGGTAAAAAAAAAAAAACTGTTTAAATTGCAGTAATATATTATAATATTACTTTTTTCAGTATGATTAAATAAAATAAATGGAACTTTGATGAGCATAAGAGTCTTCTTTTAAAAACATTAAAAATCTTACTAATCCTTAAGAATGGCAGTGTATATTTCTAAATGCCTTTCATTCAGGCTCTTTGCTGTATCTTAGCTGTTATTTATTTAAAAATTAATTTAATTAATAATGAATAATATTGTAACAATTAATTGAATATAATATAATATAATATAATAATTTCAATTGTATAGTTTTTATTTGTATTTAATTTAGGGGAAGAAAATAGTTCAGTTAAAATATTTAAAAACGTTTAAAATGATAATAAGATAATAAGACAATAGAATAAATAACTTGCAAAAACGTAATTTCTGAGCGTGTAGAAACAATTTTAAACATAACAAAAAATAATTGTGTAGAACTGAGGATCTTAAACGCATCCACTAATAAGGTTATTTCTCCAACATGGCAACCCAGGCACACGGAACTGCACCGCTCAATCAAATCTTCGGAACCATGTGACGTAACACGGCCAATAAGCTGTCAGTAATCCCCCGGTTATTGTAGCGGGAAACTTTATGATAAACATTATCATTCCAGAAACAATGTGTAAATGATTTACTGCATAATATCCATTTTCCAGCTCCTTCTGTATGGGTGAGTCATTTGCTTCCTGGTTTTCCCAAACAGGTTGAACGTTTCGCTCGGTTGCCATGACAAACGTGCTAGCGAGCTAATAACGAAACGAATCACAGAACAACAATATAAACATTTTCATTTTTCTTTAACAATGGCCTGTTTGTTTGCAGTATAGCGTGAGTAGACTTTTCTGTCTTTCTTCCAGACGCGTTCTCCTTTAGGTTGTTTATGAAATGTGATTAAACTGTTTGAAAGCAATTATTCTTATATCATTTGTGTACAAAACACAGAACTAACGTTAATTCTAATTTGTTTGTCTCGCGGTGTTTCAGTGAATTATGGCTCATAGATTGACTAAAGAGGAGCTGGATCAGCAGTTTGAGCAGTTTTTGAAAGAGGTACTGTTGACAGTCTTTTGTGTCTATTGACAGTTTAGTGTTTAACTACTGGCATTTGGTATCAAAAACCTTTGGAAAGCATATGCTTCTTGTAGTTTGACATACTATACTCCATCTAAAAACATGTTTTAAACATGTTGCAAACTATTTTGTAATTCTTCTATGTGTAGTGTATTCACTGAAAGACAACATGCAGTAAATATTGTTGAGCAATATTGTGTTGTGTTATTATGCTTCTCTTTTTTTCAGTCTGTCTCTGATGACTCTGTTGATTTGGGCACCAGTGCCAGGCATCCTAGTGTTCTTGACAGCTTGGGAAAAGCACCTGTCAGGCCAGTGAAGAAGGCTTCAGTTTCTGTGCCATGGTGGCAGGATGATGATGATGAAGACAGTGAAGAGGGACCAGGTGAGTGCTGGTGTTACCGGAGTGAAAAAAAGCTTAGCTGAATTCTCCAGCTAAAGTTTTGGCATAATCTTTGGTCTGAAATTGACACCCAAAGTTTTACAGCTCATACTGTAGACAGTGTCTAAGATCCACTAACACCTTGTGCCTTTGAGAAAGACATTTTATTCCAGATTTCCAGGGATGCATGCTCTTCTTGTAACAAGTGTTTTGTAAGTACATTTAAGTTGGAAGGTGTCAACATATATCTACACTACCAGTCAAATTTTTTTGAACAGCAAGATTTTTAATGTTTTTTTTTTTTACATAATTTTCTTCTGCTTACTAATCCTGCATTTATTTGATCCAAAATACAGCAAAAGAAGTAATATTGTGAAATATTGTAACTTTTTAAGATAACTACTTTCTGATTTGAAATGTAATTTATTCCTGTGATCAAAGCAAAAATTTCAGCATTGTTGCTCTTAGCCTTCAGTGTCACATGATCCTTTCTAACATTCTAACATTCTAACATGTTGATTTGCTGTTCAAGAAACATTTTTATTATTATTATCAATATTTAAAATAGTTTTGTTTTTTTAGGTTTCTTTGATGAATAGAAATATCCAAAGATCTGCATCTATCTGAAATAAAAAGCTTGTGTAACATTATATATTATACCGTTCAAAAGCTTGGAGTCAGTGTAATTTCGTTTTATTTATTTAGCAAGGATGCTTTAAATTGATCACAAGTGATGATAAAGTCATTTATAATGTTACAAAAGATTTCTGTTTCAGATAAATGCTGCTCTTCTGAACTTTATATTCATAAAAGAAACCTGGAAAAAGTTCTACTCTGCTGTTTTCAGCATAATTTTTGAGCAGCAAAAATTTGCTGCACTTTCCATCAAATATATGCAGGCTTGGTGAGCAGAAGATACTTCTTAAAAAAACATTGTCTAATAATATCTTGGAAGTTTAAGCAACAAATATTGTAGTTTAGACATTTGTCCACTTGAGGGCAGCACAAAGCAGTGCACAAAATAAAATATGCAAAATCAGTTCAACATTCAGATCAGATGTGTCATCAGGAATCCCCTGAAAATGCAACTATGAATTGCACTGCCTTTGTTTCTAAATTACTTGCATGTAGCTCGATTGATTCATTTTCAGCATGAATTAGAATAAACTGAATAGAATAGCTGATTAGATATGTTGTTTTATGTTATTAGCTTGCATATTATAACTTGAAATTTCTAGATATAAACTGATGCAAGTGTTTTTTGATATGATTAGACCTGATTTAGTCCTCACCTGATGTTAGTCATTTAGCCAGCCTAATTGCTTCTCCGGTGAAGGAGTTTTTTGGGATTTGGTTTTCCAAGTGCCTTTGCACTTGCTTGCATGTAAAATTGACTTTGCAGTTAGCCATTTAGCAGATGCTTTTATCTAAATTGACTTACAAATGAGGAACATAAAGCAATTTATCATAGGTGCTATTAACACCTTACACAAAATATTGTGGGAGAGTCTTCTGGATGTCACAGGTGCATTTATATCTAAACATTAAAGCAGTGTGGCATAATAGGAAAATAGCTAAACTAATTGTACATTGTTCTGCCATTAAGTCCCTTAGTAATTAAGGTGCTGTTTACTACATGAACACCTTACTTGTTTCTCATAAACGTTCTGTAGACCTATGACATTTTCATTTTCAGTAATTCTCAATTTAAGAGGTATGGGAATGAGTCCTGACACTCAGTGCTTTGCATCTTCTCTAAATGCATTTTGTGTTGGAGGAATTTGTAAAGTGAAATGCATTTGAATGCATCTTAGTTCTCTATATTGTCTACATTACTGTTCAGAAGTTTGGAGTCATAATTTTTTTTTTTTTTTTTTTTGAAAGAAGTTAATATTTACATTAATCTAGGATTAGAGGTCGACCGATATTGGATTTTACCGATACCAATAGTTAGGTTGGACCACACTGGCCGGTACCAATTCATCTACTGAATAATCCCTTAAAAAAGGGACTGAACCATACTTTGTAGAAGAATAAATTAGTGCTGTCAAACGATTAATCGCGATTAATCGCGTCCAAAATAAAAGTTTATGTTTACATACTATATATTTGTGTACTGTGTATATTTATTATGTATGTATAATTACACACACATGCATGTATATATTAAGGAAAAATATGTTAGGTTTATATCTAAAATATTTATATTTATTTATAATATAAATTGTATACAGGTATAAAAATATATACATATAAATATTTTGTTTTAATATATACATGTATGTGTGTGTATTAATATGTACAAAATAAATATACAAAGTAAACACACATATAGTATGTAAACATAAACTTTTATTTATGCGATTAATCGTTTGACAGCACTAGAATAAATGTATTGATATTAATTATATATTTAAAATATCAGTAAATGTTGAAATTAACACACTAACAAGGAACAGTACTCACATTCTACAGCTTTTATTAGTCTTAGTTATTGCTACAAATGGACTCTTATTTGTGAAGTGTTACCATTTCATATCAACAGTCTTTAAACATCTACACAAAAGCCATAGTATTGAAATGACATCATTTGGATATTGTATGTGTAGTCTCACAGTTTAACTGCTTTTATTCTATAACACTTGATGAATATCTAATCAAAATAACAAAATATTTTAGTCACAAACTGAGCAAAAGACCAGCGCCACGTCCAGATCTCAGTTATCACACACACCAAAAGTTCAAACAGCGGTCTAAAACGGACATAAGTTTACTTCAGGAATGATCAAAAAGTGGCATAGATGAGTTTGAAGTTCAGTGTTTAAAACAACAGCGCAAATGGAAAGAGAAAGTGCAATCTATATTATAGCTCTCTATATGAAACATACAGACTTTATTAGAGCCACAGAAAGAAAACGTTTCAATAAAATGCACAATACACACAATCTTCCAGCCCATGGTGAAGTCTTAATGTACACTTACATCGATTTGGGACAGATGATGTATTTAATGTAAAAAACTGCGCTTTGTAATGCGGCAGGATTTCTGTCGGCTGAATGAATACAGTTTGCTGTCTCACATCACTAGCTTTTAATATGCAACTTGCTGGCTAACAAATGCATTAATGTGGTCAGCTGGATATAAATTAATGCAAATAGATTGTAACAATCGTGACATTAAACATTTGGGTTGAACTTACTGTTTTGGTCACCTTATTTTAACCATTGAGGTGTGGCTAATGTTCGCATCCTCTCAGCCTTGATAGCAAACCTACTGCTGTGCTTTCTCTACTAATGCAGCATCTAGTTGACAAAGTACTTAAGTGATGATATGAAAACATGCACTATAGTTTGTCAATGTTTTAAATCCACATCTGAAGGTTTTTATCATACTGTGTTCATAAAAACATGAAAAATATTGCCATCCATGAACTTTTGAACAGTATTGTATATCTAAGATGTATTTGTTTCTTTAAACATAAAGAGCTTCATAGACATTTTTATTATACATTTATGAACGTTTTCTGTTCAACAAGTGTGTTGTTTACTGCTGAGACAGAACATTGTGTGTACAACAAGAATTGTGTGGGATAAATGGCAATATTTCCAAGAATGAAGGTTTTGTTCACTTTTCCTTGAACTTCTGAAGAGCTGTTCACAGAGATGTATCATTTGCTGCTATTACTGTTCAACGTTTCAATAGATGAAAAACTCTGCCCCACAGGGACCACTTATTTTGTAATTTGTCCAATTTCACATTTTATCCATCAAGCTGTAGTAATTCTCTCTTTCTTTGTATTTGGCATAATCGTCTTGTATGTGCTGTCTCTCTTTTTTTTTATTCTGCTTTTCTCTTTATCCATCACAGTTGCAGAAAAAGCCACTAAACGCTGTTTTACTAAAATTAAAAAGTCCCAAGCTGTGGACCCTCAAGTGGAATCCAGACACAGAGAAAGCCCTCCTCTGGGTACATCTTATTCATTAGTCAGTGATGTACCTTAAAGGTGAAGTGTGTGATTTCTGTGCTACATAATATAATTGCACAAAAAGTATTGTTTTCAAACAAGTTGTAAAGTACTTGGTTACTAAAGTAACCTTTGTTCCCTGAGATACGGGAACGAGTACTGCATCTGATTTAAGACGCTTTGGGGAAAACTCCTTTTTCTCCAAGACTGAAGCACTTTTCAATAGCACAGTGTGACTGCACGGCCATTTGGTTAGTGCGGTGAATAAAAGACGAACCAATGGCTTGGCAGCAGTGCTGCACAAGCCTATTGCGACTAAGCACGCCAGAAGGGGCGGGGCCATCTGGCTATAAAAGCGCCTGTCTCGCCATAGGAAATCAGGTTACTTCGACTGAAGCAACGACTGAGTCATGCAGCTATAAGCATGGCTAGTGACGCAGTACTCGTTCCTGTATCTCAGGGAACCGAGGTTACGTTAGTAACTGAGTACGTTCCCTGTTGATACTTCACTCGTACTGCATCTGATTTAAGACGCTTTGGGGAACCAGTACAATCCCACCCTTGGGTCTAAGGGGTCAGAATAGATAACTGTCCCAATGGGTAGTACAGCCTCGGAACTCAACTGAGGGCCAAAAGCGTACAAAAAAGAGCAGTTGCCAAGTACTGGAATGATGCTAACCCATTTAAGCAGAAAGGACCCGGGCCTGATTATATCCAAATTATAGACCTGGTAAATGTGGACGGAGAGGACTGGCCTGCCGCTGCACAAATGGGAGGAAGGCATCAAGGAGGAGGTCGGGCCAGTCATTGGCTAACACATCCCGGTCCTTTGAGACGTGGCATCCCTTTAGGGCTGGTAGAAAAGTGTGGAGGCCTAAACATACTGCCAGAATCTCCAGGCAGTTGATGTAAAGGCGACTCTCTATTTTCGACCAGTAGCTGAAAACAGGTCTGCTGTCACACAGCGAACCATAAGGCCCGGCATTCTCTGAAAGGCCTTACTTTAAATGAGGCCGCGAGCTGCTGAATGGCCAGTGCTCTTTCTGGCGCAACTACCGCCCTCATTCGGGTGGAATCGAGAACTGCTCCCAGGAACAAATCCGTTGGTTGGGAGACTCCTTGGCAAAATTGACCCTTAGTTCTAGGCAGTCCAGGTGGCTGAGGAGGAAGCATCTGTGAGATACTAGCTCATCCTCCGACTGGGCCAGGATGAGCCAGTTCAGCCATCTGAGATCAAGGATAGGTCTTAGACCGCCATCCTTTTGGGGACGAGGAAGTAAACAATCGGATAGTCAGAGTGTGTCTGTCTCAGCAAGTGCAGCCTTAGCATGGGCATGGCCCAGGCGAAAGGCTCATTCAACATGAAGCTGTCAGCGATGTAGAATTATAGGTGACAGCGTTCTTCCCGGTCCGCCCAAAAAGATTGAGCTGCTCGATCCTCACGTGTAAACACAGTGGCAAAGTGCTGTGTAGAGAGAGAATCATGCAAGGTCTTTGCCGGCACTAAATCACTCAATCTAATCGCAAGTTCGCACTTTCATCCTCCAAGGTAAATGAGAGGAGAGAAATGCAAAAGCAGGGGGAGGCGGGCCACCACTTGCGAGCGAAACAGGGACAGACTGCTTTATTAATGAAAGCAGCTCGCCTTTGTGAGTGTAGCTTCAGCGATGCACGCACAAAACGCAAAGCTGTAAAGCAATAGAGGTGTAACAAATTGCTGAATCGGCTTTTGTCTGCAGAGAGGCGTGTCAACGACCTGATTTCCTATGGTGAGACGGCCACTTATATAGCCAGATGGCCCGCCCCTTCTGGCAGGCTTCGTCGCCATAGACTTGTGCAGCACCGCTGCTGAGCCATTGGTTCGTCTTTTATTCACTGCACTAACCAATGGCCATACAGTCACACTGCGTTATTGAAAAGTGCTTCAGTCTCTGAGAAAAAGGAGTTTTCCCCAAAGCGTCTTAAATCAGATGCAGTACGAGTGAAGTATCGACAGGGAACTACACACTTCACCCTTTTACCACAGTATTAATCCACCCAAAAATGAATTACTTATTAATTACACAGGCTCATGTCTTTCCAAATCTGTAAGACCTTCGTTCATCTATGGAACACAAATTAAGACATTTTTAATGAAATCCATGAGACCCTTTTTGACCCGGCATAGACAGCAACACAACTACCATGTTCAAGGTTTAAATAGTTAAATATGGTTAAAATAGTCCATGTGACATCAGTGGTCAATTTATGACGCTACAAGAATGCTTTTGTGTCCAAAGAAAACCATTTTATTCAACAATTTATTTTCTTCCGTGTCAGCATTGATGCACATTCTCAAGAGTACCACAACGCTGCTGTTGTAAACATCCATCTCTCTTCATCGTCTGTATATTCTGGTTCAAATGTGACCCTAGATCGCAAAACCAATCATAAGGGTCAGTTATTTTTTTTATTTAAATGTATGCAAGATAAATCTATAAGCTTTCCATTGGTTTCCTTCTTGTTAGAATAAGACAATATTTGGCTGAGATACAACTATTTGAAAATCTGGAATCTGAGGATGCAAAAAAAATCTGAATATTGAGGAAATCACCTTTAAAGTTGTCCAAATGAAATTCTTAGCAATGCATATTACTAATCAAAAATTAAGCTTTTATATATTAAGGTAGGAAATGTATAAAATACCTTAATGGAACATGATCATTACTTAATATCTTAATGATTTTTGGCATAAAAGAATCTGTCATTTTGACCCATACAATGTAGCACGGGTATATTTGTATAGAAGTTGCATTGTTGTCTGTGCAATGTCAGAAAGCTCGGATTTCATTAAAAAAAAAAAAAACCTTATTTGTGTTCTGAAGATAGACAAAGGTCTTATGGGTTTGGAATGACATGAGAGTGAGTAATTAATGAATTTTCATTTTTAGGTAAACTATCCCTTTTATAAGGAAAGAATGTCAACGTGTGTCCTGTGTTTTATTTTTTGGTTTCACATTCGAAAACAACTAGTTTAGATTAGCTGGCTAAAGCGTCAAATGTCATTTTGTTTTTTATTCAACATTGTATAATTTTAAGTATCATTTGGTGGTGTCTACCTGTTTTACAAACTTCTTTCATGTTGTATTATCTTCCTTTGTTCATCCTCCTTACAAACAGTAGTCCCTAGTAAGCCCACCCCTAAACCTCGTAGCAAAGCTCTTGATAGGGTGAGCCAGCTGGCCAATCAGAGGGCATCCCACAACACGAGTCCTGAACATGATGCGGTAGATGAGAAGAGGCTATCATCTGACCATAGTCTCCCTTTAGAGGAGCAGAGGGTCTCAGAGGAAAACTCTCGCTGTACACCAAGTCCAGTGCCTAGTCCAAGTCCTATTCACACTGGTTCTGATGAGTTGTCTGTGGAAAGCTATGCTAGTGATTCAGTCGACAGAGAAGATGGTATCAGTTGTTATTTTGATTTTAACATGTTTTGTGAATGTTTACTGACCCATTATTGGCTTTTTTTTTCTTCATACGTTTGTCTTAATACATAATTATACACAATAATTAAGCACAACAGAGCAGAGCTGTTGTTTTGGTTATGTAATTGCAGCTGCAGTGGTTTCAGCAGCAGTTTTTGCTGTAAACAAATCCTTGGAATATTGCCTGTTTGAAGAACATGTACTGTGCCAGTTAGTAATTTCTGTGATGTCTAGTTAATTGAACATGTGCTGCTCAGAATAACAATGTGCCACTCGGAGGGCCAAGATATCAACCAGTGGCTTTAGTCATAAGATTTTTCCTCAATTCTAAAGAAGTCTGCTAAACTATATAGACATTCTTTTGCATATTCTGACATTTTTAAATTCGCAGAAATGCATGTCGCCGAATTGCTTCTTTTCAGTGACTAGTGAAATGAAGAGTCTATTCTGGATAGATTGATTTATTTGAAGTGTAAAGAATATACAATAGCTTAGCATGTTGTACTTTCTAAAGAACTGGAGTGGAAAAATACCTATTTATTGCAATTTCCTTGATTTGCAGGGATGTCATTAACAGGAAAGTCTTTCTTGAAGTCTCTGAGGAAGACGCCATCTATTAAGGAGGTTGATGAAGAACAGCCGAAGGAGCTATTTTTGGAGGATGAAGAGAATAGAAACCAAGTCATCTTTAGCAGAGACAGCCTTGAGCCTGAAGGTCAATCTCTTTAACTACTTCATAACATTTATCATCATTCTCTTTGTTTGACCAACACTGTCTGTAATTGCTTCTTTACAGATTCTTTGATGATGTCTGGTATGGTACCAAGTGCACATGCTCTAGGGCTGGACACATTGGATGAGGATAAGAATACCAGGTTTTTATCCAACTTGAAGAAAGATTCCTCATCTTCTATTGACTATCCCAGACTGAATCAAGAACAGGAGCCATCCACCCCCACCAGCCCACAAAGGTGCGTGAAGAAATGAAAAAAGCTTAATGCGACTTAAATCATAATGAATTCCAAGGAAGGAGTCTTTGCATCTGTCCCTTCTTTGAATTTAGTTTCACTGTGCTTCTTTCAGAAGAGAAGAAATGGATTCAACAAATGAAGAAGGACAGAGAAAGAATAAAGACTCTGCTGGTAAGAGCCGAGCAGAGAGAATATGTTTTGTTGTTATTGCTTTCCAAAGCAATAAAACACTTGTATATTGCTTTTCTGTCAGCATCTCCTGCATATAGTGAAGATTTTGAGGAAGAGGCCAGTGAGAAAAGTGACGAGGGGCCTCAAGAGAAGGTGAATATAAATTTTTAATGCACTTTAAGCCTATAAAATCAGCCCTTCCCTAAAAACTGGTGAATTTCTTAGTGAGTTATGTAGAGATGCATGGATATAGGTCTCTGTCTGCATTTTGCAGCATCATATGCTGGCTGAGAAATACTGGGTTATATTAAACAATATTTTAAGGATTCAAAGTAGAAATGACAATATTGTGTTTTTGCACATTATTATTATTATTTTTAATGAGAATTACTGTTGTTAATAGTAGCATTTCTGGTACACCCTTCTACAAGCATGTCTTCTTTGTTCCATTTATTGGTTTATTTTATTTTTGCATTATGTACACTACCAGTCAAAGCTTTTTAAGAGTAAGAATTGTACGGGTTTTTTTTTAAAGAAGAAATATCTTCTGCTCACCAAGCCTGCATTTCCAAAGTACAGAAAAAACAGTTTTGAAAAAAGTTTGAAATATTTTTACTGTTTAAAATCACTCTTTTCTATTTGAATGTATTTAAAAAAGTAAATTCTTCTGGTGATTTCAAAGCTGATTTATGGTATAGTGTATAATGTTAAAAAGCTTTTTATTACAGATAAATGCTTATCTTTGTGTTTTTCTATTCAACAAAGAATCCTGACAAAAATGTATTCAATGTTTTAAATATTGATAATAATAATAAAAATGTTTCTTAAACAGCAATTCAGCATATTAGAATGATTTCTGAAAGATCATGTGACACTTAAGACTGAAGTAAACAATAAATTACATTTTAGAATATATCCAAACAAAAACATTTTAAATAGTGAAAATATTTCTAAATTTTACTGTTTTTGCTGTACTAAACAAAAAATGCATGCTAAGTGAGCAGTAGAGACATTAAAAATCTTACTGTTCAAAAACTTTTGACCTTGATCTTTTGAAGTTACCTTGTTGAACACTGATGTCCTTGATTGGGGTGTGTGTGTGTGTGTGTGTGTGTGTTATATTCATTTTTTATTTATTGATTTTTATTTATGCATTTGTTCTTGGAAATGAAATAATTATATAAAGTGTGTTTGTAATCCCTTACTGAATGAATGCTAAATTTGAAAAATATATAAAATGACAAAAGATAATTATTATAGTCATATTGGTGGCCTAGCAAAAGCGGTCTTATTCTGCATTAGGTCAGTCACCTTTTTAATGAGGGTCTGCTGAGGGGCTGTCATAGAATAAATTAATTAGGGATGACATTTATTGTTAATTTTATATGCACAGTATTAAGGAGAGAACCCTAAAAAGGATTATAGCACATGCCAGTTTGCATTTTATGCCCCTAGGTCTCAGTAAAAAGTAAAAAAAAAATCCTTACTTCACAATTGCAACGTGTCAAAATATATAATATTATAAAACATAATGTGATTTTATGTCTGTGATTTTTATGTGTTTAAATCTATTCGGTCCTAATTTTAACCATTTTCTGCTCTTTTCAGAAATCTGAAAGACATGGGATGCTGGCCAAAGGTAAACATCAGTTTACAGTTGTTACAGTGTGTAATGTGAATGGTCATATCAAGTGGTGAAAAGCTGTTCTTGCTCTTCTTATGTCCTAGTGTCACTGCATGACTCTCTAAATTCTACGGATGGAGCATTGCCTCCGGCAGTTCCCAGTTTGGCACCCAGGAAAGAAAAATGGCCAGACACCAAACAAAAAGCGATGCCAGCATTGGAACCTGCTGGTTTGAAAACCTGTTTCTTTGCTTAAAGCTTGTATTGTTGAACTTCCAACAAGTGGTTTGACACATTTTCTCCTTCATATCTAAGTTCAGTCGTATGGTCAGAGTGGAGCGAGTGAGATGGAGGCACTGCAGGAGGCATACAGGCAGATCAGCAGCTCAGCAGGGGAGTGCGAGGACAAACGACCAGAGGGCAGCAGGACTCCCCTTTCTCTCTCGACACTTCAGCCTGCCTCCACCGTGGAGTCAGGTCAGACTCAGCACCTAGCTAATTGTTGCCAGTCACCGTGGGCATGTCTGCGCTTTAAACCTTTTCATTTGCAGCTTATCCACTGCAAATGCTTCCAGTTATGCTTGAAACTGAAGGACGTGAGATTTTTAGCAGTGGCTTTGTTTGCTGTGTGAGTCCCGCTAGCTGACTCTAAACAACTCGATTTTGGTTGAGGATGTCACACAACGACTATTTTTCCTGAAATCTCGCTGTCTTCTGTTGGAGGTCTGTCACCCTGATTGAATATGAATGGAGGGGGTGGCGGACTAAGCTACTGCCTCTGGCATTTCTTTCTAAATCCTTCTCACATATTTTGCAGTGCCTTGTTTTGGCAGCAAATCCATGTTAAGCTTGCCGAAGAAAGAAGTGAAGTTTTGTTCCTTTTCCTTTTTAAATATTTAGCACAAAAAGCAATAAATTATAGCATTAAGATAATTTAGAGAATTTATCAATTTAATACTTTTATTCAGAAAGGATCCATTTAATTTATCAGAGGTGACATTTACAATACAGGTCCTTCTCAAAAAATTAGCATATTGTGATAAAGTTCATTATTTTCTGTAATGTACTGATAAACATTAGACTTTCATATATTTTAGATTCATTACACACAACTCGAAGTAGTTCAAGCCTTTTTTTGTTTTAATATTGATGATTTTGGCATACAGCTCATGAAAACCCAAAATTCCTATCTCAAAAAATTAGCATATCATGAAAAGGTTCTCTAAACGAGCTATTAACCTAATCATCTGAATCAACTAATTAACTCTAAACACCTGTAAAAGATTCCTGAGGCTTTTAAAAACTCCCAGCCTGGTTCATTACTCAAAACCGCAATCATGGGTAAGACTGCCGACCTGACTGCTGTCCAGAAGGCCATCATTGACACCCTCAAGCAAGAGGTCTGTGGGAAGGAAAAAGTGTGGCAGAAAACGCTGCACAACGAGAAGAGGTGACCGGACCCTGAGGAAGATTGTGGAGAAGGACCGATTCCAGACATTGGGGGACCTGCGGAAGCAGTGGACTGAGTCTGGAGTAGAAACATCCAGAGCCACCGTGTACAGGCGTGTGCAGGAAATGGGCTACAGGTGCCGCATTCCCCAGGTCAAGCCACTTTTGAACCAGAAACAGCGGCAGAAGCGCCTGACCTGGGCTACAGAGAAGCAGCACTGGACTGTTGCTCAGTGGTCCAAAGTACTTTTTTCGGATGAAAGCAAATTTTGCATGTCATTTGGAAATCAAGGTGCCAGAGTCTGGAGGAAGACTGGGGAGAGGGAAAATGCCAAAATGCCTGAAGTCCAGTGTCAAGTACCCACAGTCAGTGATGGTCTGGGGTGCCATGTCAGCTGCTGGTGTTGGTCCACTGTGTTTTATCAAGGGCAGGGTCAATGCAGCTAGCTATCAGGAGATTTTGGAGCACTTCATGCTTCCATCTGCTGAAAAGCTTTATGGAGATGAAGATTTCATTTTTCAGCACGACCTGGCACCTGCTCACAGTGCCAAAACCACTGGTAAATGGTTTACTGACCATGGTATTACTGTGCTCAATTGGCCTGCCAACTCTCCTGACCTGAACCCCACAGAGAATCTGTGGGATATTGTGAAGAGAAAGTTGAGAGACGCAAGACCCAACACTCTGGATGAGCTTAAGGCCGCTATCGAAGCATCCTGGGCCTCCATAACACCTCAGCAGTGCCACAGGCTGATTGCCTCCATGCCACGCCGCATTGAAGCAGTCATTTCTGCAAAAGGATTCCCGACCAAGTATTGAGTGCATAACTGAACATAATTATTTGAAGGTTGACTTTTTTTGTATTAAAAACACTTTTCTTTTATTGGTCGGATGAAATATGCTAATTTTTTGAGATAGGAATTTTGGGTTTTCATGAGCTGTATGCCAAAATCATCAATATTAAAACAATAAAAGGCTTGAACTACTTCGAGTTGTGTGTAATGAATCTAAAATATATGAAAGTCTAATGTTTATCAGTACATTACAAAAAATAATGAACTTTATCACAATATGCTAATTTTTTGAGAAGGACCTGTATTACATTTCTGTTTCAAATAAATGCTATTCTTTGTATGCTAAAGAAGTCTCTTCTGCTCACCAAGCCTGCATTTATTTGATCCAAAGAACAGCAAAACAGTACAGTTTTGAAATATTTTTACTATTTAAAATAACTGTTTTCTATTTGAATATATTTTAAAATGTAGTTTATTCCTGTGATCAAAGCTACATTTTCAGCATCATTACTCCAGTCTTCAGTGTCACAGATTTCATTCTGAAATGCTAATTTGCTATTCAAGAAACATTTATTTTAATAATTATAAATATTTGTGACTCTGGACCACAAAACCGTTTATAAGGGGCAATTTTTTGAAAATCATCTGAAAGCTGAATAAATAAGCTTTCGATTAGGATAATATTTGGCTGAGATACAAGTACTAGAAAATCTGAAATCTGAGGGTTCAAAAAATTAAATATTGAGAAAATCACCTTTAAATTTGCCTTTAAATGAAGTTCTTAGCAATGCATATTACTAATCAGTAATTTAATATATTTACAGTAGGAAATTTAGATTTACATCCTCATGGATATCTTTATGTAATATCCTGATGATTTTTTGCATAAAAGAAAATTCCATAATTTTGACTCATACAATGTATTGTTGTATTGTTGGCTATTGCTACAGGTATATCTGTGCTACTTATGACTGGTTTTATGGTCCAGAGTCACATTTACAACAGCTGAGTAATTTTTGTTTTCAAGATTCTTTTAATGAATAGAAAGATCCAAAGATTAGCATTTGTCTGAAATAAAAAGATTTTGTAACGTTATGCACAATACCATTTAAAAGCTTGGAGTTAGTATATATATTTTTTATTTTGGGAAAGAAGTTATAGAAATTAATATTTTTATTTAGCAAGGATGCTTTAAATTGATCAAACACGATGATAAAGACATTTATAAAGATTTCCATTTCAGATAAATGCTGTTCTTCTGAGCTTTCTATTAATCAAAGAAACCTGAAAAAATTATACTCAGCTGTTTTTTACATAATAATAATAATAATAATAAATGTTTTTTTGAGCAGCAAATATTAGAATGATTTCTGAAGGATCATGTGACTGGAGTAATGATGCTAAAAATTTGGCTTTTTTTTTTGCTGTATTTTGGATCAAATAAATCCAGGCTTGGTGACGTTTTAAAATGTTAAAAACCTGTTTTTTGCATTGCCATTATAGTGTATTGAGTGTAGATTTATGTGGGGAAAAAGTAATTTAAAGCAGTTTAACACAAGGCAGCAACATAACAAAACACTAGTGCTGTCAAATGTACAAATGTCCACGCATCCAAAATAAAAAGTTTTTTTTTTATCTTTATATATTAAATATATTTATATATAGTATAAAGTATATGTATATAAATATACTTGTGAATGCATGTAAATATTTTCAAAATATATACTGTATGTGTGTGTATTTATTTATACATAATAAATATACAAAGTACACACACACATATTATGTAAGCAAACTTTTATTTTGGATGCGATTAATCACGATTAATCATTTGACAGCACTACAAAACACAGAAAAAATGGGGGTACGAATACTTATGCAAGGCACTGTATTTATAGGTGTAAGGCTCAGCAGTAGAAGTAGGATCATGTGACTGGAGTAATGATGCTAAAAATTCACTTAACATTACATTTTAAAATATATTCAAATATAAAACAGTTACTTTAAATGGTAAAATTATTTCACAATTTTTCTGTTTTTGCTGTTTTGTTTTTGGATCAAAGAAATGCAGGCTTGGTTAGCAGAAGAGACTTCTTTAAAAAACATTAATAATATTACTGTTCAAAAACTTTTGAATGGTAGTGTATCAGTTTCCAAAAAAAATATTTAGCTGTTTTCAGCACTAATAATGCTAAGATTTTTTTTCAGCACCAAATCAATGTAATGACTCTTTCTCATTTTTTTAGTTATTTAAGTGAACCCCACACAAAAGCTTGATTAGAATTTCACCATGGATAACAATCAAAATCTGCGATAAGCGACTGAGAGAGAGCTTACTGGTCACTGCTAAGGTCCAGAGAGACATGGCCATGTACACCAAATCCCTATGATTATATATAAAGATAAATTGGCTAGTGTGATTCTGGCCTTTGCGAAAATCTTGTCACCAGGGTCTCATTTATATACTACAGATTTACCCACTGCTGAGGAATTGATGCGGCCGATTGGACCAGACTCTGGATTCACCCGTGGCTTCTCTCTCCAGCCCATAATGTGAGTTCACTAGTTACCTTCACACACTATGAGTCATATATTCTCAATTCAGCAGCTTTAGAAGTTTTTATCTTACAGTGAGGCTGTGCCTCGAGGCAGTGAGAATCATAGTCCATTAAGGATGTCTTCAGATGAGAGCCCTTTCAGTTCTGCTAATGAGGACTGTGGAGGGGGTAATGCGGCTAGTCTTACAGGAGAGGAACATCCAGCCTCCCTTCCATACACTCAAAAGAGCATTGCTGAGGAGATCAAACGGCTAATGCAGGAACAGGACAGCTCCTCCGTGAAACCATCTCCTGTCAAACCCAAGAAGCGCCAGGTTAAGAGACTCTGCTATTATCAGCCATTTGCCTCATGAATTTCCTCTAGAAATTAGATCCTGTAATTTCTGTGATTTTGAGAAATGAAAACAGAAAAATAGAAGCACAGACTCTGTAAAGTAATAATCTTCACATTTATTAAGCTTAATATAATGGAATATTAACTTCTCTCTCAGGTTCCGGCCAGAGCTAATGCGTTTGCATCGGCTTACTCTAGAAAAACTCCTGTTCCATCAGCGAGGACCAAAAAACCTGAAAGCAGGCCATTACCAACAGCACCTGCACCAAGCAGAACCGGCCAAGCTGCTAAACCTCCATCACCTCTAACTCAGAGGAAAGCTCAGAACCAGCCTCCTAAAAAGACTCCGAAACTCAGCCAAACACAAACAGTCCAAGGTACCTGGGCTAACTTCAACAAAACTGCTATAATCAACCCCCAAATAAACGATACATATATATATATATATATATATATATATATATATATATATAAACAAAACTGAATTATTAAATTTTTATTATTTTTATAATTTATTTTATCAATTTTCATTATGTTCATTACATTAAGTAACATTTTCATGACAGCTGATGTGATTTTAAATATAAAAAAAAAAATCAATAATTTAATGCAAACATTTATATACAAGATTTTAATATATTTTTTTAAAGAAGTCTCTTCTGCTCACCAACCTGCATTTATTTGATCCAAAATACAGAAAAAACAGGATCATGTGACTGGACTAATGATGCTAAAAATTCAGCTTTGAAATCACATAAATAAATTGCATTTTAAAATATATTCAAAATAATTTTAAAATGTTACTGTTTTTGCTGTACTTTGGATCAAATAGATGCAGGCTTGGTGAGCAGAAGAGATTTCTTTAAAAAAAAAAAAAAAACTTAATCTTACTATTCAAATCTTTTGACTGGAAGTGTATAAGTATTTACTAGGGCTGTCAGTCAGTTAGCAGTTTTATTACATAAAATCTAGATGTATTAATTCAATCACAATTAATCACAAGTATCGATATTTACCAAAATAAAGATAATTATTAAATTATTTAGTGATTATGGTTATTGGAGGTTTTTTTTAAATGTTACAATAATGATAATTTGGGGGGGGGGTATTTTTTAAAAATAATCTAATAAATAATCTTATCTGTTATAAAAAAAAAATTAATGTCACAATGGAAAAAAACAATAATAAATATATTTTCTTTTTTGGTAAAAGATGCCTGTTAAACTGATAGCCGTATTTGCTCACTTGGTAATAAATGATCATCTCTTACAGGTTTAGACACGAGTTTAAGACTAAGCAGTGAACTGGTTGCATCTGTGCAGTCCTTTGCTACATTCCTACAGAATCAGGTTGAAGCCAGCAGTCTACAGGATAACACCCTTCCTCGAGCAGACAGGATCACACCTGAAGCGGTGACAGGAGTGAGTTAACTGGGACTGAATCAGACCATTGGATCAAATCCCCAAGCTCATTAACTTCCTGTTCTGTTTGTCTGTCAGCATCAGGTGTTGCAAGAGAAGATGGATAGTGGTTCGACCTTTCAGAAGGAGCGCTCATCACTAGAGCGTTTCCGTCTTCAGCTCGCACAAAAAGAGAGAGAGCTCCATCTGAGGGAAGAACAATTACGGGAGGAGCACAAGCAAGAGCTTGCAGCCCTCAGACAGGAGAACTATGTGCTACAGAGCAAGGTGAGCCCCCGTATATCTGTAAAACTTACATAATCAGAAAAATTTAAAATATAAGAAACTTTTATTCTTTGGGGGATCTTTTTACCATGGCTCTACATCACCGGCCAGTAATTTTGTGTGTTCAGACTTAGTACAACCCTCAGGGAGCTGTCTGCTTTTCCGCTTTATAAATGCTGCTGACAGACAACTTAAAAAGCACTCAAGTTCATCTATTTTCATAGTCTATTTATCCAGCCTTAAAGCACATATGAGCTGGTTTATTGTTAAAAATCAATAGAAAATCTAAAGCTGTCTGGCAGCTCTCCATAATGTGAATGTGGGGAAAATTGTATGTTTGCCACATAAGTGTGTTAATGCTTTGGTAAAAGCATTTTTCGTAACGTCTACAGCAGACATGTTTCTGTGGCTTCTCTGCCTATGGAGATTTTTACTCCTATGCTGTTTAAGAAGCTGTTCAAAACTCCCAGCGATGATGAATTGTGCTTTTAGCACAGATGCATTAGGTAGGGTTTATTCTAGGCTTGTTTGAATACCCTCAATGACTCATTAAAAGAAAAAACATTGTTTAAAGCCATGCTGTGCTCAGTATATGAATCTGCTTGCACTAGCAAATAATAACCCTCACGAAGTCAACCTTGGATTCAATAGGAAATTAACTTGCATAGGGGCATGCAACATTTTACTTACCCTTCTGGTAAAGTATAAATAATGATTATTGACAATAGTAATATAAGAAAAATGAATTAATGATTTATATACAGTGCTTTTGTCAAATGGCGCCATAAATGTATTTAAGGGACAAATGGACCTGGAGCAACCTAGGGTTAGAGGCACAATGGTGGTGATTCACAGCTCACTCCTTACTGAGCCACTAAACTACATTAGACCTTTTGAAATTGTTAAATAATCACCCAGTCATGATTATTTGACCCAATCAGGCTTATTTAAGATAATAAGCCATAATCATCATTCACTTTAACTTCCAATTTCATGATTGTAATTCAACATAAAAGAACTTAAAGCAAGTCTGCACAACATTGGCATTGCTCTACGGTTTGAGCTTCAGAAATTGAGCTTCTGATGCAGTTGTTATGTGAATGCTCCATACTTTACAAATGGCTTGGGAGGTTTTCTGGTCACTTTTACATTCACATAGTTCTAATTTTTTTTGCTAGGTTACCAGCTTCAAAGAAGGTGATGAAATTGTTTCTCCAGATTTCAAATAAAGAGAATATACATTTTTCCAACTTTCTTCTTTTGTGTGAAATAAACCTTAAATTTTTACTGACATGAACAAAAAATACAATTAAATCAATATAGCTGTAGTTCAAGCATGTAAGGCCTTTAAGCACACAAGAAAAAAATACATTGTGTGGGCGATTTCTTTTAAATGTCTCACAGACTTTTAGGGCCGTGAATCAAACAGGCCCACAGAGTTTTATTCCGATCGACCTCCGTTAACCTCGTCTAATAGGTGCTCAAAGTTTATCAGCCTATGGGGGCCATGTTTTTTTGAGATACACAAATGTCCTTATAGCCACTTGTGGCATTTTGGACCACGTCTGTGCGTAACAGTTTTCATGTCGACAGGACATGTTTTATCCCTCTTTTAGCACCACCAAGTGGCCAAGCTTTGCGACTTTTTTCATGTGACTTCAGATTCAGCTCTTGCATATGCGTTGTGAGTTTGGCGAAGATATCTCATTCCGTTCAAAAGTTATAGCCGTTTTAGTAAAAGCAGCTCTGCCGCTGTCAAATGCCAGACAGAGAATCGAAAGTTCAACCTTTTTTTGATAGTTTTTAATATTCACTCAATCGGGCGAAAAACTTAGGACTGGTTCGCAAAAGCAGTTATATATATATATAAAAAAGTAAAATACCCCAAAATTTTGCTTGTGGTAAACAGTTTAGGTTTTATGAGTGATTCTTTACTTTTGATCGCTGTAGCGCCCCCATTAGGGCATAGGGATGAGCCTATCCGAATGGAATGCAGGGAGTGTGAGTACTACCATCCCTCCAAGTTTCAATTCTCTACGACTTATGGTTTGGTTTGGTCTGCCCAGTCAGTTTTATGTGGAGATTGCTGATCCTTGGCCATTCTAACAATTACAATTGGGTTTCAAGGGCACAGCTAATTAATCACAGTTATCACAATTACAGTTACCTGCCATAGTGAAATCATTGTGATTAAACAGACATGTTTACCTTTTAACTAGTAAAAAAATAATAATTTCAGTGCAAAAAGCTGTTGTTACACAAACCTATAATGATTCAAATTATTTATTGTTTTTGTTGTTTTATAACCAGTTCATTTACATGTATGAACAGGCTTAATAAATTGGACATACCAAAGCTATTTGTGATTGACTGTGAGGAGGACAGCACATCTCTGCCCACTCTGTTAAAAGGCTTTATGCAAATGTTACATAAAAACAACAATGTAGCAATGTCGCAAAAAGCATTAAATGGAAAAGCTACTTTTCCATGCTTTTACTTTTTCATGCTGTTAAATAATGTATTTAAGTTAGTAGCGTTGTTATTTTGTTACTGCACTTAAAATTGGGCAGCCTCTCCTGTCATTTATCCAAGTTAGTGTCTGATTCTGAACTGTTAAATTTTCATTCCATAGCTACACCGTGCCGAAGAGGCCAGTAACAAACGAAAGTGGAGTTTTGGCGAAGCTTCAGACCCTGTGACTGAAGAAAAACTCAAGCTGATAGAAAAAGAGATGAAGGAACAGGAAACTCTGATTCAGGGTTACCATCAGGTAGGTTTCTCTCTGTCTCTGTTCATTTTCTGACATATATTAGAATGAGGCATGCATTCATTATATATAAGTTTCATTTTTCTTTTCCCTTTCCTGGATGTTTTCTTTTGGTGAGGTCTTACAAATGTCAGTGAATAATACAACACAGAGCTCAGTACTCTCTCATTTCTTAGATCATTTTACAGCATTTCAATGTAATGAAGCTTGTAATTATGCACAGCTCTTTTAAAATGACACTATTACCACTATTACCAGAATTTAGAATAACGATGATAATTACTTCTCACATTTTCTGTAATTACAGAAGAACTCATGGCCTTTTTTCCAAAAACCAAATCCAATTAATTTTTTTTTATCTGGAACTATATTCAGTCTAATACATGCACTGAATATATTTGCATTTTGGTTATTAGTATTCATATGCTACAAATAGGTTCAGAGCATAACATGTCTGAAACTTCTTTCTGATGATTTTAACAATAAAGGAAAATGAGAAGCTTTATCTGCAAATGAAAGCGCTTCAAGCTCAAAGCAAACAAAACGAGGAGGCTTTGTTCATGGAAAACCACAGACTTCTCACTGAGCTTGCCCTCACCAGGTTAGTGCTCCAAAAGCGTGTCGGTAGACCGATCTAATGCATATCACAGCGGGCGGCTACTGTTCATGCTGTTCTTTGCAGGAGCTGATATAAAAGCAATGCATATTCATTCCCCAGGGACAGGTTGAACATGAACAGCATTCAAAGAACCGTCGGAGGGAGAAGCATTGCTGACCAAAGCTTCAACATTGCAGAGTTGACAAGTCAGGTACAAGCCGCACAGGTAATTGATCTACAGTACGTAATATCAACAAGTCTGTTCTAGCATTTCAACTCCTGATACAATGTTTTTGTGTGTAGAAAAAAGAGGAGCGACTTCAAGATGAAATCTGCAGGATAAAACAGGAGAAACAAGCCTTGCATGTAGACCTGGAGGTAATGAGGAAAGAGAGGGACATTGCCAGAGCTCAGGCTGTCTGTACATCAGGTAAGAGCTTCACATATGGAAGTGTTCACAGCAGTCTGTCTTCAGCGATGTAACTATCGTCTTGATGCAACAAGCTTCTGGATGTATCTGCCAGGTGATAAAGGTTTCGAGCTAAAGATGCTCAAAGAAAAACATAGAGAGGAAGTAACAGACCTAAAGAAGAGACTGCAGTGGTACGCTGAGAACCAGGAGCTGCTAGACAAAGATGCAGCCAGACTTCGAGCCGCCACCACTGAGACTCAAAGGCTCACTGAGCAGGTGGAAAAGCTAAAAATGGAGGTCAGCAAGAGGGCTAATGAGCAACAAAGAAAGGCAAAAGAGAGAGCGGGTGAAGCTAAAAGAATCCAGGACCTGGAACGACAGGTCAGACACAGCCTCTCCACGTAGTTTTGTTGTCTCATTCTGCAGGTACAACTCATTCAGGGCACGTTCTTCTTTGTGCTCCATTTCCTGAGAGGTTGGAATTATCCAAGCGTGTCTGTGAGTAACAGACCATCTGTCTGGATAGTCAGCTTTCCAAGCACTTTCTGCTTACCACCTCCTCTTCATGTTAAACTCCTTTCTTTAACTGATGTGCACCTGAATGTCTAAATTAATAACTTTAAAATTAATTGGCTCAATGGTTGGTATACTCTCTCTATTCTCTTTCTCTATTCTCAACTTGTGTTGCCCACAGGTTTCGAGTCTGGCTTGCAACGTTTCCCAAACCTAACACTAAAAATAGTCAAGAATGGATTTGTATTCCACCTCCTGAGTGTTTCGCAATATTTCATTTTAGCTGCATCAGTAGAACTTCCTGCATTCTGGTCCATCTATCACTCATGTTTCCGTTTCCATTTCCTGTCTCAGCTCAAACAGATGGAAGAGCTCTTGAAACGCAGGCATCCAAACTCCTTGCCAGCCCTGATCTTGGCCGCTGCGTCTACCGGCACAGAAGATAATGGATTAGATGTTCATCCCTCAACTGCCCCTCATTCCTCCCAGACAGCAGCTCTGTTGGAGAGACGCGTTCATAGATTGGAGGCGGAGCTGGAGGGCCGAGATGAAGCAGCCAAACGCAGTCTCCGAACAATGGAACAACAATATCACAGAATCAAAGTACTCATTTTAGATTCAGTACTGAATAGAGCAGGGGTTCTCAACTCCGGCTCTCGAGGTCCACCTTCCTGCAGAGTTTAGAAGGCCAGACCAGAGGCTGTTTTTTTTTTAATGGATGTCAGTGGGGGAGAGGCTTCATTATGCTAAACAAACAGCTTTGTTGTGAGAAAACAGCTTATCGTTTAATGAATCGACAGTCTATCGGCTAATCTTCAACTTGTTTGCCATTTGAAACTGACCGTTGACAGATGCGCTTTCTCCAATAGTAAGTAATACAGACCCTCATATCTCTCAATAATAAGACAATCTTGGAGTAATCCTGAAGACCTTGATTAGCTTGTTCAGGATTAGGGTTGGAGCTAAACTCTGCAGGAAAGTGGACCTTGAGAGCCAGAGTTGAGAATTGTGTTTAAAAGCACTGAACATTCAGTCTATACAATTTAAAATGAGTTACAAAACAAGTTTGAACTGTTGGAACGTGGTGACCTTAATTAGTAATGGAAAAAGCATCTCAAAATAAGTTTTTTTTTCTCTTTTTTCCAAGCATGTTATTTACCAGAGCTCACAGCTGGATCGATCTATTTCCAGTAAAAAGGTCTGCCAAGGAAATTAGGTTTCTATTTTAAGTGCTATGAGCACAGGGCTTTGAGTGTGTTGTCAGAATGGCATCATTTCTAAACCCTGCTGTGTGCCCACAAATGTTAGAAAAAGAAACTAATACCAAGTAAGGCTTTAGTATCAACACTGCTGGTAAAAGGTTCAGGGACACTAAAGCCTCCATGAACTCAAAAAAAATGTACAGTGTATTTCTTTTGTAATAAATGATTTATCCAAAAAAATGTGATTAACAGGCAATCAAATCCACCATTTTGTTCGACAAATAAACCAGACAGGAATGATAAAAGAGTAATGTCAGTAGAGGCGAACTTGAAAATGGTGTATTGGCCTTTTTCTTTGGTTGAGACAATATACCATCTAATGTTCATTCATGTGTATTTCATGCTGTAACTAGCAGGAAGCCATCAGTTCAAGTTTGAACTGCTAGGACTGAGGCACTACAACAATCTGTCACAATAAAGAGCCCCAAAACTGATATTTATTGTTTGAATTTCTTTAAAAAAAATTGCGGATTCTGCATTATGATTGGTCAGATCGCCCATCACTCAAACTCTGAGTGAAGGGTAAAATCCTGCCCTACATTCCAGAAGCCTTTTCACTCAAATACACATCACAATGATGAAGAAAAGACTTAACACAGACTTCTGTTTCATGTCAACTTTAAGATTTTTGTTTTTGAATAAAATCTTTTATTACCAAGGCTCCAAATATTCGAACAAAAATGCAGTAAAAAACGTTAATTTTTCTATGTTAATGTATTTAAAAATGTCATTTATTATTGTGTTGGAATGGTCACTTTAACTAAAAGTATACATTTCGGGGTTTTTTTTAAGTTGTAAATATCACAATTATTTTAATGCACATTTTATTCGTTTGTTAAGTTTGGTGAAGGCTGTTGAGTCAGTAAGTTTGGTTCATTGTGCTGAATCAGTTCAAACACTCCTTATTAGTCAATTGTTACATTTTGAGCCAAATGTTACATGTTATTTTGGGCCATCTCAATTAAAAATGTTTGTATTTGATATGTGTTTTCCTCTCCATCTTCAGTTGCAGTATGAACAGCAGATCTCAGATTTGGAGCAGTGTTTGGCTGAGAAGTGCCAGAACAATCAGGCCATCTCGTCGGAACTGTCTGAGTCAAAGACTCAGGGGTTGGAAACCGAGCTGGAAGAAGTAAAGACGGCCTATCAGAAGCAAGAAAGTACCCTGAAGGCAGAGGTGGCCTCTCTGCAAGAGCAACTCCGCCAGGCCCAGTCTTTGACGCAAACAGACAAGCCTGCCCGCAGCCCCTCACGGCACCAGCTCCATGCGGAGGCGGCACAAGCAACCCGCATTGAGAGACTGACACAGGAACTGAGCTCCAAGAGCCGCACTATTCAGGAGCTGAGTCGTACTATCGAGCGCCTGCAGAGGGAGAGAAGAACCATGCTGTCGGGTCCTGGCTTCGATCGCGCCACGAATGTGCCCAAGCGACATTTGGCCTCTGCCAAAGAGGGCAAAAAATCTGCAGCTGAGACATTCCCTCCGACCCCAGATGAGAAAGACTATCATCCCGGAGCGTTCTCAGGATCACACATCTCAGAGGTGCAATTGGAGAATGATAGTTTGAGGACGAGACTGGAACAGCTGGAGATGCAGAGAGAACAAGAGAAAGCTTCCTTGCAGGCTGCAGTTGCACATGCACAGAGTCATCTCCTCAGGTAAAGTCTTTTGGAATGTTATAGTCATGTTTTTATAAACAGCATGCTTGAAGTGAACAAAAGATGAACAGTAGCTCCCAGGGCCCTATTACAAGAAATCAAATCCCACGACTCTTTACAGGATTTGAGCTTGTCAACTCCACAATATAGACAAGATTAATGGTAGAAATTTGTCAGCCTGTAGAGATCACGGTTACATGCTCACGTGAAATTTCTGTGCTACGTGGTCACAAAAACATGTCTTATTATAAGCCTTGAAAGCTTAAATGCACACAGTTGTATCTTTCAAAATGTCTGTTACGAGTATCATCATAAACGCAGTAATGTAGGTAAAACTCGCTTAACAATATATGGGATCCAGGCAGCTCTTAAAGTGACAGCAGTCATTCATTATAATTAAACAACAAAAGAGAGAAAATCTCTCACTGCTCTTGACTAAATCACTTTTGTAACTTTAATTAGAAGTAAAATATATATTTGTGACCCTGGACCACAAAACCAGTCTTAAGTAGCATGGGTATATTTGTAGCAAAAGCCAAAAATACATTGTATGGGTCAAAATTATTAGGATATTAATTAGAGATTTGTTCCATGAAGATATTTAGCAAATTTCTGTTTTTTGATTAGTAATATACATTGCTAAGGTCTTAATTTGGACAACTTTAAAAGTGATTTTTTCAGTATTTAGATTTTCTTGCACCTTCAGAAGATTTTCCGATGATGTATAAATGATATGCATTAACTACAATAAAAAAATGTCTCTCTTTTTTTTCAGGACTCAAGAGCAGAATGCTGAGCAACTTGCCTCAGTCAAGGCTGAGCATCATAAAGAGATTGAACACCTGCTGGCTTGCCATGCCCTTGAGCATTCCTCATCCAAACTCGCTGAACTCACCAATCAAGTGAACACACAGGAGGTCGGTCACTCCAACAGTTCTATTTACAGTGCCGCTTGAAAGTTTGTGAACTCTTTACAATTTTCTATATTTCTGCATAAATATGACCCAACACATCATCAGATTTACCCATTTCCAACAAGTGTGAGAAAAATATTTTCTTTGTCATTTATTTATTGAGAAAAATGATCCAGTGTTACATATCTGTGCATTGCAAAAGTTTGTGAATCTCTTGGATTTGCAGTTAATTTAAAGGTGAAACTAGAGTCTGTCTGTGCAGATGTGTTTTCATTCAGTGCAATTACTACCAAATGTCAGTATGTGACCTGATTTATTCAAAGAACAGGGATCTATCAAAGTCTGATCATGTTTGTGGAAGTGAATCATGTCACGAACATAGGAGATTACTGAGGACCTCGGAAAAAGAGTTGATGTTGCTCATCAGGCTAAAAAGGTTTACAAAACCATCTCTAAAGAGTTTTGACTTCACAAATCCATAGTCAGACAGATTGTGTACAAGTGTATGAAATTCAAGACCAATGTTACCTTCCTGAGAAGTGGTCGACCAACAAAGATCACTCCAAAGCAGAATGTGTAATAGTCTGCGAGGTTGCAAATGTTCCCAGGGTAACTTCTAAGTAACTTCTAAGCAACTAAAGATCTTTCTCACATTGGCTAATGTTAATGAGTCCACCATCAGGAGAACACTGAGCATCCAATGGTGCGCATGGCAGAGTTGCAAGAAGAAAGCCACTGTTCTCCAAAAAGAAAATTGCTTACTAAAAATCATGTGGACAAGCCAGAGAACTATTGGAGAAAGGTTTAATGGATGGATGAAACCAAAATTGAACTTATTGGTTAAAATGAGAAGATACTGTTTTTAGAGAAAATTACACGCTGCATTCCAGCTTAAGAATCCTATCCCATCTGTGAAACATGGTGATGGTAGTATCATGGCTTGGGCCTGTTTTGCTGCGTCTTGACCAGGACAGCTTGCCATCATTGATGGAACAATGAATTCTGAATTATACCAGCAAATTCTAAAGGAAAACGTCAGAACACCTGTTTAGGAACAGAGTCTCAAGATAACCTGGGACATGCAGCAAGACAACAACCCCAAGCACACAAGTCATTCTACCAAAGAATGTTTAAAGAAGAACAAAGTTAACGTTTTGGAATGGCTGTGTCCAAGTCCAGACCTTAATCCAATTAAAATGTTGTGGAAGAATCTGAGCAAGCAAGTTCATATGAGGAAACCCACCAACATCACAGAGTTTAAGTTTTTCTGCATTAAAGAATGGGCTAAAACTCCTATGTGTTATTGTGCAGGGCTGATCAGCATTTACAAGAAACCTTACCTTCAGTTACTGCAGCAAAATGGGGTCACACCAGATACTGAAAGCATACTTTTGCAACGCACAGATATATAACACTGGATCATTTTTGTCAATAAATAAATGACAAAGCAAATATTTTTTCTCTCATTTGTTTAATTGGGCTCTTTTTGTCTACTTTCAGGACTTATATGAAAATCTGGTGATGTTTTGGGTCATATATATGCAGAAATATAGAAAGTTGTAAAGGGTTTGCAAACTTTCAAGCGGCATTATATATGGCTACGTGCAATTATTTGGTGGTTAATGTTGCTTTAGCATTGTACTACAAACATCAAGGTCATGGGATTGTTTGTTAAGAAAAAATGATACACTTTCACTGCATTTTAAGTCGTTTTATAGATCATTTCTCTCTTCAGATCATAGTGCAGCATTTACAGGGGCAACTGAAGGAGCTCCAGGGAGCCAAAGATGCACTGGCTGTGTCTAAGATTAGAGAAGAAACCCTGCAGAATCAGGTAGTGAGTGAGACTTTGTTACCAGTGTTTGGAGATTCAGTTTTTGTTCCTCTTTAAACACAGGATATTTAATTTCCTCTTCATTATTGCCTGTTATGTGTATGTCAATAGCTCTCTAAGCTTCTGGAAGAGCTGAAACAGGCCAAAGAAGCTCACAGTCCTGAACTAAGACACTTCACAAGCCTGGAGCAGAAGATTCAGTCCATGGAGCTCCGCTACAATCAACGTGAGAAACAGCTTCAGCAGGTAACACTGCCACACACACCTACACACTCTATACATATACTTCAGTTCAAAAGATATGGTTCAGTGAAAATATCTTCTAGAGATTTCAGATTTTTTGGAACAAATAATAGATTAATAATAGATCTATGATAGTTTAATGACATCAAAGACTGCACTTTAGACTTACCAAAACTAATTTTGTGTTTAACCTCTGTGGAGACATCAAAGCCAGCTGCAAATTCCAGAAAATCTGGCTGAGGTATAACTCTTGGTGCGAACAACCTCAGTACTGTGATTGAGTACACTGATGTTAGGCGACACTGTGTTACCAGGTGATTGCAGACACACGGCGGGTGGTAGAACAGGAGCAGCAGGGTGAAGTGGAGCGCTGGAAGAGACTCGCTCAAGGCAGGGCTAAAGAGCTGGAGGTCTTCAGACTGGAGCTGGACTCCATACTGGACGTGCTTCGAGAACTCCAGAGACAGGGGGTAGTCATTCCCGTCCCCGAACACACTTCCACCACCACCCACACATACCTGCCCCTCCGATCCTGAGCTGTCTTTGCACCACTCAGAACACTTCATTTCTATGTCTCTGGGTAGCTGAATTCCTGTGACAACACTAATCACTTATTTAATTATTTTAAAATGTAATTATTGTAAAGGAACATGCAGGGTGTATAACATCAAATACAAGCAATTTGGTGTTAGTAATTGTAGCATATGTCCAAATGTTATTTTGTATTAAAGTTAATTACTATTTGCACATTTTGTTCTGTTTTTCTGCTCCATTGGTTTTACAACATCCGCTTGAGCAGAATTCAGAAAACCTGAACAAACACTGCTGTTGGTACACCACCCACATTAGAGTTATAAAAAATGCTGGACTCAAAAGCTCAACCTAAAAGTACGTTTGCACAACAAATACTGCAGACGTCATGATTTATTACTGGCCTTAGTGCTTGGCTCAGAGGACATGGTCTGAATGCTAATAAACTACTAAAAGAACATAACGAGTGTAAACGGCTGGAGATAGGGCTGCTGTGTTGTGTGATGACTGATCGGAGCTGATCAGCACGCAGCACTGTTTATAAACACCAAGGGTCCTGACAAAATATAATTTAATTGGGCACATAGGATACATTTGAGGAGAGGTTGTGGAGTGTAAAGAATTTAAGTGGCAAATTTCAAAATTGAAAGTTGCATAATCACAAAAAAAGAAAGTCTATTAATGATTCAGGATAAATTCAGTACTGATAACCTACCAGACTTTAGCTAGTGTCACAGCTGATGTTGGTTCAAAGCTGTCACCTAAATTATTTATTATTTGTCTGGCAGTTTGAAGGTGAAACAGTGTCGCTATGTAGATCATGAATCATTTCTTTTTTTCATTTTTCCTTAAGTGAAGTTTTTATTGTGCGTGTTTTTATTTTATTAATAGTTGATAATGATCTGTACTGTAATAATGATAAATATATCTGCAAGCAGCAATTAAGGGGGCAAGTACAACAGGGATAAAATTAACTATGGAGCTGTCTTTAATTACTCTGTAAAGACCAGGGTTATTAGCTGCTTCAGGTGTATGTGATTAGGGTTAAAGATGAACTCTGCCGTATGGTAGCTCTCCATAAGCAGTGTTAGAAACCCATTTAAAGGCATTTGTTGTTACAGCAATTTACTTACAATTTACTGTCAAAATGGCCGACAAAGGAAAATTAGGTATCATTCTATGTAGTATTCCGTTCCAAATATAACAAGACCAATCTTGCTCAGAAGTTATAAGCAGATGTCAATTTTTTTTATCAGTAGGTGGTGCTATGCCAAACTACTCATGTGCTCTCAGGTCATACTTGTTATAACACACATCAAGTTTGGTCAGAATCTGCTAAAGCATTACAGAGATATAGCCTCATGAGCATTTCGCACAATTTCTTTAACACGCTTTCTGAAAAATGTTTTGATAACTTTTTTCCAGAATGCTCTGAAGATGTTCTAGATTTTTTGGAAAATTCAAAACAAAAAAATCTTTACAGAAATGTACATTTTGATATACGGAATCTTGATTTTTGATTTTAGACATTATGGTTCAAAAGTTATTAGCAAAAACATGAGTGCAAATTTGGCCTGTTGGTGGTTTGAGTAGAGAATCCAAATTTGCTGTGGTTTAGAATGAGAAAGTCCTCTCTTTGTGTGCCAAATTTCATAACTTCCCCACAATTGGTTCTATAAGATGGCAGACAGGAAAATTGGGTACCATTTGATTTATTATGGCGCTTTGAATATAATGAGATCAATATTACGAGTTTGGGTTAAACTATTCAGAAATTATAAACAAAATGTCATTTATACACATAAAGTTGGCACTGCACCAAAACTACTCATGTGCCCTCAGGTCATGTTTGTTTGGTCAGAATCAGCTAAAGCGTTGCAAAGAAGTTAGTCAAATTCGTTAACCCTCTTTATGGGAACAGTGTGGTTTATTGGAAATCATTTGGTAACTTTTTGCCAGCATTGTCTGAAGATGATCTAAGCCAATTTTGGTTCAAATTGGCCAAACCATCTAGGGCAAGTTGGTATTAGCCAAGGAATCAGAGGGAAAATAAGATTTTAGACCTTATGGTTCAAAAGTTACTAACAGAAACATGAGTGCATATTTGGCCTGTTGGTGCTAGAGAGTTTGAGTTAGAGACTCCAAGTTTGCTGTGGTTAATGATGAGATTGTCCTCTATTTGTGCACCAAATTTCATAACTTTCCCGCAAATGGTTCTGTAAGATTGAGAGCGTTCATAATACATTAAACTGTTTGTAATATACAGCATTTTACTACAAAATTCAAAATGGTCCACACACAAGATCAATAATATGATTTTTGGTCAAACTGTTCAGAAATTATAAACAAAAATGTATTTTTTTTTTTTTCTTTTGACCCGTAAGTGGCGCTGCATCGAAACTACTCATGTGCCCTCAGGTCACATTGGTATAACACATACCAAGTTTGTTCAGAATCTGCTTAAGCGCTGTGAAGAATTTCGTCAATTCGTTAACATGCTTTATGAGAGTTTGATTTATTGGAAAACTTTTTGACAAACTGTCTAGGGCAAGTTCAAAAAATTGAAATGTAAATGTTGATATGCATTCGATTTGGTATGTTTTTTTTTTTTTTTTTTTTTTGGTATGTTTAAAATGTTTACTTGGTATCTTAAAAATTTATTAGCAAAAACATGACTGCAAATTTGGCCTGTTGGTGGCGCTAGGGAATTTGAGTTAGAGACTCCATTGTGTTCTATCTGTGTTCAAATTTCATAACTTTTTCGCAAGCAGTTCTATAAGATTTGTAAAATCATATTCGTTTGTAAAATACAGCATTTTTAACAAAATTTGAAATGGTTTGCACTCAGAATAGCAGCCATAGGAAAATTGGGTATCGTTTGATTGAGTATGCCGCTCCAAGATCAGTATTATGATTTTTGGTCAATTCCAAACAAATGTCAATTTCAGGTCATACTTGGTATAACACAGCGTTTTTCAGTGCAGCACAAATTTATGAATGAATGTTCCGAAGTGAAGTAAACTTCATCAGGGAGTAGGGAGCAATGAACACTTTGTAGGGATCATATCAATCAGGACGTAGCTCTCTTCTAGCGAGCTGGTTATCTGAAACTGGAGTGTTAACTAAAAGAGACATGCAAATTATGCAGAGGGGGGGTTGGGGGGTTGGGGGGTTGGGGGGTTGGGGGGGGGAGCCGCTGCTGCTGCTGCTGTAACATACCAAGCTTGGTCACAATCGCTAAAACGCTGCGAAGATGTGGTCTTATGTCCATTTTTGCGTGAATTTCATCAAATTAGTTAACGCGCTTTACGAAAATGGTTTGGTCTATCGAAAAACTTATGGTTCAAAGGTTATTAGCAGAAATATGACTGCAAATTTGGCCTGTTGGTGGCACCAAAGAGTTTGAAGTTGAGACTGAGAGAGTTGAGAATTTGCTATGGTAAATATTGAGACTGTCCTCTATCTGTGTCCAATTTCATACCTTTTCTGCAAGTGGTTCTATGACATAGACTTACAGAACGGAATAAGTAGAAGAAGGAAGAATAATTATAAGAAAACTAATGGATACAATTATCCGTTCTGAATTTTTAAAAGGTTAAAACATTGTATGTGATCCTATAATTCTTCACTCTAAACTACAATAATATTTTGTTTCTTTTACATTCTTTGAAAAAAATAAGTGGTGCTTGCTAGTGCAAAATCACCTGAGTGTTCTCAGTGGTTGCCAGGACATTGCTAAGTGGTTACTAAGGTTTTCTGTGTGGTTGCTGGGTAGCAACTTTCTAATCCAAGTTAAAAGACATTCTGGTCTCTATATTTGTCCTTCATTGTATGTCTATTTGTTTTTCCACTTTTGAAAATTATTAACACAAGCTGCATAATGTGTTCATTGAGTTGCATTTTTAGATTTAGTGATTTATGTGAAAGTTTCACCACAGGAAGCTTTGTACTGACTTTTATTGGCATATAGGTGTTCAATAAAATGGGAGACAGAACCGAAGTATTCAGTTGCTCTGGCTGCTCTGGCAGCTCAGGCAGCTGTGTTCAGACGATTACAGAGAGTTAGTATGCAAGTATACGGCAGATATTCTGCAGAAAGCCACTGATTCAGCTGACAGGTTGCAGACGGCAAGCTATTTTCTACTCAGGCATTTGCTCACACAACAAGCCCAGAGAACCAGGCAGTGCGATACCAAATTGCTGCAATTTTACCATTAGGCTACATAAGTACAATGCCGGATAAAAAAACATCTTCCTACTGCACATCAAGAGATTTTTTTTTTTTTTAATCATGCTGATAGTAAAAAATGAAGTATATGAACCAATAAGGCATTGCAATCTATTGGAATGTCTTCATACAACCGGAAACAATATCCTTTTCCTCCTTTAAATATCTGGCTTTTTCTAAACACAGGCTTCCCAGCATGCTGCCACTGCTGTCAAGCATATATACGCCAAATCCCATTCGTGCAATCCCGTCTTTTTTTACCTCTCAGTCTGACATCATGCGTCACTGTAGACCCCAGATGTCAGAAAATAGCTCAGCCTTACAGCTTGTGCTGCAAAAGCAGAGCTTTTGAAGCGAAAAACACAATCACTCTCCACTTTTAGAGATCACAGGCTGGGTTGAAGACAATAATGGAGCCATAATGAGTGAATAAAGGCCATCTTTGAACGGGTGGTTTAGTCAATGATATGATGGGTACAGCGCGGACGTGCCTCCTCCATTATGATCGGTGGATCGCCCAGTAGTAAATCTTCATCCCCCAGCGCAGAGCTCAGTTCTGAGTTCACAAAATTGGGGATGTTAAAATGTGCCAAGAGCGCCGCCTCTCGTTCCGCTCTGGTCTCCATGACCATGCTTTGCATGACCAAGCCGACCGTTTCCACCTGGTCTCTGGAGTTGCCACTGCCTGTACGTTCACGAGCGACACCAGCAGTGGCCCTGCCACCTTCTCGCTCTTCTTCGTTAATGTAACAGTGAAAAAAAGACCGGGACTCTTCCAGCAATGGCCGAGAGAGACTCGTTCGGGCGTCCGCCTCACGTTGACGCCCCAAACCCTCGGCGCAGCTGGTAAGACGCATCCGTTTCTCGTAAGGTTCCGCGGCCCTGTGGGATTGAGACAGGAGCGTTGAGCAGGTTTTACTTCCCTTTTCTAATAGAGGTGAAATGAGCACTGGTGCTTCAAAAGTGTGGGAGTACCCTCATCTTATATTTCTGTGTCTGTGTGGGAGCGCATATTCCTCTCCTCTCTTTTCAATGATCTTGAGTGTGAGAGGTTTCTGCAGGTCTGTGTTAATGGATGACTCACATCTATAGAGCGGTTTAATTAAAAGAGCTCTAAACAGACTGTCAGCTCCGGCCCCAGAGCATCCCTACCAATCCATTAGACCAGAGGATGGCGACTAATTGTGCTTTACTATTATGACTGAGTGTAATTATATGCGATAAACAATAAACGCTCTTAAAATTATTCATCCAATACATTTGAATGTAGAAAGAGGATATTAATTTGCTTTAAATAAATGAATTCTGGTTAGCCACCAGAACACAGGCGGAGATAATTGTTGTTTTTGTGTATGTGCATGCATATGAGTGCATTTGTGCACATTAATAAACATGAGCATGCAACAAGACAGATCCAAGGGTAGACTAGATGTAAAACCACATTAAATGATTGTCACAGTGCCTATATTTTTGAGTTTGTCAAGGTTTAAGTTGCCAGACTTCATGCTAATTGGACCAAGATTTCACACTGTTGTTGGTTTAATCAAAGTTTCCTGAAAAGAAATCTTTGTTGGTCTAAAAGAGTGTTGCATCGGAGATTCTGACCTAGCAGAGAGCTAATGAGAATGAGGGAGGCCACAAACACACACACACACACGCACACATAGCTCTCTCTGAAGCTAAGGATAATGAGGCAGCTAGGTGGCCAAAGTGAGGCAGCGGGGAGCAGAAAACCATGCTGAAACACTGGCTTGGTCCAGTACATCGTGCTTGTGCTGCAGATGTGAGAGAGATGAATGGACCTGTTGGGAATTTACACTGCCTGCACTTTTGTGTAGTCTGTTCTGTCCTTTCCTTGGTATTTCACACAGATTATTAAAATAAATACTTACTCTGGGTGTGGTGCTCCTGTTTTGGTCAGAAGAGTCAGGACAAAAAACATAAAAATGACAAAAACAGCAAGACCCACCCAAAAGCCGATCACAATGGAATCTGCAGAAAGAAACAAAGCTGAGTGAGGGAAAAATGCAGCTGATTTTTTTTCTGTTACTGTCTCTACATTGCCCCAAATGACTCAAAATGGGAAGTAATAATAAAAAAAATCTACAAATATTTAATTTAAAACAAATTTATTATAAAATAATGTTATTGTATACATGGATTATATGTGATCTTGGACCAAAAAAATAGTCTTAAGTAGCACAGGTATATTTGTAGCAGTGGCCAAAAATATATTGTATCGGTCGAAACTATCGATTTTTCTTTTGTGCCAAAAATGATTAGGATATTAGGTAAAGATCATTCCATTAAGATATTTTGTAAATTTCCATGAATATATTGAAACGTAATTTTGATTACATTGCTTCGAACTTAATTTAGACAACTTTTCTCAATTTTTATTTATTTTTTTGTTGTTGTTGTTTGTTTGTTTTTGCATCCTCAGATTTCTAGATTTTCAAATTGTTGTAGCTCAGCCAAACCATACATCAATGGAAAGCTTATTTATTTATTACCCTTGTGACTGGTTTTGTGGTCTGGGATCACATATTTTTGATATTCTATATATTTGTGTTTAGTGTTTTTATATACTGTTTTTTTTTTTTTTACTGACAAGGTTATTACATATTTAGTGCAATGCTAGTTTTTATGTGAGATATATGTTGAGATTGAGATCTGGAATCTGGAATCTGAGTGAAAAAACAATAAAAAAGATATTGAGAAAATCACCTTGAAAGTTGTCCAAATGAAGTTCATAGCAATGCATATTACTTATCAAAAATTAAGTTGTGATATATTTATGTTAGGAAATGTACAAAATATCTTACAAGAACATGATCTTTACTTAATATCCTAATGATTTTTGGCATCAAAGAAAAATGTTCTGATAATTTTTACCCATACACATTTTTTTTGGCTTTTGCTACAAATATAGCCGTGCTACTTAAGACTGGTTTTGTGGTCCAGGGTTTTGTGTGTGTGTGTGTGTGTGTGTGTGTGTGTGTGTGTGTGTGTGTGTGTGTACATGCTTGTGTTCTCATATTGTGTGCTTGTGTATACATATACTGTATACTTGTGTGCTCAGAGATGACAATGCTATTTTTGTTATATATTATATGCAGTTATAATTGCTAAGTTGTCATGTAGTATATACAGTTAAACACTATTATATTTACGTAATTATTATTTTTGTAACATATTTACATAAACGTACATAATTTCTGCGCTGTGTGTTATAGATAAACTTTATTTATTACACGCACGTTAAAAAAGTAGCATTTTTATATCTAAGCATAAATTTTATAGTATCGTACCGTTTTCTTACAGAAATGGATGATAAACTAAATAAAACACATCAAGCTATAATGTGCCGCAAACACTTACATCGATGTGCTTTGAGTCCTTCAAAAGACACAGGCTCTTCGTCGTCGTAGTATTCGTAGCTCCATTCATAATTGTGATTTGGCATACTAGTGCTGTTTAAATGCTGGAACCTCGGCATCTTAAATCACGAATCAAAACTGCTAATAACAGCGCTTGCGGGAAAGAAACATTTCACAGTTTCTCACAGCAGTCAGTGAGCGCGGTCCACGGAACACAGTCATCTGCTGCATTCAGAGCTGAGAACGTAAGCAGCTGTTTTAACACCGACACGGACAATGAATTCATCCTTATCCGGCGAACATCTCACGTCTTGCGTGCTCCAAGGCAAAAGTCAAAGATGAAAATGGGGTGTAGGTGGGCGTTCTGCAAGTACCACCGCTACTCGTGAGGTCTCCGGTGGTCTCGAGAGAATGTACTGAATATGTGATGAGATCACGCATCTCTCTCATCCATCAGTTCGCTCGTGAATGGAGAGATTTCACGCGCCTCGGGGGGCATCCGAGAGCGCTTATTTCTGTCTTAATAATTTATAGGATATTTTTTACATTTATACACGCTTAGCATTTGTCATACTTTTTACTTCATTTAATATTTTTGGTATAGCCTCGTTTTTATGTTTATTATTATTATTATTATTTCTACCCTTTCTGAATGGGCACTAAGATACAAATCTATTAAATTTACACTATTATTAGGGAAAAACGCAGTTCATTGAACATGCTTTCGGTTATGACATGTCCCTTTGTGTTACACCATCCACAGCGCAGAGGTAAACTATTTGTTAGATATTTATTATATATTCTTACAGTAATATAATATTGTGTAGCCTATGTGTGACTTACGTAGTTTTATTGTACATGACAGAAAAAAAATAATTTTATTAATTTCAACAAATTTACTGTTAATACAGACAATTAATTATGTCATTGTGTTTTCTCGCTGACACGCCACCACTCGTAATAACAACTTTGTGGTGCCGTCCATGTGTGTTCAGCTTATAAATATGATCTATCTGACATGACTTGAACGTACCATTATTCTTTAACATAGAATGAGTGAGACTTCCGGCTTATTAGCTGCTATAGGGAAATATCGTGAAGAATAACAACGTGCAGTAAACGGTAAAACTGTCTGCAATATAAACCAGTGTGTTCATAATTAAAGGGATAGTTCAATGATGTCCTAAGACATGAGACGATCAGTTTGTGTGAGAAACTGAACAGTATTTATATATATATATATTTTTTTTTTACCTCTGATTCACCACAACGTCCATCTCTCCTGAGCACATGCACAGCATCCAGCGCTTGACAGTTTGAGTTAAAAATCTTTGTGTTCTACTGAAGAAACAAAGTCAGCTACATCTTGGATGCCCTAGGGGTAAGCAAATAAACATTAAATTTTCATTTTTGGGTGAACTATCCCTTTACGACTGGAGGTGGATGACACCGGAATCCAGACCTACGGGAAGAAAGCGGTAAATGAGTTAATGAGTTACAGAAAGTGTAGTGCGCTACAAATCAGTTTATATGACAATACATCCTAATTAAAAGCTACGAAATAACTGGTTGCAACATTGCACTGCTAAAATTAAGGGGGAACCAAAGACATTAGAAGTCTCCCACATTAACGCTACAAAAGAATGTGCCCCCATCTCTCTCGCCTCCCCTGCAATTAATCCTGCGCCTTGTGTTCGCGCGCATTCGCCAATCAACCTAAATAAACAATATAAATGGAATTAGGAAGACTAATAAAAAAGTATCATTATAAGACTTAAAAAGGCATTAAAACTGTTATAATTTAGATGTTTGGAGCGTCTCAAACTCCTCCTCTGCATGCTGTTGTGCGTTTGGGTTTATTATAACGTTCAACGTGCGCTATTTCATCAGATTTGTAAAGTAAATCATTCATAAACCTAGCAAACACAGGAAAATACACCATTATCACTCTCAACATGCTAACTGCTCGTCGTGGTTTCAAAATAAAAGTGTAAACCCTCACTCTTTACACGTTTTGATGTCCACATATTTAAGAACTTACAGTGGCTGTGGCTTTTCTATCATGAAGATAGAAATATTGCCAAATATTAAAGAGTAAGTGGACATTTGAATTAAATGTTTAGTCAATATCAAACAAGGATTAGATCGCGCAGTAAATGTAAAAACACTCAGGCCGTTGGCGCCCTCTGCAGGCCTTTGTTGTAAATGCGTAATGTACATTAGCTCTATTGTTTATAATACATTATGTATTTTAACAGATTTGTTCAGTAAAACCATATGATGTCTTGCTTTTGATACATTGATATGTATTTTAAGTCATTTTAAAGGCTATTGTTCACTTAGGTCTATTTTTATTACTACAAAAAATAAAATATATTTATAATTATAATTATAATTATCAGATAACTCGATTAATCAACAGATTACTCTGTTACCAAATTATTTGTTAGTGACAGCCCTAGACCAATATTTACTGAGCTTTGATGACTGATAGAACATAGTTAGAAGTTAACTAAAAAGAAGCTGAACATTTTATTTACTTGTTATTATTTTGGAATCGGTCTAAATGTAAAATGCTCAAAAACACTAACTTGATCAAATTCATACTTGGCTGTAAAAATAGAATACTGATTACATCAATACCGCAATACCGCAGTCTGATCAGGAAATTGACAGACATGTTAGTGCATATTTGTGCAGCAGACAGACTGATGAGCAGGCTTGAGCCCTGGGACTTGTCTCACAGTAAATGAGATGCATGTTATTTATGATGCATGCTAATTAAAGCAGCTTGTCTGACTAAAAGTATACGCCACCAACTCAAACTCTGGCTTAAGGAGTTTCCCCACTCGTAATAACTTTGTGGTGCCATTCATGTGTGTTCAGCTCATAAATATGATCTATCTGACATGACTTGAACGTACCATTATTCTTTAACATAGAATGAGTGAGACTTGCGGCTTATTAGCTGCTATAGGGAAATAACGTGAAGAATAACAACGTGCAGTAAACGGTAAACTGTCTGCAATATAAACCAGTGTGTTCATAATTAAAGGGATAGTTCACCCAAAAATTCACCCAAAAAATTTATGTTCATCTGCTTACCCCCAGGGCATCCAAGATGACTTAGGTGACTTTGTTTCTTCAGTAGAACACAAATTAAGATTTTTAACTTAAATCGTTGCAGTCTGTCAGTCATATAATGGCAGTAACAAAAACACTAACTTGATCAAATTCATACTTGGCTGTAAAAATAGAATACTGATTACATCAATACCGCAATACCGCAGTCTGATCAGGAAATTGACAGACATGTTAGTGCATATTTGTGCAGCAGGCAGACTGATGCTTAATGAGCAGGCTTGAGCCCTGGGACTTGTCTCGCAGTAAATGAGACGCATGTTATTTATGATGCATGCTAATTAAAGCAGCTTGTCTGACTAGTCTCATCTGTTAAAAAAAAAAAAGTCAAAGATTGGACTGCACCCAATAATCAATAATGATTAGAGTTTACAAAAAGCACATATATGCATGTCACACATTATTACTATTATTATTTTACTAAAATCTATTTTTGTTACTTAAAATAAACTATAACAGAAATAAATATGTAAAAAATAAAATTGATTCTGTTAAAGTTAGTTGCCAAAGCAACATTTTCCATTTACTAAAATAAACCAAAACTGATACTGAAATAACCCTGCTATTTAGTGCTTTTAGCCTCATTTTATTTATTTTTTTTCCTGATTTCCTTATTTGCTTATTTTATTTAGTTTTTCTTATTCAGTTATTATATTAGTACCTCATTAAGAATTTGTGAAATATATAAATAAAGTGTCAATCAGACATGCCGAGCTGTGAAAGCAATTAGTAAAAAAATCTTTTTTTTTTTTATTTCATCTTTTTTGCAAAAGTGTGAAAATGACATTACAGTTTCGTGATAATTAATGGACCCAATAAAGCATTCAAATCTGTGATCATTTAAAACCACATATAAAAAGTTCAGAGCAACACAGATAGATATGGCAGAAAGATTTTTTTTCTTTTTTGTTTCAAAGCTAAAGACTTTAAATCAGTGAAAATGTCAGTATTGATGTCACAGTGTGCAAGAGCAAGAGGATGTTCTGGTCCTTCCTCTTCGCTGACATCAGCAGCTCAGGATCTTTGAAATCTAAAACAAACATGTAACACTGTTATCTGAAATGTAGCATGATAATACATTTTCACACAGCTGTAGCTATTATAAGATAGGCTAACAGTGCAGAACAGTGCACTCAGTAGAGATTTTATCAATCTCTGTGATAGATACCTGTGACTAAATATAGATTTACGCATGAGCAGTGCATTTCAATGAACATAACAGTCATTCTAGGCTGTAAATGTACTGTAAAGCATCAAAGAGAAAAGATGAATGAGAGCCAGTGAAACGTTACTTAGTGCACTTCTAAAGCGTGGGGCTTGTTGATTCAACTCACTTTTGTTTGGTCTGTTGTTGACTGTCGTTCTCATGTTTGCTGGCAGATGTGCAGCACCAGCAGTCCTGCTAATATTCCATAGTGTCTGCACACTGACACTGAATCCTAAGAAGCAGCCAGAGTTCATTAAGCAGTCAGTATAGACATTTTCTTCCAGTCAAACATCTGGTCTTTGATTTCCTATTTGGCCTGCAGCGTTCTTGGTAAAAGCAAAGCCATCAAACAATTTCTTGCTCAGGAGATGTTCCATGACATTTTTACAGATACATTTTTGTAGCAAATCTCTGCATCTTTCCTGTCATCCTTCCTTTTTACATATGTCTGCTTAATTATTCATTCCTTCATGACAATCGTAGACAATTTAGTTCTATTTATTTCAAGTAAAAAAAAAATGAAGGTTGATAATCAGGCTTTTAGAAATGAAATGCCTGTGGATAACAAACAATTGTGAGTTTATGCCACTGTACCGTATTCCCTTGATTTTTAGTATCGTGGAGAACTTCGTACACGTCATAGTTAATACTTGCCGTGCCATCTGAAATGGAAGCAACAAAACAGTTACATTTATGGTAGTACACATATTTTGCTATTGTTTGCAACAACTTTAATTTGGTAGCACTATACGTTTTCTATAGGGAAAAAAGTTAGTTTGCTAAAGCGGCACCTAAATAGCTATGGCTATTGTTTAATATTATCCAGAATTTTTATTACATGAATCTCTGGAATACTCAATCCTGACTTGTCAAAAATTGCTTATTATTTGCCATCAGATTGTATTAAAAATGTCCTCAGAAGACCTCAGGACAACTATTTGCTAAATGTGCTTAAAAGTGCTCAAGAATAACATGGCAACTTACTGTACGTATAGTAGTCGAATGTAGCGTTGTAGTCGTAATCTGGTATTGGTGTCACATCTTCATAATCTTCATCGCCTAATGTGGTACCTGAGTGGATTTGACAAACACATTACTCTTTCATTGATTTTGAAAGTAATCTTGGGAAATGTCTATCAAAAGAGCTTTAATTGTTTGCAATGGCTTTTTTTTCTTTTTTCTTTTTTTTTATGCAACAGTTACCCTTTTTGCAAGTGATAATGTGTTCATGGAAACTCATTTCTGCCACTGAATAAAAAATAAAAAAAGGTAATTGAAAAAAAAAAAAAAAAAATTCCAAGTTTACATCTCGCAATTCTTACTTTTTTCAAGGAATTGTGAGATATAAACTTGGAATTGTGAGTTATAAAGTGAGAACTGTGATATAAACGTGCAAATTGAATTTTTTTTATTTTTTTATTAGAATTATTAGATATAATCTCGCAGTTGGAAGTTATAAAGTCAGAATTGCGAGACAAACTTTAAAACTTGCAATTCTGAGTTTATATCTCACAATTCTGAGAAAAAATTCTCTGAATTGCGGAAAAAAAAGGTCAGAAAAAGTAAATTGCAAAATACAAACTCGCATTTGGGAGAAAGTCAGAATTGCAAGAAAAAAGGTCAGAATTGCGAGATATAAACTTGCAATTGCATGAAAAAAGACAGAATTGCGAAATATAAACTTGTAATAGCAAGAAAAAAAGTCAGAATTGCAAGAAAAAAGGTCAGAATTACAAAATATAAACTTGCAATTGTGGGGAATTGCAAGATACAAAATCGCATTTGCAGGAAAAAAATCAAAATTGTCAGAAAAAAACGTCAGAATCGCAAGATATAAACTCGCAATTGTGGGGGAAAAAGTCAGAATTGCAAGATATAAACTTGTAGTTGTAAGGAAAAAAGTCAAAATTGCAAGATACAAATTCGCATTTGCAAGAAAAAGTCAATTGCGAGAAAAAGGGTCAAAGTTGCAAGATATGAACTCGCAATTACGAGAAAAGTCCAAACTGCGAGATACAAACTTGCATTTGTGAGGAAAAAGTCAGAATTGCGAAAAAAGGTCAGAATTGCAAGATTTGCATTTGCGAGAAACAAGTCTGAACTGCTAGATACAAACTTGCATTTGCAAGAAAAAAAAAAGTCAGAATTTCAAGAAAAAAAGGTCAGAATTGGAAGATATAAACTCGAAATTGTAAGAAAACAAGTCAGAATTGCAAGATACAAATCCGCATTTGCGAGAAAAAAGTCTGAACTGCGAGAAAAGACTGAACTGAACTGTGAGATACAAACTTGCAATACATAATACATAGACTGTAAAAAAAAAAAAAGAAAAAGACAATGTGTCTCCCCTTCATTCCACTAGAGAAAAGTGACGCCAAAGCATTTCTGTATGGCCGCTGCCATCTTGGGGGAAATTACGTAATTTGGAGCCAGAGTCTGCGCAGTAGTGTCGTGAGGTGGAGCAGTGGTATCAAAGTCCCGCCCAAATCGCAAGATCACAATCATGACACCACACCCCTTTTTTATAGCATCAAATAACTACCTAAAAGCAAACTTATTAAAAAAACGAACACTTGAACATAAATCAGCATGATAAGAACTACCTCAAATGATGGAAACCATCTTTGTAAAAAAAATATTCGAAGTGTAATTTGATTATTTCGTTTGGCTCACGTCCCATTAGATTACATGGAGAGGGCGGGGTTTATGACCTATACTTCACTTTTCAAGACTCATAAGGCACACTTGATACAAACTCGCAATTGCTATTCTGACATTTTTCTCACAAATGCGAGTTTGTATCATGCAATTCTGAAATAGAAATCAGAATTGTCAGATAAAAAATTGCAATATTTTAATTAATATTTTTATTTTAGGTTTAGTTTTAGCTAATTTACTACATCAAAATAAATAAAAACTAAATGAAAATGAGAATGTTGGCAACTAGCGAATATTTATGGTAAATGTTTACGATATTTTTTGGTACAAAATAGAGTCTAGGTTTAGAGTCATTATAAAACATATATTAGTTGGTCATTAGATGGCTCTCTGAGAAAATGTGATTCAGCAGTCAAATTTCTGAATGACTTCTCATTCATGTTTAAATACAGAGTGCCAAGACTGACTAATCGAAACAAGTATTTGGAGAGCCATAAAATTAAAATAATAAATATGACTCTTTGAGTCATGTTATTTTCATTGCAGCTCCTTTAATTAAAATGTTGGGTAACTATTATTCATAGCGTTGACATTATCTTTAGCTTCAGCCAATAGAGAAGTTATGATTTCTCTATCCTGGGACTGTGCTCATGTGATGTTATTTTTCATTCCAAAGAATGATATATACTCTCAATGAGAGAAGACAGCACAACAACATTGAAAAGAGTCAGATGACAAAACAGTAAGAGTACTGTAAGAGTCATGAAGTTATGATTTATGAGTCAGCGTTTTATGGGTCAACAACCCATAGCCTTTTTTTCTGTACTAAGGAACCTTTGTGACCTTCTTATCTGAACATTCTTTCTTTGATTCTTTGGTACTTTTCCCTTTGACTTATTTAAGAAAAGCATCTGTTAAGCATGCCACTGCAAGCCCAACTCCTTCTTTCTCAACCACAATATGATTCTAACCATAGCAATATTTTGATATCAAAGAATCTGTCAATAATTTCAATCTAAACAGACCATTGTTCCTGTAAAGACAAATGCCATGTAAACTCGCTCATAGCATCTGTCCCAGCAGAAACAAATGAGACTGGTCTTGGCAAACTTTTTGTCTTTTTGGCAGGCTCATTTTTGCCTGCATCTTACAACAGGCAGAAACACGATCTAGATGTGCTCTAACCTTAAAGAAGATTAAAGAACTAATTTTTTCCCTGAAATGTCTATCATTTCTGCCCTTTCTTTTACTTTCTTTTGTTATTGAGACACACTACCTTGGGCTATAGTTTATCAAGTGTAAGATAAACCCAGTGCGGATATGTTTTTTCATGTTTTCTTGGTTGAATCACAGACTGTGGAATACACTAAAAGAGCTGTCATTGCAAAACCCAGCCTTTGTTTCACCTTTTAACAGCTTTTTACGGCTTTTAAAGGAAGAGTTCAACCAAAAAATAACAACACTGTGTTATCATTAACTCACCCTCATGTCATTCAAAACCTGTTTGACTTTCACTTTGCCATTCACTATTTTATTTTATTTTATTTTATTTTATTTTTACACAACTTCTACATCAGAAAGTCATAAGGGGTTGGAACAACAGTCATTCAACTATTCATCAACTATCATTGTTGTTGTTCTTCAGCACTGCTGTTGGCATATTGGCTGCAGTGCTAGAACTGCATGTGCCAAAAACAGGGCTAAAGCATTCTCAAATTCTTGCGTGATTCTTGAGGATGAAGATAACGATTGCAATATTGCGGTGGAAATTCCCTGCAAATGCCATCTATGTGAACAATGCCAGTCATGCCCCCCACCACAGATAAGGCCTAAAGCTAGCTGATTTCTGTCACCCCTCAGATGGGCATCAACACAAGCCACATACATTTCTGTCACATCAGAAACAAGATGGAGTTCTGTAAAATTGCACTTAAAAATGTAAAAAAAAAAAAAAAAAAGTTTAGAATTCTTACCAAGGCTAAATTTGTTTGATCTAAAATTGTTTGAACACTAAAAACTCAAATATTATTACAATTTAAAATAACTTAATATACAGTTTTCTTTCAGAATCTGCAAAATGCTAATTATTTTAACTGTTTAGGATAAACAAGGGACTCAACTGAACAAATGAACAATTATCACTAAAAAAAAACTTTGGATCATTCAGGTAACAACACAGTATTTAGAACCAAGGGGGTGTAAACTTTTGGATAGGGTCATTTTTAGGAATTCAACTATTATTTTCTCTTGTAAACATCTTTTATGTGAAATATCTTATTCAGGTCAGTGCTAAATAAACAATAACATGCATTTTGTATGATCCCGCTTATTTTGGTAAAATTACCATTTTGCAGATTCTGAAAGGGGGGTGTAAACTTTTGACTTCAGCTGTATTTTAAAATGTAATTTATGTGTCACGTGATCCTTCAGAAATATGTCTTACCAATGTTGAAAACAGTTGTTCTGCTTAATATTTTTGTGGAAACTACAATACCACAAACAAACAGGGTTTCTGTAGGTCGTAAATAGTCCTAAATTTAGACTTAATTTTATAAAATGTCTTAAATGGTACAAGAATATCTTAGTTATGACTTTAAGTCTTAAATTTGTGAATAGAATGAGAAGAATTGTGATATCCACCTTATTTTTGCCGTAAGAGTGGGCTTGGGCATTTGTAAATTTACAGCATACAGATGTGCGTTTGCTTTCTGACACAGTCCATGCGCTTGAGTCTGTCATCAATAAGACATATGGAGTGAAAGAACATTAATTTTGACACGTTTGGTTTAAAGAGCTTGTTTACGTCTTTGTACAGATATCAGAAGGATCCCAGTGTAAGAAACGAGTGGATAGTTTATTTTTAATGCCATCCCAGATTGTGTTAGAGGATTGTTTGAAATTCAGCGTATGTTGTTTTGTAAACAAGGCACAGTGTCACGGAGCGTTCACAAGGAAACATTTGTTGAAGATGAACTAGATCTGACTGCAGCTGCGTTAGTAACTGATTTCATAATGCTTTGTCTGGAAATGACCATTTTATTTTGCAATAGTGAGGGGGCGTTGATACTGTTTCCAGTGCAGTTACATTAGTCAATTATAACAGTGGCCGATTACTGACAAGCCTTGACAAGGTTGAAAAAGTTCACATATATATATATATGTCATGCCCCCTTTTCACTTCAAACTACTTTTAGCTATACAAAACAGCTTGTTTTGCTGCTTGATGTTGCAAACTTGTGTGTCTTAAAATATTTTAATGTATTAATTGTGAACTGGTTTGTAGTGCAAACTGTTTTACCATTTGCTTTGTTGTTATTCTTGTTATTTCCCTACAGCAGCTAATGAACAGGAAATCTTGGACATTGACAGAAAACGTCTTACTTCCACATTGAAAAATAAGGTAGATATCTATGATTAAACTTCAAAAGGCTATGATTTCATTGAATAAATTAGTTATCAGGAAAACCGCTAGATTTCTGCTGTTCCGAAAGTACCACCTGCTGGCAGAGAATAAATGTGCATTTTCAGTTTGCGTTTTTTATTTATTTATTTTTATGCTGTTTTGTTTTAATTTTACCAACACAAAATGTGGAAGTAAGCCTATGGGAGACTTCCAGTTCATTAGTCGCTCTAGGGAAATAACTAGAAGAATAACGTCATGCAGTAACAGTAAAACTGTTTGCACTACAAACCAGTGTGCTCACAATTAAGATAATGCAGTAAATATGGTAAGACACACCAATTTGCAATATCAAGCAGCAAAATGTTTAAAATGTACAAATCCTACCCACTCTTACAGGAAAAAATAAGGTAGGTAAAAATCAATTAAGAATTAAGAAACTAAGATACATTTATATGTTATTAAATTATAATTAACTGACAGTAGTTGTTCAAAAGAATAATTTATACTTTTGACTCATCCCTTCTTCTAAAAAAATGGTATAAAGGCTGAAATGTGAAGTTTGTCATTTTATAAAACTTTACAATGTTACCATAGACATTGCCCTACTCTGCTCATATGGAATTTATTTGTGCAGGTCTTTAAAAATGTTAAAAATCCTGCAGATACTAGACTTTTTTCTAACAGTTATAGTATTAAGTATTAACTGTCACTTTTGATCAAACTTTTGAATGGTAGCATAGGTTTTGCAGTGACAGATCAACTTAAGTTCCTCTAATATGACATTTCTCAGTCATAACTGATGCACGGTATGAGACTGTGTTCTCTAACTACTTGTTTTCAGTCTCTCAGTTACATGTTGTTCCTCAAACTGTCAAGAGAAGCAATAAAACAGCATAAAAGCATTCTGATATATATATATATATTTTTTTTATATGGCCTACTCTTCTGCAAAATAAATCTAAGTAAGCTTAAGGCAAATCCAGTCACAAAGGAAAACAAATAGTTGAAGAACTATGAAAGGAAACACAATTCCAAGACACATTTTGCTGTACAGAGGAGATGTACAGACACAATGGCATCCTGTGATATGTGTGAATGTCGTCTAGCTCTGTGACAGGTTAAGGGGAACAGTTTTGTACTTACCCCAGTTCAGGGCCAGCAGTAAAGCCCCAGTCACCCAGAGAGAGAGCAGCCGTGTGAACATGCTGGAGGAGACAGGATAACTGGCTGTGCAACTGACTGTGACTTACTATCTACATATGAGCACATGCTAAAGTGAAAGGGTGGGAGTCAAGACTGGGGAGGGCTTGAAACAGTTACGGGAAACTTGACAGCATTGTTAGACAGGTCATTCGTTTCCACTTGCGTAACATTTTAGGCTAAAAGTATTAACCTATTTATTTTAACTATGAGTAATTTTTTTATAGCTGTCTTGAGGTTAAGATACTACTATTGCTTCAGTTTTTAAATTCTTTATTGTTCTATAAGTCTCAAGAGCTTTTGTACCACTAAAAGAATATGAAACCATAAGGTTTGCACACTGACAAATCCAAACACTCTGTAGACATTTATCTGTGATTTCATCTTGACATTTTATGCCTTGCTTTAAATAAGGTTTCACACTTTCACGGACGGACCGTTACTGTCTTAACATTAACAAAATTCACCCGATTGGAATGAAAACAAAGGGTCCTGGGAAGGTGAGAAGGTTTCAGTCAGATGGCTTTTTAGAAAATATATTGCTTTGCAAGGCTTGTTTTCACAGTGTCACATTACAAAACCACTTCTAAGGCCATTTCTGTTTTTCTCTACTCTGTTTCTTATAAGATTTCCGTAAATTTTTAATAAGGGGGTCATTTTTCTTATTCTCAATATTGTCCACATCTGTTTTATTTTCCAAGTACAACTACTGTATTGTACAACTGCTTGTATGTTCAAATATCTGGATGATATAAACTCTTTTTGCTGTTGAAGTTTCGTAGCTGTGAGCAGTTATGCGGTAAACCTGTTGGCCAGCATCATCCGAGAAACTATTGTAGAACAAGTTCTGACAAAAATCTTGAAGTCACCTTTCTCTTGCCAACCACAACTTCAGGCTGTGATAGATTTTATTTTAATAATGCAAAAAACCACAGCCAGCCTTCTGATTGAATAGGTTTCATGAGGTTGAATCCATTTTGTTCCAAGTACGTTTACCCCTAGGACAGGATGCTGTTATGCAAGGTATTCAAAGTCAGTGTTTAAAGTTCTAATAAAAAATAATCAGGTGATGTCAAATTCAGAAGTGTCTAAATCTATTATAGGCTCTGGAGCTTATCTGGTGCACACAAAATCAAGGCCTGTGTTGACTGTCAAAGCTAAACCTTTCCACAAGATGGCGCAAAATACTATGATTTCATGCCTTTCAGAACCAGCTAACGTAGGCCTAGTCTCTGTAGCTTTTCCTCATTTTTTTTCCTCAGATTCACCAAATGTTTTAATGAGACAATGTTTAAGGCAAATAGATAATAGATAGTGATGATGCTGGCTTGAAAAAGCCTAGACAGAAAGTTTGCGGTAGTTGTTGTGTTGTACCGAAATCCGACCCCCAGTGAAAATCTTAACCCCCCCACCCCCCTCCCCCTTCCCCTCTTGTGCACGCGCCTCACATATTAATACGCAGACGTTTAATTAACAAACCTTAAACTGTCGAGACGTCCACAGGGTTAAGAATAAAGTTGGCAAAATAAAGCTGTTAAATTCACATTGCGTTGACGATTTGCATGAAGATCCAGGTCACATCCAGTTCATTTCTTGATTTGAGTAAACACTGCTCTGCCCATTGAACTTGAATATGAATGTCAAAAAGAATAATAATAGTTAATCTATTCGGTTTTTGCATATACGCAATTAACATGCTTTATAACGAAGCAAATAAATGTTTATGTTTTATATTCATTATAAATGATGGATGGATGGATGCACCAAACCCAAGGGCAGAGGTAATACAAACAGTTAAGTTACATTTATCAGTATTTTTGCTAATTGTAAATCATATAGCTTTTATGTAACATCTATTTTAGTCATTAATAGCGGTTAATACTAATAATGACAGTCGACAACGTTGCATTTACAAATGAATCACTCTTACGAGTCGAATGGTTTTAATGAACCGGTCACAGATTAATCTGTCAAACAGTCTGAATCGATTCGCGAATGATTCATTTTTACGAGTCAATTATGAATCGGCTTTACGGGTTATCAGTGCAGACTTCAGTCTGAGTCATCTCTGGCGTATTGATTTGTTTGAATTGTTGTCTAATTTAGTAAAAAGTGTAGTGTTTTAGATCAACAGGACAAAATGAGCAATGAAATATTTACCAAAACCCACTGGAACCTGCAACCCGCAAATTCACCCGATCGTTTGCCACTGTCCAGTCACGAAAAAAATCTTACAACACGTGCAAGCAGCTTAAAGTTCGGCAGGTAAAAATATTTCCAAGCCACAAGACTACCAAAATATTAACAGTATTTGTGTTTGTTGTGTGTAATATGGTAGCACTATTATTGAAGTAGGCCTACCTTGTAAATAGAGGGTTCGCTCTTACGCCACGATTTGGTTAGTTACCCGGATGTGTAGCCATACTGGTGATACTCGGATGTAAACAACAGCATGAATTGCTTAATGTACTTTTGAATAGGTTGTTCTGGGAATTTATGCTGTCTAAACCACGTAAAGAAAACCATGTGGAAGTTGCTAAATTAAGCAGGGAAGGGCTTAATATTTTGACACACTAAAGTTAATAGGTGGTAAAGATACATACAAGCAGTTTTAAATAAGATATTAGCCTAATATTTCACCTACCTGACCAGGAAATGATAAGTACAAACACAAATGTTGTCAAGTCAAAACAGCATTAAACATTATTTGGACTTTAACTCCTTTCTGTTAAGTGTGTGTTGACACCCATAACAGTCCCACTGTAGTGTCTTATGGGAACATATGGACAAGCTCAACAGCTGTGAGGTTCTGCCCTACTGAAGCTTTAAGATTAATTATTGTTTGGTACCACTGCATCCCTTTTCAAAGAAGTCGCCATGAAAACCCTTGTCAGTTTTGCTGGTTTTGGTAGTGAAATTGTGTTTTTATACTAGTGTCTTTATGATTCACTTGTTCATTGTTATTTTCACTAAGCATGTTTGTATTGTGAATAGTAGCACGTCTGTATTTCAGGGTTTTTTTTGTCTGCTTAATATGTGTTGCTGTGTTTTAGAACATGTTATCTGGTCCAAGCTGGTTTTAAGAACATGTTGGATGGTCAACCAACAAATAGCTTGGAGCAGCTAGAAACCAGCTACCATGTTTTAAAAAGACAACACCAGTTTAAGCAGGACATTACAACAGAAGACTGCTTTCATAAACCTATAACAGGAACAATTATTTGCAGAAGTGAAACTTGCGTCAGCATAGCATGAGACATGATCACATTTGTCTGAGAGCGTTATTTTAAAGGTTTAGAGATACTATCATACTTTTTATTACTATTTTAAATTAGTTCAGGTTTTTTTACATTTTAAATTGATTTAAATTTCAGTTTGAGAAATTTTGTCTTTTTTTTTTTTCAGTTTTAGTTATTGTAGTACTCATCATTAAACTAAACGAAAATGAGAACTATTTTTCTGAGTTTTCTTTCGTTTAATTTATTTCCGTTTTATTAAGTAACATATTTTTTTTTATATATGGTTTCAACTATATTAACCCTTGTCAGAGATGAAGCACTCCTAGGGTACATCCTACAGCTTCAGGCTCTGTGATTAGGAAGAGCCTGGTAACGCCTTCTCACTTCTGTGTGGGGTGTGAGGAATGCATTGACACCTCTTGACACAGTCCTAACTAGGTGAAACGTTACTGCCATGGCAACACACCCTACTCGGCTTATAGCCAATCATTGGTTTCTTCTGTCATTTGTCTGTCAGGCTGCTTACATTTCAGACCACATGTGGTTTGCCACACGCAGCACCTGCTGAGTTTTGTTGTGTTCCTATATCCCCCTTAGTATAGTATATGCACCAAGTTTTCTTGTTGCTTGCTTTATTCTAGTGTATATGTGTAAACCACGCAAGACCTGTGGTCGTAATTATTATTTTAATTAAATAATAAAAAAAAATTGTATCCAGTTTAATTTTTTTAAATAATATATATTTAGTTTTACATTTTTATGTAATTTCTAGGCTGGTTTGAATAAGAAGAATTATCAATAATCCAAAGTTCTGTCATCAAACTCTAGATGGCGCAGTCCAGTAGGTTCTTAATCTGACATAATGACATCATTATTTACATAGCGCAGCTGATTGGTTCCTTTTGTATCAGCAGCCAGTGAGCTTTCTGCTCAACATTCAAATACTTGGCTAGTGCTTCAGAGACCCTCACCTTCCCCAGCTCCACCTGTATAGATCTGCTACGGGGTGATTTCAGTTGCAATTGAAATTATTTAACCCCCATGACCTGCCAGACATTTGTGTAAACAATTCAACAAAGGCATCGGGACACTATTAGAAAAGGTTTTTCAACACATCTGAGTAATTCTGAGAACATAAGTTGATGAATAATGGAAAAAAAAAAAAAAATTCTAAATTATTCAACCCCCAAAATTTGGTGCTTTTTTTAAAACTAAAATAAATGCTGTTTGTTAGAAGCTTCTGTCATTTCTCTGCAATCTTGGGTCATTCCTTCCCTGAAAAACCTTTCAGATCACTGGCAATCTTTCATTTTCACTTTGCCACAGCTTTCTTCAAATTCAACCAAATATTTTCAATGAGAATTAAATCTGGAGCGTAAATAGGCCACTCAATAACTTTCTGTGACTGATCCCTGAACCAAGCATAAGTAGATTTGGATGTATACTTTGGGATGATTGTCCGGCAGGAAAGTCAGTTGATCACTAGCTTCAGTCTTTGCACCAAAGGCTTCAGAGTTTTTGCCAAAATGACCTCATACTTCAAAGAATCCGTGATGTCCTTCATACAGTAATGATTTCCACTTCCTGCAACAGTAAAACACCCTGTTAACACGACTGGTCCACCTCATTGTTTCATTATGGAGATGGTGTTGTTCTGCTCATACGTTTTGCCCTTTTTTTGCACCAGAATAAAACTGATCCATAGGTCCAAAAAGTGGCATTTGGCAAGATGCCCCAACATGAAAGCTATGCTTGTCTTGTGTCATCTTATTCTCTGCAATGAAATGTTTTTTCCACTTGGTCATCTTGAAAGTCTTTGGTTGTACATTGCAGGTTCTTCCTTAGTTGTTCTGATCAAACATTTAATGGTATTGTGCTTTTTTTTTCAACACCGTCAAAGGTACAGCACATTTTAAGCTAAGGAATCAGGCTGTGTCTCTAGGAACTTTTAATGTCTTGGAAATCTTCATATACCCTTGCATAGCCTTTAAAGTAATAAAATTATTTCTTCTCTATAGCTTTTGTGAGAGCTCTGTTGACTTTGTCATATTAGCTAGTCAAACCTAAGCACATGCATGGGCTAAATGTGTGTAACAGCTCAAGGCCTCAAACTAATGTTTGCTGATAGAGTTAAAGGTTTATTTGTGTTTTAATAACAAATAAGTGATTAAAAAAACACCAATGTGTAATAGAGGTTGAATAATTATGACATAGCTCTGCTATGCATGGGCTAAATGTATGTGTGTAACAGCTCAAGGCCTCAAGCTAATGTTTTCTAAAAGTTTCTAAAGGTTTATTTGTGTTTTAAGACAATTTTGTTCCCCGCCATACAAATAAGTGATTAAAAAACACCATTGTTTAATAGGGGTTGAATAATTATGACATAGCTCTGTTAATAAAAAAATCCTAGAACTTAAAATATTACATTATCTTGACATTATCTCTTCTAATATACCAGCAATTTGTATAAAGTTCTGGATCTTCAGAAAAGCTTGTATTTGTAAAGTACTGCAGTCTCTGGGAGGTTAAATCATTTCAGTTGCAACTGTATATATGGGGTTATTTCAGCAGTATTTCTTACATGTTGTGGATGTATTGGCAGTAGCAAGTCTCGGTACTTGCTCTGCTGCAGGAGCATAGCACTATTCTGCAAAAACACATTAACATTCTCATGTACATTACCACACTAGACTCTCAGAGAGGTGTCATGACAGAAATCTAATTAGAGATATAGTAATATGCATGTTCAGTGAATTTGTGTCTTATATTGAACCATTTTGGTTAATTTACCCATGTGTTTCAAATATTTTTAGTGACAAAATTTGCTAGATTTTGCAGTTAAGATATGAACACTCAGAATTCAGGGAAGTTGAATGAGGATCACTTTAATTGCACAAGTGGTTGTGTCTCAAGTACATCAGAGATTAGCCGGTCCTGAGCTTACAAACACCCAATGACAGGGTTCTGCTGTCCACACTGCAAACTGACCCCCATTTACAATTAGCTACAGAAATGTGAAATAATGTACAGAGATTTACAGTTGTCCATATAATTGTGATTAGCAAGAGCAGAAAAGACATTTGAGTATCTGAGTTGTTTACCAGCAGCTTGTAACTAACTGTCCATCTGAGAGATTGTGTGTTTGTGAGGATAATGGAATCGAAGAATTCCAAATACATTCAGGTTTTCTGTTGTATTAATGTGCATGAACCTTAAAATAGTCAGACTCTGTCATTTGAAGTAGGCAAAATCAATTGTTTGTTCCTTTCTGATTGCATAAGACTTTTTTTCCCAGTGGCAGTCCACTGACACACTAGCTCACAAATACAACACCCCTATGCAAAATTACTAGTCTGACCACAATAACACAGTCAAGAGCCAAATGAGAGATTTTCCTCTTCATTCACATTCACATTTTATCAAAGGTCTGCAGAAGTTCAGAAAAATAGCGACAACAGGTGAACCATCTTATGGCATACATAAATAGTTCAAAAAAGAATGTAGGAAACATCAGCTCCAAGCAGTCACATGGTTTACGGTGTCAACATAAAGTAAATTTGACTAATGTATGACTATCAGAGTACAGGAATAATTTGGCTCTTTTTTTCTATTATCCCATGTGGTAGGACCTGTAGGATAGGAAAGATGTCAGGGTTGATTTTGGTGTAATCTAATATGACCCTAATATGATCCTGGCTACCTGACAGATGCTCTGGTAATTAGATTCACCTTCCGCTGGCACTGTCAGAAAAATCAGATCATAACACAGCCAGCTGACCAAACAAAACCAGTTCATCTGATTAAACCTGAAAAGATCACACAACATTGCTCTGTTTAAGATAAGAGTTGTCTGAGGTACAGAAAACCTTTGGCATCTGTGTGGCGATAATATGATAAGAATAGAACGTAAAATGTGAGGGGTAGTGAATAAAAACAATTTACCTATACTTTTTTTTTTTTTTTTTAATAAAAAAAAAAAAAAAAGCTAAGGACTGCCATAGGCTTTGTGCTTTATTACCTTTGGAAGTGGAAATGTACAGTTTTTTTATGACAAGATTCCAGAAGCAAGGAACGTCCAGTTAAGTTGCGTTTCCAGGGAAGTGGTTTTCAAAGTCAAACGTTTAAAAAGCAAAAACTCTCCTCAAAATCTTTCTCTACAAAAAAGCACTTTACAATAAAATGTACAAAAAATATAACACTGTTTATAATCAAGTCTTCATAACAGAACAGGTTGACCTGTACCCATAGATTTGTGCAAACACATTATTTAGCTACTAACTGTAAAACAAGGTGTTTTATACTGGCAAGACATACCCTTTGGTCGTTTAACGCAATATCGTACTTCACACTGCCAGTAAATCCTGATACCTGTGGATTATTTCAAGCTTATATGTGGGGGAATCTCACGAAACCTGTCCGGGTCACATTTTACACCAAAATGAAGAAATGATGGTCGTTATGCACTAGTTATTTATTCAACCCAGGCTCATGAAAATACTTGCCCCTATATACATTTCGGCAACACCGTAATTACGTACACGTTTCGTAGTAGTTTCGAAACGAAATTACTCTGGAATGAAATGTCCAGAGAGTCGCGCTAACACCCTATGCCCTACACCAAACCCAACCCAAAATCTATCCGATAGTGTCAGCAAATGCAAAAGTGATATAAAAACGCATTTGTTGATGCAGCTGTGCTATTTTAACTTCCTTGTGCAGATCTGAGCTGTTTTGTCGAACCGCAGTTCGTACCAGAGCTCTTCGCCAAGTAAAACCTACTGAATTAGAAAACTTATGCATATGAAGCTATATAAAGCCCTGTTCAGACTGTCAGTCCAAATCTGTTTGAAATCCGATCATATTTAGATAGTCTGAACAGCAACGAACTACATGAAATCTGATTTGTGCAAATCCGATTCAAGCTACATTCGTATGTGGTTTGGAATCCTATTCAAATCAGATTTCTGGAAATGCGTTTCAGTATGACCGGTCAGATCAGATTTAGCGTTGCCTTTTCACGTTTTCACGCTACGTAAAACGTAAACACGTCAGGCGTTTTTGTGGAAAACATTACAAAATACGTTTGCAGAAACATGCTTGTGTTGTTGCAAACTGTAGGTCAACCGGGAAAAGGCAATACGGCTAGTATACGCACCTCTTTGAGTTTTGAAACCAGCAGAGATGGCAGCACAGAGTAAAGTCACATATTCTGCTTCCTGCATTTATGCCGCTGCCTCCGAAGATGAAATAATATAATCCAACGCGGCGGCAACAAGATATTAATCTAGCGCGACGGCAGCGCGATTGTGTCTGTATTGCAAACTGTATTGTTGTTTTTAGCGTTGGCATAACAACACAACGGCATTGCCACAGAAACCAACACACATTCCGTTAAAGGAAGGAGCGCTTATGGACACACAAATCGGATATGAACAGTTGTGATACACATTGTGGACAGTCAGTTATTTAAATCAGATTCCAGCCGGATATGCACACAATCGGATTTGGGCTGACAGTCTGAACAGGGCTTAAGAACCTGTTTTCAAATCACGCAGGAGGTTAAAATTGTTTTGAAGTCATAATATTCTGCAAGTAATTGTGAGAAAATTAGGCTTTATTAATACTTTAAATCATACTTTGTGTGAAAAGGAATCAAAGTTGTTGGAGTTTTACTGCCTCTACTATTCATTTAAACTGGAAACTGCAGTGATTTGTACATATAGGTAAGTTTTTCAGTTTTGCAGAAATGTATATAGCGGCATGTATTTACAATGAGCCTAGGTAGAGTTTATTACATTCAGATTATTAAAGTATAACAATAAAAATATTTTTTTTTACATTTTTTTTATCAGCATAAATTGACTACCATAATTAGAACTGGGTGGGGAAATCATTCAATTGACTTTTTTTTTTATTAAATTAGAAAAGAATCTTCATTTACTTTAAGCAAACCACAATTTCTTCTTTCTCTCAAAGAAATTTTGGGGTAAAATATGATTCATGTTTATGTTCTTGACTGGTTTTGTGAGGTTCACCCATGCAACCTTGCATAGTTCCCCAGAGACAAAATTCCTGCAAAGCATAGCGCAAGCAAACTAAAAACCCTGCTTTAAAAGCTTCTCTTGAGGTGCAGGCAACTTGTAGGCGAAATTTTGGAAAATTAAAATATACAAGCATTCAGAGTCTTTGAAATGCAGTTTGCATGTGCCCTTTTAAATATACACTAAGGCAGCTTTTGATTTTTGAGAGATACCAACATTTTCGGAAATACCACTTAGGTGTAAAGACTTGGAGCTACACGACCCATGTTTCCCTACCTACAGTAGATTGTCTGTTCTGCCTCTTAGGTTTGAAAAGATAGCTTGCCAGTGTCACTCTCGTTTTACAGCATTCTCCATAGTGCAAATGTGTAATTATTATTAACAGTTTCCTTTACTGCATGGAGTCTCGTCTTTAATGGCAGCTGTTTCGTTATCCACTTTCTGCAGCAACACTGGCACCAGACGTCATCTGTGTTCACGTTTCATGGCTTTGACGGCATACAGAGTGCCGCCGGACAAGGAACACGCTCTGCTATCCGCGTGATCTTTCCGCCAATAGCCTTTGGCTGCACCCTGATTGCATCTTATTATGAGCTTGGTTTGTGTTAACAGCAGAGCAAGTGTGCTGGGAATTATTATTATTATTATTATTACGTACAAAAATGACCCAGGTAGTAAAACAGACCTGTGACCATTTCGCTCCTCCAGTGTATTATGAAACAGAAGGGAAAACATTCACATTGTGATAGACCGGTGATGACAACATCATCGCCATCTGGTGTTTCTCACTGTGTCTTACCCTGATGGGCCGCTCGATGACGGTGCTTTTAGCGTTCCTGACGACATCACTGTGAAAACTGATACCGCAGGGTACAACGAAACATCTTCTGTTTGGTAAAACCACCAGGCCCTCGTATTTCTGCTCTGACGCTGAGGGAGTGGAAGAAACTAGATTTGCTCAATAACAATTCATACATAGACATATAGCTCATTTTTGTTGATTCCAGCAATGCTAAAGCAGTCAACAGGAAGAGTCCATTGAAAAATTACGCCATGTATGTTCTCACATCATGCTTTTCCGGTGGTTTGCTTGTTGAGGGCTGTTTAGTTTGCCGTTCTGTGGAGGACTGAGTGTGACGGAAGAAGCAGAGTCAAGCTGCTTGTATAAAGCTCTGAGTTCTTTCACTTCCTCCAGTACGTCTCGAGCCTGTCCCCAAGTGGACGCCGCCTCCTCCAGAAGCCTTTCCGCCTCTATCCGCTTACCCTCCGGGCTGGAGTTCTTTCCAGCCGGCGAGCCCTTCCCCTTCCCCTGCACCCGTACCTCTGTCAGCAACTCTTGAGTTCTTTCTAGCTTCTGGGTGATGAGATCCTGGAGCTGGGTGATGGGCTGCACAGGCGCCGAAGTCGAACAGTGAGGGAGTGCGCGCGTCTCGCAGTGCGTGAGGATCTCATCCATGGAAGCGCAGCGGTTCTTGTCGGATGCGGATGTTTTTTTGCGGAGCTGTGGCGTCCTGTGGTTGTCCGACCAGTCGAAGGCACTCTCGCTTTTCCGCGGCAAACTCTGGGACTTTCCAGTGGTCTCGTTACAGCTTGAGAGCTTTGAGGTGTCTGTGGTGGAGCGCTGGGAATCTGGGGTACGCTGAGAAGCAGCTTTATCGAGGGTATCCTCACGAGAGTTCTGACCCTGTGCAGAGGGGACGTCTTCTTCCTGGATGAGGTCAAGTGTCAGCATGCCATCTGAGTTTGTGGTAGAAGCCTGCAAAGGGTGAGGAGGTTTTAGACAGAAGGCTTTCTGCAGGCTAAAGTTCTACTCTTTTTAAAAAAGCAGGGATCAACAAAAAGGATGTAAAATTATCTATCTGACCAACATAGGTGAGGTAACCAAAATTTCAAAAGGGAATTGTGATGGTCTTGGTAGCATTAGGTAAAATGTGTATAAAAATGACAAAACAATTAGTGGATTTGCCTGACCTGGAAACCAGAAAAATCCTTATTGATGGGCCCTAAATTTGACTAAAAACTAAAAGCTACACAATTATAGGTATAGTTCACCAAAAATTTAAATTCTGTCATTAATTACTCACCCTCATGTCGTTCCAAACCCGTAAGACCTTTGTTCATCTTTGGATCACAAATTTAGATATTTTTGTTGAAATCCGTGAGCTTTCTGACTCTGCATAGCCAGCAATGCAAGGCCCAGAAAGGACATCATTACAATAGTCCATGTGACATTAGTGGTTCAACCGTAATTTTAAGAAGCTACGAGTATACTTTTTTGGACTTTTTAGACTGACACGGAAGAAAAGAAATTGTTAAATTGCTGTGCACAAAAAGTATTCTTGTAGCTTCATAACATTAAGGTTGAACCGCTGATGTCACATGGACTATTTGATTGCTTTTCATACTACTTTTCAGGGCTGTGGCAGTTGCGTTGCTATCTATGCAGGGTCAAAAATATCTTAATTTGTGTTCCGAAGATGAACAAGGGTCTTACGGATTTGGAGCGACATGAGGGTGAGTAATTGATGACAACATTTTCATTTTTGGGTGAACTATCCCTTTAACTTTAAAGGGCAGTTTCGAAACTATCATTCCAGGCCTTTCCCAAAATGATGTTCATATTTAATGAGATGATATTCAGAGCAAATGGACTGCTTACCACAGCCATGAGGTGCCCGCGGGTGGGCAGACGGCGAGTGTGGGGTATCTTAGCTCTGTCACGCGTCGGATGGGCCAACAAGCTGTCCTCTTCCACTGTCACCTAAAAGGGGCGGACAAAGATCGCTAGAATGAAGCCCAACTGAACAAATCAGTCACATGGAAACTAGCAGCAACTACATGTTTCACACAAGCCTGCAGGAGGAGAGCTGGTATATTGATCGACCAATCGATGGGTCTGTTTATTATTTGTATGTGATGTACAAATAATGACACAAGCAGTTCGGCAGAGTGGATGAATGTTTGAGTTCTGGGTAAAATGGTTGTACAAGGAGGAGGGAATAATCTGAGAATTTGTTACACTGGATCAAGTGTGTCAGCACAGCCTGTTGTTTACAGGAAAGCTTATGCTGTAAATGCTAAAATCCAAGACTTTGTGTTCCGAGATGGCTTTTGTTTGTTGGCCAGGAGTGTATGGCTAATCTTACTGTGTTTGGTCAGGGTTTATGGACTAAGGGAAGGGTAGTAAACAACAAAACAAAATATTGGTTTAGAAGATGACCTTTTTTTGCTTACAATATTTGCATTTACTTGTATTTTTTGACAAGTTAATTTAACTTTGTATGAAACTGAAACCATTTATAGAGATTTTAACCTGTCACCTTGGACCACAAAACCAGTCATAAGCGTAAAATTTGTTGATGAATATATTAACTTTCCATTTATGTACACTGCGCAACTTAGTGGTTCTGTGGTCTGAGGTCACATATAATTATTAATAGTATTTACTGAGGTAATCTGTTCTAATATTTTAATTCTAAGTATTACATTTTTGTATTTTTACTTTGTGCCATAGTCAGGAATGATCTCTACTTAGAAAGCACCTAGATCACCCTTGGAACAATAATCTAGAAATACCATGGTGAATGCTTCCTGTATTCTACCCTACTTATTGTGGTGAGTTTCACACAACCAAGCTCGGAATATGTAAAGATCTAGTATGTATTTGAGCGTGGTGATGTTTGTGGATAGTGAAAGCATATTTTTTATTTTTAGTGTCTAGTCACAAAACCTGCCTACACATTTCTCACACTTGTAACATGCAGCAGTGGCAATGGATAAGTAGCACACTGACATACTAAATTTGCAAAACCAAACCATGCAGATCAGAACAAAAATATGGCTGATAATGATTTGTATAATACCATAATTATTTACTCTTTTAATGTGTGTTTTCCTTATAACTGTAACATTATGGTAGCTCGTTGTCTTTATAGATGTTGGTGAGTCAGTGGCTAATCTTGGTGTGGAACATATTTTCTCTGTCACTTTTAATCCCACATCCATTCGAAATAATTGTAGCATGCCTGTTGATGAATCAATATAGAATCACATCAAAGTCAAATAGAATCAAGCTAGAACTTAGTCAACAAAAACTTTTAAAACGGCTTTGTAGTTGTCTACTGAAAGTTATTTTTGGAAATTTCATCAGCTAAACAACAGTACAGTCTGTTGATCATGCTGTATTTCTGTCCCTCACGGCCTCATGTTCATTCCCATTGGAAATGAAATATGGCGCTTCCTGGACTAAGGTCTAGTGGAATTGAATTGACTTTGAATCAATACCCAGCTCAATAGCTTTTTATCGTTATTTGTTCCTCCTTCTCTCATTTTAATCTTAGTTTTCATTGCTTTTATTTGTAGTAATATTTACTTAATAGGATATTCAACTACAAATTAATTAATTGTCAATAAATTGTTGAATAAAGTTATTTTTGTTTTCTTTGCACACAAAAAGCATTCTTGTATCTTCATAAAATTACGGTTGAACCACTGATGTCACATGGACTATTTTATCGATGTCCCTACTACCTTTCTGGACCTTGAACGTGTCAGTTGCGTTGCTGTCTATTCAGGGACGAAAAGCATGTTAATCTTTGTCATAGAATTGAGAATTGTAAAACTGTATGAGTATTTGTATGAAGTACTGAAATTTTGGTATCGTGACAACCCTAAAAAGAACAATGTGACGTGACCATTTTTTTCACATTGGTATACTGAATAGCTATGACAACAGTCTAGTAGGCTTTAACAGAAAATGTTCCCACCATAACCGACTGTTATCGAGTGCTGACTCAGTCTGTTTCCTCTCGTGTTGAGTGCTATGAGAGATCTCACCTATTTAACTAGATGTAGGGTATGAATCACACCACCAGTGACATGTGAAAACTAAAGCACATGGTCTCTCTGGTTTATTTAAATGAATAGTACATAGGGTGTGTGGTTTTGTAGTCAGCCTGCTTGAAACACCCATGTGTGCATTTACGGTCCCAAACAATGACCACGACATGTCAGGTGTTGTTCCGAAGGAATCCGACAGCATGGACGGTTAGGCCAGATTAAATCTTATTCATTATCGAAAGCTGAAGGTGAAGACAGGCTCTGATCTGGCTGCTTTATCGCTGAAAGTCGTGACTGCCATCTATTTTTGGCGGAGTGATTCATTTTCTCCCACTGTGTGCCGAGCGTGATTATAGACCCGCTTTTAAATTGAGCAAATCCCTTCGCAAACAAACTGTGAAAATATCAGGGAATGAGAGGGCAAGAAACTTTGCGATTAAAAGTTTTTATAAAAATGGCTTCTCCAAGGACCTGTGAATGACAATCTGTTCGGTTTTTAGCATTTCACATTTTTTTGAAGAATTTGGAGTGGTGCTTGCCTATGCTAATCGCTGCTAGGGTGCTATGGGAGGCTGTCTGAACATTATGTGGTTGCAAATGGTTTTGTGAAAATGAGTTTTTGGGATGGTTGCTTAAATCCCTAACCTTACGTTTAGAAACTTGCTTAATGGAAGTGTGCAAAATACAATTGCCTGGTCAATGCATTACTAACTTGCAGTTTGAGAGTAAATAATTAATAGCAAGCAGCAGTGGTGTATGCAAAATTATGGAAACGTCTTGCTTACCTCATCCAATATGCGATTCTTGGCCCTGGTGATGGCTGCATTGAAAGCATTGATCCATGACTCCTTCTCCTCTGGACTGACGGCCAAAAACACCAGATTTGGGACCTGCGTGTGGCAGATGAGACTTTAATATAGTGTGCTGTTTGAAAAGATCATTTATCCAAATACAAACATATATGCCAGTGCAGGCTACAGAGCAAACACAGTTTGATGTATGACCAGTATGCCCTGAACCCTGCTGGCTTTTCATTTTACGCCTACACAAGTGCTGAAAATTCCTTCAGTCTTGTGCTAGGCGGACACAAACATGTAGTGAGCCAAGCATAAATGAGCAGGTACGGCCATATGGCTCTGTCTATGGACAGCTGATGCAGCAACAGCGTAAGGCAGAAACCACCATATTAGGCAACAACACTGTAAGCCTTCCAAACACAGTCTGCTGGAGCCATGACAGGCGGCCCTTCTGTTGATGCTGCAGCTGTGTAGATAAGACTCTGCTATGTGCCCTATGCTACATATGTGTACTGTTGTTGACAAATCACTTTGAACATTAAAGGGGACATATCGTGGGAAACTGCCTTGAAAATGCCTTGTCAGTCTGATTACTGTAATCTTTATTTTATCATTTGGGGTCAAAATGATTTATTTCTTAAAGAAATTAATAATTTTATTCAGCAAAAATACAATCAGTTAGGGAATGGCAGATATTTAGGCCAAAGTGAGCAAAGACATAAATCTGTCATTATTTTATCTTAGATACACATTACATATAATCATAATACAAATAAAACAGTTCTTTATTTTTCAGGTCCAGTAGGTGTATTTAGCATTAGAAATTGAATTATTTAAATGTTTAACAGGCAAGATTTTAATGCAAATAATGTACTTTTGTGACTGTGAATAAGTGCAGTGTCCTGTGACTCTACCACTGAGTAACACTGTTGTGAATGTATGTCACGTTGTACAGTATTAAGACAGAGGCGCCAAAACTGCAGCTGATAGAATAGCATGATACTACGATGCTTCTCCGAAAGCAGGGTCATATGATTTCTTGATGTGGAAAACACAGAATTGCGGAATCCAGTAGAAGTTCACGGAATTAGCCATATTTTGGATGAATTCATCAAAACTACAATAAAACCAAAACAAGTGTCTGTGAATATTAAGCTGTAAAAAGGCTATTTAAATATGAATCCTGCATGTTCTGTGTCTCTCTGTGTAAACTGAAGCATGTGACACTCACAGTGTTTTCAGCCCCTGCCGCCTCAATATACAGTCAAACCAAAATTGAATCAGACACCTTTAACATTTCTCACATTATCAGTTTATTTGCTATAGTATAAAATGATAATGAAATACTACAAGAACCATGTCAGAACTGTTAACTATCAATACTTTGTTTCCCAGGCAGTGCTTAATTGTTCAGCCTGTGGTGTAAAAAGGTCACATTATCAATTAAAGAAAAAACACTTAAGCAAAGCATGGTCAGGTTAAAGTGTCTGAATAATTTTTGGTCCCAAATTTTGACCAATTTTACTGGTAGTCTACTGCATGAAGAATTTTTTTAGTAAAATATGTCACAGTTGACTTTATTTTGCAATCCTCACTTACATAAATGAACTAGTGTCCTGGACAGGGCTGTCAAATGATTCATTGCGATTAATTGCATCCAAAATAAGTTTATGTTTGCATACTGTATGTGTGTTTACTTTGTATATTTATACATTAACATATTTTGTACATATAAATACATACACACATATACATGTGTATATATTAAAACAAAATATTTATATGTATATATATTTATACCTGTATACATTTTAGATTATACATAAATATTTTTCCTTAATTTATACATGTATGTGTGTGTATTTACATATACATAATAACTATATACAGTACACAAATATGTAGTATGTAAACATAAACTTTTATTTTGGATGCGATGAATCGCGATTAATCATTTGACAGCACTATCCTGGACCCACTAGTAAAAATATCAAAAATTATATCTGGTGTCTGAATAATTTTTGGTTTGACTGTATGAGTGCATGAACACATAAACAATCTCTAGAACTGCTCTGAGAGTCACTTCATGAGCTTTTCACCATTTCTTTTCAGAAAAACTATTGTCCTATCATATGTAAACAAAAACTTAAAGGTCTTCACAGCAACCTGTCAAAATAAAAGTTTGTATTAATTGGAAAAAACTGTGACAGAAATATTACTTAATATAATGATATTATTAAAACTTTAATTTAAAGAAATATTTATTAGAAAAATAATTTACCAGAAAAATGTAAATACACAACACAGTATTTCTGGAAAAAAAATATAATCAATAATAATAAATTAGTTTTTATAAAATCAATTAATTATTTTAATTTGACTATTAAAACATTAAAAAATGGAATTGGAAAAAAATGAAAAGTAATCTGGGAAAAAATAAAACAGATTTCAGAATTCTGAGAAGAAAAAAAAAAGTTTCCACAATAATAATAATAATAAGCAGCACAACTTTATTCAACATTGATAGGCCTAATAATAATAAATGTTTCTTAAAAACCAAACCAGCATATTAGAATACTTTCTGGAGGATCATGTGAATAACGGCTGCTAAAAATTTATTTTGCCATCATAGGAATAAATTACATTTTAAAATATATTAAAATAGAGAACCATTAGCTTAAATTGTAACAATATTACTTACTGTATTTTTGATAAAATAGATCAAATAATCAAAATTTGTTTACATCGATGGTGCTTGTGTGATTTCTAATGCCTTCAGAATGTTTTTAGTGTGTTGCCAAGTGTTCCGTGTTGCTAGGGTGTTTTGATTGGTTGCTAGGTGAAATGCTTACAACAGCAAAAATAGCTTAGTTAATTCAGCATGGTGTTAGGGAAGGTGGAAATCTCATTTAAAACAAATTGGGTGCAAGAACTTGACTAGGCGGATCTCAGGAGGAAAATATAGTGCTACAAATATGCAGAAAATGGTTTCTGTAAGGACTTGTGGTAATTAAAATTAGATGTTAAAATGTTACTTAGAGAAGCTTGTTTCTAAAGGTGGAAAAAAGAGGCAGGCGAGAGAAAAGAGCAGAAAGATGATGATTTTCATGAGGTCATGTATTAGGGTGGCTCCCCTGTTGAGCTGCATGTGGAACAGCTGTTGTATGTGGGGCAGAGGGACTTATTAACCATGTAGTGGTGTGTTTCTGTGGGTTTGGGAGGGAGCGTGGCTGCTGCTGGATTTTCCTAAGACCCTCCATGTTTGTTTCCTGGGGATTAACCCCTTGTCTCAGCGCTGGATTTTAAAGGATTGGTCAGACGTAACCCCTAATGTTTCGTCAGAAATCCTAAAAATTCTAGACAACCAGAAAAAGCTTTAAATCTACATTTAACTAACGCAGTATAAAGGACTGATACTGATTTCAGTGGAGGGAGAATTAACAAATGAATTGAAATTTTTTGTTACTTGTATTTTTTTTTTTTTTTATCAAAAAGCAAAGTTTGTCTTGACTTTGAATGCTGGCTTTTGAAAAAGTTCTAGCTCTGAAAAAGTTCAAGAAGTCTTAAAGTTTGTAGGTTTATGGTTTGATGATGGATAGAGAGGTATTTAACTGCATTAATTGGAGACAGAATAACATGGACTTTGAGAAACAAGGCCTTAACACAATTGTTAAGAAGTACTATTTGTGTTGGTCGAAAGGATGAAGGATATTCGTGGCGGCCTGGGGTGTGCTAGTGAAAGCAATAAGCTGAGCTGTTCTTACTGAAAGCCAATTACTCAGGATAGGATGGCTACAAAGGTCGGTCCAAGTTTGTGCTTAGAGACCGGTGTGCCAACTATGCTGGGGTTCGATTTATTGTCTAATATTGTCTTAGACTTTAGACCTAATGGCTGCGTTCGCACAGTCAGTGTTTAGTATTGAAAACAGTGTTTCCAAACAGGTGTGACTCTTGAATTGAACTCTTTTTCAGATTACAGATGCAGTTTGAATAATGTCTGTGCGAATGAATAACCAGGCAAGAGCCTGTGTTTATTTCTGTTTAATTTCCCTTTGCTCTAATATGTTTGAATGCATGTAGCAAGACAAATCTTTGAGTTGTGCAACAGGTGATCACTGTTTCACAGCATGACTGCAAACTGACTAATGAAGCAGCCCAGCAGTGCTCTAGTGCTGACTGAGACATAAAGCCATTAGCTATTATCCTCTGCTGCGAAAACCAAACTTCCTGTAGAGACTGACCGTGTTGCCTGGCTGTCGAGAACGCAGAAGCGTGAACTTGCTGTGATTCTTTTTGCTCCTGCTTTTGGCCTTGCGGAGTTCTTCAGACCTCTCGTAGTCGGTGAGATCCACCACCTCCTGGATTTTCTTCTCATCTTTGACCTGTAGAAAGTACAGATTTGGTTTTAACACTGTGCTTTAAATTTATTTGATTATATACACCTCAATATTTAATGTATTTGTTCTTAAAGGATTAGTTCACTTTCATAACAAAAATTTGCGGATTATGTACTCCCTTCAGTCGTAAAGAATTTATGTTTTTTTGAGAAAAACATTTCAGGATTCCTCTGCATATAATGGACTTCTATGGTGCCCTCAAGTTTGAACGTCCAAAATGCAGTTTAAATGCAGCTTCAAAGGACTCTAAACGATGAGGAAGAAGGGTCTTATCTAGCGAAACGATGTGTTATTTTCGAAATAAATTGACCATTTTTACACTTTTTAACCTCAAATGATCATCTTGTCTCATTTCTGCAATGTGTATGCATACTCTGTGTAATCCGGGTCAATGTCGAAAAACATACTCGTTTTCTTCCTCAAAATCGCCGTTTTACCTTTTTTGTGAAGGGCATTTGATCTTCTTTGTATGTTCACTTTGTAAATGTTCACTGAGTTGGTACTCCTGCAGCAAAGTAGGATGATTTTGGAGGTGAAGAAGAAAACGAGATGAGAGTTTTTGTAGGGCTGTTCGATTAATTGAAGTGAAATCGAAATCGCGATTAATCGAAAGCTGCGATTGTCATGCGTATCTTTTAGTAAAGCACGGATCCGTGATCAGTAAATCTTCATCCGAAGGCCAGAGGGCGCTGTCATTCTCACGCTGAAAACTCAAAATACGCCAGAAGAAGAAACTTGGTAAATGCGTCTTTGCTATCGCTGCAGCTGAATAAACAAGATTTGACTGCTTTCATTAATTCAACGTGACTAATAAACCCACGACTACAATGATATATGGTTTATCTGACTTCTTATTATAATTTTCCTTATAATACAGTATATAATAATGCAATGCCTTTATCACTGCATAGAATACTATTCACGCGTTATTCTGTGTAAAAAAACTGTACTATCTCACAGAAAGATTTATTTCAAACACTCGACTGATATAAATATTATAATATGAAGTGAGTTTGGAGTAAATACGTTATTAAATGTGATAGTTTCACATGCTTTCAGGTGTAGCAGCATGTCTACACAGAGCCGTAGTTCACTGAGAAGCTATGCAAACCGCTGTCATTATCGCAAACGATTTCTTTCGATTTCATAATCGATCGATTAAATCGTTTGCGATAATGAACACGATTAAGCGTATCTTTTCTATGAAGTACGGCTCTGTGTACTACATGCCGTTCCACCTGAACACAGGTGCTGGAGATTTACTGCTGATTACACAACCGGCTTCACTGACAAAATGCGCATGACAATCGCCTTCGATTAATTGCACAGCCCTAAGTTTTTGACATACCCTAACTGTATTGATCCGGATTACATAGTGTATGCATACGCATCGCAGAGATGAGACAAGATGAGCATTTGAGGTTAAAAAGTATATAAAGTGTCAATTTGTTTTGAAAATAACATTGTTTCGCTAGATAAGACCATTCTTCCTCTACTGGGATTGTTTAGAGCCCTTTGTAGCTTCATTTAAACTGCATTTTGGACGTTCAAACTTGGGGGCACCATAGAAGTCCATTATATGGAGAGAAATCCTGAAATGTTTCCTAAAGAAACATCATTTCTTTACAATTGAAGAAAGAAAGACATGAACATCTTGGATGACAAGGGGGTGAGTACATTATCTGTAAATTTTTGTTCTGAAAGTGAACTAATCATTTAAGTAACTTGAAGGGGTAATTCAAAGACTGACATGGAAGAAAAGAAATTGTTAAATAAAGTTGTTGTTTTTGTTTTCTTTGCACACAAAGGGCTATTTTAACAATGTCCTTACTATCTTTCTAGGCCTTGAACGTGTCAGTTGAGTTGTCATCTATGCAGGGTCAGAAAGCTCTCAGATTTCATCATAAATATCTTAATTCGTGTTCTAAAGATGAACAAAGGTCTTACAGGTTTGGAACGACATGAGGGTCAGTAACTAATGACCAAATTTAAATTTTTGTGTGAACTATCCCTTTAACTAGGACAGACCCCAAAACATCACTGGGCCAAACACTGAAGAAGAGAACCTTTTAACCTAGATTCACAGTGAACACAATGGTTTGATTTGCTATCACCTGCCAAACGTTCTCATTGAGTCACAATCAATTTCCATTAGCGCTCTACTGAAGACTAAAAAAGCTGTCTATGCACGCAAGCACACATCTGGTTGTGTTCTGTACTACAGAGCCGCTCTACAGTGCAGTACTTAAGAGATTGGCATCACACCCAGTGCACTATGGGGTGTCACGACAGGGAATGGCTGTACAAATAGTACATCTACTGTTCCAGCAGTACAAAGACAGCAATTAACTGGCAATCTGATCCAATCCTTTTTTCCAGGAGAGGACAGTCGGGGCACAGTACACAGTATTTGCACTCAATACAAGACATTAAGAACTCCTCAATACAGCTAGATTTAAGACTATACTACAGTATGCTATTATGACTTACAATGGTGAATGAAAATGAGCATGAAAGTGAGGGAGAAATCATTTGAAGTGTTAAAAAAAAAAGTATGTGATACCACATTAAAGTTTTGGATATATATATTACTTGTAAAAATTACTCTGATATATGTGACCCTGGATCACAAAACCAGGCATTAGGGTCAATTTTTTGAAATTGAGATATACTTCATCTGAATGCTTTCAATAAGCGTTGTATGGTTTGTTAGGATAGGACAATATTTGGAGATATAACTATTTATAGTTGAAATTTGCCTTTTTTTTTTTTTTTTTTTAAGATTTATTTTTGGCTTTTTTTTATTATTATAGGACAGATCAGGAAGGACAGGAAGCGAAGTGGAGAGAGAGAGGGGGGTAGGGTCGGGAAAGGTCCTCGAGCCGGGAATCGAACTCGGGACGCCCGTTGCGCAACGGCGCTGTATGTCGGCGCACTGCCCACAAGGCTATCGGCGCCGACGAAATTTGCCTTTAAAGTTGTCCAAATTAAGTTCTTAGCAATGCATATTATTAATCAAAAAATAGGTTTTGATATATTTATGGTAGGACATTTACAAAATGTCTTCATGGAACATGATCTTTACTTAATATCTTAATAGTTTTTGGCATTAAAGAAGAATCAATAAATTTGACCCATACAATGTATTGTTTCCTATTCCTACAAACTGGTTTTGTGGTCCAGGGTCACATATCTGATGACAAATCTGGCACAGTAAAGGTAATCTGTAATCTGAGATCATACAGAAAATAATACGTCAGTGGTTAAATTCATTGTATGAATGTGAACTACACTACTACGTTTGTAGTTTTGCTCTTTGCTCTTCTAAACCGAGGAGACGCAGTCTAATTAAGTGGTTGTATATGAATCTGACACCATGTCTTTATGCTCTATTTGGATTTCATAACATTCATAAAACAGAACAGGCAGATGCTTAAGCAACAAGCCAATTTTCACCTTAATGACCTTTCTAACTGCAAATAAAGAGCGTCATCTATATTTAATATTGTGTACATTAAGCTTTAAACAGACGCATCATTTTGCAGAGGAGACACAAACACACACACAGTGTGAAGAGCCAAAAATAGCATCTTAAACAACCAAAAGAAAGCTAGAGAAAAGGTTTGCCAAACCTTGTGCTTCTCAACAAAAAGAGTGATGGGACAAAGAAGGACTACTGTGAGAATAATTTCAGAGTTTTGCCAAGCTGTCTGATATGTACTCTGTAATCAAGCTACTTTCTGTTATGTAACTAAAGCTGTTTGGGGCTGTAAACAATATTTTTGTGTGTGAGGTTGCAGAAATGTTCTGGGTTAAAAAAAAACTTAAAAGTGAAAGGGTTAGTTCACCCTACAATGAAAATCCCTCATGTTGTTTTAAACCCGTAAGAACTTTGTTCATCTTCAGAACACAAATTAAGATATTTTTAATGAAATCTGAAAGCTTTTTAAACCTGCAACGCAACTACAAGACCCAGAAAGGTTGTAAGAACGTCGTTACAATAGTCCATGTGACATCAGTGGTTTAACTGTAATGTTATGAATTTACGAGAATACTTTTTGTGCACAAAGAAAACAAAAATAATGAATAACGCACAGAGAACAGTGAAACAGAACAGTAGAAATTAAGTCGTTTTTGTTTGTTTGTTTGTTTTATTTGCACACAAAAAGTATTCTTGAAATTTTGTAAAATTAAGTGATGTTCTTACTACCTTTCTGAGCCTTGAATGTGGTAGTTGCGTTGCTGTCTATGAGTGGTCAGAAAGCTCTTGAACTTCATCAAAAATATCTTAAATTGTGTTCTAAAGATGAACTTATGCATTTGGAACGACATGAGGGAGAGTAAATAATGACAGAATTTTCATTTTTGGATGAACTATTCCTTTAAGCTCTACAAATAGCATCTGTGGCGTGCTGTTGAGTACAAGAGAAAATTGTTTTGACAAAAATTAGTTTACACTGATGCACTTATAATAGTCGATGGAGCGTGTTTCTCAAATATTGCCATAAAACTGCTTTTCATAAATGTTTTAGACTAAAACAGGATAATCGATAAAAAGTACAGGAAGGAAATTAACTGAATCAAGAGAAAAGTGGATGATTAACAAATTTAATGCTCAAATTGTGTAAAAAAATTTTATTTGAAAATAAAATTCATAAAAGCTTGGGGGTAGCAGCCATTATTCAGTCTTTTGTTATCACATGAGTCAACATTATTTTTGTCAGCATGCCAGCAGTTTAGAGCTTGACTTGTATTAGCCTGGGAAAAAAATCCTTTAAGGTTTGCTGTTTTTTGTTCACGTTTCTTGTTGCTCACATGCACCGTTTCCAATGTGTTTTCATATTCGTGCAACTCAACAAATTAACTATTATGGAGGATTTCCTGTTCAGGTGTCCTTTTGTTTCACTCTAAGGCCAGGTGGATCATTCAGAGATGAGCAGTCGTCGTTTCGTGTTTCACTGTCTTTCAAAGGACTGGTCAAGTTCTGTCTGAATGGAATTTTGCTATTCAAATTTATATTTGCTTTCTCCATTAAGCGGTCTAACCTTTCATAAGCATCCATTAGGGTCACAAAACATTGCAGCTGAGAGGGTGCATGAGAGAAGCCAAATACCCTGAAGAGGAATTTGAAATGAATACTCCTCGGCTATGTGTCCCATCGGCCCACACATGAAAAATTCATTGCAAAGTGTTTAACCGATACGACCAATGCTGCTTTATGATATGAAAGCTGCAGGAGAGATCTTGTAGGGTTAAATGCAGCATGTTGGCTTGGTCAGGTGAGGGAAAGAAGGGCGAGCTGCTTCATGTAGGGCGTTGACATCAACCAACTAATGACAGTTTGTAGGTGTTTCCTCTCTGGATTCTAACACAGTGGTTTTGCTTTACAAGTGGTGCTTTTGGACATCAAACCGTGACCAAACTTGTTGCCAAAAATGTACTCACCACAAACTACATCCAACAAAACTGCAAGGCCTTTGAGAGTAACAAAAAAAGATATAGGAACTATTTTCGCTCTCTAAAAGCTTGTGTTATAACAAATTTATTTTTTAGAAACAACTGCCCACTACAGACCTGCAGCCGTGTTTGTGTCCGTTGAGAACCACTGTTGTACAGTTTATAATTTCAGTCCAACAAGCTTCTCATTTTGAAATTCCTGATGCTATTTTGCCAACTGCTGTTCCAGAGTAAAACCAGCCAGCAACTAAAAGGATTTCTCCCTGCCGTCCTTGCAGTTACTTGCAATGGCAGTAATAATCATCTGACCCAGTGTGACCAAGATCCCATGTGATACTTTGCGGAAGAGAAGAAAACACCTAAAGAAACCAGATGGAGAAGAAATGGTTTGATGACTATACAGGGCATGACAACCTCCGCTGATCTCACTTTCCAGCAAGTGAGTCAGAGCTGTGCCAAGCCCTGACGTGTGAAATGATTCATCCTTCGATTTCATTTGCGACTCTACTTGTGTTAATGTAGCTGGACGACTGCACCCCATCACCCTAGAGAATGATGCCAGCAATTGTAAAAAGAAAAATTCACACATCTTTCCTTGAGTATTTGTACATGTACGACATATAATGTGTACAATGAAGTCTGCAGACATGCTACTTTTACTATTGCACTGCATGATCTCATCATTTTATGACGTTTTCCATTTGCATCAGTTCAAACTGCATTTGACATCTGCAGATCTCTTTATTAGGAAATGCAATACATATGTACCAATATGACAAGTAAACTGCAGTGAGATAAATGGGATTTATTTAAGGACTTGGCAAATTATAATGTGAAAAAAATAGATGGTGATATTGTAGGGTTGTTATGAAAATTGGCAAAACTACACTGAATTTGTTAGATGTAAAAAAAAAAAAGCTTTCCAATTATTAATTTTCCAAAACAGAAAAACTTCATTAGTATCATGACAAGCACACTTTCACAGAAAATATAGTTAATTGCTTAGTTTTTGTTTATGAGAAGCCCTGCCCATTGAGTAGTTTCACTGGTCCAAAATTGCGTCCTACATAACGTGATTGCAGTGTTGATTTTGACAGCAAATTTTGATTTAGTTTTAGTCTTTTGACTGAAATGCCATTTTAGTCATATTTTAGTCATCTGAATTGTTTTTAGTTTTAGTCAATGAAATATCATAAGATTTTAGTCGACTAAATCTACAATAAATTTAGTCGGCTAAAACTCAGTGGGTTTAATTACAGTGTAATGCATTTATTAAGAATTTCTCTAAAATTTCCAAACTCATTATATAGGTTTGATATTAAGGTTTTATCATGATAAACACACAATTTAACGGCGGTGATGCACAACATGCCTTAATATTAAAATGAAATAAAACCACTTTTCATAAAGAACATGGTCTTCTTTTCAATGAAATACCAATGGTTATATAGGCTAATTATGCATTCTTTATAGTAACTTGTTAACCATATTCTTCATTCTTTCAAACAGACAAATTTATTTATATAAATAATTTAGATTAATCTTTAGGGCTACGTAAGTGATTCAGTTAAGAGCAGTGTGTGGTTTTCTGTCTTTCTGTTGTTGCTTAGTTAACATTTATCTATCTATCTATCTATCAGATATATCGGTTTAAAATATCAGTTATCGGTCTACTTGATCTGAAAATAATATCTGTCGAATATATTAGGGGTTGATTATTGGCCAGGCCAATTATCCAGGCCACTATTAAGCATTTTTATGGTTATCGGTATCAGCCATTTTCAAAACCGATTTGCCGATAAAACAATTTAAAAGCATTTAAAGAAAGTTTTTGTCAGAGCCCTTGTTATTCTTAATTTTGACATTAATTTTAATTTTAACACCAGCCATACATATCTATCTATCTATCTGTCTGTCTGTCTGTCTGTCTGTCTATCTATCTAATATATTAGGGGTTGACCAATTATCGGCCAGGCCAATTATCCGTGCCAATATTAAGCATTTTTATGGTTATCGGCATCAGCCATTTTCAAAACCGATTTGCCGATAAAACAAAATATCTATCTAACTAATATATAAGGGGTCCAATAAAACTATTTAAAAGCATTTAATAAAGTTTTTCTCAGAGGCCTTTGTTATGATATTAATTTTCATTTTTCACACCAGACATATATATCAGCTCAAAATATTGGTTATCATTCTACCTGATCTGTAATAATATTGATTTATTCACAGTATTCTTAAAACGGTAGGCAAAAAGTTTCTGAATGACCTACTATTTCCAACAAGATTTTTAATGTACATCCAACAGACACTTTACTATCCCATGAGGCCAAGTGGAAAGGAGTTGTAAATGGCAGTGAAAGGGACACAACTGGCACTGGCAGTGACAATATGACGAATATTCTGTGTGGTACTACCCACACTGATATTGTATTGAACATTTTTCAATACAGTCGCTAAGTAATTACTTATTCAAAAGTACCAACTGGTGCCAGTATGTATGATCATGTAACATGATTTAAAAGGCAAAGCAGATGAGCAAAGGGAAAAAAACATTGTAAAGAGGAAATGTCGACCCTAGCACAAGTTGTGACCAAAAAGCAGAAGGGCAATAAAAGATGCTTTCAAAATAGATGAAGACCACAGCTTCCTTATTTGGGCAAGAAGATGACAGACAGCTTTTATCTTCTTCTACTCTCATGTTGAAGTTCTGGTAGATGCCATTTTTGGTAAGCGGAACAAAAGAAAGACAGGAACTTACGCCTTATTAAAGTTTAGATACTAACATGAGAGAGAGAAATGTACTATGTGAAGACAGTACTGGGTGAGTGGGAAAAAAGCCTTCCTAGTGTCTGTGGACTTTCCCTACATCTGCCACATTGGCGGCCTGGAATCTGACCCCAGACAACACTCATGACATCTGCTCCTGTGAGTTGTCCAGGAAGAGTTTTGCAGGACACATTCTCAGTTTACTGCCACCCTTCAGTCTACCATCATCTGACACAAATATGTCAATGTGATTTAAGTGGAATTGCATACAATGAGCAGCCAGTGGGTTATTAGTGGTGTTTGCTATTGCCATTGTTCATTCTTTAGCCCTTAACCCTGTAGATACTGCAAATTGTGTAGTTTGTTGAGGAGAGGTGTGCTCATACTTCTCAAAACAATGTATGCCTGGTAGATGATAAAATGTGCAATACAGACTTCTCTTTGTAAATGTAACCACCTACTTCTCCCTAGTAGCACATCCCTTTTATTTAAAGGGATAGTTCACCCAAAAATGAAAATTACCCCATGATTTACTCATCCTCAAGCCATATATAACTTTCTTCTTTCAGACGAATACAATCAGAGTTATATTAAAAAATGTCCTGTCTCTTCCAAGCTTTATAATGGCAGTGAATGGGTGTTGAGATTTTGAAGTCCAATAAATATTAATATGGCCACTTTCCATGTTATGATCAGTTTAATTTATGTTTGTTGAGAACAGCAGTAATATTGTAGTAATTTTGCTGTAGCTAACTATGTTTTTTTTTTTTTTACCATGGTCCATTTTCAAAAGTCTTTTTTGATACTGTTATGGTACTTTTAAAGCTTGAAAGCCTTAATTCCTATTAATTAAAACTGCGGTCATCAAATTTTTTCAAATATTCTCCTTTTGTGTTTCTGCATAAGAAAGTCATGTGTGTTTGGAACAATATCATGGTGAGTAAATTACAGCATTTTCATTTTTGGGGATTTTGGGTCTTTTTAACCCCTAGAAGACTGTATAAAAAAGTTTAAGCCCAGGTACCTGATTGTATATATGTTTTAGAACTATATTTAACTCCTCAAGCTTGCATCTTCAGACCACCATATAAATATGAGGATCATTTTGGCATTTATCTATTAGGAAACATGATACCAAAACAACAGCATCGGATCATTAAAATCTGTTGTCTGTCTAGACAGCTGGAGAGAAACATCTAGACGACAGCATGATGAAACCTCAGTCTGTTAAGCACTAAAAGGGTCAATCCTCCCTCTGAGCTGTGAGCCAGAGCCCATATGCTGCCTCGGCATTGTTTGATCTGATGCTGAGCACAGCAAACAGTCTTCTGCGTGACCATGACTCAACCTCAATCCTGCTTTCCTTCCCTTCGTCCTCCCACACTGCAGTAAATCAGCCTCGCTGCTGAATAAAGGCCCTTTATTTTCCTATTCCTTCATGCTTACTGAACTAGTTAAACCTCCCTTTAAACCTTCACTTCTGGACCACCGTATGTCAGGCACATGCTGACAGTATGTGCTGCGTTGGACTTGGAAATGACATGCGCCAAGTGAATGTTTACATGTTTATCTCATCATGTTCGGCCTTTCAGCACATCCGGCTCTAATTCCAGTACAATGTCTGCAATTGGATAAAGGTGTTAACACTGTAAGATGCAGCTCTGTGTACCACACTGAGCCCGACCTGAGCAAAGCAAAAATTGTGAGTTTTTTTGGTGCAGAAAGTCCAATACAATAAAGAATAATAATGAGTCATATCTTTTTGAAGCGTTTCTCTCCTTTTTGGAGATTGACAGTTCCTGTTTTCCATCTATTTCCATTTTCTTAAACTTCTCCTTTCCAGTGGAGAAAGAACGTCATATGGGTTTTTAAAGTAAATGATGACACAATTTTTATTTTTGGCTGTCATCATTTACTTACGTCTGTACATCATGCCTTTTGAAACCCATAACTGCTCCTATAATAATCAGTAATGTTCATATGCACTGGAAGTTTACCCTTTAATGTGACCCTGGACCACAAAACCAGTTTTAAGCAGCGCGGGTATGTTTGTAGCAACAGACAAAAATACATTTTATGGGTGAAAATGATCAATTTATTTTTTAGTATTAAGTAAAGATCAAGTTCCATGAAGATATTTTGTAAATGTTCTACTGTAAATATATCAAAGCCTATTTTTTGATTAGTGATATGCATTGCTAAGAACTTAATTTGGACAACTTTAAAGGCGATTTTCTCAGTATTTTGATTTTTTTACACCCTCAGATTCCACATTTTCAAATAGTCCTATCCTAACCTAATAAATCTCAGTTAATTAAAAAAATGTACCTTTATGACTGGTTTTGTGGTCCAGGGTCACATATTACAGTTTTAATTGTATTTTCTTTTACTTTGTATAGTTTTGTTTGGTTTTCAAAAATGAGGACGTTTCACGTAACCTATTTATGCCATTTTTTTACTTTCTGAATATCATTTTGAGCATGTTACACAAGCATCTCATCAGTTATTTGATGGTAATGTGGAGAAAAGCATTAAGAGACAAAAGGTTGATCCAAAACAAACCTCTTTTTCAGAAATGTACAGTTGCTCTCCCTTCAGTATAACAAATCTGTTTTTCCAAATTTCCCTGAAAATTCCTTTGCCACAGAACTTGCGAATCCAGCCAGTTTTGTCAGGCTGCATGGGTTGTTGATTGGCGTCCTGAGGGCCCTGAGAAAACACAGACATGCCAGTGAGACTTCAGATTTCCAGTTGAATATGATTGTATGCATTTTCAAAGCCTAAACAGGCTTTCGTAGGTCTATGATGCACAAGAAGGGCAGTTAACTAGGATTTGAGAAACAAACGTAGTTTTGGGAGTAACTTTCTAAAAGACCATGTCATTGTATTTGTCATGTAGATCATATCACATTCCTGGTGCTTACTCACTTTTCTCACACTTACACACACCAGTGTTTCTCAAGATTTTGCCCAAAATGGGAACTTGCAATCTGAACTGAGTGTGATGAGAAAAGGCTGTGTACACTTGTGACCCTGGACCACAAAACCAGTCTTAAGTAGAAACGGTGTATTTGTAACAATAGGCAACAATACATTGTATGGGTCAAAATTAATATTCATTTATTAAGAATATTAAGTTCATGTTCCTTCTGTAAATATATCAAAATATCATTTTTGATTAGTAATATACATTGCTAAGAACTTAATTTGGACAACTTTAAAGGTGATTTCTTTTGCACCCTCAGATTTAGGATTTTCAAATAGTTGTATCTCATATATCCAATTATCGTCATATTCTCACAAACCATATATCAACTGAAAGCTTATTTATTCAGCTTTCTGTTTATGTATGACTGGTTTTGTGGTCCAGGGTCACATATATAATGCAATGATGTCACAGACACTAGTGAACAATATCCATAATCAGTTTATTATTCTGAAAAAGCTTTTCCTCACCTATGTTTGCATATAATCAGCATATCCCATATATAACATGCTCATGCCCATGCTAGTCTAGACAGGAAATACTGTAAGCGTCATTTATTATGCTTTTTAGTCATTTTGGACAGTAATTTAATCATCTCATTAATAGTGCATGTTAAGTGTTCAGTTTGTGGTCCCAGAAGACAACTAGCATTTTTCAAACCGTGGGTTCCCTTGGGAGTTTCCTTTTGTGTTTTGAAAATGTATATGTTTTCGATGTATTATTCATTCGTTTGTTAGGACATGCGTATATGAAACTGTAGTCCGAATTAAAAAGAATACATTGATATGCCAGCAGTTTTATTCAGTTTTCGAGAAACTGTAATAGTCTGGCGGGTGTTCAAAACTCGTGTGTTTAAAATAAATAGTCGTGTGTTTAAAACTTGCGTATAAAATTGAGTCAGCATTACTCCTTTCATTATTTGAAGCCTGGTCAGCTACTTCCGAAAAGGCGTGGGAAATAATATCATGTCGACTTACACATTTACAGCTGGAATAACATTATTATAATGCATGTACTGCATTGGTTCACTAGCCAGTGTTGTTAAAGAGTGTTTTAGTAAACTGAAGTGTACATGCTGCAGTGTTTCATACTAGTGCACAAAGGCTCCCGGCGCTCCTCACTGACAATAGAGTGGACTCGATGTCTTACCCGCTTTGTTGAACTGTTCTTCTTCATGGCTCAGTAAAACGGAGCTTCCCGACTCTCCCTCCGTTAAATCCAGATCCTTTCGTGTACAATGTGTCGTCCACAGCGAAACAAATCCTGGTGTGGACTCGATACGTTGCACTCAAAGAAAAGCTCGGTGCTGAATGAGTCGCTCCCCCGTTTGTTTCTTACGCCTCGTCTTGTCTATTTACTTCCATTCAGTGTCCTCCAGATCCGCGCAGATTATCATCCAATGGCTTTTTCTTTGTGCTCACGCAGGCAAATGTAAGAAATGTGCTTTCTAGAGCTACAGATAAGTCTGTGCTGGTGCCATCATCATCATCGTGTCGTATGGGTTGATCTCCTGCCGTCATGTGTGTCTCTTGTGGAGTTCTGTGAGCTGCTGGAGAACTTGAGGCTGTGTGGTCCCTCTCTTTGTCCTCGACAGCTCCACCTATGGACACCACAATGATGTCACTGGAAAGGCAGAGGGAGGACTTGCTGTACTGAAAGGAATGTGCAGTATTTTGCTATCGTTTTACACTGTGTAACAGTATTTGCCTATATTATTAGCATTATTATTATTAAATATTAATAACGTTGTTATTATCAGTGTTTATTAACAAACATTCAGGTCATCAGTAGTGTAAAAAATGTAACTTTTTATCAAAGTGCAATATTTACCCATAGTTTTGAAAACTTCATTGACATTAGCTGTTACATTAGCAGAATACTAAATGATAGTATTCTGTACTGTGGTCAAATTCTTTTTAATATGGCTAAATCTAGTTTAATGTATTAATGAACATTGCCTCTGAAGTTACTAAGTGCGCAATTTTGTTTTTTTTAATTATAAATATATTTATGTCTTTAATGTAAAATGTGTGAGCAATTATGGTAGCATCATGGTGTTTTTTGATGTATGAATTGCTAGTTTTGGAGCGTTTTGGGTTTTTTTTTTACCTTTTTTTTGTTTGTTTGTTTGGTTGGTTGGTTGGTTTTTGTTTGGTTTTGTTTTGCAGCAGCAGCAGCATATTTAGTAGTAATACAGTTGAAGTCAAAAGTTTACATACACCTTGCAGAATCTGCAAAATGTTAATTATTTACCAAAATAAGATGGATCATACGAAATGCATGTTATTTTTTATTTAGTTCTGACCTGAATAAGATATTTCACATAAAAGACATTTACATATAGTCCACAAGAGAAAATGATAGTTAATTTTTTTGTTGTTGTTTGTTTGTTTGTTTTTGTGATAGTTGTTCATGAGGTTACCTGTTCTTGATAAAAGATCCCACAGACTATTTGTTTTTGTTTTGTTTATTTTTTAGCATCTTCGTGTATTCAACCCTTACCAACAGTGACTGTATGATTTTAAGATTTATCTTTTCACACTAAGGACAACTGAGGGACTCATACGCAACTATTACAGAGGGTTCAAGTGCTCACTGATGCTCCAGAAGGAAAAACAATGCATTAAGTCAGGGGTAAAAACTTTTGATATTTAAAGATCAGGATAAATTTAACTTATTTTCTCTTTTGGGGAACATATAAGTATATTCTGTATCTTCTGAAGGCCAGTAGTAAATGAAGAAAATATGAAATTTAGGCAAAATAAGGAAATTGTACACATCCTCATTCCTTTCAAAAGTTTACACCCCTGGATCTTGGTGCATCGTTTTTCCTTCTGGAGCACCAGTGAGCATTTGAACCTTCTGTAATAGTTGCATATGAGTCCCTCAGTTGTCCTCAGTGTGAAAAGATGGATCTCAAAATCATACAGTCATTGTTGGAAAGGGTTCAAAACAATACTGAAAAACCAAATAATTTGTGGGACCTAAAGGATGTTTCTGAAGAACAGTGGGAAGTTAACCTGTCAGGACAAACAACTTATGAACAACTAACACTAAACAAAAACACAGCTATGGGTCATTCAGTTAACTACACAGTATTAAGAAGCATTTTGTTAATTCAACTATTTGTGGACTATGTAAACATCTTTTATATGAAATATCTTATTCAGGTCAGTAGTAAATAAACAATAACATTTTATTTTGGCAAAATAATTAACATTTTGCAGATTCTGATGTGTATATATGTATATATAATTTATATATAAATATGGGTAACACACTACATTAAGGTGTCATTTGTTAATGTATTACCTAACATGAATAAACATTGAACAATACATTTATTACACTATTTATTAATCTTTGTAAATGTTAGCTAATAAAAACACATTGTTTGTTCATGTTCAAATTGATGTTAATAAAAAACAACGTGTGATTAGTAAATGCTGAAATTAACATTAAGATTAATAAATTCTCTAGAAGTATTGTTCTTTCTTAGTTGACTACTGTTAACTAATTGTAAATTGTTACCTAAATATGTTCTGGTAAATGAGGAATTCTTAAAAGGTACATTTTACAGTTTCATTCTTACAGACCAGCAGCTCATGACAAGCAGCCTGTGAGGTGTTGGGATAATGCTCCTACAAAGTGATGTAACTCAGCAGCAATACAAACATGTCCACCTGTCGTCTTAAACCCATCATTGTCCTTCTTAAGAGTTTAAAAATAGTAATGCATACCGCTTAATAAGCTTGGGTCTGAAACGCCCCTTACCTATTAAGTTCTTATGGTATTTTCTTCATTAACAGTAAGGAATTTATTGTTACATTTTCTGTCATTAAGCCAGGAGAGATTATTAGGTTACCTGACATGGTTAACATAATAGCTATTATTGTTCTATAGATAAACACAAATGCAAACACAAACATGTTATGCAGCTTTATTATCTGTGATGAAGATATTGTGATGCAAAATTTAAATCAAGCTAAAAACATGGTTAGCAGTACACCGCAGGTGACAGTTTAGCTTTACATTTAATGGGTCAATACAGGTTGGTCAGAGTGGCGTTTTCAATGAAATAGCATAGGAAGACCAACTGTTTATCTAGTTAACTGAGCCTGATTATTTATGTTAATCCTCTAATAGAAATTCTAAATATAATGTGAGAAATGAGAGTATTTACCAAACAGGAAGCAGAGGTTTTATCGTATGGGGTTTTAAAATTCAGCAGGGTTTTCTATTCTAGTTATTTCAATGTAAGTGTAATTCATTTTAGTATGCGTTGAATTCACAATTTGCAGTTTAGAAAATGAATGTGCTTTTTGTGTGCTTTGCTGTAAGAGTTCATTCCTTGAGATCAGTATTCACCACACAATCTTTCTGCTGAGCTGCAACAAGAGGCTTTCAGCAAATCCATCTAGGAATGGGCTGAAAACAACAAAATGGTGCAATCTAGCAAATCTAAAACAACAAAACGGCTGCAAATCTTCTTTCTGCCTATGTTTTCATGCTTTTAATTCATTTCTAAAAGCACAAAATGCATATCATAAGTATAACTGAATCTTTCTGCATAGTTATTTAATGTAAAATAGTTTCCTAGTCCTTGCATGCATAAATACCCATTTTTTAGTTAATGCTGTTTTTTATAAACCCAGGTAATCATACAGTAGCATCATTGTAATGACAGGCGCTAATCCAGCACTGAAGTGGAATTAAGCAGCGGTGCTGTCCCAGTTTAAATAGAGCTCTTGCGCAACTGCAGCGGAAATCAGCTTACAGAGTGGCCTCTCATAAGGCTTTCAACTGCTGCCCGAAAAAAAAAAAAAGAAAAATAAACAGCCGCAAGGCTTGAGGTCCCTTTTCTCATCAGGTTAAAGTGTCCATGTGAAGAGCTAGTCATTTTCTACTGCTAATCATCTCTGTCCTAAGATGAATGTCATCTTATTTTATCATACTCCATCAGATGTTCCCGTAAGCATCATAACATCTCAGACACGAACAGACCGTCCTATAAAGTGCTCAGGCCTCCTTTGTTGTGATTGAAAGGTCATCCGTATTCTGTATAAAGAGACCGCTCTGCGTCAGAACGTGTTGTGTTTTCAGCAGTCTGTTATGCTGTGGCCTAGTGACCTAATGGCAAACTCATGGCAAGGTGTGCTAGTCTGCTTCCTCATCATTGACTGACAATGATTATAAAATATTTTATGATTTGATAAGATTGACTGTGTACAGATCTGTTTTGAACAGATTCAGGTCAGTGTTCTGTGTAATTGTGTTACAAAGCGATTGAAACATTTGTAACGGCATAACAAACTTCATAATGGAGATAAAATTATTGTAATATCGGCCTATTTTATGCTGCTTCCCTTATATTGTAACTTATTTTAAAAACTGAAACTTTCATATATTCTAGATTCATTACATGTAAAGTAAAACATTTCAAATTTTTATTATTTATTTATTTATTATGATTTTTTTTTTTTTTTTTTTTTATGTTTAGAGCGTACAGCTCATGAAAGTCAAAAATCCAGTATCTCAAAATATTAGAATATTTACATGTGAGTTTCATTAAATGACCATCCCTACATTCTAAATTCCGGGTATCTCTTCTTTGAAACCACACTAATGGGGAAGACTGCTGACTTGGCAATGGTTCAGGAGACAATCATTGACACCCTCCACAAAGAGAGTAAGTCACAGAAGGTCATTATTGAATGGGGTGGCTGTTTACAGTGTGATGTATCAAAGCATATTGAATGTAAAGTTGACTGGAAGGAAGAAATTGGGTAGGCAAAGGTGCACAAGCAACAGGGATGACCGCAAGCTTGAGAATACTGTCAAGTAAAGCTGATTCAATCATGAGAAACAGTTGATTCAACAATATACAGACGATCTGAAGGCTCAATAGTGCCTCAGCAGTGCCATAGGCACTTCCATGCCACACTTCACTGTCATGATGCTGTCATTTGTGCTAGGAGCAAGTCATTTGCCATAATATGTACTGCCGACCAAGTATTGAGTGCATAAATGAACATACTCTAAAGAACTTGAACTTTTCTGTTTTGCAAATCCGTTTTTTGATTGATCTTAGGAAATATTCTAATATTTTGAGATACTGGATTTTTGATGATGTCTCTAACTGACATCATGTAGTAGAAAACCCATGAAAGATTTACGGTATTTAAAAAATCCACATCGTTTTATATATGGGGGCGCCATAAAATGGTATTTTTACCACAACTTTGAAATAATATACTGATACAATGCCACATGTGTGCGGTTTTTGGTTGTAATGTTCAGTCAAAGGGCAGCAAGGGAAGCGATGTAAGTCTTTGCTGCTTTCCTAGCGATAAAAGGAGAAAAGAATGGGAAGATGCCTGTGGACAAACTTCCTGAAGACCTGCGTCTTTGTTCTCTCCACTTTAGCCCTGATGCCTTTGAGACTTTTATTAGACCACAGCTACTGAAAGAGCTTACAAATGGCAGAGACAAGAAATGCTGGATGCCATCCTAAACTCTTAAAAATAAAGGTGCTTTACTTTTTTTTTTTTTGGCTGTCTGAATTTGTCTGGATAGGACAGTGGAGATATGACAGGAAGCAAGCGGGAGAGAGAGAGAGTGGGGTAGAATCAGGAAATGTCCATGTGGCGGGATTCGAACTCGGGACACCTGAAGTGCAACTGCAAGCTGTAAGCTCTTATTTTTAGAGCTGTGTTGTAGTAAAAATAACAATAGTGGCACCATTTGATGTCATCAAAATAATGATGTGAATTTTTTAAATATCATAAATCTGAAGTAGTTTTCTATTACATATTCCAGTAAGAGACATAATTTATGTTACATTAAGCCATACAAGTCTTAATACCCAGGGTTCCAATCTAAAAACCACCATTGCAATTTTACATGCATGATTTCTATTTTTTATAGAGGCTTGTGTTTCAGAATAGCATTCTTATTTGCCTTTGAGTGCTAAAAGCTCTAATGATTTTAAGGTTACATTTGTGTTATTAGCCGTTTTTTATATTGATCTGTAGGATGGCAGTGGATTGTGCACCACCATCACATCTGATGATGGGACGGGTCCCAATGTGAGCCACTATTGCAATGCTGGATAGTCTTGGGAGTAAATTAGACTCCAGATGAGCAATGTAGTTCACAATGCTGACACAGTTTAAGAGATGGGGTCTCTTTTAAATGCCTAATATTTAGAGGTTACAAGCCAGATCTTGATACCTTCATTGGTGCAGGGAAAAAAAAACCCATCAAGAATAGAAGAATCCAATCTGTCTCCAGATTTGAGAGGAAACAGATGCAAGTGTAGCAATTTACAATAGTCTTAGTGGAATCTCATGACAGATGCAGATAAGAAATTGATCCAAGCGACCAGCTATATAATGACCAGATTGAGCAGATGTTGCCATGCTGCTTGGAGAACAGCATTTGACCTCAGCCAGAAGCAAAGCTGACTGAATTCACAGATTTTAGTCTCTTGAAAATACCAATTTAAGTACACTTCCAGAATAAAAAATGATAGTTTTAAACTGATAGTTTACTTATCCCCATGTCGTCCAAGATGTTAATGTCTTTCTTTCTTCAGTCACAAAGAAATAAAGCTTTTTGAGGAAAACATTCCAGGATTTTTGTCCATATGGTGGACTTTAATGGTGGCCAACAGTTTGAAGGTCCAAATTGCACAAGGAATAAAGCTCTTATCTAGCAAAACAATCAGTAATTTTCTTAAAAGAAATCTAATTTATATACTTTTTAACCACAAATGCTCATCTTGAACTAGTTCTGCGATGCGCATCCTCACGCATAATGTAATCATCATACCTGCAAACTAGTCGCTTTCTGTGAAAATCGCGGTTTGAATTTAAATATGTGATTTTTGTGAATCATTTGTGGGGGGGACAGAAGGCTCCACATGCTTTCTAATCACTCTCACGGTACTTTGATGTCATATGGCAATCTTCTGCTGCTTCAGTGCAGTGCAGCGGTCAGTCTGCTGATCCGAGCCGGTCCGTTTTGATGTCACACTTACACTCACTTCAATGTGAGTGAAGCAGAGACAGTTCGCAATTTGTGGCACTATTGACTGTTTTTCCTCACGTTTGCTGATGACAATAGTTTCAATCAAAGCTACAGCTGAAATATTATCAGCAACACACAGTGCTGTTTTGTTACAAAATGAATCCACGTTTTTGAACAAATCGAGTGAGTCAATGATTCAGTAACCCATTAAACCAATCAGATGAATGAATGACTAAATGACTTGCTCATTAAAACAGTCATTTGCCATCATCTACTGGTGGTTTGGTTTCATATTTTTTATTTAAAACATTAACCTAATAAAATTATTTATGCATTTGAAATTGTGTGGTGTACAGTTGTGCTCAAAAGTTTACGTATCCCTTGCAGAATCTGCAAAATGTTCATTCTTTTAGCAAAATAAGAGGGATCATACAAAATGCATGTTATTTTTGATTTATTACTGACCTGAATAAGATATGTTACATAATATTTACATATAGTCCACAAGAGCAAACAATAGTTGAATTTATAAAAAATGACCCTGTTCAAAAGTTAACATACCCTTGATTCTTAATACTGTGTTGTTACCTGAATGACGCACAGCTGTGTTTTTTTGTTTAGTGATAGTTGTTCATGAGTCCCTTGTTTGTCCTGAACAGTTAACAGTCTGCTGTTCATCAGAAAAATCCTTCAGCTCCCACAGTTTTCCTTCAGTTTTCCAGCATTTTTGTGTATTTGAACCCTTTCCAACAATAACTGTATGATTTTGAGATTCATCTTTTTACACAAAAGATGAATCTCAAAGGGCAGCTGAGGGACTCATGTGCAACCATTACAGAAGGTTCAAACACTCACTTATGCTCCAAAAGGAAAAAACATGAAAACTTTTACACAGAATGGAAATGTTTATTTTGCCTAAATATCATATTTTTTCATTTAGCACTTCCCTTCAGAAGCTACAGAAGATACTTGCATGTTTCCAAGAAGACAAAATTAGTTAAATTTACCATGATCTTCAAATTTCTTAATTTGAAAAAAATAACATGCATTTTGTATGATCCCTCTTATTTTGCTAAAACAACTAACATTTTGCAGATTTTGCAAGGGGTATGTAAACTACTGAGCATAACTGTAAATGCATTCACCTCAACTTCATCAAACAATCTAATGTCACTTCTGTTTCCTCTGCAGTGGCAAGATGGTATCTGTAGATAGTCCGCGCACACTAATGCGAACATTAAAATTTGCAAAAATAAATTACTCCACTGCTCACAAAGATAAGTATGAACACCAATGATGACACAGTTGCACTGTCCAAAAATATAGTGATATAAATGTTTTTGGGGTTTTTTTGCACCCAGCAAAAAAATGTTTATATTTAAAAAAAATCGTAGCTGGATCAGAATGAGCTGACACTTGGTGACTACTGTCACATTAGCAATGTGAACACACACAAAAAAAATCATGGACATGATTCGGATATTTTAAAGGTTCAAAAAAAAATAGTCACACTTTAATTCTTCGTGGTCAAAAATGACAGACAGGAAATAAATGGGAAATACAAAAAAATACGAAAAATACAAAGAATCTTTTGGTTGTACAAACTACAAGTCAGCCACTGTGCAGAAATAAAGTGCACAGCAATCAAGGGGTAACACACTAAAATATCAAGAGTGCAAAATTGACACCCACATGCACACAAATACGCACACACACACACAGAGAGAGAGAGAGAGAGAGAGAGAGAGTGAGTGAGTGATAGAAATGAATGGGTAAGACTGCAACAGAGCAAATTGTGAGTATATGTGTAATAAAATGAATACATGAAAAAAAAAATGCAAAAGAGTCTCTCTCTCTTTCGCTTTCACATGCACACACACTCACAGAGAGAGAGATAGATGAACTGCTAAGACTGCAACAGGCCAGGTTTCTGGTTGTAATCCTAATACAAAACTTGATATTTCTCTAACCAAAAATATCCAAAAAACAAAAGTAGTCTTTTTGAAAGTCTAAATATATTTCTAAGTGTAAAACCTAATAAAATGAAGAAACTGTCTAAAAAACTATGGGACTTCAAAAACCTCTGTATATATCTACATAGGGAGCTATACAGGAGGTTACATGACATTACACAAGTTTTTAATTTTTTAATGCCACTAATGGCACAATTCTCAGATAAAAAAAATGATTTTAAATGCTTTTACTGTATTTTAATATGAAACTTTGTATTTGTTAAAAAATAATATATAAATAATTAAATACAAAAATATATTCATTCCAAAGGGGAAAAATAGCTTATTAAAACTTTATAGATTGCATAGGATCATAAAATCTCCTCAAATTTCTAAATAATAATCCAAAAATATTATTGAACAAAAATGTTTCAAATGTTCCTAAATGAAGAGGGCCAGAGGGTTAAGAAAAGAACTGATTGTTTCGTTAGATAAGACCCTTGTTCCTTGGCTGGAATCATGTATAGCCCTTTGAAGCTGCACTGAAACTGCAATTGGACCTTCAACCTGTTGGTCACCATAGAAGTTCACTATATGGAGAAAAATCCTGGAACGTTTTCCTTAAAAAACGTCATTTCTTCATGATTGAAGAAAGAAAGATCACACAGGGGTGAGTAAATTTTAAGGAAGTTTCTATTCTTGAAGTGAGCTTCTCCTTTAAATTCCACTAAAGCCACTGAAATGACAAGTAAATGATAACCGAATGTTCATTTTAAGTCATTCTTTAATCCCAAATGCTATAATTACAATTGGAATGTTAGCTGCGTTGCTTATAAGGAGATGATGGGTTCTTTTCCCGTGTTTATGTTCTTCTCTCAACTTATCTTCATCCAAATGAAGCTAAATGTTTAGTAACTCTAACCACGTCTCATTGGCATCTCGCACAGGACAGAAACATATACTTAAGTTTAAAAGCAAGAGTTCTTGAGCCGGGTTTAGGAGGTTTATAGCGGCCCAGAGTGAATGTGGAATGTGAAATAAAGCCTTCAAATTCAAAGTGGCATTTCAACTGTGCTGACACAGACAGACAATCACGACACTCCATCCCACATCCTCATTCCGCGGGGGCTGATTCGACAGAAAAGTAGCCACAATAATAAAAGCAGCTCCACCCTAATTGGCTTGTTGTTTTAGTTCGGACAGGACAACGTGCAGCCTTCAGTACGCCTCGAGTGACTTTCATTTACTTTCACTCTTTTAAGAGTATTTATTCTAGTATCCTTCTTCACTGTATGTTTCTTTTGCCACAGCAGGCATAAAGCTAAATATACCCATCACTTCAGAGATAGATGTTGGCTCTTTGTCGTTTGTATTGTTACCTTACACTACTCAATGAAACATTCAGTGAAACCCCATCCTCTTGACACTGACGAATCTACTCGTCAACCTTTGAGTGACCGGGTAGTAAAATGTTAGTGTGGAGTGAGTTGTGGAACTGTATCCGTTTTCAGACTTGTTGTCCCACTGACATATTCAGGAAATATCGGACACAGAGGCTCTGATTTCACCACTTCAGAATGCCCCGCAACACAGGAGCACTTTACTATCGAAAACATAACCGGGGTCAGGGTTAAGTTCGTTTCGCGTTCTCTTTTTCGACAGGCCCTTGAATTGATTGATTGGATTGATTTAAAATTGCACTGAGAAGGAAACAATATGACTGATGGTGCATACAAAGGAGCAGCTGCTTCTACATTTAGTTCTAGAATGTACCGTAACAGCATGTTGTTTCACTCTATTCATTACATCAGAGGGTCATGTAATGCTAATCTGATGGAGAATAGACTCTTGAGCAAATGTCCCAGCTTCATTGGGATTATAAATAAAAGCAGGTGGATTTGGCAGGGTGTAACAGAGGCTACTGTGCTATAAAAAAAACGGATGCTGTCTTTCAAAGGCACCGAGCGTTCTTTCTGTATTTGAATTAGGTTCATATATCAAGCCAGTTATGCAACCTTATTCACTGCTCTGTGCTCTTTGCTCTTTTAATTGTTTTTTTGTTTTTTTGCTGATTTTCCCATGGCGCTGTAACTTGTATAAAATAACAAATGCTATTATTTATATTAATATGATATTATATTTTATTATTGATTTTTTTCAGTAACTAAAACTTTTTTGCACTTTTTTGTCTGTTTGTAAATACCACCAAAGTATTAACAATAATTAAAAAATTTTATTTCATTTTATTTTCTGATTTTTCCCCTGGGCATGTAATTTTTTTTTTTTTTTTTTTTTCAGTAACTAAAACTTTTTTTGCTGTTAGTAAATACCACTGAAGTATTGACAATAATTAAAAAAACTAAATATTTTAAATATATAATTTTTAATATATAATTAATTAATTAAAATTACAATTAATTTAATTACCAATATGTCATGTTATTTATTTGCTGAATTTCCTCAGGGTCTGTAATCTTTATGCAATAAAAAAATGCTATTAATGTATCAGTCTTTCAGTAAATACCACTGAAGTATAGTATTAACAATAATTAAATTATATATATTTTATTTTATATTGTTTGCTGATTTCCCGCTGTATAATTTGAAGAAAATATTACATTTTTGTATTATTATTTTATTTTGTATTATTTTTTTATTTGCTGATTTTGCCCTGGGTCTGTAACCTTTATGAAATAGCAAATGGTATTATTTTATTTTGTGTGTTTGTTTTTTGCTTCAGTAACTAAAACTTTTTTTGCACAGTGTGTTCGTAAATAGCAATTAAGTATTAACAATAATAAAAAAAAATATATATATACTTTATTTTGTTTATTTACTTTTTTATTTTATTTATTAAAAATAAGAAATGCTATTATTTATTTATTCAGTAACTAAAACCTTTTTTAAAAAGTTACTAACTCTGTTACTAAATACCACTGAAGTATTAACAGTAATTTAAAGAATATTAGATTTTATATTATTTGCTGATTTTCCCCTGTATAATTTGAAAAAATATATATTTTATTTTATTTTATTTACTGATTTTTCCCTGGGTCTGTAACCTGTATGAATAACAAAATGCTATTATTTTTTATTTTATTTTATTTGCTGATTTTCCCCTAGGTCTGTAACCTTATAAAATAGCAAATGCTGCAAATAGCAAATGATTTTATTTTGTGTGATTTTTTTTTTTTTTTTTTTTAACTAAAACTAAAATGTTTTGCACAGTCTGTTCATAAATACCAATGAAGTGTTAATAGTATATACTTTATTTAATTTATTTACTTTTTTATTTTATGTAACCTGTATGAAATAACAAATGCTATTATTAATTTATTAATTTATTTATTTATTCAGTAACTAAAACTTTTTTGCACAGTCTGTTACTAAATACTAAGTATTAACAGTAATTAAAAAAAATATTTGATATGCTGATTTTCCCCTGTATAATTTGAAAAACATTATATTTTATTTTATTTGCTGATTTTTCCCTGGGTCTGTAACCTGTATGAAATAACAAATGCTATTATTTTATTTTTATTTTTTTTATTTATTAATTTTTTTTGTTTTTTTTTGTTTTTGTTTTTTTTTGCTGATTTCTGTAGCAAACAAATACTATTATTTTATTTTGTGTTTTTCAGTAACTAAAACTTTTTTGAACAGTCTTTTAGTCTCAGGGAAAGACGTTACTGTAATACCTTACTCTGGTTAACACGAAAACCTGCGAAGAGCACTTCTGAGTGCAAAGTGTCACTAGCAATCTGAAGTGTCACATTACAACAGTCTAGTGTCTCAAAATGTTTACAAACAAGCAAAATCTCTTGTTAATACAATGAATTCTTAGTTTTACATATTCAGTTTCCCTGCAAGAGAATCTTCTGGTATTTTAGGGAGAGTTTTGGACAAAAGATGGATTGCTTGTAGCGTAGCGTAGCTTTACCTGAGTGAGATACGACTGGATCTTGTAATGCAAGCCATGAAATTCAACTCTGGAGACCTATCAATTATAAAGTAGACCAACGTCAGGGACCTTTAGTGACACTCTCTCCCACCTGCTATCTCTCTTGAAAACATTTCGGCACTATCCAGAACAATAGAAGAATAGCGGCAGTTTCATTTTCCAAATCTCAATGTGGTTTCAGGAAATAGCACAGAAATGCAGACAGGTTTGTTAATTCTCTCTATCACCACTCAGATTTCTACATGCTTTGCATCACTGAATAGTACCTACCATCAAGAAATTATTGAACCTTTGCTCATGTAATATTAGAAGCAATATCACATGAATACAAGCTCTCTGTGGAATTAAAATAACAGGTTTCTTGTAAAAAAAAAAAAAAAGTCTATCAATGGTTATGACGTAAGCATAAGATAAGATTTTTCAATGCATATACCTTGGATTTTCTATTTCTATTCTCTTTAGGGTTTAATGAGGATCTGGAGCTGGTATGGAAATCTAAAGTGCATCCTGTTCAACACCATGTCATTTTAGGCCTGTATTTTAGCATTGCAGGTTGTCTGAGGTTTATGTGTGATCTGAGTGCCCCTCATTCATTATTTAAGCATCTTTTATTGGGTTGCACATTATTTATAAGCTTTAAAAAGGGAGCTGTGCCCTCTCACTCATCCTTTAGAGATCCTGTCCTGTCATTAGAACAATCCATCATATACCAGAAATAAAACTGTACCATTTAGAGCAGTGGTTTTTAACCTTCGCAGACCCAGGGACTCTAAGCAAATCAATATCAAAAAGCTAGATTTGGTAACATTTTCTGATGATTTATCTACATAGCTCAAATAGTCAGAAATTTAACAAAGAGCAAGAAAAACAACTTTAAAGTAATAATAATAATAATATTTTTACATTTTTAGGACATTTGTAAAGTCTGTTTATCATATTTGCAGTATTGAATTTATATTTGATTATTTTAATGTAAAAATATGTGTAATTTTCATGTTATAGAGTGAGAATTTGAAAGGAAAGTGTACTTATTATCATGAAAATCATTTTACAGTGCAAACTGTAAATAACCCTAAATAGAAACAGAATTAATTGAAACAAATGTTTTTGTATTTTTTTAAATGATTTCTAAAGGATCTTGTGACACAGAAGACTGGAGTATGGCCGCTGAAAATTTTGCCTTGCCATCACAGGAATAAATTAATGTATTAATATTGTGAAAATGTCAAAAGTACTTCACAATATTGCTGTTTTTACTGTATTTTAATAAAAAAATGCAGCACTGGTGATCATGAGAAACCTTCACAGAAGTAGAAACATGTTTTATAATTGGCTAGGGATAATAACAACCTGTTTTTTCACTCAATATGCAATTTTTTATATACCCAATCACAAAACGTAAGATGACTCTGTCAGAGCAGTTATACAATATTGTTACATTGGCGCTACTGTACCTTGTCCAGTCAGTTCAAACCAGGTCAGTGAGTTTGAGATATTGACCTGCTCCACTGCAGCACAGCACCGTTGTGTGCCATGTGATCTTTCTCCATCACAGACAGACACAATTTTGTGTTTTTCCATTTCGAGCACAGTGTGGTCACTTGAAAATGTCTGCCGGCTACATTAGGTTAGATAACGCAATCGAAGCTCTCCAGATCAATACATCCTTCTCTCTCACTCATTACAGGGCCTGTGATCATGCACCAAAGTCACAGTGACTTTCAGTCAACACCTGAGATTGCAAACAAACACAAAATGGTTCTGATGATTTTCAGCTTTCTCTTCATGCGAAAGTATAAACTGTATATATGGTGTATAGCAGTGGTTCCCATCCACGTTCCATAGCGTTATGATCCAGCACCAAAAATACTTTCAAAACACTTCACAGCCTCCATTCTTCACGAGAGATGGATAAAAAGGCGCACAGGAAACAAAAAACCGTGAAGAAATGATATACGACCCCCACCCAATCACAGAGATGCAGATACGCAAGTACCAGATAATGAGTGTCTTGTCATGAAATGTTTATAATACGACGGAAACTGTGTTTAACATGACCACAAGTTAATAAAAACATTGTAAGTTAGGTCTATTAACTGTAATGATTTCATTTCAAACAACATATAAATAATATAGAAAAAGCGAGCAAAGATCACAGTAGCCTATCAACGGGGCTGGCTTCTTTGTATTGCGGAAAGCTGGCTTCTTGTCATTTTTTACTTATAACAAAAAACAGAACAATGTCTAAAAGTTGCTATGTGGCAAAGTGTACAGTAAACGAAAGAACTATGTTTTTATAAGCTTTCGACCCCAAAAAACTAGCATTTAAGGACACAAATAGTTGTAGATGTCAGGGTATTTCATGATGGGCCATTCAGTTCCCCAACAAACGGAAGGTAAGGAAAAGGAGCACTGACATAGACCAATAAAATTTATTTTCTCAATATATCTCCTCCTTTCAGGTTTACATATGGTGGTGAAATAATCCTTTGACATGGTTAAAAATAATTAATGTTTACTGTCGCCGGTTGAGTTTCCCGCCAGTGGGCGTAGTTCTCAGAGTAATATGACACGTTGTGCTCTACTTTTGTGTCTCTAAACGCTCGTTTTTTGGGTTGACAGCTTATGAAAACGTAGTTCTGTGTTTTTTTTAGCTTGTTTACTGTATACCTTGTCATATAGCAGCTTTTAAACATTGTCCAGTTTGTATCCAGATGGTGGGTCAGTACATATAGACCACCTCTACAGGTCTGTATGGGAGTACAGACTATTTGTTTATTGGTCAGAGGAGAACTGACCCCCCGACTGAGCCTGGTTTCTCCCAAGGTTTTTTTTCTCCATCAGTGTCACAGATGGAGTTTTGGTTCCTTGCCACTGTCGCCTATGGCTTGCTCAGTTGGGGACAACAACTACATTGGGGAAAACTAAATTGGGGACAAACAATTTATTCATTTGGAACTATTGATTAATTTCCTAAAACTAAAATTGTTTAAATTTTCTTTTTGAATTACTGATATATTACTTTCCCATTTGATACTGTAAAGTTGCTTTGACACAATTTGTATTGTAAAAAGCGCTTTATAAATAAAGCTGACTTGACTTGACTTGACTTCTGTTTTTTGTTATAAGTCAGAAATGACAAGGAGGCAGCTTCCGGCAATACAAAGTCAATGGAAGCACTGGATGGTTCAAACACTTAATTGATGCTATAACGTAAGTTTGGAGTAAACATATGTATTTATTCTCATAAATGGTCTTACTTTGACACTGTGCTAAACTAAAAAACTGTTAGCATTTTAATCTCTTCTGTTTAGTACAATTGTTCATTTTGTATGCAGTGGTGTGATTCATTGGACAAAAAAAAAAGAAATAAATGCATAAATATTAATTTGACTGATTTTGATTGAATTTGACTCATTCGAAACACTAAAGGCCACAGCACTTACTTTAGTAGTGAAATTGGTCAAGTTAGCAGTAGTTAGTGGTACACTATTGTCGGGATTGTTCTCTGGTAATTACCACAATAAAAGAAATGCAGATTTACCTTTCAGGAGCTTTACTTCCTGTTCCATTTGAAAGATGTCTGAGAGGTTGATTAGGTCTAAATGGATGGGATTAAAAATGCATCAGTATTGATCATAGTGCCGGGAAAAAATAAAGCACTGTTAGCTAGCCACTATAAATGAATACCACTCTTCCAAAGTAACGACAGTCAACATACAGTAAGTAATATATATATATATATATATATATATATATATATATATATATATTATTATTTTTTTATATATATATTTTTTTTTTTTAAATCACGTGTATTGTTAAAGGTTAATTGTTGATAATAATGTTAAATGTTTCTTGAGCAGCAAATCATCATAATAGAATGATTTCTAAAGGATCATGTGACACTGAAGACTGGAGTAATGATGCTAAAAAATCTTTGTGTGTGTGTGTGTGTGTGTGTGTGTGTGTGTGTGTGTGTGTGTGTGAGAGAGAGAGAGCGAGAGAGAGAGTGGTATAGAAATATATGTCTCAAATAGGACTCTTGTAAGCTTGACACATGCCATGTGTCTACTTCTAGACAACTGCTGGGGCATCCGTTATTTTCAACAAGAAAGGCCTCAAAGTTCAAAAGCACAACACCCACCAGATACCATGAAACTGTGTGTGTGTGTGTGTGTGTGTGTGTGTGTGTGTGTGTGTCTGTCAAGGCATACTGACCTGCATTTGTAAAAGCAGCCAGCTGTTTCTATAGCACTCATACTGTACTTGTGTTCATGCCCACATGTTTCTGTAAAGCACAAAGCATTCTGCAGTGATTACTGTACCCAAGCAGCTGCAAGCTGCCGTCAGAGATCAGCGTTAATTACACAGCAGCCCTGATCTGCCGCCTTCCTCTAAAGAGCCCAGCTTAAACTCTCATCAGACCACTGCAGATTCAGGACATGTGAGAAGCTGCTGGGGTGCTGGGTATGATTACGCTCTTGTTATCTGTAGCCTATCCTTTACAAAGAACAGCAAGGAAGTAACATGTTTGAGGAAGATATACCTCTCAGTTGGAATTTGTTGTGTTATCAGTTTATGTATCAGCATCAGTGTTATTTCAGTATCATTGATATACTGTACCATTATATTTTTAATTAATAGTTTAAATTAGTTTTTTATATATTTAAAATTAGTTAAAATGTAATCTTCAAGGAATTTTGTTTAATGTTCTTTTTTTAAGGGATAGTTCACCCAAAAATGAAAATTCTGTCATTATTACTCACCCTTATGTCGTTCCAAACCCATAAAGGGTTACTCCACCCCAAAATGAAAATTTTGTGATTATTCACTTACCCCCATGTTGTTCCAAACCAGAAAAAGCATAATTCGTCTTCGGAACACAATTTAAGATATTTTGAATGAAAATCGGGAGCTTTGTGGCTGTCCCAACAGCATACGTTGTTCTCTGTCAGCTGCGTCACACGGATACGCTGTTTTCAATTCGAATCAGTGTTGCCAACTTCTTTCAATGGAAAGTAGCTAAACCCTGCTTGAAATGTCGCTAGATGACGTCATATACTAATTAGCATATTCATGATGTCTGTGCGTCATATTCTCTTACCTCTCTTTGCTCACATACTGCATATTAATGCAGCCAAATTCGAATTAAAGCTCAAATAAACGTAGGAAACGTATCTATGTGCTGCGGCAGACAGAGAACAGTGTACGCTGCTTATGTCCAGTGGATGCTCTCCAAAATGGCGCTACAGTGACATGGAGGAGATGAATTGTTGAATAAAGTTGTTCATTTTTGTTTTCTTTGCGTACAAAAAGTATTCTTGTAGCTTTGTAAAAATTATGGTTAAACCACTGATGACAGATGGACTATTTTGACGACATCTTTCATACTTTTCTGGACCTTGACAGTGTTATTTACTTGCCAGTCAATGGGACAGCCACAAAGCTCCTGGTTTTCATCCAGAATATCTTAAATTGTGTTCAGAAGATGAACAAAGCAGCTTTTACAGGTTTGGAATGACATGGGGGTAAGTGATTAATGACAAAATTTTCATTTTGGGGTGGAGTAACCTTATAAGACCTTCCTTCATCTTTAAAACACAAATTAAGATGTATTTTATGAAATCTGAGAGCTTTCTGACCCTGCATAGACAGCAACACAACTACCACATTCAAGGCCCAGAAAGTAGTAAGGACATTGTTAAACTAGTCCATGTGACATCAGTGGTTCAATGTGGTAATTTTATGAAGCTACGAGAATATTTTTTGTGCGCAAAGAAAACAAAAATAACGACTTTATTCAACAATTTCTTCTCTTCTGTGTCAGTCTTTGACGTGCGTTCACAAGAGTACCACGACCTTTCTAGGCCTTGAATGTGGTAGTTGCGTTAATATTTAAATATTTTCTTTTATTTCAGTATAGTATAGCACTATTACTTTACCAAGCAACTACAATGTTTTTTTTAGTTACTTACACTAACAGTCAAAAGTTTTTTAAGGTTTTTAAAGATGGGCCAAAATGTCTTCTAATTCTCCAACAACAAGCCCCAAAATTTGAGGCAATGTCTGGCATTTCATTAACTTTTGAAATGAATGTAATGTACACTACCTGTCTGTTTTTACGATTTTTAATGTTTTTTTTAAGGCGTCTCTTCTGCTCATCAAGCCTGCATTTATTTGATCCAACATACAGCAAAAGCAGTAATATTGTGAAATATGTTTACTATTTAAAATAACTGCTTTCTATTTGAATAAATTGTATAATGTAATTCATTCCTGTGATCAAAGCTAAATGTTCAGCATCATTACTCTTCAGTGTTCAGTGTCACATGATCCTTCAGAAATCATTCTAATGTGTTGATTTGATTTTTGAATTATTTTTATTATCAATACTTTAAAACAGTTAAATACACATTTTTCCTTGAGGAATAGAAAGATCCAAAGATCAGCATTTATCTGAAATAAAAAGCTTTTGTAACATTATACACTATACCATTTCAAAAGCCTTTTATTTAGCAAGGATGCTTTAAATTGATAAAAAGTGACGATAAAAACATTAATAATGTTACAAAAGATTTCTATTTCAGATAACTGCTGTTCTTTTGAACTTTCTCTTCATCAGAGAAACTCAGCTATTTTCAACATAATAATAATACATGTTTTTTGAGCAGCAAATTAGAATATTAGAATGATTTCTGAAGGATCATGTGACTCGAGTAATGATGCTGAAATTCAGCTTTGAAATCACAGGAATAAATTACATTTTAAAATATATTCAAATAGAAAACAGTTATTTTAAATAGTAAAAATATTTCAGAATGTTACTGTTTTTGCTGTACTTTGGATCAAATGAATGCAGGCTTGGTGAACAGAAGAGACTTCTTAAAAAAAAATCGTAAAAAATTTTGACAGGTAGTGTACATTGCATTTATTTCAAAAGTTAATGAAATGCCAGATACTGCCTCAAATTTTGGGGCTTGCGAAACAAGTACAAACACGCACATTTGTATCCTCACAGAGCTTAAAATCCCTAAGCAGGTGTATTTGTAGGGGGTGTCGTGCTGAGTAAGCAGCCTGTGGGCTATCCCATCAGCTGTTGGTGATAACCACCGGTTATCCCTCTCAGATTTCACTCTCCTTCACCTGTTCTCGCCCCTGACCCACCGCTTCGACATGCCCTCCACCTTCCCTCATGGTCGCAGCATGTTTTCTGTGGTCGAATCCAAGATCAGGAAGATGAGCTCTCGGGTTTCAATGAACTGTTATGCATGGTGGTTCTCGCCAAACTGATTATCTCCCGAGATAAAAACAGTTCCTTTGTGAGTAACAGAGTGAGATATTCTTCATGTTATGCCTCCCTTTACGTGTCCCTAGGCTATTTTTATTAGTAGTTCCCTTTGTGCCAGCACCCCACTGTTCAGATAGCTTTCGAGGTTGTGTGTGTGTACAGGGAAACTCATAAATAACAGAGAGACTGACGATGACCCCTAAGGCAGTGCAAATCAGACCGGCTTTCCCGGAATGGAGTCCTGTACACTAGTCCATTCTTTCGAATGAAAGACCTCTCCGTGTCCACTTATTATCGGGTCTGCTGCATTCCAGCACTAAGTTGGCCAGAAAAACCATGGCAGTTAAGCTGAATCAAATTCCCTCAGAGCTAGTGACGGGCTGACTTTAATGAGGCCCCTAACAGTTGAGTCAACCGAATGGGTCAGCAGTTGCCGTGACCCCTCTGCTCTTGGAGCCAACCTCACTGGGACTCAGCAACATGAAGCTTTTATGATCCTTTCAGAGCTCAACTGTTCTCCATTGAGGTTCTACTACAGTCCTCCCGGTTCCCACAAATCCTCCCAAAAGCCTCATCAAGACATAATGGATAGGGGGTTGTGCAGAACATTAACCCCTGGGGCAAAACAAACAGAAATGGTCATGATGACGTCGTTTTATAAGAGCACAGCCATTCAGACATATAGACTTGCTCACATCTGTATTGTTACTGAAGTGCATCAGAGTTTTGACTCACTTCTAAAGGGACAGTCATACAGGTTTGGAACGTCATGAGGGTGTAAGTTTGTATTTGTTTATGTTTCGCTGACCAAGTATTATAGAAGCTTATTTCTATTACGGAATAAAATTTAAAAAAAAAAGAAAAGAAAAAAAGAAGACTTTTTTTCCCTCACAATTTTAAGTTTATACAGTTATCTCAAATTTACATTCATGATTTATGATTCTGATTTTTTTTCTTAGAATTTTGAGTTTCCATCTTGTTTCAGGCCTTTCCCAGAATTCCAAGTTTATAGTTCAAGATTCTGACTTTTTTCTCAGAATTCTTGAGTTTACATCTTGCGATTCTGACTTTTTTCTCTGAATTCGAGATTTACATTCCGTGATTGTCACTTTTTTTTCTCAGAATTTGTTTAAATCCCACGATTCAGACCTCTTCCCAGAATTCCGAGTTTATATCTCATGATTTTGACATTTTTCGCTAAATTCTGAGTTTGCATCTTGCGATTCTGACTTTTTTCTCAGAATGCTAGGTTTACATTCCATGATTGTGACCTTTTTTCCCCTCATAATTCTGAGTTTTATATTTTAGAATTCTGACTTTTTTCTCTGAATTCTTAAGTTTACATTCCCTGATTGTATTTTTTTTTCAGAATTCTAAGTTATATGGTTCAGATCTTTTCCCAGAAATTCCAAGTTTATATTTCAAGGTTCTGACTTTTTCTCAGAATTCTGATTTTACATCCCACAATTTACACCTTCTCCCAGATTTCCAAATTTATATCTCATGATTCTGACATTTTTTCTCTAAATTCTGAGTTTGCATCTTGCAGTTCTGACATTTTCTCTGAATTCTAGGTTTACATTCCATGATTGTGACCTTTATTTCCCTAAGAATTCTGAGTTTACATCTCATGACTGAGAACTTTTCCAAGAATTCTGAGGTTATATTTTAAGATTGACTTTTTTCTTAGAATTATAAGTGTACGTCTCACATTTCTGACTTTTTTTCTCAGAATTCTAAGTTTACATTACATTACGTGATTGACTGATTGTGATGTTTCTTTCTCAGAATTCATCAAGATTCTGACTTTGTTTTCTGAGAATTCCGAGTTTACATCTCGCAATTCAGTTTTTTTATTTCTCTGAATTCTGCATGTGTATGTGGTCAGGTTGTAATGGTCTGGGTGTCTGCCCCTTTAAGACTCGGGGTTTTCCTTTTTATGCTCCTGCACTCTTGCCTATATGCAGGGAGGAACTGTCAGTTCCTATCTTTCTGTTGCTTTTTCCCTTAATAATAACATGTTTGTTGATGTGACCTGCTTCGTGTGGTTCTTCAGTAACGCACAATAGGTTACAAGGTCAGGTGTAAAAAGAAAAAAACAAAATACAAAAACAGAATTATGTGTGTGAATATGTACGTTCAAATTCAGAATCCAGAGAGAAAAAAGCCAGAATTGCAACATATTAACTGATAAAAGGAGAATTCTAATTCTAAGTCTGAACTGTGTTGTGCAATAACCTTGTCACATTTTTATTCTATGGTGGAAATAAGTTTCAGTACAATATGAATTCAGATGCAAAATCCATCTGTAAAATTACCCTAAAAAATAAGGTCAACCTGAGACCACACATTTGAATGCAAAATTCATATTGGTTACATGTAAATTATACTCAGAGCAACCTGCAGGAATGTCACATCGTTACTACATGCACATGCATCTCATTCATGGTAGATGCAAATCTATTCGATTTGTAAAACAAGTTATTTTTTTTTATATGAACAGCAGATTTTAGTTAATGCTGCTTTTTCTTATAATAGTGTACAAGAGAAACAGCACATCTCCATTTAATGATCTTTCTGTTGTGTGAGGCCAGTGGAGACAGGCAGGCGCCGGGCATTGCCCACAGGGGCCACACATTGATTAGGTTCAACTCTTCACAAGCATTACAGTGCTGGATATGATGGAACGAGTTTAGTGAATTATGCTCTTTGTCGACCATAAATGATCTGCTAATGCTACAACCTAAATTGCGTAGGGAGTCAGATGGTTTGATCGATCCAGCAATAGGGTTCTAATTGGATTTCATCTTTATTCTCTGTTGCGAAGCACTCAGAAATGACTGAGGGTGTTGTGTATTGTTATGCACTGAGGTCTTTGATTGATCACTTTTTTTTTGACTAATCATGTTTACGTGAAAACTTTGTCCTGTGCCAGATATCTGCAACACTACACACATTATTACCAGGCACTTATTATCAGTAATGAGCACACAAAAAAATACCAGAAAGTGACTCAGCTGATTGGAAGCCAATTTCACACACAAATGATTCCCTGGAGGAAACTCTTAGGGACAGAGGCTTCATTGAATAGATTTGTTGTTTGCCAGCAGGGAACTTGTCAGCAAAATCTGTCAGTCTTAATCAGGCAATTAATTCCAAAACAGTTGGCTAATATTATACAACATTAAAGTACAGGGTCTGCAATATTTTTAAGCTCAACAAGGCTGTGTTTAACTGATCAAAACTACAGTAAAACTACAGTAATTTTGTGATATATTATTACAGATTTAATTTAAATGTTTTCTATTTGAATATATTTTAAAATGTAATTTATTACAGGGAGTGCAAAGCTGAATTTTCAGCAGCCATTACTCCAGTTTTCAAAAATCATTCTAATATGTGGATTAGGACCTTTTAATTATTATCAATGCTGAAACAAACATTTGACATCTAAAGAACCTTTCTGTTTCACAAAAGGTTATTTGTGGTGAAAGAAGGTTCTGTAGATTATAAAAAAGGTAAGAAAGATATGTTTCTTTAAAAAACTGGTTCTTTGTGGAACCAAAAACGGTTCTTCTATGTCATCGCTGTTAAGAACCTTTTAAAGCACATTTAATTCTAAGAGTGTAGTTAAAATGTATAATTTTTTAGGATTCTATGATAAATAAAAAAAATAAAATAAATAAATAAAAAGCATTTATTTGAACTCTTTTGTAACAAATGATCAGTTTATTGCATCCTTTCTGAATTAAAGTATTACTTTTACATGATTGTATTATATTAAAAATGAATAACCATGAAATGGCTACAAATGGATTTTTTAATAGAATCAGGCAACTTGAACATAATAGAATTTAGGGAGTTAAGTGACATTGTTAATGTTAATAAACACAAAAAAAGGAAAAAAATAGGAGCTAGACTATTTAAATTGATTTCGGAGTCATGTTACATAACTTTAAATGTAACCTACAACTGCATCACAAGGCGATCATGTGATTCAGTCTCTGCTTCTTTCCATCACATCACATATTTCCTTTCAGTTGACCTGCAATGCTCCATTGTGGAAGGATACAGCATCATAATTTAGGTAGGGGGAAATGCATAGCACGGCAAGTGCTTCCAAAAACACATCTTCTACGCCATCTAGTGGTTAAATTATATATAAATAATAATATCTATATAAATAGGTACGCACATACTGGACACACTGTAGCTCTAATTTATTTTTTAAGGTTCTTATGGGAGTTTGTTTTAATAAGATATAGGCACAAAGTGAATTTGTGCTAAAATGGGCATTATCACATCATCAAGAATTAATGCTCAGAGCAAAGCTTTTGAAAAACCTAATTCATTGTTGGATGGCTAACAAACAAACCATTATTTGCTCTTTCCCTAAATGTGCAGCTGTATTCTGAGACTTTTTTCTTGATTATCATTTTCCAAGAATACAAAAACAGTGCAAATCATGTAATCTGCCTTGACACTACCTATGTCATGACTTCATATCTGTGGCGTCACAGGTATCACCACTAGATGGAGCGCTTACAATCAAGAAGAATCGTGTCAGTTTCAGTTGTTTAGTCCAACCAGCTGAGCACTTTTCTCCCACAACCTTCGTCCCACTTCATCATCTTTTCCTTGTGGTGCAGGGTCTTTTTCTGCACAATCACTGCACAGAACACATACACAAGACAGTCTGAGTTTACAAATTGTTGACAACTGACAAATGATTGGATTTACCTGAAATAACAGCCAGACTTCCTCTCTAAGCCCTCAGTGACAGCGCAGTAGATAGAGGTTTGTGCGCCTTGCCAGGGAGTTTTCATCAGCAGCAAACAGGGCAGAGAAAGTACTGTCTTCAGCATTGGGTACCATGACACAACATGGCGATCCAGCTCTGTTCGAATCACTCCTGGATGCAGGCAGAATGAGGAGACTCCTGTACCTTTGGAGATATAAAACAACACAAACAACAAAAAGTATTCATCTAATGGCTTTATTTGTCTCCATTTTTTCTTGCAAGAGAAAAGATTTGTAAGTTTTATGGGTTTGGCATCAGGTTTCATCCACGTCCAGCTATTTTAGCTGTACAAAACAGCTTGTTTTGCTGCTTGATATTGCAAATTGGTGTGTCTTACCATATTATTTTAACATATTGTTCTAACTATGGACACACTGGTTTGTAGTGCAAACAGTTGTACTGTTTACTGCAGGTTGTTATTCTTCTCATTATTTCAATGCAGCGGCTAGCGAAACTGCTTTTTTCTCAAAATAAACAAACAAGCTTAGTTAGCTTATTAATTAGCTTGCAAATTCTTTGCTATACTTAAAACGGCAGTAAATCTTACCTTTCATTCTTCGTGCGAGTTCTCTAGAGAAAAGCACATTAGCCAGTTTACTCTGTTTATAGCTGAGCAAAGAACTGTAAGGCCTTTTGTCAAAGAACAGGTCTTCAAATTCAATCTTTCCTGTGGGAAAACAGTGACAAATATGGATATAAATTTACTTAAAAGTTTCCACACAGGAAAAAAGGCTTATCTTACTTAGCATTATTGCCTTGTTTCAAGTCAAAATATCTACAAATTCTTCAATTAAGATGGATTTACTAGATAAGCAAAATGACATAGGATATTTAGTTTTGTTTTAAGGAAAATGTAATTAATTTAGTTACCCCCCTGGAAACAAGTAAAATTATCTGCCAGTGGGGTAAGTAAAATATTCTTAAAACAAGAGTATTTCACTTACCCTACTGGCAGATCATTTTACTTATTTTAAGCAGACTCCACTTAATTTAGTTTTTTTTTTCCCCCTGAAAACAAGACTTTTTATGTATTTTTGTTTATCTAGTAAATGCATCTTAATTCAAGATATTTTTTTATATTTTGACTAGAAACAAGACAAAAATACTAAGTAAGATAAGCCTTTTTTTGAAGTGCATACTGGTGACATATTTCATTTAACAAATGCAAATGAAATGTAACTTTTTATTCATCAAAGAACTGTGAAAAAAAGTATATCACAGTTGAACCACAACTGTTTACAACATTAATAATAAGAAGAAAACTTTCTTATACATCAAATATATTGGATCAAGTATATTAAAGTAATGTGATTGTAAAGTAATGTTTCATCACAAAAATAAATAATACATAAAGTCATGGTCAAAAATATTGGCACCCTTGCAATTCTGTCAGAAAACGCAACACCAATCCAAAAAAAAAAAAAAAATCCAATTGTAAATGTTTTGGTATTCACATGCTTATTGTTTTTGTTTGCACTGGAACAACACAAAAAACAGAAGTACTGTTTAAAATAATAAACTTGATTAAATTTCACACAGAACTCAAAAATGGACTGGACAAAATGATTGGCACCTTGTCAAAATTTTAAGAAATAATTGCTTTTTAAGCATGTGATGCTCCTGTAATTTGTATTTAGACACACCTGTGGGAAGTAACAGGTGTGGGCAATATAGTTATCACACTTGCAACCAGTTCAAATGGAGAAAAGTTGACGCCACCTTTGTGTTGTGGTCACACTGAGCATGAAGAAAAGAAAGAATGTAAAGAGTTGTCTGTGGATTTGAGAGAAAAAAAAGTGTAAAAACATGGACAATCTCAAGGCTACAAGTCCATCTCCAGAGATCCTAATGTTCCTGTGTCCACTGTGTGCAATATCATCAAGAGTTTTACAGCCCATGGCACTGTAGCTAACCTCCCTGGACATGGACAGAAGAGCTAAATTAATGAAAAATTACAATGAAGGATTGTTCAAATGGTCGATAAAAAACCCTGATTAACTTCTAAATAAATTTAAGATGATCTGTAGACACAGGGTACAACAGTGTCAGCTCGCACTATCAGTCACCATCTGAATGAAAAGCTATGGTAGGACACCACTGCAGACACAAAGGCATAAAAAAGCAAGACTGGAGTTTGCCCAAACGTATGTGACAAAACCACAATCCTTCTGGGAGAATGTACTGTGGACAGATGAGACAAAAGTAGAGCTATTTTGTAAAGGACATCATGGCACTGTTTGCAAAAAAAGAAATGAGGCCTTTAAAGAAAAGAACACAGTCCCACACAGTCTAGGTTCAAAGATGTTTTGGGGTTGCTTTGCTGCTTCTGGCACTGGATGCCTTGACTGTGTGAACGGTATCATGAAATCTGATGATTACCAAAGAATTTTGGGGCACAACGTAGTGGCCAGTGTCAGAAAGCTGCGTCTCCACCAGAGGTCATGGGTCTTCCAGCACGACAATGACCCGAAACACACTTCAAAATGCACTCAGAAATGGTTGCAAACAAAGCACTGGAGAGTTCTGAAATGGCCGGCAATGTGTCCAGATCTGAATCCCGTAGAACACCTTTGAAGAGATCTTAAAACAGCAGTTGGGAGAAGGCATCCCTCAAATCTTCATGACTTGGAGCAGTTTGCAAAAGAAGAGTGGTCCAAAATTCCAGTAGACTGGTGTTAGAAACTCATTCATGGTTACAGGAAGTGATTGATTTCAGTTTTTTCAAAGGTGCTACCAGTTATGGGTGCCAATCATTTTTAGGTTCTGTGGGGAATTGTATTAAATTTGACTTTTCTTTTCTTAACTGCAACTATTTTCTGAGAGAAGGGTTGATTTTCTGACAGAATTGCAATATTTTTGGCCATGACTGTATATATACATAAATATTTCACAATGTTACTTTTTTTACTGTATTTTTATCCAAAATAAATGCAGCCTTTTAAAGACAAAAAAGTATAGACCACAAAATCTTGAATAGTGGTGTATTTCCCATAAATACAAGCAAAGAAATAATATGTGACCCTGGACCACAAAACCAGTCATGGGTATTTTTTGTATGTAGCCAAAAATACTTTGTATGGGTCAAAATGATCAATTTTTCTTTCATGCCAAAAATCATGTTCATGTTCCATGAAGATATTTTGTAAATTTCCTACCATAAATATATCAAAACTTAATTTTTGATTAGTAATATACATTGCTAATAACTTCATTTGGACAACTATAAAGGTGCACCCTCAGATTCCAGATTTTCAAATAATTGTATCTCGGCCAAATATTGTCCTATCCTAACAAGCTTATTTCTTCAGCTTTCAGATGATGTATAAATCTCGATTTAAAAAAATTGACCCTTACGACTGATTTTGTGTCCAGGGTCACATATAGTCTGTCTGAAAATATCTTACGATTGTATTTCTGATTTTAATCAAAAGAAAATTACCACCAACATGTGCAATACTGGACACATTCACTACACGGCTGGGGGAAGATCTCTTTAGCATTCCTAACAGCAGATTGGTCAGAAGAAAGTGTCCCAAGTGATTGACAGCCAGCTGTGTCTCAAAGCCATCCTCTGTGATCCACTTTGGACACATCATAACACCTGTCAGAAAAAAGAGATTTTAAGATCCACCTCTGTACCCCTTGCTTTTAAGGGCAGACTACAACTACAGTCTGACTCACCTGCATTGTTTACAAGTATATCCAGTCGTTCTTCTGTTGCTATGAACTCTTTGGCAAATTCTTGGACAGAATATAGAGAGGCCAAATTCAAGTGTCTGATGACTACATTGCCATTTCCTGTGGAGCGTCGAATATACTCTGCAGCGTTCTCGGCACGAGTCAGGTCCCGGCAAGCCATCACTACCCGAGCCCCTAAATCCACACATTTTTTACATTTCCATGCAAAAAGTGAGGGAATTTAAAGATAAGGACCTGAATAATATGCCATACCTCTACGAGCCATATCTTTTGCAGTTTCCTTGCCAATCCCAGTGTTAGCACCAGTGATCACAACCGTCTTTCCATCTAGACAAGCACGGCTTTTGCAGACACCACCAGCTATCCATATCCGCAGCAGCATAAAGCCTGTATGGGAAACAGAACTTAGGTTACATACACAATGCTTTATAAAAGGTTTCAAAATATTGTTATATAGGTATACAGTTGAAGTCAAAAGTTTATATACTGCTTGCAGAATCTGCAAATGTAAATTATTTTACCAAAAGAACAGGAATCATACAAAATGCAGGTTATTTTTTCATTTGGTACTAACCTGAATAAGACATTTCACATAAAAGATGTTTACATATAGTCCTTCAGGTCCCACAAATTCTTAGATTTTTCAGCATTTTTGTGTATTTCTATGATTTGAACCCTTTACAATGATGACTGTTTGATTTTGAGATCCATCTTTTTACACTGAGGACAACTGAGGGACTCATATGCAACTATTACAGAAGGTTTAAACACTCACTGATGCTCCAGAAGGAAAAACGATGCATTATGAGCCAGGGGTGTAAACTTTTGAATGGAATGAAGATGTGTACATTTTTCTTATTTTGCCTAAATATATATATATTTTTTTTTTTTTTTTTTTTTTTGTTTTGTTTTTTTTACAGTTAGTGCTGCCCTTCAGAAGCTACAAAAGATACTTACATGTTAAATTTACCCTGATCTTCAATTTAAATAAGTTTTCACCCCCTGGCTCCTAAAGGAGAAATTCACTTCCAGAACAAAAATTTACAGATGCCCTTTTCTGCACTGGCTCAGCATGGGAGAGAAATGTGAAAGGGTGAATTGATGCGATCTATAAACACCATTTATGTCTTTTATCAGAGTAAAGAGTAAAGTCAAACCACCAGCTGATGTCTGTGTGATTATTTCACACAAAACACAACACAGACTATAGCCGGTTACACATATAGTCCAATCGTTTTGCTAGATATGACCCTTCTTCCTCGGCTGGGATCGTTTAGAACCCTTTGAAGCTGCATTTAAACTGCATTTTGGAAGTTCAAACTCGCTGGCACCGTAGAAGTCCACTATATGAAGAGAAATCCTGAAATTGTTTCCTCAAAAAACATGATTTCTTTAAGGACTGAAGAAAGAAAGACATGAACATTTTGGATGACAAGGGGGGTGAGTAAATTATCTGTAAATTTTTAGTTCTGGAAGTGAACTTCTCCTTTAATGCATCGTTTTTCCTTCTGGAGCATCAGTGAGCATTTGAATCTTTTGGACAGTTTAACTGTTTAGGACAAACAAGGAACTCATGAACAACTACCATTAAATGAAAATTTAAAAAACAGCTGTGGATCATTCAGGTAACAAAACAGCATTAAGAATCAACATGTAAACTTTTGAGAGGGTAATTATTATAAATTCAGCTATTATTTTATCCTGTAGACTATATGTAACCGTTTCTTATGTGAAATATCTCATTCAGGTCAGTACTAAATAAAAAATAACATGCATTTTGTATGATCTCTCTTATTTTGGTAACATAATTAACATTTTCCAGATTCAGGAAGGTGTATGTAAACTTTTGACTTCAACTGTATGTGTAGCCTATACACACACTACTTCCTTAAGCTCACCATGTCTGAATAATATTATTATTTACAGTAAAATTATTAAATATTATTACACTATTTTTTTTTTTTTTTTTAGAAATTATCATTTATTTCTGAAAATCTGAATTTTCATCAGCCATTAGCTACTCCAGTCTTCAGTGTCACATGATCTTTTCATAAATAATATCTAAATCAAGAAACATATCTTATTATCAGTGTTGAAAACAGCTCGATATGTTTGTGGAAACGGTCTTTGATTAATAGAATGATCGAAATGCATTTGTTTCAAATGGAAATATATTGTAATATGTTTTTCTGTAACTTTTGACCAATTTGCTTTATTGCTGATAAATAGCATTAATAAAAAAAAACATTCTTTTACAACTTTATGTTAAATAGAGAATCTAATAAGTTCTAGAGATGTCAAACAATACACATAACTTACAGATTGCCGCCAGCGCGATGACAGCGCCATAATTCACTTGATCAGATGATGTGACTTGATCCTTCATCTCTCATGAATGTCTACAAAATAAAGAATAAACCTGGGGTGTCGCACTGTGTCCTTTCTATGCAGAATGCTATATATAGGTCTTAAGCAACTTAAACGACAGCTTAGTACCTGCAGTACGCTTTGCCAAATGGCTGATTAACACCCGCACCTCATAAACATGTAGAATAGCAGATTTCTCCATCACAATAAGAAAATGTTTCACAATGTTTCATGAAGAATATTAGTGGTCTTCTGGTAGATTTAATATTTAGGGGTAAGAGTACAATAGGCCTCGTTATGAAACTTTTTTCTATGGGCATGCTCATGTTGACAAATAATTTAACACAGTCTGTACTTGAGCAAGAAAATGGCGTAAGTACGAACTCAACGCACACGCACACACGAGGGCTTACATGTGATGTGATATTATATTTTAAAAGTAACTAATCGTTTTAGTTACTAGTTAGATTCCAATTTCTGTTACTTTCTGTTATTTATTCGAATCAGTGATCTGTTGCATAATTATTTCACCAGAACAGATATTGCCGATCAGAAATAATACAAGTTTTTGCAGGTGTTAATTTCGTAATGGGTTTTCATAGTTTTTAGAGGCGACATAAGAGCTATACAATCATTAATTATTCATATATACATAAAAAAAACAAAATGTATTTAATTACAACAAAAATCTGTGTTTATTTTAAATGACATTGCCATGTGAAGAACCACTCGGTAACTGCAATGATTTAAGACCCACGAGCCTTAAATACAAACTCCTACTGTGTAAATTCTTTGTGGAGTCGATAACCGCTCCTTCTGACTCCTTCTGACGAATTTGAGTCACTAAAAAGAATCGGTTCCGACGAGTCATTTGTTCGGTACTCGTGAGCTATATGTTTTCGATTCATTAAAAAGAACCTATTCATAAGAGTCGTTTGTTCAGGAATCGGACCTCATCCGTCGTCGCGTCGAATGTTTTCGTGCTGTATATTCAGTAACGGTGTTTCAGACAATCTGAACAGTAGTGTAGTAAAAACTGTCATGTGTTGTTTCGTCCACATTGGCGGATTAACGCACATTGGATAACCGTTAATAGTCTCAAAACCCATTTGTTTCCAGGATGGTAAAAAATTCCAATTGGTCAGAAAAAGTATTGGTCAGAAAAAGTTCCTAACCTACTTATCAGTGATTTGTGCATGTAAGGGACGTTATATTTTTATTTTAGCCAATATTTTCATATAGGAAATATTTTGAGTGATTAATAATTGAACATCAAGAATTGTGTTCAAAAAAGACCTGTCTATGATGGTCTTGGCAGTTTATCTGCAAAAAAACAGCAAAGTGTTGAATAAAATGCCAACACTGTCTGATTTTCACTATTAAACCAGCACTTGGTTAAACAGTGTAAAATGTTGTCGTTTCAAGGAAGGAAGCCATTTTCTTCTTCCAGTAACCACTCCTCCTTATTTCAGAGATTACAGCCAATCAGAGCTCAGAATCCACAACCGGAAATGGCGTTTTGCACGCATCAACCAATCGCTGACGCAGAAAGAGCAGAACCTCTGCCCATTTAGCGCACTTATTCGTCTCGTCTGTGACGTACCGGCAGTCTTTGTGTTCTTTCAATATATCAGATTGAACATATTTCCATATAGACTATAATCCGGTAAGTATTATTTATAAATTCAACCATATTCAGTGTATTCGCGCTTTAATACACGCATTAGGTGATCGTCGTTCATTATGTGCGCAGAGGACAGTATGCGGAGTGCGCACTCAGTAGACGCCGCGCGAGGGGGTTACTGCATAATTTGTGACTAAGTATTTGTAATAAACATCGCGCTGGCTCTCGTTCTGACCCACTTTGGATTTTCATCCCCATGTATTGTTATTGTACACATATCTAAGGCTTGTGCTTTTGTTTAGAGCTCTCAAATCATACACTCTCACGCTTTGGATGTAATGGCACAGGAACTACTTTTCTCTTTGCCCCTTTCGGTTGGATGAAACCACATTGCGCGTACTTACACAATGTAGTGAAGGCTTTCCCAAAGTGATACCGTGGCGCACTGAATACCAAACCAATTTTAATGCAGCATGTATTTTATAATTTTCTCCAAATGTTTATACACACAAAATGTGGTTTACTCACTGGTTTGTGTATTTATGTAATATGCAGGATGAGGTGGTTTTGTAAACGCCAGCCTTGACGTTGAAACCGGTCGGAGCTGATTGCTGTCAGAGCCCGGTGAATATTGTGAGGGCCTTTATTTCAAACATGTACCTGTCCAATATAAAACTAAACCCTACAATTGTCCTGCTCGTTATTGTTTTGTTTTAAATAATATGTCAGATGCCTTTGGCAGTAATAGCATTATATGTTTTTTTCACGTTGACTGTTAAGGCATGTTTACTGTTTCACATGTTCACTACTCAAATGTTTAGCTCAATAGTAATTTTATATTTCAGAAACATGGATGCAGATTTGTTTATGGAGTGTGAGGAGGAGGAGCTGGAGCCATGGCAACAGCAAATGGATGATTCAGGTGGAAATGCTGAAAGCAGTGCTCCCACCGGTGTGTCATTTTATAGGTTTTCCTGTAACATGTATAAGTAAATGTATGCTTATTTACATATATGGACCACAAAACCAGTCATAAGGGTATTTTAATAATCCAAATATTGGGGAAATCACCTTCAAAGTTGTCCAGATGAAGTTCTTAGCAATGCATATTACTAATCCAAAAATAATTTTTGATAGAATTATGGTAGGAAATTTACAAAATATCTTAATGGAAAAATCGATAATTTTGACCTATACAGTGTATATTTGGCTATTGCTACAAATATAACCGTGCTACTTAGAACTGGTTTTGTGGTCTTGGGTCGCGTATGTAGATACTTAATGTAATTAAGAAACATTTTCTTTTAATAATTTCTCATTTTAATACTATTATGCTAAATAAAACCTGTTGTTCACCACTGTTTAGTGTCTTCAGCTCCCGCAAAGGCGGTTACTATTCCAGCTGAGCCTAAAACCATGATGATCCCAACCATACCGCCTGTAGTAAATACAGCAAACACGGTTCCGCTGATCACTAATACATGTGAGTATTTGTTCCCTATATGACTGTTGAGTGAGGAGTATTATTATAATATCATTATATACTCAGCTTCATGTTGTTCCAAACCCATGTGTCATTCTTTATTTTGTTGAACACAAACAAATTATAAATAGCATCTTTGCTGCTTTTTCATTTAACCAAAGTGAATTAGCACTGGGGCTGTCAAGTTTTAAATGACAAAAAGATAAATATCTAGTGGTTCATGAATTGTGCGCTATATATTTCAAGTGTTTTGAAGTCATACAGTCAACCCAAATTTATTCAGACACCTACATTTCTCACTTTATCACAGTTTATTCACTGTAATTTAGCAAATGAATAAAATATGACAAGAACTCAAGAGTTAAACTGTGTCAGAACAAATTCATCTTGCTAATGTCAGATAACTGTGTAGAAAGGTATGTAACAAAACATGGTCAGGTCAAATTATCAAATCAAAGTCTTTATCAATTTTACTGGTAGTCCACTGCACCGTGTGAAGTATTTTTGGGTATAATATGTCACAGTTTACTTTATTTTGCTATCCTCACTTACATAAATGAACTACAGAGTTTTGTAAATTATATCTGGTGTCTGAATATTTTTTGTTTTGACTGTAAAGGTCATTGAACATTGAGTCAGAAATTTCGCACACTAAAAAAAAAATAAAATCCGACCTTACGTTGTGTCAATCACATTTGCACATTGCTTCCGAAACTTTCGTCCATCATAAAAAATTGGGATCAGGTTAGATTTTCTGCTTTTTTCGCATCCGGAGCAAGCATTTAGATAGGAAAGGATGACGAATATGAAAAAATGCAAACAAAAATTTAAGACCTTAAGTTTCAGTATTCATTCATAATCCATGTCAAAACTCAGAAAGGGAGCACCAAAAGTACTGTTAACTTCAAAAATGGTATATCAGTGCCTATGGTACCATCTTGATGACAGCATTTGATTTTTTTTTTCTTAATTGTTTATTTTTTCAGTGGCTCAACGTGTAGTTCCTGCTGCTGTGCCGGCGGAAATTCCTAAAGCAGTGCAAGGACAGCAGGTGATCTTGACACCAGGAGGAGCGGGGCTTGGCACTGTAGCTCTGTCACAGGTTCTCTTGCCTGGCACAACTGCTATTGGCAATGCTGCCAACACCCAGCCGTTTTACTTTACCACACAGGTGCTGCCATCCCACCTCTTAGATCCCAGTTTATTTCTGGTTATTTCAACTTGTCTTTTATTAATCAACGTGTTTCCTGTTGTGTATGATTTAGGGTCTTCCTGTCCAGAATATCCATCCTGTCCAGCCTGGCCAGAGCCCAATGAGTTTGGTGCTGAATGTCCAACAAGGCCAGACTGTTCGACCCATTACACTAGTCCAAGGTATGTTAATGTGCTCCTTGAAGGATTTGTTAAGTTCTAGAATAAAAACAAGATGTTCACGTCTTTCTTTCTTCGGTCGAAAAGAAATTAAGGTTTTTGAGGAAAACATTCCATGATTTTTCTCTGTATAGTGAACTTTAATGGGGATCAACAGGTTGAAGGTCCAAATTTGCAGTTTCAATGCAGCTTCAAAAGGCTCTGCACGATCCCAGTCATATCAATGTCATATGATTTTGAAGTTGGAGAAAATGAGACTGAGTTTTTCGGCCTACTTTATCTTTTTAAACCTTTTTAGTACACAGATGTACACAGATGAGGAACTAACCACGCATGACTTTTCCAACGTTTTCCAAGATGAACATTTGTGGTTAAAACGTATATGAATAATTTTTTATTTTTTATTTTTAGAAAATAACTGATCGTTTTACTAGATACGGAATACGATAGGCCCTTATTCCTCAGCTGGGATTGTGTAGAGCCCTTGGAAGCTGTGTTGAAACTGTGGTTTGGGCCTTCAACATGTTCAACATGAAGTCCACTATATGGAGAAACATCCTGGAATGTTTTCTTCAGAAACCTTAATTTCTTTTCAACTGAAGAACAGCTTGGATGACAGCTGGAAGTGAACTAATTCTTTAAACTTATTGCGGACTTTGTTTCTCTGAACTTCTTAATTTTGCAGTTTTGCTGTGCTTACTGACTAACAATGTTTTCTTTTGATGTATTTTCAGCACCTGGCACACAAATTTTCAAACCAGCTGTTGGAGGAACCCAAATAATTACCCAGCCAGCTCAAATAAGGACTGGAGCTCCAGTTGCAAGCAGGGCCCAAACACCCAGCACTTTTAGTACTTTGCAGATCCCTGCTACTCTCACTATTCGTACTACAACAGCGGTCACCCCTCCTGTGGCTACTTCTCTGCCCACCATGTCCTCTACAACCATTACCCAGCCCACCACAGCACGAACCACGACTAAAATCGGTAAGATGCTACTGTTGAGTCCAGTTCTAATTATTATTGAAATCTTTTTTTTTTTTTTTTATCCACCTTTTTCTTCAACGTGAGACTTCTGGTTTATTATCCATAAATAATTAGAAAAATAACATTTACGTGCAGTAAATGGTAAAACTGTTTGCACTGCAAACCAGAGTGCTCATCATTAAGATAATACGTTCAAATATTATGGTAGGAGACCAATTTGCAACATCAAGCAGCAAATTGAGCTGTTTTGTACATTTAAAAATAGCTAGATGTGGATGAGACTGGAAGGCAGACCCATAAAATTTACAAATGGCCGCACCATCTCTTATGAGAAGAAAAAGTAAATGTTTTAAATATTAATTGCGTTTAAAAAATGTTTCACACATTAATGTTTCACAAGATAAAATAATCTAAACAGGTATTTCCTATTATAACACTTACTATATCATGAATTCAAATTAAAATTATAATTTTTTCTATTTACAGTGACAATAAAACCAGGAAATGGACCCTTGGACATGCAAAATATAATGAGCCTTGTAAAATCAGTGAACCTTCCTGGTGGGGCTCAAGCACAGACTTTTGTTGTCATGAGCAATCAGAAGACCAGCAACGGCACTATTGTTTCCTCTGCTCTACCTGTCATGACACAAAATGTTGTGCAAAGTAAGTTTGTTGTTGTGATAGTGTACCTTATAATAGTTTTATACTAGAAAACAGCCACGCTGATTAATTCCAAACTCTTTGTCTTTTTTTCATAGCAATCCCTATTACACATACAACACCATCAACAACCTCTCATTTGTGTCCTCGCTGTGGAGCTCAGTTCAAAATGGTTGAGGCTCTACGGAGTCATATGTGTGTAAGTATACGTTTTTTGATGTATTTTTTGATTGAAAAATATCGGCACCCTTGCAATTCTGTCAGAAAATGCAACCCTTCTCTCCAAAAATTGTTGCAGTTGCAAATGTTTTGATTCTCACAGAAAAGTCAATTCTGATACAATTCCACACAGAACCAAAAAATGCACTGGACAAAATTATTGACACCCTTAACTTAATATTTGGTAGCAAAAAAATAACTGAAATCAATCGCTTCTTGTAACCATGAATGAGTTTCTTACACCTCTCTACTGGAATTTTGCAAATTGCCCCAGGTCATTCAGATTTGAAGGATGCCTTCTCCCAACTGCTGTTTTGAGATCTCTCCACAGGTGTTCTATGGGATTCATTGCTGGCCATTTCAGAACTCTCCAGCGCTTTGTTTGTAACCACTTTTGAGTGCTTTTTAAAGTGTGTTTTGGGTCATTGTCTTGTTGGAAGACTCACAACCTTTGGTGGAGACTCAGCTTTCGGACACTGGCCACTACTTTGCGCCCCAAAATTCTTTTATAATCATCAGATTTCATGATACCGTTCACACAGTCAAGGCATCCAGTGCCAAAAGTATGCCAAAATAGTATCCCTTTTCATTCAGATGGCAACGGATAGTGTGAGCTGACACTGTTGTACCCTGTGTCTGCAGATCAGCTTGAATTTGTTTAAAAGTTAATCAGGGTTCTTTATCCACCAGTCGAACAATCTTTAGTTTTTTCATTTTTCATTAATTTTGCTCTTCCGTCCATGTCCAGGGAGGTTAGCTACAGTGCCATGGGCTGTAAAACTCTTGATGATATTGCACACAGTGGACACAAAAACATTAGGTTTGCTGGAGATGGACTTGTAGCTTTGAGATTGTCCATGTTTTTCCACATTTTTTTCTCTTAAATCCACAGACAACTCTTTACACTTCTTTCTTTTCTCCAAGCTCAGTGTGACACACAACACAAAGGTAGAGTCACCTTTTCTAACCTGTTACTTGCCACAGGTGTGTCTAAATACAAATTACAGGAGCATTACATGCTTGAAAAGCAGTTATTTCTTACAATTTGGACAAGGTGCCAGTAAATCTGTCAAGTCCATTTTTGAGTTCTTTGTGAAATTTTATGAAATTTGACTTTCTTCTCTGTTTTTTTGTGTTGTTCCAGCACAAACAAAAGCATGCGCATAAGCATAAGCATGTGAATACCAAAACATTTGCAGTTGGAACAGTTTTCTGAATGAAGTGTTGCATTTTCTGACAGAATTGCAAGGGTGCTGATATTTTTGTCAATGACTGTATATATGTATATATATAAGTGTGTTTTGGTCATTTATAAGTGGTCAATTTATCTCATTCCCCTTTAGTTCTGCTGTCCGGATCTGGCCCAGACTGACACGAGCAGTACTGCCGCTGCTGTGAATACCCCAGCCACACCACCTAAAAGTGTCTCTGTTGTGCCCAGTATCAAGGTGGATAGCCCACCTACAAAGACCGGAGATACCCAGAACAGACTTGTCATGCTGGTGGATGATTTCTACTATGGCACATTTGAAGGGAATAGAGTCTATGTACCAATGGATAACTCAAAAGAACCGTTATCATTCAAATGCCTCACCTGTCACAAGAGACTGAAGAATAATATTAGGTATGTTAATGGGCAGCAGGTTTTCCTGTGGAATTGGGCCACTCTAACACTGTTGCTACAGGTTGTTTTGCATATCCGTGAGTTGAAGCAACCCCAGTAATGTGATATTTAGCACCTGGAAAGTGAATTTTAACAAAAAACATGTATTTTACCTACCGAAATGCGATTGGGCTAGTTTTGAGTAGCAGTTGGGTGGGTTTTGTTGTGAAAACCTTGGCAACCCTGATGGCCAGGCAAGTTTATGGGATTTATGGGCATATATGTCTAGTTGCAGTTGATATGATTCATTATAGAATGCTGCAGTTATTAAGTGTTTGTTCTCCTTGCAGACTTATGAACCATATGAAGTACCACGTTGAGTTGGAACAGCAAAATGGGGAAATGGACATGCACACATCCTGCCTACACTGTTTCCGCCGCTTTCCCACACCATTTCGTCTACAGTGCCACCTCGAGAGCGTCCACACTGCTATTGAGTCATCTAGTAAGAACTATTTCCAGTTCAGTCTTTAATCTTTGAAGCATACACTTCTGGTCAAAAGTTAGGGGTCTGTACATTTTTATTTAATTACATTTTTTAATGCTTTCAAAGAAATGTCTTATGATCATCAAGGCTGCATTTGAAAACAATAATATTGTCAAATATTATTGCAGTGTTATTATAACCATTTTCTAATTTAATGTCATTTATTCCTCAGGATTTATTTGAAATAGAAATTATGTAAAAGAAACAATGTCTTGATTGACACCTCTGATCAATTTAATGCCTCCTTGCTCAATAAAAGTATTAATTTCTTAAAAAAAAAAAAAAAAAAAACGTGATGACCCCAAACTTTTAAACAGCAGTGTACAGATATTTGTACAACTGTATTTTTGTTGCTCAGAATTATACAAAGATGTTTACTACATATTATGTATATTACATATATTATTATATATACATATATTATTACAGTTATAGATGGATTGTGATGTATTTATTAAATCAAGATGATCCCAGTTTAATCAGTTTATCTTTATGCAACTGTCCTCAAATCATTGCACAGATTAAGTTAAACATTTAGCTTTCTAGAGGTTGTTCATCAATCCAGTCTTTGCCCCAAAAAGGTAAATTGTGCAGTATTTTGTTAGCAACCAGTTAAAGTGAGATACAAAAAAAAAACAAAAAAACAGTGAGCTTGCAAGACTGGTTATGCCGGTAAGAGCATATGCAGATAGAACTTCTTCAACCGACATGCACTAGTATATTTCACTAAATTCAAAAACATGAAGGGGTCACTGGGACAATATCCAAACACAATAAATATTTGTAACAGACAACTTTAATATCCTTTCTTCATAAGTGCCACATAATGTCCCTTTAACACCTATTGTAATCAGATGTTGCATTTTGACCTTTAGTCTATTGGTCTATTGACTGAAAAAAGTTTCATGTTTGCCCTGACGTGGTTTGCTACAGTGACCGTAAACTGCAGTAAATTCAGTTTGTCGCTTGATTTAGTGGTTGTTATGCTTTTCTCTTCAGCCAAGTGTAAAATATGTGAGTGGTCCTTTGAGAGTGAGCCAGTGTTCCTGCAGCACATGAAGAATACCCACAAACCTGGAGAGATGCCTTATGTGTGCCAGGTAAAGTTGGAAAACAATCACCTGGATGAACCTTATTACCAGTTTTTATCTATAGCCGCTTTTCCACTGTCATGCTAAATCATTCTCATTTCATGCCAGTCCAGCTCATGAGGTACAGATATGGTATCATTACCTACTGTGGGGCTGATAACAGAGCTAGTAATACGGATGTGCCAGTCGATGCCTTGGTATTGCAAGTGTTTACATACAGTATACAATGTAAATAACGACCATGTTTACTTCGCTCAAATAGTGTGTTTGACCAGCAACTGAGGAAAACTAGTAGCCAGACAGCTACAGTTGAGGTCAAAAGTTTACAGCCCCCCTTCAGAATCTGCAAAATGTTAATTATTTTACCAAAATAAGAGGGATCATACAAATATGGATTTTATTGTTTTATTTAGTACTGACCTGAATAAGATATTTCACATAAAAGATGTTTACAGATGCAAAAACCTCTAAATCCATCTGACGTCTTTCTTTAAAAAATGCATCTATATAAGGCTCCGATGTAGAGGTTTCTACCTAAGTGATTGGGCTGAGGCTGGGATTATAGTGAGTTTGAAGTAAAAGTATTTGATGTGTCGAGAGCATTCACTCAGTATCATTATCTCATTTTTGACCGAGATAGGCTTTTAGGGGGTTTTGCATCTGAACTCTTCATATAGTCCACAAGAGAAAATAAATGACCCGGTTAAAAAGTTTACATCCTCTTCATTTTTAATGTTTTCTTACCTGAATAATCCAGAGCTGTGTTTGTTTTTGTTTTTTTTTTGTTTTTGTTTTTTTAGTGATAGTTATTCATGATTCACTTGTTTGTGAATCATGAATCAGAAGGAACAACTGAATTTAAACTGATCTTCAAATTCTCTTAATTTATTGTGTTTCCTTCTGGAGCATCAGTGAATGTTTGAACCTTCTGTAATAGTTGCATATGAGTCCCTCAGTTGTCCTCAGTGTGAAAAGATGGATCTCAAAGCCATAAAATCATTGTGGAAAGGGTTCCAAAACCAAAATGCTGGAACACCAAAGAATTTCTGGTTTCTGAAGGGTTTTTTAAAAACAGCAGGCAGTTTAACTGTTCAGGACAAACAAAGGAATCATGAACAACTATCACTAAACAAAAAAAAAACAGCTGTGGATCATTCAGGTAACAACACAGTATTAAGAATCAAGGGGATATAAACCTTTAAACTGAGTAAACCTTTTTACATATATAACTATTGTTTTCTCTTGTGGAATATATGTAAACATCTTTTATGTGAAATATTTTATTCAGGTCAGTAAATGAACAATAACATGCATTTTGGTAAAAATATTTTTTTACCAAAAATATATTTGGTAAAATATTTTGCAGATTCTGAGAGGGGGATGTCAACTTTTGACCTCAACTGTGTCAAGTAGGGAATTCTGCATGGCAACGTTACTACACGCATTCTACCAGCACAGAATTCCAGGCCAAGAATGGTTTGCTGTGCTTTACAGTGGAAAAGCGGCTTTTATAATACCAGGCGTGTCTCAGAGTCTATCGTTTCTTGACATTTTCAGGTGTGTGAATACCGCTCCTCCTTCTACTCGGATGTGTTTAATCACTTTCGTACTTGGCATGAGGATACACGCCACCTCCTGTGCCAGTACTGCCTTAAGGTTTTCAAGCATTCCACCAGTTACCAGCAACACTATGTTCGTCACCAGGTGAGCATTAATTATAACATCATTAAAGATAAATACAAATGGAAGAGCTTTCAACACATTTTCATTTTGCAGACTGTTTGTTTTGTCTTACTGGTCAATGATCTTTTGGAGGTGTCCAAATGGATGCATTGCTTAAAAAATTCTGTCATTAATAACTTATGTCATTCCAAACCCGTAAGACCTTTGTTCATCTTCGGAACACAAATTAAGATACTTTTTGATGAAATCCGAGAGCTCTCTAACCATGCGTGGACAGCAGTGGAACTCTTACAAAATTGCAGATTTTCATAATAAATATGTTTTAATAAGGAGTTATGGGTTTGGAACAATATGATGGTGAATAATTAATGACAGAATTTTCTTTCTTGGGTGAACTAACCCTTTAATATATCTTAAAAAAGTGCTTTTATGTTATTGATTGACCCAACAGACATTTTGAAAACTGATATTTTGAACCATTATATGACCTTTTTGTTTTTTACAGAAGTCAACAGTTTACCACTGTAACAAGTGCCGTCTTCAGTTCCTGTTCACAAAAGATAAAGTTGAGCATAAAATCAATCACCACAGGACTTTCCGAAAACCTTGTGAATTGGAGGGACTCCAGCCTGGGACAAAAGTAAAATATTTGTCTGTTTGTTTGTTTGAGAGCAAGTTCAACAGGTGCAACAATCCATTTAATGTCATCTCCTTATTCCCAGGTGACCATTAGGGCATACGTTGGGCTTAAGAAGTCAGCAGGTCAGGCATCTTCTAAAGGATCCACTACCTTTCAGAAGAACAGTAATAGCAGTTCACAATCTTCTAGTGGTGACCAGCAATCGCAACGACATGGACCTGGGAAGAAACAAGTCAGCAAGATGTTTGACTTCTTGTCTAAGTTCCAAGAGCAGAGGTAAGCCCATGTTGCATTTTAACTTGTGTTAATATGCTGATCTATTTTAAATGGAAATCAGAACTTTGAAGTGTGTACTATTGGTCTTCCTCTTTCCAGGGCACTGCTGGGCAGACATAAGTGTGTGGAGTGCAGTTTTGATGTCCCAGACTTTGCGAATCACTACCCTACTTATGTTCACTGCTCACTCTGCTTTTATAGCACTTGCTGTTCTCGTGCTTATGCAAACCACATGATCAAGTAAGTGAAGTCGTGTCATTCTTTACATCCTCTTCTACTAAAATGATCAATCTGCAAATAAAAAAATGGTTCCAGTTGAAACTGGAGGTTAAGGTTTTGATCAAGTACGGCAGACAATCAAAGTGACAACATACTGATTGCAGTTAATTTACTTATTTCAGCAATCACGTTCCTGGAAGAGTCCCAAAAACATCTAAAAAGGGCCCACCAAGGTGATGTAATACTTTCAATTTTGAATTCTGTTGTTATACAATCTGAAATGGTAACTTATAGCTGTTTTGTTGCTCTTTTGTAGTGGTGTGAAGCTAAACTGTGCAGGTTGTGAATACTCCACTACTCTAGGGAACTTGATGGCCAAACATCTCATTAAGTTCCCTACTCATTCCCACAGTATCTTCACTCGTAAAGGTGGGTGTTCTCCAACTCTAAACAACGTTAAAGCATGCTTGTGTTTTACTGAGTCTTTTAAAAGCTTTCTGCATGGTCCCCTACCTGCATGCTTGATTTTCTTTCTCTGCTTTCTTACTCCTGTAGTTAGAGGACATCCAACTCTATTGTAGGTGTCATTAACTGCATGATTATTATAAGAATAATACAGTGTAGACTCAAAGTAACAACATCTTCAAACTAAATTAATAGTATCATATCATAACACTGCTACTACAATCTTATCGCTATAACTTATCGCTGTAAATTACATTTACTGAACAACAGGGTACAAAATAATAATAAAAAGTGTCAAATGCATGTAAAAATGTTTTTGGGAATAAACGTTTTCTGGGTCAGTATAAATTGTTCACAATTTAAGACCTGCCAAATTGGTATATAATTGACCCTTTTCTTTCAGTAAATGTACAACATGCAACAACTTTTTGTCTGTAATCCATATCTACAGGCTTAATTAAACAGTGTGTAGTGATTGCGTCCGTTCAGACGTTTATTGGATCAAAGTCTTTGTCTGCAGATTTTAGAACATCAGAGCATCTTAAAGGGATAGTTCATCCAAAATTTTGTCAGTAATTTCTCACCATCATGTCGTTCCAAACCCGTAAACCCATTGTTCATCTTCAGAACACAAATTAAGTTATTTTGGATGAAATCCAGTAGCTTTCTGAGAGCTTTCAAATGCCATAGAAAAGTAGTAAGAACTTAAATGGATAAAATCATCCATGTCACATCAGTGGTTTAATACTTTTTGTGTGCAAAAAACCAAAAATAACAACTTTATTCAACAACTTTCTCTTCTGTGTCAGTCTTTAAAACATGTTCACAAGTGTTTGCACATAAAAAGTATTCTCGTAGCTTCATAAAAATAAGGTTGAACCATTGATGTCACATGGACTATTTTATCAGTTTCCTTACTATCTTTCTAGGCCTTGAATGAGGTAGTTGTGTTGCTGTCTATGCTGGGTCAGAAAGCTCTTGGAATTCATCAAAAATGTCTTTATTTGTGTGGTAAAGATGAACAAAGGTTTTACAGGTTTGGAACGTCTTAATTAATGATCAAATTTCATTTTTGGGTGAACTATCCCTTTAACTTTGTACTTGCAAACTGTTAATTTAACGGTTTGATTCACACACTGTATATGTATATTTACAGCTTGAATGTTATTTATTGTGTGGATAGACACCTACAATAAAGAAGGATCTTTTCAGGAAACATTTCCCCATGCATTCGTAGCTCCAGTCAAACATTACAGATACGCTTACAACACTTGCAAAGAGGCCAGTCTTGAGTAATAGCCCACAGTATGTGATACACAGCAATCACAGATGTGGGTTATGAGCTCAAGCTGTCCATTGTCAAAATGGACAAACGTGGGCCTTTTGAACTTGCTGTGACTCTACAGGACTTACTGGCAAGCCTTTGCGAGAGCACTCTGGATGAGTGAATGAGTATTTACACAAAACCTACTGCACACCACCTGAACTGGAGAATATCAGAAGGAGTACAAAAAAACCCTAAGTGGATTAATTTAGAAACCGTGACAAATGAATAACGACAAGGACTATCCATCGCGGAATTATCTGCTGCTTCTGAGCTGCTTATTGTTTTCTTTTTTTCAAACGCTAACTGACCTATCAGAACCACATATACATTGAGCATGGTGTTATAAAATGGATTATTGGTGATGGTAGAGACTCCAAGGAGAAGACTAACTCTGTGTTCCTATAATCCCTCCCCTCCCCTACAGAGTGTTTGGAGACAGATATTGAGTTCTGCCAGGTTGAGGAGGAGGAGGTGGAGGGTCCACAAGGGGATGAAGCTAGTGATGTTGGGACACAGCCTGACTGGTTGTCCATGAAGCAGTGGAGTGTGCCCAAAGAGGAAGGAACTGTGCCAGAATTCGTGGACAGTTGTGGCCCACAGCATATAATGGCCAGGAATAACGATGTCCTCGACTACTTCCAGCTTCTTTTTCCTGACGCCCTTTTTGAGCAGATCGTTTTTGAGACCAATACCTATGCCACTTACCGTTGCTCTGTGGGGCAGGGGGACTCTTCCTGGAAACCAGTGTCCATAGAGGAAGTCAAAGGCTTTTTTGGTCTCTCTATCCTCATGGGAATTCAAGGCTTGGGGGAGCCAGAGTTATACTGGTCCTGGGACCATCACCACGGCCGCTATGGCTCCAGAACATGGGAGCTGTTTTACAGGACCATGTCAGTCAAACGCTTCAAGCAGATTGGTGCTTACATCCGAATGAGCAGCATGCTTGTGGAGAACGATGACCAGAGTGTCGACAAGTTGTCCTTTATTCAGCCCATGCTGAGCATCATGCAGACAAGCATGCGAGAGGCCTACAAGCCAAATAAATGTTTGACAGTCGATCAAGCTTTTCTACCGAGCCATGACAAAGGAATCGCTCAGGAGAAGAGTAAAAATAACCAGCCAAAGATATGGCTACTGTGTGACTCAAAGTCAGGCTACTGCCATAAACTCCTGGTCGTAACGCGACAGGAGAAAAACAAAAACTTGGGAAAAGCAGTTGTACCGCAACTCATAGAGGACCTTGAGGGGAAACACCACCACATCTTCTTGTCCAGCTCACTTGCATCTGTGCCACTCATGAAGGAGCTGTACGATGCTGGAATATACTGCTCCAGCTCCGTTCTCCCTCAAAGTCCGATTTTGCCCAAGGAGTTTTGGGACGAACCTCCGCTGAACAATCAAGGTCATTTCCAACAGTATGAATTTGCTCCGCTGCTTGCCACCAGATGGAAGGATAACAAGCAGCTGGTGTGTCTCTCCACAAATGCTGATCCAGGCAGACCAGATGTGGTGTGGAGGAGATCTTCCACTAAGTTAGGCGAGCTTTGTGCTGTGGAAAGACCCCACGCCTTCAAGCTGCTCCAGGACAACATGCGCGGTGTCGACATCTGTAATCAGCTCCTCACGTGCAACCAACTCGGCGGGCTCATTCTCGACACCAACTGGCGGCGTCTCTTTTGGTTCCTCGTCAACTTGAGCATCATCAACTCTTTCATTGTCCTACGGGAGACACGCAAAGACAACCCACCTGGGTGGTTGCAGGGGGGACATTTCTCCCAGGCCATCTACCGCAGACGTCTGGGGTACCAGCTGGCCAAGTGTGCCGAAAGATATGCTCGCCAGAACCAAGTCCATGATAGCATGCTTGAGCAGCAGACTGTGAAAAAAGAAAACCCAGAGACGCAAGAAGGGGTCAGACATCGATTAGCCAAAATTACTCGTAGGACGAGGAGATGTAAAGTTTGCAACCTGAAAAACTTGCGGCATGAGAGTGTATATGGCTGCACAGCGTGCCTTGTGAATCTGTGCAAACGTTCTTGCTGCTTCTGGGACTTCCATGGTTTCTCACCTGATTTCCAAGGTTATAAAGCTCAAATGCTGACACTAAATATTAATCAGAAAAATTTTGTTCAAATGTTGCACAAAATTAAGGAATTTACCTTTTTCAAACTGCTTTTTAATTGGCATGCATTAACTAGAAGTGATAATGTATTGTATTGTATTATATATTTTATGCATGAAATATAAACTCATTGTCGTAGATTATTATAATTGATGTAATAATTATCATTTTTTTCTCCACAGGTAACCCAAAAGTGGGATTCGTTGACACCAAGAGGTATGTATTTTAGAAACCAAAGTTGGTTAGAGAAATACCTTTTGACTCAAAAAGTTGATGGATTCAAAATGCAACCTGCAGTAGATTACATTTAAAATAAAATTAACATTTAATTATTATTGCATGCACCTTTTTAATTAAATTTAAATATAAAAATGATGAAAGAAATGCTTATGTACAGTTGAAGTCAAAAGTTTACATACACCTTGCAAAAACCTATGCAAATATTACAGAAGGTTCAAACGCTCACTGATGCTCCAGAATTAAGAGCCAGGGGTGTAAACATTTGAACAGAATGAAGATGTGTACGTTTGTACAACAAATTGATTTTCATTTAGTACTGCCCTTCAGAAGCTACAGAAGATACTTACATGTTTCCCAGAAGACAAAATAAGTTAAATTTACCTTGATCTTCACATTCAAAAAGTTTTCACCCCCTGGCTCTTAATGTATTATGAATCAAGTGTATGTAAACTTTTGAAGAGGGGCATTTTTATAAATTCAATTATTATTTTCTTTTGTGCATTATATGTAAATGCCATTAATGTGAAATATCTTAATCAGGTCGGTACTAAATAAAAACTTACATGCCCTCTTATTTTGGTAAAATAATTACCATTTTGCAGATTCTGCAAGGTGTATGTAAACTTTTGACTTTTTAACTGTAGTTAGCAGTAATGTACAAAAATGGCTTCTTTTTTTTTCAATTAGCAAATTTAAAGTTGCCACGTTTTTCACATTAAACAGATTCTGGAAAGTGACGCACTATTTCCCTTCCAGGGACGGCACAGCGCCTGGACTTAAATACAAAACTGAATTGTTGGAGAGAAGCCTGCACAGATCTTCAGCGGATGTCACAAACTCACATGAAGCTGATGCTGGTCTGGATGAAGACGTGGACCAGGAAATGGCCCCTCTGGAAGATGAAGACTCCTCAGACTCTGAGGAGACTGAAACCGATGAAGACTTGCCAAGTGAAACAGCGGCTAAACAGAAGGCAGAGGTAACAGTAACCAATACACTTTCACAACCTGTGAAAAACAGAGAGGAGACTCTGTCTATTCATCAGCGGCGTATATTACTCCTTGCACTGTGTGCCGGGGTCCAGAAAGCGGCAAAAGAAATGGACACCAAACCTCATCTTATCAAGTCTTGGCTTCAAGACAAAGAGGATCAGTTAAATGAATGCAGCAGTAGTATCTGCGGAGAGGCCGTTGATCGTCTATTGGAGTGGGTTTTGACTCAACGGGAACAGCAGCGCCCTATCAGTGAGGCGAAACTGTTCGAAAAAGCTTCGGAGCTCCAAAGCCAAGCCAACGAGATCAATTCTTTCCGTATTTCCTACGAGTGGGCTGTGAGCTTCATGATGCAGCACAAACTGGGTTTGGATACCCCTTTCACAGTACATCGGGAACTCCCTAATGACATGGAGGAAAACTGCAGCCGCTTTGCAGAGTTGGTGCACAGTAAAGTAAAGGCAAACAACATTCCACAGTGTCTCTTTGGTGCTATGGACCAGCTTTCCGTGTTTGTGGACTTCAAAATGCTGAATGAGAATAGCAGAATAAGCAGAGAGGCTGCTTTTCAGTTTACTGGGTCTGGGAAGCCCTTTATGAAGATTTACCTTACAGTGCTTGCAAATGGTACCATGCTACCTGCAGTGCTCTTCACAAGTCGTGCTAGCACGTCGAGCAAAAGCCCGCCAGACTCAATCCTGCTTATGGCCAAAGAGGAAGGTTTCAGCGCAGCGGAAGAGCTAGAAATTTGGGCCTCCAAAGTGTGGAAGCACCATCTGGACTCTCAGAATAAAAACGATGCCCTGCTGGTTATGGATAGCCATCACAGCCAAACATCTGAAAGCATCATATCCACAGTCGGTAGCACCAAAACGTTACTCTCCATAATTCCGTCTGGATGTACAGGCAGACAGCAACCTCTAGAGATGTGTGTACGCCCTGTGCTGCAACGGTTATTTCTAGCTCGTTGGGCTCAGCGACCTAGCGTTGCTGCGTCTGGGGTTCAGCGTGAAGCTCTGGTGGAGCTTGTCATATCCTGGTTGGAAGAGGCCATGTCTTGCTTCTCTGGTAGGCCTGAATTTATCCAACACTCGTTTTGTTTGGCTGGCCTGCTTCCTGATCAGGAAGCACATACGAATTTGCCTGGTACTCCGGTGGAGCTGTTAAATAAGCTGTCGGAGGTCACACTAAAACCTGAAGTGGTAGATCTTGAGTCCGAAGAAGAAGAGCCAATGGACACGCATGTAGACAAAGTGAGCCAGGTAACTGAGAAGATTGATTTGACACTGGACACGGAGGATACAGAAAATGAAGAAGTCATTGAAACAAAGGATGAAGATGCAATACCAACTGAAATAAAGAAGACGCAGACAAAAAAGGAAAAAACTGATGAATGTTTGGAAGTTGCAAGCGAGTCCACGGATTTCTCACATTCATCTCCTGAATCAGTGAACCCTACACATAACTCAGAACAAGATCATTTCTCCGAATCTGGTCAGGATGCTAATGCTTGCCAAACGGGCTCGGCAAACAGGTGATAATTGATCTACAGAGACATTGTGAAGGATCTGATGTCAGACAAACCTATTTAGGACTACTGTGGATATTTAATTTACAACTTATTGTGTGGAAGTGAAAATGTAAAAATATTTTTTCCTACATACTGTATAGATTTGCAGCATAGACATTGCATGATTGACTTTTGCAAAGTTTTCTACTGTTCGTTCTTTTTGTTTATTCACTAGCATAAAACTCTCCAGTAGCTCCCACAGTGTTTGAATTTTTTTGTTTATGGACAGATATTGTGTTTAAATTCGACATCCTCTGAAAGTTAAATCATCATTTTTGAGCCTGCTGTAATGAGAAATTTCATCAAGCTCGCAGTGGTTCGCACGACTGTCATACTCAAACTGAGATGTAACAGAAAGCAGAAAAATAATCATACACTTGAATCACTCAAATGCTATTTCGATATTTAAAATGGTTGAATTTAGTAATCGTTTACTATAGCTCTTGCGGTTGGATAGGCCATTACTTTTATTCCATAGCTTTACAGAGTCTGTTAGTACATTATATGGGTGTGCTAAAGTTCAGCATGAATATACGGCAGGCAACAGACTCGGACTGTCTTGAAGTTCTTCCATTTTGGTTATTTATCTACTTACTGACCGAATAAACAGTGAGACATGCTGAAGAGTCTTAGTATTGTTATTTCCGCCGCAGAAGCAGCAGCAGCAGCAGTGAATGGAGTGGGATCAGTATGTATATTCAGTATTGATTTCAGCATCTGAATTTACCATAGCAACCACAGGATGGTGTAACTACACTCCAGGCGTCATTCGTTGACCATGAATTTAAAGACGTTCTGTAGCACATTATTGGTGCCCTTTCATTGTAAAGGTGCTTAACTTTGATTTCATCTCCATGCGCTGCAACAATTTTGTATATAATTTACATGTACTTAATGAACGGGCTTTATGTAAACAGTCTTATTATGAAGGTAAGTGGGAGTTTATATAATTGGGGGTCTTTGGGATGTTATTTTGATGAAACTAAAGAGGATTACAAATAATTTAAAAGCTAAAAGTGTTATGTGTGTGACTTGCCATTTTTGACTATTCCTCATGTATAAAACATAAATAAACTCAGTTTGTGCACAAAGCCCACTCTTTTTCCCATCCTTGCAGACAGATTCACATAAACCTGTACCTTCAAGTTTTGGACTCCATTTTGTGGAGCATGCGCATTACATGAACGCTGTGTAATGGTGATACTTTATTAAACTTTTAGATTATTTCATTCATTTATATTTTTATTGAAAACAATTGCCTCTTTGATGTGATATGAGATGTGAAAACAGAAGAACGATTTCGGCGAAAGGCGGACGCGAACTCGAGTCTCTCACGTCACAAACTATTTGTTTTGCGTTTTAACATATAAGTTCGCCCTTACATCTCATCTCAAGTAGAAAGCATATTTTGGCGAACCTAGAGAACTCCCCCTATCCCTAGTATGGGATAAAAATAGATTAGGACTGAGGGGTTGGGGTGTAAGAGGAAGGATGCCGAGAAAGCTGTCGCAGCACAGAGGTGAGAAGGCTGTCTATATATATCCACAAGTTTCCGGGGGGCGCTACTGTAAAAAAAAAAACCGTGGGTACAACTTCCGGTGATGCGGTGGAAGTTAAAAAATTATTTTTAAGTGTCTGTATAATTTAAATAAATACCCCAGTGCTGTCTTGATATTAGGTGGGGATTTTAATATGGTTTATAATAGTGATTTGGATAGGTTTCCCTCCAGAGCACCTTCTATTAATCCAATTATGAATGACTTTATGTTGCGTTTTTGTGTTGTTGACATATGGAGAGAAAAATATCCACAGCAGAGACTTTATACATGGAGCAGCAAGGAGAATAGACTATGTCTAGAATAGACTATTGGCTTATTTCCCAAAGCCTGGTAAATCGATGTAATTCAGTTAGCATTCATGTTACACCTCTTACAGACCACAGTGCTGTCTCACTTGGGGTTAATCTTTCTGCATCTCATGCTTTCAGCGCACCTCCTTATTGGAAATTGAACAATTCTCTTCTCCAGTTTGAGGAAGTTAAGAGAAATATTATATTATTGATTGAGCGGTATTGGAGAACAGCTTTGAGGTTAGATTCATATTGTTGCCAATGGGAGTTGATGAAGTTCGAAATTAGTAAATATTGTAGAAAATTCGGTAGTAATTTAGCTAAATTTAAAAGAGCAGAAGAGAATAAGGTGGTGTCTAAAATTGCAGTTCTTGCTTCCAAACCGGTAGAGTTGCTTTCTGATTCTGAGAAGTTTGAATATGCTGACCTGCAATTTAAATTAGATGAGATGTATATTTATAGGGCACAAGGTGCTTATGTAAGATCAAGACAAAAATGGATGGAGGAGGGAGAATGCAATACAGCATATTTTTTCAGATTAGAGAAGAATCGTTTAAAAACCTCTTTAATTGAAACTCTGAAAGTTGATGGGACAGTTACTAATAATCCACAAGATATTGCACATTTCTGTGCTAAATTTTATAGTAACCTTTACCAAAAAAAATATTCTGAAGAGGCAGCCACTTCTTTTTTGGAGTCTATTAAAAATTGCAAGACTATCTCAAAAAACGACAGAAATCTCTGTGAGAGTGAAATTACTTTAGTAGAAGTTAATAAATCAATTATAGAACTTAAAAAAAATAAATCACCGGGAACTGACGGGCTTACCGCAGAGTTCTACAAAGAGTTCTCTAAAGAATTATCCCCTTTTTTACTTAAGGTTTTTAAAGAAAGTATACAGAATGAAGCTCTACCCCCAACCCTCACTCAGGGTCTAATTACTTTAATTCCAAAACCTAACAAAGATTTACTTTTAATTGACAATTGGCGTCCTGTTTCTCTACTTAACAATGATTATAAAATCTTAGCTCTTATATTTGCTAAAAGACTAAAATCTGTTCTTGACTCTGTAATAGATGAGACACAATCTGGTTTTATGACCAAAATAATATACGATTGGTTCTTGATCTACTAGATTATTCAGATTTGATACAGGAGGAAAGCTTCATTCTCTTTTTAGATTTCTACAAGGCATTTGATTCTTTAGAGCACCAATTTATTATTAAGTCATTACATAGATTTGGTTTTGGAGATATGTTTTGCAGAGTAATCAAAACCCTTTATAATAATGGATCCTCTTCAATTAAATTAAAAAATGGCACTTCACCAAGATTTAATTTATTTAGAGGGGTCAGACAAGGGTGCCCCATTTCTCCCTATTTATTTTTGCTTTGTGTGCAGTTACTGTCAACATTTGTTTGTGAAAGCAGTGTTCAGGGTATCTGTATTGCAGATAGAGAAATTTTTATTAGTCAATTAGCAGATGACACCACCTTATTTTTAAGAGATGCTTCCCAAATTCCCATAGCAATTAATACTATAAAACTTTTCTCTGAAGCTTCAGGTCTTCAATTAAATTTAAATAAATGTGAATTAATATCTATTAAAGACTGTATAACAACCTCTATTAATAATATTCCAGTTAAATCAGAAGTTACATATTTAGGCATTGTGATTTCTAAAAATCAAGATAATAGATGTTTTTAAATGTTGAACCCATTACAGTTAAAGCTCAAAGAAGATGTAATGCATGGTTGCAGAGAGACCTGACCCTGAGAGGCAGAGTATTGCTTTCTAAGGCAGAGGGCATCTCCAGATTTACATATGCAGCACTCTCTTTGTATGTGGACAACAAAATATGCAAATCAGTCGATAAAATTCTGTTTAATTTTGTTTGGAAAAACAAAATCCATTATGTTAAGAAGTCTGTTATAATGAATATATATGAATATGGAGGGCTAAATTTTATGGATTTCTCCTCTTTAAACAACACTTTCAAAATTAATTGGATTAGGCAGTTTTTAAGTAATCCAAACTCAATTTGGAATTTTATCCCAAATTACTTCTTTTCTAAATTAGGTGGTCTTCCTTTTTTATTGGTCTGCAATTATAATATTGCTAGAATCCCTTATAAATTATCTAAATTCCATAAACAAGCATTACTCGCCTGGTCATTAATCTTTAAACACAACTTCTCTCCTCACCTGTACTTTATTTGGAACAACCAAGATATTGTATATAAAAACAAATCTTTATTTTTTAGTAATTGGTTTGAGAAAAACATTTTGATTGTTTCCCAGTTACTTAATTCAGAAGGTCTTATTTTAAATTATGAAGAATTTTTAAATAAATTTAATTTTCCAGTAGCTCCCAAAGAATTTTTTATCGTCATGGATGCTATTCCTAAAGGTGCTGTTATGCTTTTAAGGGAGTCTGTTAGATCTTCTAGCACAATATCTGTTTATTTAGACCCATTTGAAACCCCAGTAGGAAAATTATGTTTTTTGTCAAGCCCCTCATCACGTAACTATAAAATTAGATCTCTTTTTCAAAAGATGTATGTAACAATTCCATATGTGATGTCTTATTGGAAGAATTTGTATGACCATATTGACTGGAAAAAAGTATGGACTCTGCCTTTGAAATACGTAACTAATAAGGTGAGAGAAGTTTCATTCAAATTATTACATAGATTTTATCCAGCCAAAGAATTTTTGAAAAAGTTTAAAGCAGACCTAGATACAACTTGTTCTTTTTGTGCCGCCCCTCATGAAACTGTTTCTCATATTTTTTGGGATTGTCCTCACACACAGCTATTTTGGATGGAATTTTCTGATGTTATTGACTCTAGTATGCTCCCGGGATTCTCTTTGTGTTTTAAGGATGTACTGTTTGTTTTTTTTGGTATGCAGAAGGCTAATATAAATGAGTGTTTTATTGTTAATCTATTGTTGCTCCTGGCAAAGTTCCATATTCACCATTGTAAATTTTCTCAGAGAAGTCCTATATTCATTATCTTTAAAAAAGAGGTTCAGGAGTAAATCAAGAATATCTCAGCCTCCAATAATCTGAAAGCTGTCAAGACCACAGAATTATTTCTTTTTTTTTTTTTTATTTAATTAAATATTTTGCCTTGTCTTGTAATTTTATTTATTTATTTATTTGTTTGTTTTCAGTTATTTATCCAATGATATACATATATGTATGCAATGCTTTGCTGTTGTCTTTTCTTTAGATATTATGTTATGTTGGAACTCTATATACATGTGCTTTTGATACCTTGGTAATAAAAAAAAAAAAAAAGTGTCTGTATAATATGTATAGCCATTTGGCAATATACAGGGGTTGGACAATGACACTGAAACACTGGCCAATATGGTGTTGGAGGTTTCATGGCCATATTTTCACAGCCTGGTGGCCAGTCTTCACTTATTGCACATTCCACCAGTAAGAGCAAAGTGTGAAGGTTGACTATGTGCACCCACTGGTTCAGACATTGTACCCTAAATGTGGTGCCATGTATAAGGATGATAATGCACTAATACACACAGCAAGACTGGTGACAGAGAGGTTTGATGAACATGAAAGTAAAGTTGAACACCTCCCATGGCCTGCACAGTCACCAGATCTGAATATTATTGAGACACTTTGGGATGTTTTGGTGAAGCGAGTCAGGAAATGTTTTCCTACACCAGAATCACATAGTGACCTGGCCACTGTTCTAGAAAAGCAATGGCTCAAAATCCCTCTGGCTACTGTGCATGCCATGTATTTGTCAATCCCAAAATGAAATGATGCTGTATTGGCCACAAAAGGAGGCCCAACACCATACTAATTGTGGTCTAAAACCAAGTGTTTCAGTTTCATTGTCCAACCCCTGTATATGCTATACCATGTCTTTTACTGACATATCAACCGTACGGTCACGCATGATTTGGATAATAATTACAAATATACATTTCTGCATTTCACATATATTTTGCTATATTTATGTTCATTACCCTCTACACTATTCACAACAAATGTATGGTTTCATCCCTACTTTCTTGGTTGCTTGTTTTACCCTATTATCTTATGACTGACCAGCACCAATCACCAGTCTTTTGTATTGTTAATGTTGTGACGTTGCGAGAAGAGCTAATGCAAATAGTTCCTGCCAAAAAGGCGGCCTATTTGCACTTTGTGTAAAAGGACACTCCATTAATTTAAAAGGCAATAGACTACAGGAAATAGCATATACTACAGTAAAAAAATTAATCTGGGGGAGAACCCAACCACATTTATTCTGCTTCCAAAGCCCATGGTTTGACTGATAGAAATACATTTGCCATGATACAAAGAATACATACACTACCAGTCAAAAGTTTTTGAACAGTTTGAACAGTCTCTTCTGCTCATCAAGCCAGTGTGACACCCTGAATGTTTTGTCACAAGTGTTTATATGTATATATTAATTTCTTACAATTGTCGTTAAGTCTTTATGCAGGGGATATCTGCTTCTCTTTTGTTTATTTTCTTTATTATTGTTACAACTAATGCTGGACTTACAACGTGAAATACCTGTGTGGACAGTAAGGGAGGGGCGGTACGTGGTCCAGGGTTGCTATGGTAACGGTGAGCCGCTAGGAAGAGTCTGTCATTACTAGAGCGGCTCAACTTTGAACAACAACGCAACTTTTACCGTCTCATTATTTCTACCACATAGGTGGGTAAATCCTGTCCAAATGTCTGTATTATCTCAAGAGAATATGTTACAAAGTGTATATATACTAGTTTAGCGAGGTCTAAAGCGGTTTAAGTGTTAATTAATAGCGGAGATTGTATCCGCTCGTCATAACGGCCATTAATGGCTCGGGTGTGTTACATATTAACTGTAAAGTTAACAATAATGCTACAGTACACTGAAATCCCATACTAATGTTACGTTTTTTGTATTTAAGTTTATAAAAAGGGCTATTACTAATTATTTCGTTTTGTATAAGGACAGTATTGGTTAAAAATGTTTGTTTGTTTATACTCTAATGTAAGTGTTTATTTTTGATTATAGAGAGCTAGCTCAAGGATTCAGTTCAAACGAATGATAATTTGCTTTATGTTTAATGCTTAAATGGTAACTTGGTAAAATGCTTAATTGTAATGAAGCAATTAGAAACAGTATGATATGTTTGTGTCATGGTTATATTAAATAGATTCCAGTAATATGTTTTATGAATGTACAACATGTAAAAGGTGAAAGCATAAAGAAAGGGCCTAGACAAGGGATTTGTTATGTCAAAATGCACTATTTATTGATTTTGCTGGATCACATGTAAGGACTTCAGGAATTATTACTGATGAATAGAGACATTCATGAAGTCAGTAGACACTGTGATTACATGATTGTAATAAAGTCATTACTAGAGCGGCTCAACTTTTACCGTCTCATTATTTCTATCACATAGATTAAACTGCAGTACTGCCAGCTGGACAGCGGGCGTGCTACACCTGCATTTGCTTGATCCAAAGTAACAGTTACAGCAAAACCAGTACAATTTTGAAATATTTTGACTATTTAAAATAACTTGTCTATGAGTCATTCAACAAAACGGGTATGATTTGGACTTATACATTTTTTGATTTTTTTTTTTACCAAAATTTATTACTTTTCTGAACACCCCACAACTTTAAATGACATATTTAACTTCCAGAAAAAACATATTTTCCCACCTCAGGCATCAAATTCCTATAATTATTGGTCATTCTTTTATCTTCAACCCCGTTACTGACATTATGGGAGCTCTCTAAATATGATTATAAAATATATTTGTAATAAAAAAACATTTTCCTATTAATTAGATGTCCCTCACATTAATTCGATATTTGCAAATCTGAAAGTTACATTCAGTCTTACACTTTTGCTATACTAAAGCCTGAAATGAAACATTTTGTGACAGCAATCTCATCATTTTCGATTAAAGAAGTGTCTTAACTACAGAATTTAAACTAAAAGCAGTATTCTTATGATTGCTCTGAACATTTTCAAACATTAAATAACTTTTTCATAAATTAAAAAATAATTAAAAAATACATATAATTTTCACACTGAGGACAACTGAGGGACTCATATGCAACTATTACAGAAGGTTCAAACACTCACTGATAATCCAGAAGGAAACACCATGCATTAAGAGCCAGGAGTGAAAACTTGTAGAATTTGAAGATTAGTGTAAATGTAACTTATTTTGTCTTCTGGGAAACATGTATGTATCTTCTGTAGCTTCTGAAGGGCAGTACTAAATGAACAAAACACAATATTTACGCAAAGTTTTCACCGGTGCTTAATTCATCGTGTTCCCTTCTGAAGCACAAGTGAGTGTCTGAACCTTCTGTAATGGTTGCATGAGTCCCTCAGCTGTCCTCAGTGTGAAAAGATGAATCTCAAATTCATACAGTCATTGTTGGAAAGGGTTCAAATACACAAAAATGCTGAAAAACCAAAGAATTTATAGGACCTGAATGATTTTTCTGAAGAACAGCAGGCAGTTTAACTGTTCAGGACATGGGAATCATGAACAACTATCACTAAACAAAAAAACAGTTGTGGATCATTCAGGTAACAATACAGTATTAAGAATCAAGTGTATGTAAACTTTTTATAAATTCAACTATTATTTTCTCTTGTGGACTATATGTAAACATCTTTTATGTGAAATATCTTACTCAGGTCAGTAGTAAATAAAACATAACATGCATTTTATATGATCCCTCTTAAATAATTAACATTTTGCATATTCTGCAAGGGGTATGTAAACTTTTGAGCACAACTGTATGTTTTCCGCCGTGGAAACGAGTGCAGCCAATAGCGCTGCAGCGCTTGCGAAAGTATGTCAACTTTGTGAGAAAGTTCAGTGGAAAAAAATACCCCAGGAAAGGGGGCGTGTTTCCTGTGTGTAGGTCGATTTCCTTGCACCGTGGTGTGTTTTTTATTCTCCAGTTGAACAACTGGGTGTGGTTTTTAGGGATCATCTCACAGTCTCAGGTGGTAGTATCTTTGACTTTGAAAGCGTTAATCCAACAGCGACATAAAATCTTTCTGCACGTCCGCCGCGCTTTGTTGACGGGTCAGTGAGTTTCCGCCTGTGAAAGCAGCAGCTGCAGCAACATGGGTGAGTGCCACTTCTAATGCACTTTTAATCGTTGTTGCTCAGACTTTATTTCGAGCATTCGACACTTTCAACCAAATGTTTAGTACGCAATTTACTTACGTATCGACTAATAAATCCATATGTAATCATTTGATCAACAACCAACATGCTGTTATTGCAGCTAACTTAACTTTTTTTTAACCTTTTATTATTTATAAAAGAGAAATAATTATGTTATTAACACATAGCAATATAGTGAGGCTTATACATTTTATAGTTTTCTTGTTGACCTCAATATGGCTCATTAGCATGCACAGTTAGTCCTTATTCACACCACTGAATACAGACCTTTGGAAAAGGTTATTTTTTTCATTGCTCACTTAAAAATCAGAGTTTAGCTTTGATTACACAACACTTTATATTTGAAGATAGTTGGTCAGTGAAGGGGTTGACCGTCATGTAACCCATAAACATTTGGCTATCAGGGAGGACGGATGGGAAGGGTGTTGAACAATTCTTGGCAAGACACAGTGTCTCCTAGATAGTGACATTATCCATATGTTGTATTTGGGTTTATGTGCTTGTATGTGTGTTTTTCCCCTATTTCTAACATTTACAAGGCAATAAAAAGTAATATCCTGCTGTAATTCACTTATCATTCTTGCCTTTGCAAGAGTAAACACGCTAGTGCTGCACTTTGTAGGTCAAGAGATCAACAAACCCCCACACTTAAATAATATTCATTTAATTTCTCTGATTTTTATTACAGATGAAATGCTATAACAAGCAAAATTGATGTTATAATAGGATACTTCCCAGACTGAATTGAGTCTGTATGACAGCATCAGTCTGGCCTACTTCAATAACTTATTAACTGACTATAGCTCACGTAGTAATATTTGAGATCTGACGTATGCTCTCTGTCTCCTCTTGCAGCTTCAACCTGTTCAGGATGTGGACCAGGATATAAAACACCTCTGGATGCCATGAAAGGTGAGATGGAGTTGCTTTAAAACTTAAGACAACATTATTGTCTAAACCGTAAGTTGGTAATACATAGTTGCAAGTCACTACAGGAAAGCTGTGACCTTTGCACTGGACTCGTGAGTCACACTGTTCTCATTGTACAACATCTGATTCTGCAGCTCTTCTTCCTCACCAGCAGAGGTCCTCCTCGCTTGCTAATTGGCATTGCTCTGCATTGTTTTGCTTGTCTACTGTTTTCGCTCACATATTCATGGTGACAAATTGAGCCATCAGTATCGCAAAATCTGTTTACCTATCTTATATGGGTATGCAAAATGTGTAAACATCTAAAAAAAACACCATAATCGCATTCATTTTTAAAATTAAATACATTTGTTATTTTCAATATAATATTTTTATTTATAGGGATAGTTCACTTAAAAGTGATTTACTCACCCTCAAGATGTCTTAGGTGTGTATGACTTTTTTCTTTCAGACGAATACAGTTGGAGTTAGATTGAAAAATGTCCTGGCTCTTCCAAGCTTTATAATGTCAGTGAATGGTGGTTGAGATTTTTAAGCTCAAAAAACTGCGTCCATACATCATAAATAGTGCTCCATGCGACTCCGGGGGTTAATAAAGGCCTTCTGAAGTAAATCGATGCGTTTGTGTAAGAAAAAATATCCTTATTTAAAACTTTAACTGTCGTATGCACATTCACGAGAGAGTGGTGTTAAGTAGCATAAGCTCCAGTGAGAACCAAGTTTTGTTTACAGCAAAGGAAAACCAGTCTCCTCTTGTCTTAGATCGAAATCCGTAGCCATGTGGATCTCTTTTTATGAAGGATGGATGCAGTTTTGGGCTTCTTTAACTCTATTCACTGCCATTATAAAGCTTGGAAGAGCCAAGATATATTTTTATATAACTGATTGTATTTGTCTGAAAAAAGAAAGTCAGATACACCTAGGATGGCTTGAGGATGAGTAAATCATGGGGTCATTTTAATTTTGGAGTGAACAAGCATGCAAAACACTTAATGGCAGATTTATATGTTAAATGCACTTCATCAAATGTTGTGGGCACAAATGGTACAGCCTTAATGGAATTCTTGATAAATTGCAGGAAACAAAGATCAACAGATATTTGAACGTTAAACTTAAACATAAACTCTTCCTACAGGGCCTCGAGAAGAGATAGTCTACCTGCCTTGCATTTACCGCAACACAGACATTCAGAAACCGGACTATCTTGCCACTGTTGATGTCAATCCAAAATCTGCCAATTTTTGCAAGGTAAGAGCAAATGTGATTCATAAATATTCATTTAAAACTATTTTGGATTAAAATGGACAGCAACAGGTTTCCTTTTAATATTTCTAGCATAACATTTTTTTTTTCTGTCTACACCATTTTGTAATGGTCTAGGTGATTCACAGGCTGCCCATGCCCAATCTAAAGGATGAGCTACACCATTCCGGTTGGAATGCCTGTAGCAGTTGTTATGATGATCCCTCTAAAAGACGCAATCGTCTTATTCTGCCTTCCCTGATCTCCTCCCGTATCTACGTTGTTGATGTAGGGACGGATTCTCGGGCCCCACGGCTTCATAAGGTACATTTTAAACACTCCATTACGTACAGTTGAGGTCAAAAGTTTACGTACACCTTGCAGAATCTGCAAAAGTTAATTATTTTACAAAAATAAGAAGGATCATACAAAATGCATGTTCTTTTTTATTTAGTACTGACCTGAATAAGATATTTCACATAAAAGACGTTTACATGTAGCTCACAAGAGAAAATAATAGTTGAATTTATAAAAATGACCCAGTTCAAAAGTTTACATAAACCTGATTCTTAATACTGTGTTACCTGAATGATCCACAGTTATGTTTTTTAATTTAGTGATAGTTGTTCTTGAGTCCTTTTTTGACCCCCAGTCAAACTGCCTGCTGGTCTTCAGAAAAATCCTTCAGGTCCCTTAAATTCTTGTATTGGTGTATTTGAACCCTTTCCAACAATGACTGTATGATTTTGAGATCCATCTTTTCACACTGAGGACAACTAAGGGACTCATATGCAACTATTATAAAAGGTTTAAATGCTCACTGATTCAGAAGGAAACATGATGCATTAAGAACTTGGGGTGAAAACTATCAATCTGGGTAAATTTAACTTATTTTGTCCTCTGTTAAACATGTAAGTATCTTTTGAAGGGCAGTACTAAATGAAAAAAATGTGATATTTTGGCAAAATAAGAAAAATGCACACATTTTCATTTATTTTCAAAAGTTTAAACCCCTGGCTCTTAATGCATTCTTTTTCCTTCTGGAACGTCAGTGAGCATTTGAACTTTCTGTATTAGTTCCTCGCTTATCCTCAGTGTGAAAAGATGGATCTCAACATCATACAGTTATTGTTGGAAAGGGTTAAAATACACAAAAATGCTAAAAACCCAAAGAATTTGTGGGATCTGGAGGATTTTTCTGAAGAACAGTGGGCATTTAAACTGTTCAGGACAAACAAGGGACTCATGAACAATCACTAAACAAACAAACAAACAAAAAAAAACACAGCGGGTTTATAAATTCAACCATTATTCTCTTTTGATTTTGATATATTGGACTATATTTAAACATCTTTTATGTGAAATATCATATATCATATCAGGTCAGTACTAAATAAAAAATAACATGCATATATTGTATGATCCCTCTTATTTTGGTTTAAAAAAAATTAACATTTTGTAGATTCTGCAAGGTGTATGTAAACTTTTGACCTCAACTGTAGGAATTTCCTTACTGTGGTATGGTTTTAACTTTGTGGATGAACATCTGGGTTTGTAATCTGAGAAACCTGACATCATGTCCTGTTACCCGTATTGATTGTGGTCCAAAGCAATTTTGTTTAACATCTATGACATAATGCTTAACATCATGTGTGACCGCCCCCTTAATACATGACTGTTGACTGTAAAAATGTTTAGTTCTTGCCAACCCCATGAATTCTTTCCATCTCTCTCCTCCTCCTCCTCCTCCAGATAGTCGAGCCCATAGATCTGTTCTGGAAATGCGGCCTTGCCAACCCGCACACTTCTCACTGCTTAGGCAGTGGCCAAATCATGATCAGTGCCATGGGCGATCCATCTGGCAATGGCAAAGGTAGGATGCTGTGTTCACCTCTCTGTATTTTCAATACGCATTTACGCTTACCTGTTATTTCTGTTCAATTCAAGGTGGATTTGTGTTGTTGGATGGCGAGACTTTTGAAGTCATTGGCAACTGGGAGCAGCCAGGTGAAGCAGCGCCGTTCGGTTATGACTTCTGGTACCAGCCTCGCCACAATGTCATGATCAGCACCGAGTGGGGAGCGCCCAAAGCATTGGGAAATGGCTTTAACCCTGCAGATGTCAAAGCTGGTATGTGCATGTTCAAGAGGAAGGAAGTCATTGTGGCCGACTGGCAGTGATGATCAGATCTGTTTGCAGGTCATTATGGACAGCACCTTCATGTGTGGGACTGGACCACACACAAGCGGATTCAGACTCTGGATCTAGGGGAAGAGGGCGCTATTCCTCTGGAGATCCGATTCCTGCATGACCCTGCTGCAGCTGAAGGATTTGTGGGCTGTGCACTTCAGAGCACCGTCTTCCGCTTCTACAAGACTCCGGCAAGAACATAAAAAGCGCTTTCATTAAAATCTTCTCTAACCTTTTTGTAAAGGCTTAAAAAAGGTTCAAAGGCTATGTTTTTAGCGTCAGATTTTGCATTTTACAGAAAGGGGACTGGGCAGCAGAGAAAGTCATCCAAATTCCAAGCAAAAAGGTGGAAGGATGGGCTCTTCCTGAAATGCCAGGTGTGTGCTTTCAGAAGCGTACTATAGTATCTATTTTTTATTTTGTTTAATTTGTGTGTAGTTTCTATGGAAGCTCGTTTCTGCCATTGAATCAAAATTTTGTTTACAATTCTGAGGAAAAAAAATTCAGAATTGTAAGAATTTTATTGCGTAATTCTGACTTCAATTCTGTCAACTGCAAGTTATATTCTGCTATTCTGACTTTTTAACTCGCAATTGTGAGTTTATACAGAATTGCAAGATAATATAAACGTGTAATTCTGACTAATTTTCTCAGAATAACTCGCAAATGTGAGTTTATATCATGCAATTCTGAGAAAAATAGAAGTCAGAATTGCATGTTTATATGTATGTTTAGTTTATTTCGGTTTCAACCAAACTTAAAAAAAACAAAGTGTACACAAAATATGTTTATATCTCACAATTCTGACTTTATTTCTCTCAATAGTGAGTTTATATGTGGTTATTCTGACTTCATAACTCACAATTGTGAGTTTATGTCACATAATTCTGAGAAAAATAGTCAGAATTACATTTTTATCTCACAATTCTGAATTTATTTCTCTCAATTGCGAGTTTATATCCCACTATTCTGACTGTATAACTCACAATTGTGAGAAAAATAGTCAGAATTGCAAGGGAAAAAGTCAGAATTGCATTTTTATATCGTAATTCTGACTTTGTTTCTCAGTTACGAGTTTATATCCCGCTATTCTGACTTTAAATCTCACAATTGTGAGTTTATATCACAATTCTGAGAAAAAAAATCTGAATTGTGAGGGGAAAAAAGTCAGAATTGACTTTCTCTCAATTACGGGTTTATATCCCACTTTTCTGACTTTATAACTTGCAATTGTGAGTTTATATCACACAGTTCTAAGATTAATAGTCAGAACAGAGAGCTATAAACTTGCAATTCTGATATAATTAATACATGATTGCGATTTTGTATTACACAATTCTAATGAAAAAAGTCTAAATGGTGAGATGAAAAATTTGCAGTTACCTTCTTCTGTTTTTTTATTCAGTGGAGTAAATGGGCTTCCATAAGTTTATTTTAATGGGTAAAAAAAGGGAATGAACAAACAAGCATTATTATATGCACAATGCGATTTCCAAACATGTTGTTATTAGAGAAATACAACATGCAATAAAACAGAGATCTTTTTTTTTTTTTTTTTTTTTACTGTAGTATAGTTTTGAAACTTTTGTGACACCAGTATCCCCCTAAATATGATGATCCACTTAGCAAAGGATCAGTAAAGGTTGCTATTTTTTTTTCTCTACATACTATCAGTGTTATATCTATTTAAAAAAAGTTCTTTGATTTCTGACTAGTTTTTACGGCAAAACTAATATGAAATTTAATAAATGTTTAGAAAATATTGTATTAAAACTAAAAGGTTTTGTTTTTCTCATTTTTTTTCTCTCAAATTTGAGCTGGACCCCAGTTTAATGATCTGCTTTAATAGAAAAAATTAACAATATTATATGAAGAATATTAATTTGTGTATCTTTTTTCTATGTATTGTTAGTGTGCCTTTTATAAAAAAAAACATTTTCTCGTATTTTTTCCCCTTTAAAATTTTTCTTTTAATGACAAAAAAATAAGACACTCAAATTATGTATTTTTTTGCCATAGGTCTCATTACGGATATCTTGCTCTCACTGGACGATCGCTTCCTGTACTTCAGTAATTGGTTGCATGGTGACATTCGACAGTATGACATCACTGACAGGAGGCATCCACGTATGGTTGGTCAGGTACGACAACTTGGATTAGCAGGATCAAGACATCTTTGTCTACATTTCAAAAATCATGTAAAAAGACAAATGAAGTGTCAAAACAGTAAAATGTGCATTTAATTTCATGACATGCATGTGTAAGGTCTTCCTTGGGGGCAGCATTTTAAAAGACGGACCAGTGAAAGTATTGGAGGACAAAGAACTAGAAAGCCAGCCAGCCCCACGGATAGTCAAGGTACCTTTTTCATTTCCAAGCATGCTTCATGTGAGCTGTGTGTACACATTTGAGTTAGCCATTATGCAGAGGAAAACAGCCTAGAGCTGTTGGTAACTAGCTAATTGACAGATGACCCAGCTTAAAGTCCTCCAAATCGTTAGGCCATGCAGATCTAAACAGAGCAATTAGAGCACATCATTTGTTGGAGGATAAAACGTTCCTTTCCTCATCAGGGAAAGCGTGTGCGGGGAGGCCCACAGATGATCCAGCTGAGCTTGGATGGAAAACGTCTGTATGTCACCACCTCTTTATACAGTGCCTGGGACAAGCAGTTCTACCCTGACCTCGTCAAGTGAGACAAAAATCCTTATTTGTAATGTTATTTGAGTATTGTATGTACGCTGCAATGTGCCTCTTATTTCACTTTAGGGAGGGCTCAGTCATGATGCAGATTGACGTGGACACAGATAAAGGCGGCCTGAAGCTCAATGAGAATTTCCTTGTGGATTTCGGAGCAGAACCAGAGGGTCCTGTACTTGCCCATGAGATCAGATATCCTGGAGGAGACTGCACTTCTGATATCTGGTTATGAAAATGTTCCAAGGAGCAGAATTAATATTCTCATTGGAGAAATAGTATATCATCAATATCATGATCATGTATGTATACATATATCTATGTATGGACCAAATCCTTAATGTTATCATGTGTCAATTATGTTGAGAATCACATCTTAACTACAAAAATGGATTTTCATTCATCTATGCTTTCTACATTTTTAAAAATAAATATTTTGTATCCCAGTGAACTCAAAGGCTTTCTCGTTTGTTGTTGTAAGGGCTTTCCGAATCATTAGAATTGCAAAGTAGATTTTAAACACGTGACGCAAGTGCACAGAGTGAGCGCACACAATCGCTGTAAGTGCACACGTTTTAAAGCATCCTTGGATGAACACATTCTTAAAGCAATGTTGTATTTTGAGTTTCAGTGCTTAGAAACCCACAGAGAGCAACATGGACATGTAGCTAATAATGGGTGGGGATATTTTTACATGTTGTTTTTAAGGATCTTTCTTATCAAGCTGCAGAGAAGGAAAAATGCAACTTTAACAACAAATACTTTTCATGGAGTTACACCACTATTTGGACTAGTTTATTAAGTGTAAAAAGTGCAGAAAAGGACAAATATTACTTCATTAAGTGTTTTTTTTTTTACAATGTTCTGTAATAATAAACACAGTTCAGTAACAAATAGAAGTATGTAAAAGCGAGAAAAAAATATATTTTTATTATACTTACACTACAGTCAAAAGGTTTTTGATGTTTTTAAAGAATTCTGTTTTTGCTCACCAAGCCTGCATTTATTTGATCCAAAATACAGCAAAAGCAGTAATACTGTGAAATATTTTTACTATTTAAAATAACTGCTTTCTTTTTAAATATATATTAAAATGTAATTTATTCCTGTGATCAAAGCTAAATTCTCAGCATCATTACTCCAGTCTTCAGAAATCATTCTAATGTGCTGATTTGCTGTTCAAGAACATTTCTTTTTTATTATTATTATTAATAATATTTAAAAGCAGTTGAGTATATTTTTTTTCAGGATTTTTTGATGAATAGAAAGATCCAAAGATCACAATTTATCTGAAATAAAAAGCTTTGTATTATTATACATTAGACCAGTCAAAAGCTTGGAGTCAGTATAAGTGTAATATTTTGGGGAAAGAAATTACAGATATTAATACTTTTATTTAGCAAGGATGCTTTAATCAAAAGCGATGATAAAGACATTTATAATGTTATAAAAGATTTCTATTTCAGATAAATGCTGTTCTTCTGAACTTTCTATTCATCAATGAAATCTGAAACAAATTCTGCTTGGCTGTTTTCAACAACAACAACAACAATAATAATAAATGTTTTTGAGCTGCAAATCAGAATATTAGAATAATTTCTGAAGGATCATGTGACTGGAGTAATGATGCTAAAAAATCAGTGTTAAAATCACAGGAATAAATTCAATTTTAAAATATATTTGAATATAAAATTTTAAATAAAAATACTACAGTTTTTGCTGTACTTCGGATCAAATAAACGCAGGCTTGGTGAGCAGATAAGACTTTTTAATAAAACATTCAATTTTACTGTTCAAAAACTTTTGACCTGTAGTGTATTATTATTAATATGTATTCTTATTCTTATATATTTTTTACTTTAAAAAAATAATGTTGTTATGATTATTATTATTATTATATCATAAAAATGCATTTGTAATATAAAACAACCACAATGTTATTATACTTTTATTATTATTACTAAAATTTCAGTTACACTTTACAATAAAGTTTCATTAGTTCATGTATTAACTAACATGAACAAACAATGAACTATACATTTATTACAGTATATTATTCTGTGTTAATGAAAACAGTCGTTTATTGTTGGTTCATGTTATTTCACAAAGAATTAACTAATGTTAGCACAACTTTGGATTTTAGTACTGCATTGGTAGATGCTGAAATTAACATGCTGTAGAAGTATTGTTCATTCTTAGTTCATAATGTAGTTAACTAAAGAACCATATTGTAAAGTGTTACCAATATTTCTTATAAGCAAGGAGAAAAACGACTCGTTCAGAAAACAAATGCTTTTACCCTTTTAAAAATGCATAAACACAATATAAAAGAAGCGTGTAAAATGTTTATCACCCTCTTTAGCTCTGTCTCAAAGCCTAGTGAGCTTCCTCCCTAGACCGCATTTGTCGGCATTGCCGAAACGCCCAAGAAAGCTGTCTTGGTAGGCAGCACTCTGTGTTTTGAGACGCGTTCAGTACGTGTTGTATGCTGGAATCAGGCAGTTGATGTGGGCAGCCCCGGCGTGTCATCTCTCCACTCACTTTCTTAGCCAACCACACCGGCTATTCAGCAACAGGAGAACCGCAGCTCCCAAATGGGGCAGTTAAAACACAGATAAACCGATCATTTAAGCCTTCACCCGGTTTATTTTAAGGTAAGTCATGTGTTTACACGTTTCCTCGGGTCGGTTCAAAAGTAGAAGAGCGCTATGAAGTAGAGACGTTGCGTTAGCTGCTTGGCTAACGTTAAGTGTAGCATCCGTTTGTGTTTTTATGAGGATTATGCTTTCAGGCCTCAAACAGTTGAAGATTTCATAATGGCTAGTGTTAATATAATTAGTCTCTTGTTTAGCACACATACTGTTAAAGTGTTTTTAAGGAAAAATCTCTTTGAGTCCTACAAGAGAGAAAAGTAGTCGACGTGTCTCTTAAAGGACTCCGCTAAACAGGCTCAGATGCTAACTTGAGTGCAAAAGTCATCTGACTGATAGGCTGCTTACTTTTTAACGTCTAAAGTAAGACGTAACAAGTCATGTTTTGATTATAAAGCAGATCAGAGTATAAATAAGGGTGTTATTATGAGTTTTGGCAGCCATAGCTGCAAATATTTACCTTGATGTGCTTGTACTCTCAATTGTCTGAATGTTTTCAAGTACGTAACATAAAAAGAAAAAACACTGACAGCTGATTAACTAGTATGTTAGATAATCTAGATTATTAAGAACGAATCAACTGATTCATCACATCAATCCAAATTATAGCTACCGATTGTCTTTACAGACTTGGCTGTAAGTTTTAGTTTCAGTGCCTTTGATCACAAGATTATTGGATTTAATGGATTATTTATACTGTGACAGTTTAATAATCTAGTCACTCAAGGGTTTCATCAAATAGTTTTAGAGTGTGCAAAGTGTTGTGGGTGTTGGCAGAAGGAGACTCTTGAGACTGATCATTCGTGATCTAAATGTTTTGTGTTCCTCGATCACTGTGTCTTCCTCTCACATTTCAGGGCAAAGGCTGATTAAATTTACTCTTTCCATTGCAATCGGAGAAGTTCAGTGAAACGTTCTGATACCGAACAATAGAAGTAGGCCTGTGCTTGTGGTTTGATTGTGTGAATCAGTGTTGCAACTCTTACGGTTATCAGTTTAGGCTTGTCATAGAACAGCGCTTTTTATTTTCACAGTACATAACTTGGAGAAAGAGCTGGCAAGCTAGAACACCATACAAACTGTCAGTTCAGAGTTGGATTCAGCATGTGATATGTAAGAGGAGAGCTGGCATCTTTGTCAAAGCTGACTCAGACTGCATGTGCTTTAATCTCATCACTTTCAGAATCTGTTTTAGTTTCATCTTAGACTTTTGCTGATTTGTCTTTTATTTATCTAAACTGATCAATCAAACTTATCTGACTTTCCATTGTTAACTTAAAGACTTTCCATCACTGCTAACAATGTGAAAGTAGAACCAAGGGTACTTCTAGACGTGACTGAGCTTTATATGGTGAACTGCCTCTTTCTGACAGCATGATCTGTTTTAAAGCACAATGGGTTTTATAATGTAGCAGCTTTGTGGAATCTGAGACTGCTGCTTTGCTTTATCTGATATTGGCCTGCTGGTAATGGTGAGGTAATCTGCTGGAGGCGGATTATGGCGCTGTCCTGCGCTGCTGTGGATCAGTGGGACGGCATGACCCTGGGGAAGTGGCTCTTAGTAAAGCCTGTTCCTCTGGGTTATTGTGAATTTTAGATTTGAATGGCTGTTTACAATGTTGTGGTCACAAGTTGGCCAAAACTTCAGTTTTGGAAGTTCAGCATGGAAGTTGTTTTTGTTCTGATTTCTCAGAGTTTTGTGTGCAAGTTGTAGGGCTGTAACAAACGATTATTTTGATAATAGATTAATCTAACGATTATTAGAACGATTCATCGACTAATTGTCGGCTATTTCACTGATTAATCTGTAGACTTTCATTGATTATTCATCTTTTGCAGTTAGTAAAAATATTATGTTATACATATTTTAACATAAATAAAGGTCACTTCAGCTTTAGAAAAGCATATTATGTAATTACAATTATTATACAATTAATTGGTAATACTTTACAATAAGGCTCATTACTTAACATTAGTCAATATGAACTAAGAATGAACAACTTTTACAGCATTTATTTATCTTAGTTAATGTTAATTTCAACATTTACTAATGCATTTATAAAACCAACCTTAATGAAGAATAATACAGAAATGTAATAAATGTATTGTTCATTCATTTTAATTAATACATTAGCTAATGTTAACAAATGATACCTTATTGTAAAGTATTACCAGTTCATTATACAAATAGATGTATTTGGCATTTAAAATGAGATGAAAGACAGAGAAACTGTCTTATACACATCATTCTGCCTAACATCTCCTTTTGCAAGTCAAAATAAAGGTAAGTGATAAGATGCTCTGTTTTTTGGATAAACTATTTTATTCAAAACATAACGTCTTAAAAACCTTTTAGGGTTATAATAACCAAAACAGTCCTGAGGTAGATCAAGTTTTGATCTCTGTTAACCAATCTATCACTTTAATTAAATTATTTCCCACTAATAAAAATATTTTCTCATTAGCCAGCTCTACACTGAATAGCTGCTTTATAACAGGAAATCAAGTTGTAATTCTAACTGAAAGCAACAGGTTTTTCATGTTAAATACCGCAAAGCTGTTTGGCTATGTGCTGCATAACGGACTATATAAATAAACATGATGTGAGCGAACATTACTGGAGTAAGTTAACGTTACTGAACTGCAGAGCTCGTGTAAACATCCACATCATTGTAATCAGATGCATTTTAAAGTGCTGCTTTCACACTGCTGTCAGTTTTTGTTGTATTTATTTCATTACTGAGAGGAAAGCGTGCAATATATATTTACATATTCATCAAAACGCCGCTCAGATTCTGCTACGTTTGCTCTGAAGTGCTGTGTGTCGTCTTCTCTTGAATTGCATTTATGAGGGCTGTCTTGCGCTACAGCGCCACACTGGTCAAACCGCATTATTTCAGGCTCCTACATTACGTCATATGAGATCAAACGACTACTCAACAACAAAAATATTTGGCGACAATCTTTTATTGTCGACATTATCAATAATGTCGACTAATCATTGCAGCCCTAGTAAGTAGTGTTGGGCGATATGCTCAATTTTCATATCGTCCTGTGTCAGCCTGTGAGATCGCCGATACACGATACTATTGTGCTAATTTATTTAATTATCTATGTACTAAATTCCATATTCTTTTTATAATAGTAATCTTGTTAATGGGCATGTGACTTCGTTGTGCGTGTAAAGAGCGCTGAGGGTAGTTCAGCTCGAGCGGTTCCAGTTTGCTTTCAGTTTCGTTTTCTGCGCTATATTCAGCGGTAGGCTAAATATGCATGCATGAATGTAAATTAATGGAGCACTACTGAATGATACGCAATTGTGCATAGAAGTGGTTATACGCAAAGCCGCCTTAAAGAATGCTTATCAGGCAGTTTTGCGCCTAGTCTAATTTTGACGGATAATAATAATCGTCTTGCTATCGTCAAAGGCATCAGCAACAGGCGATATCTCCGACTATCGTCGATACACGATACTATCGTCTATCGGCACAACCCTACTAGTAAGTTGATATTTTAAAGGCAAAGTGAAATTGAACTGATGTTATTTACTGTTAATAATGGTATCTTCTATAGACCAATTTGGAGTAGACATCACAGTTACGTTATTTGTAGTTGTGGTTGCAGAAAAACACTGGTAACAAGTGGTGGGATTGGGAAATGGGTTAAATTCCTGGAATAAGAAAAAAAATGTATTGTTGTCAGAATCGGAATACAATTTATTTTTATAGAATACTGTCATCAAACATGTCATTTGAAGCCAAACGCAGACATGTAAACGGACAAACTAATGGATGAAACATGCTATGATTAGGCTACTTTTAAAGCATAAATTTGATTTAAGCAATAGGTTTACAAAATATCCACACATGCAGTTCATAGGGGACATATTGTATTAGCCCTACAGTTACAGCATGAATTTTGTTTAAACCTATACCATTTTACATTTACCTATTTTATCTCACAATTCTGACTTTTTCTTACAAACAAGTTTATTTCTTGTATTTCAGACCTTCCAACTCGATTTAACTCAACAATAGTGGGTTTGTCAATTCTGAGGGGAAAATAGCTAGAAGGTATGGGATATAAATTCTTGACTATGAGCCGAGGATAAAATAATGACAATTTGATTTTTATTATTAGAATTATGTACATTGTTATAATTGTGAGAATAAAGTCAGATTTTTGAAATACAAACTCAAATGTACCATCTATATTCTTTTGTTCCATAGCTTCCATAGATCGTGACACGAAAACTGTAATTTTTTGCCACCAGATTGGCTTCGCCCACAAAAAAACATCAGCACTGTGTGCAAAAACCGTATTGGTCTATTGTGCAGAATTCATTGGTGTTTTCAAAAGAACAAAGTTTGTTTTCTCTTATCAGCATAAAATACTGTTTCAAAAGTCTCTTTTGCTTACTAAGACTGCATTTATTTAATAAAAAATGCAGTAATACTGTGAAATATTAAAACAGTTATTTTAAATTGTAATTTATTTTTGTGATGCAAGGCTCCATTTTTAGCAGCCATTTCTCTGTGCTGCATAATAGGATCCTTTAATGAGCAGAAAGCTCAAAAGAACAGCATTTATTTTAAAGTAGGAATCTTCTGTAACATGTCTTTCACTTTTGTCACTTTTGATTAATTTAATGGTGAATAAAAGTATTAATTTCTTTAAAAAGTAATAATAATAATGTTTCTCCACCACTGAAATTGCTTTTCTGAAGACGTTACTAAGGGAAAATAGTGACAAATTACATCATAATATAAAGTTTTGCCTGATCCAATAAAATCAAGACCTGCTGCCCCATATTTTTCTTTCTTGTTAAATTGCTATTCATAAGTGTTACATTACAGCAGTTTAAATGCATTGTGATTGACATCCTGGAGTCTTTAAAAGGACAGTTTAGCCAAAAATGAAAATTCTGTCATTAATTACTTGCTCTCATGTTGTTTCAAACCTGTAAGACTTTTGTTCATCTTTGGAACAAAAAATTAAGATATTTTTGATGAAATCTGAGAGCTTTCTGACCCTGCATAGATGGCAATGTGCAATGAAAAATAAAAATAACATGAGAAATTGTTGAAAAAAAATATTTTTGTTTATTATCGTAGCTGCATAGCATTAAGATTAAAGTACAGATGTCACATGGACTATTTTAACAATGTCCTTACTACCTTTTCGGCTCTTGTACGTGGTAGTTGCGTTGTTGTCTATTCAGGGTCAGAAAGCTGGTAGATGTCATCAAAAATATCTTAATTTGTGTCCCTAAGATGATTAAAGGGTCTAACAGGTTTGGAATGACATGAGGGTGAGTCATTAATGACAGAATCTTCCTTTTTGGTTGAACTAACCGTTTAATGAGGCTTTCTGCTCTATCAAGCTCACACAATTTTGTTGTCTCTCTGTTTTTGCAGTGGCCTGAGAGTGTGTGGCCATGGGTGACACAGAGCTGGAGCTCTCCCCCGCCCGACTTGAGGAGCTACAGAAGAGCCCATCCTCTTCCTCCACCTCCACCACCTCCTCGCTGTCCCTGCCTTCATCTCCATCCTCTGGCCCTCGTCCCCTTACCAGCTCCAGCCCGAGCGCCAGCGAAGGCCTGCCAACCTCCAGCCCCCCTCTAGATGTCATATCCGAGGGAGTGGGCGAAATCAGCCTGGTCATCGATACTGAGGTGGCAAAGAAAGCCTGCCAGGAGGTGCTTCAAAAAGTGAAGTTCCTGAAAACCGATGGAGAGGCATCTTCACCCAGCTCAGAGCCAGTTTTGGTTAACGGTACAGCGCACCCCGAGCCCGCCGATGGAGGAAAACCTCCCAAGATCAATGAGGAGGAAGCAGAGCCTGTGAAGAACGTGCGGCGCCGTCAAAAGAACAACTCCTCCAAGCAGTCCTGGCTCCTGCGGCTCTTCGAGTCCAAGCTGTTTGACATCTCCATGGCCATTTCCTATCTTTATAATTCTAAGGAGCCTGGCGTGCAAGCCTACATCGGCAATCGACTCTTTAGCTTCCGGAATGAAGATGTGGACTTCTACTTGCCCCAGTTGCTTAACATGTACATCCACATGGACGAGGACGTGGGTGACGCCATCAAGCCCTACGTGGTGCACCGCTGCCGGCAAAGCATCAATTTCTCCCTGCAGTGCGCCTGGCTGCTGGGGGCCTACTCTTCTGACATGCACATCTCGACGCAGCGCCACTCCCGTGGCACCAAACTGCGTAAAATCATCCTGTCAGACGAGCTCAAGCCCTCCAGCCAGCGCATCCGCAGGGAGGTGCCGCAGCCTCCCCTTTCCTGCCCCCCACCCCTCCATCACGGTCAGGCCGTGAGCGAACACAGCCTCTCGCCCTCCAAACGCACCCACCAACGCTCCAAATCCGATGCCACTGTCAGCATCAGCCTCAGCAGCAACCTGAAGAGAACGGCCAGCAACCCCAAAGTAGAGACCAGCCAGGATGAGGTGAGACACCTGTTACGTCACACGCTTTCTTACCTAGTTAGTTACACGTAAGCTGCTTTTAGATGATCCGTCTCTGGCCGTCACTTCCACCTCCCACAGATGTTGTTCCTCAGCTGTTTCATGCAAATCCGCAAGGCAAACAACTCAGATTTGTGTGGTTTCTATGGCTGCGCTGGAAAAGGCGTGTCAGTGTTCCTCTTGATGTGGCACTGACACTCTGTAAAAGAAGTATTCGTGTATTTTAATAGCAGATGGATGAGCTATTATTTTAACTTAGCTATTTTTTAACTAATTTTATTTTAATGTGAATTTCATAGGCAGCATCTAATAAAATGGAACCTAAAAAGTGACAATTTTCCAGTTTTCGTAGGTAAATAGTGCTCTTTTACATTAAATAAATAGGAGAGTCAACTTACTATGGACTCTAATAGACTTTTATGTTAGCACGTTGTCAAACTCACCAAAGTCACCTAAAATAACATAAATAAATATTTTCACTGTTGAAATAATCTGCCTTTTACAACTTTTTTAGCCAAAACAAGTAGGGCCCTATCAAATATTTTTCTTGAATTCAGTAAAAAAATTTTAGACTCTGTATTAATGTTAAATAAAAAAATATTCATGCTGGGCAATGATTAATTGTGATTATTTGCATCCAAAATAAAAGTGTTTGTTTGTGTAATATATGTGTGTACAATATTTATTATGTATAGATAAAGACACACACATACAGTATATATTTTGAAATATTGACATGTATTTGCGCATATGTATGTTTATAATCATATAATTATATATAGAAATATATTTAATATATAAGCATAACATATTTTTCTTAAATATATACATGCATGTGTGTGTGCTTATACATAGTACACACAAACTTTTATTTTGGATGCGATTAATTACGATTAAAAAATATTCATCAAAAAGCATGTCTAATTAATTGAAATCATGAGACTCACAAAAATTAAAAAACAATATATTAAAAATTTAACAAAAATGTCATTTGTAAGGTCCTATGAAATATGTTTTATTATTCTCTCAAATTCAGTTTTATTTTTACAATATTGTGTTTTTTCCATTACATTTTCTCTATTTAATTTTAATGGTTTCATTGTATGTCATGGTTTTATTGTATTTTATTTATTTCTGTTTTTCAGAAATACTTTTTCTGGTAAATAAATTCTGGTAAATATTCCTTAACTATGATTTCATGGGTAGATGGGTCACTCGCTAGGTTTTGGAGATGTCGTCTTAAGCCAGGCTCACTCTGTATGATTTTGGCCACGATCTGAGACACATTTCGTGAATCCTAAAAGATTCCTATATTCCTAGGCTAAAATCTTTGATCGTTAGTTTGACTTGTTCACCCACCTTTTTACCTCCAAATTGTACCTCCAACGAGTGTGGCAGTGTCAGAAGATTTGGCACACAGTCCTGAAGTGTGGCTACTCCTATGACAAATATAAAATTGTCTTTGTTTTTCAAGACAAGCCATGATGAGAATTAATGCTAGAGATTTTGTCTAACCAACCTAAACTCTGGCGCTCCTGTCCTCCACTCACAGAATTGCTTTATGCTGTTGCCTTAATGCCTTTCATATGATAAACACTGGTTGTGCTTTCATGTGGGTGTGTAGTGCTGCTTACACCTTTTTAAATACGTAAGTGTTGCCACGATTCATATACTTTTCATGATAGCCAACATTTCAGCCCCACATGTGATGCAGTTCACAGTCACAAAATTTTAATGGGTTGATAATGTAAAACTCGGGACAAGTTTACTTACATGCACCCGTTGTTAATGCGTCGTGACTGTCGTACAGTCTGACATTAATGAGATCCCACAGTGTGACATGATCATCATGTTCGTACCGTCTGACAAGCAACAATCGTAAAGGACTATTATAAATCATGCTGTATGCGCCCAGCTTTGTGTTTGAGTTGGTTTGCCACGTGGCACCTATTAATGTACATTTTTCAGCTCTAATCACAGTGAAGGCAGAAGCCAGCAGGGGGATGAATAGATTTTTGTTTTTGCTCTCAGAAAATAATTAAACACCATTGCTGAATGATTCCCAGAAGAGTCTATGCAGCCCTTCTGTTAAGACAGCCCCTCTCTCTTTGTGTCAATTTGCACCGTCATGATGATAGTCCTCAGGGCTAAATGTCATGCCACTAACAAATTACCTCTCATGCTGCTAATAAGTGGCAAGTTAGGATTCACAGCTCCAGGAGTAAATCCGGGGTCAGTGTGACACACAGATCAGATCCTGTTTTTACCACATGAATCAGAGTGTAGGGCCCTATGATTTCTGCAGTGTGGAAAACACGAATCCAGTCCTAAAAATGGAATTTACTATTTAACACGGAATGTCACGGAATTTGTCACAGAATTTTTCTGTGTATCTTTGTGTTTATGAATTGCGCAGATGTGCGGTTTTGCTTACTACACATTAGGGTTGTCACGATACCGTAAAAATGACTTGCGATACTATACCAGCTGAAGTATCACAATACCATGCAGTATTCTGTTAGTTTAAAACTTTATTTTAAAAAATAAATCGAAATTTCATATGGAGGGAAACCTAAAACCGGCAGCAGTTTTCATGATTGAATGACTGAGTCATTCAAACGATTCTTTTAAAAGGGCTGAATCCTTCAGGAGCGAATCAAATGACTGTTTTTATGAATGGCTTAGTGTATGATTCGCCGAAACTTGTGTCATATTGCTGAACTATCAGGAGCATTTTTAATCGCATATCTTGAAATTTCCAAGTTAGCAGCTTGAATATTAAAACACATTAATTTATAATATATAGCAACGATTGATTGATAAGAACCAAGTGCAAAGACGCTGTTAATGAATGGAATTGCATTCGTGATCGCAAAGATGCTTCCGAACGTGGGCAAATGAATAAAACTGTGAGAATACTTTCTTGTAAGTTATTATGATGTTGAATAAGTGATTCTTGATCTGCCTTTTTTTTTAAATAACATCAGACGGTCTGAATCAGACCCTCTCTTCTGATAAACTGCAGCATGAATAACGACGTGCAAATACAACTTTTCGTTTCAAACTAAACTGAAGCGTCGGGAAATACTGAATAGCCTACCCAGTAAAGTGTATACACAGCCTGTACTACAAAAAGCACAGCAGAAAGACATTTTGGCAGTCAGCGTGTAATGTTTCAGCTGGCGTGCATGTTCAAATGAACGTTTTAAACAGTGTTCCTGCCGTGCATACAACATATCTTACAGTATTACCGTATGGACGATACTACCGTTTAAAAATGCAATGGCTCCGCGGGTATTTTTGAGCTTTAGTGTCGCGATACATACTGAAGCATACTGACAGGAATGTCTTTATTGTCACTTTTGATCAATTTAATGCACCCTTTCTGAATAAAAGTTGTGATTTGATTAAAAAAAAAAAGACTGACCCCAAACGGTAGTGTATCAGTCACTAGTATTAGTATGGTATATGTTTTTACCCTAATGTAACAATTAATAAAGCATGTTTAGTCTGTTCAAACATGAAAATCGGTAATCACTTTAAACTTCAGATTGTCCATTTATCCTTGTTCCCATTAATATCAGGCTAATCGGTGTGGTCAAAGGAGTGGAGAGTAGTTACAATTTAGCAATGCATCTTAATATTCACTGTATTTATTTTCTGATAAGGCTTTATGGTTTCTAATCAAACGTCATGATAGTTTTACGTATGTATGTTGATAAGAAAATTAATTAATTAATTTGTGGTGTCAGTGGTATAATGTTAGTGTAGAGTTGACCATATTGACGTGGCCAGTGCCATTCTAGTGTATCAGTGAAGCTGTAGGGCAAAACGTTATGTAATAACCTACCACGGATCAAGTTCTATTGTGATGTGTAACTTTAGAGCTCTCTTCCCATTTTCTTCATTTCAACCTCATCACACAGCACACACCCTCTTTTGTGACGTTCAGGCATGTGCTCATGATCACTCGCCTTCCTCATTTATCTTCCTGCAGCATGGTTTCTTCCCTTCCTTTGTTACTCTGAATGTGACCGTGGTGCAGCATGTGCTGCTATGGTGACAGTGATGTCGCCATTCACATGGCAGTGAGCCACTGGTAAATAGAGTAAAGATCAGCTATTATGAAATGCGTTGCTGAACTCCTCCACACCGTTTACACACTTCAGCAAACTTCTGTTGAGAGCCAAAGGTGTTAACGTAGGAATGCCACTTTGTGGCTTCCTCTCCACCTGTGGGTGTCTAATGTGAATTGCTTTAAGCGTGAACAAACATTAGTCAGTACAGATTTGCTCAAAGGCTTGATGGCCATTCTTTGAGGAATGGCTGTATGATGTAAATCCAAAAATGCTACATGCGTTTTAAAAAGAAAAAAAAATGCAGGTTTCCTTGGTCGGGTCCGGAGCCTTATCTTACATCCCACACAAACTGCGCTGATAAGTTAACCAACCCGCTGTGATTTATTGGCACATTTAAGCCGCAGTTTTTCAACCTAATCGTGTAAATATTTCAGCGTGTTGGATTTTCTTTCTCCAAACAGTGAAGATTTATTCTGGGAAGATAAAACAAGGCTTATCATCTCCCTCTTTTTTGAAAGCCTGTAAGGATAGAGGTTTGCCAATAGAGAAAGTCCACTGTGTGTTATCATGTGGAATTTGGACCCGTGTGTGGCTGTGAGGACTGACAACTCTTTCACCCCCCAATCATGCCAATTCAAATCTGTTACAGTGAGGCATTTACAGTGAAAACAGTTTTGATTTATGAAATTGCTGTGAGATGTAAGTGATGTGTGTTTTAAAAACACAATTTTAGTGTGAATGAAATATTAAATAATACTTTTTGGTGTAAAGTTATATCCATACACTGCTGTTCAGAAGTTTGGGATTCTAAGATTTGTTTGATGTTTTTTCGAAGAAGTCTTTTCTGCTCATCAAGGCTGTGTTTATTTTAATAAAATACAGGAAAAAAAAAAAAAAAAAAAAAAAAAAATATATATATATATATATATATATATATATAATAATTTTTTTTATATTATTACAATTTAAAATAGTGGTTGATTCAAAGCTGTATTTTCAGCATCATTGCTCTAGTCTTCAGTATCACATAATAATGATTTGAATTTTAATATGCTGATTTATTATCAGTGGGGGCTGTAATAATTTTTTCAGGATTCTTTAATGAATAAAATGTAAAAAAAAAAAACAGCATTTATTTAAAATGGAGTCCTTTCTAACAATATACACTAGTGTTCAAAGTTTGTGGTCAGTAAATTCTCTTTCTTTCTTTCTTTCTTTCAAAGAAATGAATACTTTTATTCAGCAAGGATGTGTTAAATTGATAAGTGATAGTAAAAACTTCTATATTTAGAAAAGATTTCTATTTTGACTAAACGCTGTTCTTTTTCGCTTTTTATTCATCAAGGAATCCTGAAAAAAGTATCACAGGTTCTAAAAAAATATTAAAGGTGCTGTATGTTTTTGACTCTACTAAAGCATAAAAATACCATAATACCATAAAAATACCATAATATGTTTGCAGATATGTAAGGAACATGCTGTTAACATACTTGTTTGTCTGAAAAACAATGCTACAGTTGTAAAAAAATCTTTGTTTTGGTTTGTGTAACCCGCCCACTGCCAGTTTACCCAATTGTATTTCGGCACTCTGTGTTGCCAGTTGGTGGAAAACACAACATATTTCATTTCAGTCATGGACAGGGTTGCCAGTCAGCAATCGAACATTCTACTCACCATAAACAGCCTCGGCATCCATCCAAAAAAGTGTATGATCGACTGTGTAATAAAAGCCATAAATATTGGAGATGCGTTCAAAAGATGGAGAGAGCTTAAACAGACACAGATTTCAAAACAAATGCAGAGTTGGCAGATTTTCTCAAGTAAATAGCTAAAGTTAGTTAGCTGATGTATCGTGGCTATGAGTGGCTACAGAAAAATACGAAAACTACAAAATACAAATACAAATTTTTATTTCATTTACCAATACAAATGCAACTGAATTAGTTGATGTGGTGAAATTATTCTAACGTACATTGCTATACACATCTTATTTTCTTTTTTTAGCTATTGGGGTCTGTCTCGGGCTGCAGTGAGAAAGAACACAAGGCTACTACTCAGACATGAATGTAAAAATATTTATTCATTTTCTTCAGTAATGTGTTGTCGTCAGGGCAAGGAAAGAAGTAAAACACGCAACCTGCGAGTTCAATATTTTGAATTTGGACTTCAATACCTAGTTCAACCACTGGGTGTCAAACCTACATACAGCACCTTTAACCTTTAAACACAACTGTTTCCAACATTGATAATAAATCAGCATATTAGAATAATTTCTGAAGGACCATGTGACACTGAAGACTGTAGTAATGGCTGATGAAACTTCAGCTTTAAAATAAAAATAGATAAAATAAATTATATTTTAAAGTATATTAAAATAGAAAACGTATTTTAAATTGCAATAATATATCATATTTTGGTATTTTTGATCAAATAAATGTTATTTTAATAAGCATAAGAGACTGATTTCAAACTTTTGAACAGCAGTCTATATGTAATGTAATGTCTAAATCCCTAAAATGACCATACAAATGACAGCTTTACAGCTCAATAATAGTTTTAACAGAATAATTACGTGCTTTAGAAAAATACATACTTCACATCTGCTTTTTAAAAATTTATTCAGACACCTTCAACATTTCTCATATTATCACAGTTTATTCGTTATAGTTTAGGAAATGGTAATAAAATATGATAAGGACTCAACATACAACCGTGTCAGAACAAATTAATCTAAATAATGTCAGATAACTTTGATAGAAAGGTATGTAATTGATTCCAGTCAACCAAAAATTCAGACAGCTGTCAGTATGACAATATTTACACAACTATTAATACTTTGTTGACCAATAACCAAGCAATGCTTAATTTAGTTTAGTCTGTGTGGTGTAAAAGGTCGCATTATCAGTTAAAGAAAAACCACTTAAGCAAAACATGGTCCGGTCATAGTGTCTGAATAATTTTTGTTCCCAAATTTTTTATCAATTTTATCAAATTTTTGGGTATAATATATCACAGTATTTAGCCATCCTCCTCACTTACATAATGAACTAAGTGTCCTGCCTGTGCCTCCACAAGACACATGACCTTGTAAACAAGACTGAATTGTAAAGTGACTGTTTGCTGAATGAGATACAAGCAAACATGACAGCTGCTTGATACTCCCTGAAAATCGAAGCAAGACCGCTGTTTGACACTCCCTGAGAACCGAGACATGACAGCTGTTCGACAGCTGTTACACAGCCCTAGAGAACAGAGTTTGGTCCATGCAAGTTGAATGCAAAGTATGTTTATTAGTGGCCAATGTGGGGTTGTAATTACGAGTGCCGATCCGTTGAGTTTCAGGTGGGTGGCAAGCAGCTTAGGTGGCCAGTGATCATACACTGTGGAGGAAGAAGCCTGGCAGATATGGCTTGGATGCTCTGGTATCTTTTTCCAGATGGCAGAGGGGATGGGGAGAGTTTTGTGTTTTTCAGTTGCAGGATGTTAAAGGGCTGCTTTTGGATTTAGGGGCTAGTAAGGCTCCAGTGCTCACTGTGCTTGCACTATATTTCGTGCAGCCAGCTGGGTAGTGTGGATTTGTTTATTTGCATAACCAACCAGTCCAGGGTTTAACAATCAGGATGTTACCATAGTTACATTTTCTTTGGCCCTTGCAGATACCATTGTATTATTTTGTATAGTTTTACATTATATAGCCATTTTACAGGTACAATTTTTGTATTATATTAACTGTTGTTGTTTTTAAAGAAGTTAATACTTTTGCTCTGCAGCAGGGACACATTCAATTGATCAAAAGTAATGGAGTTAAAACTTACATTGTTTAAATGTTGACTGCCAGACAGATTTTTTTTTTTTTAAGATTTTTAATGTTTTTTAAAGAAATCTCTTCTGCTCACCAAGCCTGCATTTATTTGATCCAAAGTTCAACAAAAACAGTAAAATTAAAACTATAAAAACTATTTTCTATTTGAATATATTTTATTTATTCCTGTGATTTTTTTTTTTTTCAAAGCTGAATTTTTAGCATAATTTCTCCAGTCTCATGATCCTTCAGAAATCATTCTAATATTCTAATTTGCTGCTCAAAAACACTTATTATTATGTTGAAAACAGCTGAGTAGTTTTTTTTTTGTTTTTTTTGATGAATAGAACATTTAGAAGAACAGCATTTATCTAAAATTTAAATGTATTTATCAATCATGTTTTGATCAATTTAAAGCATCTTTGTCAAATATAATTATTAATTTCAAAAATTTCTTATAAAATTATACTGACTCCAAGCTTTTGAATAGTATAGTGTGTAATGGTACTATTTATATAATAAATATATACTATTTATATAATATATATTAAATAAAATCTATTTATTTGCAATAAATGCTGGTCTTTGGATCTTTCTATTCATCAAAGAATCCTGAAAAAGGTACTCAACTGTTTTAAATATTGATAAAAATAATAACAATAAAAAGTGTTTCTTGAACAGCAAATCAGCATTTCAGAATTATTTCTGAAGGATCATGTACCGCTGAGCAATGATGCTGAAAATTTAGCTTTGATCACAGGAATAAATTAAGGAATAAAATATATTCAAATAGAAAGCAGTTCTTGTAATAGTAAAAATATTCAATAATATTACTGCTTTTGCTGTATTTTGGATAAAAAATGCAGGCTTGGTGAGAGTAAAACAGAATTTTTTAAAAACAAAAAAAATCTTACTGTGCAAAAACCTTTGACTGGTATGATATATCCTATTATTTAGGACGCATTTTAATCCTATGTGATATTTGCTCCTTAACCATGGCAAAAACACTTTAATGGCTTACTGCTTTTGTATATGGCAAAAAGTAATCCATTTTATGTTCGTGGCCTCTTGGTTCAGGCCGTGTGTTGGTGAGCAGGAACACATGGTCTGTGTCATGTGAGTAAAAGCATGATTAATTCATGCAGTCTGGGGAGGTTAATGCAATGAATAGTGGCACTAGCATAACGTGTATCTGTGTCTCATGTCCACACACTCCAGCCTACCAATCATTTTTGCAGTGATAAAGTATAGTCTATATGTATCATACAATAATATAATAGTACAATTCTTATTATTTGGATATTTAACAATAGGATAATAGTAGTTTTACTGTTAGTATATTAGTACTGTAGCTGTGTCTTAACCAGGCTTGCCGTGATACCATATACTGCCAGAAGTATTGGGACACCCCTTCTAATAAACAGGTTTGACTGCTTTAGTCATTTCCATGAGTACTAATCTTAATGTTTAAGCATATAATGATTTTCCAGGGAATTGTGTCCTTCTAATTTTATAGCAAAAGTTTGGACAGAGCCCTTTTTTATTCTAACATGACAATGCGTCTGTGTATAAGGCACGGTTCATAGTGAAATGTTTGATTCAGTCAGTGTGGAAGAGCTTGACTGGCTGAACACCTCTGGTGTGACTTTAAATGCAGACCTTAAACCAAAAAAACGCAGCACCAACCACCCAGTGACTTGTACATACACTTTATGGACTAAAGTATTGGGACACCCCCTTCTTTAGAACAGAAAAAGGCACTTCCAAAACTGTAGCAACAAAGATGGAAGCATAAGCATAAACAAACTGATTTAAAGCTTCAGTTTTGGAAGTGGCTAAAATGACTGTACCCATATGCACAAGTCATTGGTGTTTGGAGATGAGTTTTGCATTTAAAGTCACACCAGAGGGGTTCAGCTGGGGTTAGGACTTAGCTTTATGCAGACCAGTCAGGTTCTTCCACACTGACTGAATCAAACATTTCTCTATGAGCCGTGACTTATACACAGAGGCATTGTCATGTTAGAATAAAAAAGGGCTCTGTCCAAACTTTTACTATAAAATTAGAAGGACCAATACCCTAGAAAATCATTATATACTTAAACATTAAGATTAGTACTCATGGAAATGACTAAAGTAGTCAAACCTGTTCATTAGAAGGAGGTGTCCCAATACTTTTGGCAATATAGTGTATATCAACAAGCAATTAAAACTCACATTTTATGTTCTTGTCTTAGCCAGTCGTGAATAGTGATGGATATTTCTGTGACATTACCACACCCATTGTGAAACTCATTGGCTGAAAGTCCTGCGTCTCATTACAGTACATTAAACGTCTTCTGATTTGCTGATCAACAGGTTTTTTTGTACAGTGCCATAATCGGTATGATCAAAGATCATTGGGAGTGTGCGTTTGGCAATCCGCCATAATGCCTAATGCTTTGAATGTTTTATTCATTTTCTGATAAGGGTTTATTGTTGTAGATGATAAATACACTACTAGTCAAGAGTTTGAACACACGCTCTCATTTAATGTTTTCTAAAGAAGTTTCTTATGCTTATCAAGGCTGTTTTCACTTCATCAAAAATATAGAAAAAAAGTAATATTGTGAAATATTATTACGATGTAAATCAATGTTTTTCTATATTAATATACATTAAAATTTATTTTACATCTGTAATTAAAGTTGAATTTCTAGAATCATTACTCCAGTCTTCAGTGTCACATGATCTTTCAGAAATCATTCTAATATGCTGATTTATTGTCAGTGCTGGAAACAGTTGCACTGCTTAATATATATATATATATATATATATATATATATATATATATATATATATATATATATATATATATATATATATATATATATTATTTATTTTATTTTTTATTTTTTTAACCTGTGATACTTTTTCAGGATTTTTTTAATCAATAAAAGGTTAAAAAAGAACAGCATTTATTTAAAATAGAAAGGTTTTCTAACAATATACACTACTGTTCAAAAGTTTGGGGTCAGTAAATTTTTCTTCTTTCTTTTTTTGAAAGAAATTAATAGTTTTATTCACCAAGGATGTGTTAAATTAATAAAAAGTGCTAGCATAGATTTACATTGTTAGAAAAGATTTATATTTTGAATAAATGCTCTTCTTTTTAACTTATTCATCAAAGAATCCTGAAAAAGAATCACGGGTTACAAAAAATATTTGGCAGCACAACTGTTTCCAATAAATCAGCATATTAGAATGAAGAATGTGAATTATATTAGAATGTAAATTCAGCTTTGCATCACAGGAATAAATTATATTGTAAAGTGTATTAAAATAAAAACCATTATTTTATAATGTAATAACATTTTGCAGTATTACATTTTTTTTTTCTGTATTTTTGATCAAATAAATGCAGCCTTGATGAGCAGAAGAGACTTTAAAAAACATTAAATGAGATGGTGTGTCCAAACTTTTGACTGATAGTGTATGTAGATGATAAAAGTAATCCAGCTGTGAGCTTGCCAGAGGAGTGTGTATAGATACATGCGTGTGTCTCTCCTGTAATCCCTCATCTTGTCTTCACCACCATCACAGTGCGTTACATGGGTTTGATCAGAGCGGCTCTCAGAGATTAAGCCCAGTCACCATCAGCAGCCAGAGATAAACATGACACAGTGCATTTTTCAGGCCTGCGGAGTCACGGCCAGGCCCTGCTGCTCAAACAGATGGGACGAGTGTAACCTTGAGATGTGTTTTTGTCTTGTTCTGACCCCCTCCTCCACCTTCCCCTGCTCTTGCACTGTTACTCCCCTTCCCTCCCTCCTCTTCCTTTTCCCAGGATCTAAGCTCCAGCTCCGACAGTCTCGAGCTAGAGGCTGGTACAGTAAGTCTCTCACCGTCTAATAACGCTCCTCTGTGCGTAGTGGGATGATGGCTGTGTCTGTTTGCAGGCGGGGTTGACTCCACAGATTCCTTCAAATGTGTGCCTTCAAGATTTGCAATCATGCTACCAAATGTCACAAATCGGGCATAGTATTGGCGCTTTACATGAAAAGGTACAAATAGGGTAAGATAGTCTTAATAATGTCCTTTTTCAGTAAGGTTTTCTGGAGATAAAACTAGACGTACAGTTGAGATCAAAAGTTTACACTTACAAAAATCTGCAAAAAATAAGAGGGATTATTTAGTATACTGACCTGAATAAAATCTTTCACGTAAAAGAGAGAGTCCACAAGAGAAAATAAATGTTGAATTTATAAAAATTATCCTGTTCAAAAGTTTACATACGCTTGATTCTTAATACTGTGTTGTTATTTAAATGATCCACAACTGTGTTTTTTCGTTTAGTGATAGTTGTTCATGAGTCCCTTGTTTGTCCTGAACAGTTAAACTGCCTGCTGTTCTAAAGAAAAATCTTTCAGGTCCCACAAATTCTTTGGTTTTTCAGCATTTTTGTGTATTTCCAACAATGACCGTTTGATTTTGAGATCCATCTTTTCACACTAAGGACAACTGAGGGACTCATATGCGACTATTACAGAGGGTTCAAATGTTCACTGATGCTCCAGAAGGAAAAGCAGTACATTAAGAGTCAGGGCATAAATTATCTCAATTCAGGGTAAATTTAACTTAATTAATTTTGTCTTATGTGAAACGTCTGGGTAATCTTTTTGTAGCTTCTGAGGGGCAGTACTTGAATGAAAAAATATTTAAGTAAAATAAGAAAAATGTACACGCCTTCATTCTGTTCAAAAGTTTACACCCCCGGCTCTTAATGCATCGTGTTTCCTTCTGAAGCATCAGTGAGTGTTTGAAACTTCTGTAATAGTTGCATATGAGCTCCTCAGGGTGAAAAGATGCTCTCAAAATCACACAGTCATTGTTGGATAGGGATCAACTACACAAACATGCTGTTCAGGACAAACAAGTGTCTCAAGGTGACAACACAGTATTAAGAATCAAGTGCATCTAAACGTTTGAACGGGGTCATTTTTATAAATGCTACTATAATTTTCTCTTTTCTTGGACTATTATGTAAACATCTTTTATGTGAAATGTTATTCAGGTCAGTGCTAAATCAAAAATAACATGCATTTTGTATGATCCCTCTTATTTTGGTAGAATAAATAACATTTTGCAGATTCTGCAAGGTATGCGTAAACTTATGACCTGAACTGTATATGCAATTTAAATTGTTATAAAGTAATGATACACCAATTTGTACCTTATTTTTGGTAAATGCCTATTGCAAATTGACATGAATATACAATTTTCCAAATCAGTGAACTGATGGCATGCTTGCAAACACTTGTTCTTTTGTGTGGTTGTTCTTTTTAGTTTTAGCTGTAATAATTATTTGGATGTGACATTTTCCTTTCATTCTCTTATTTAATCAATCAGTGTCTAATTGTCAGTTTTGACAATAATAACGTTAACAAAGATGGGACAGTTAGAATTGTTTTGGGTTCTGTGATCAAGACCTTTGGTTTCTTACAGAGAGTTTGTAAACCTTGGCAAAGGTGAATTCTCTGGAATTTTATTTTTTATTTTTGGTGAAATGAATTCTTTCCATTGGTGTTTTGGGTGTTCTTTTGCATATTTGCAAAGGATTAAGTGGCATTTTTAGCTCTTTGAAAAAAGCAAAAGTCATTTTATGTCATGTTACTGTAACCCCTTCTACATGGATTACAGATATCCATGTATTCTTTGACATCTGTGAACCATAGGTCGCACATGTGGAGGAGTTTGATGAGTCTTTCTCCACATTTCCCTGTCCTTGGATGACCTTATGTATTTGTGTTAATACTTTTTCCTCATTTCAGGTGATGCTATTCATTCATGACTCACTTGCTCTACCCTGTGGTCAGCTGTTGCTAAAACACTCTCTCACCATTTCTGAATTGTTTTGACGTCCATGCTTCACTTTGTGTTTAGAATGCTGTGCTGATCATGCATGCAGATTTTAAGCACTGCTCCACATGTTCCTGTGCTTAATAATTAAACGGTCATGTGCTATAACTCTTACATCCATAGAAATTCAGTGACTGGTTTAATTTGGATGTACGGCCAGCTCAAAAACTTTAGGCTTTGGTACGATACCAGCTCTGATACTAAATCAGACTGTGATAGATTAAACATGTGAAGATACAAAACCAATAATAATTGCCATTTAGTTGGGATAGGAGTGTTTTAAGGAGCGTCACACTGCCTGAATATCTGAACTGTGCTGAATATCAGCACATTGTTATCAGGTAACAAAATTTGAGATATATTTGTATTGTACCATTTTAAATCAGTGGTACTTTTTTTTTGTCATGCAACCCTTTTTGTTAGAATAATTCCTCTGCAAATGCCCAAATTCCTTTGCATACATTTCATTTTGTGTGTTTTCTCTCTCTTTTCCATCTTTCATTTCCCCTCTCAATCTTTATTCTGCTCTCAGCCTGTGCGCCTGACCCCTCAGAGGGAGTTCATTAAGTCTCTGATGGGGATCGGGAAGAGACTGGCCACTCTGCCCACTAAAGAACAGAAGACTCAGAGGCTCATCTCAGAGCTGTCCCTACTCAACCACAAGCTGCCTGCCCGGGTCTGGCTGCCTACGGCTGCCTTTGACCACCATGTTGTGCGCGTGCCCCACACGCAGGCCGTCGTGCTCAACTCAAAAGATAAGGTAAGGCTGTGCTGAGATAAGAATCCAGACTTTTGAAGTTGAAGAGTACGAGTTTCTTTGTTCTGTTCTATTTCACTAATTTCTCTTCTAAAGATAGTTAAACTGCCTTTTTGTTCTTGTTCAGGCCCCTTACTTAATCTACGTAGAAGTTCTGGAATGTGAGAACTTTGAGACGTCAAGTGTGCCAGTGAGAATCCCGGAAACGCGGATCCGCAGCACGCGATCTGTAGAGAATCTTCCCGATTGTGGCATCACACCCGACCAGCGTGCCAGCAGCTTCTCCACAGTTCCCAATTACGACAACGATGATGAGGCGTGGTCTGTAGACGACATCGGAGAGCTGCAAGTGGAGGTACTTGGACTCGGAGTGACTATGGCTGCATTTACAATGCCACAGAAATGGCTGCATTTACAATGCCACATGTTACACGTTGCACACGTGTAAACGCAAAAATAAGCACAAGATCCTTTTTCGCATCTGATCTGGGCCACTTCCAAATGTGGATTTTAATCAGATACATATCCAATATTTGGACATCCGACCTGCGTCTCAACACACATCCGATTCCGCTCAAAACTCCCATTGCAACACTTTTGCCCATAAAGATAGCATTTTAATGCTAGTGTGCTGTATGTGTCACATTTTATTAAGATAAAAACTTCACATTCAGGAGCTGGTTTTCAACCCCTGCCCCATGGAATTTATAAATACAAAAAAGCTACATTATATTTCTCGGCAAAGAGGTGATAATTTAGCAATTTTTGTAATTAAACCAACAAGCTTCACTTTGCAAGCTTTACACTCTCTCGTTAATTAATAAATTTATTTATTTATATAAATATCATCTTGCCGCTACTTTATTTCACCAACGAATTCTACCTCTAACTAGCTGTAGATAAAATGTGACCCTGGACCACATAACCAGTCAAAAGGGTAATTTTTATAATCATGTAAATAAGCTGAATACATAAGCTTTCTATTGATGTATGGTTTGTTTGGATTGGACAAGATATGGCTGAGATACAGCTATTGGAAAATCTGGAATCTGAGGGTGCAAAAAAATCTAAATATTAAGAAAAAATGCCTTTAAATTTGTCCAAATGAAGTTCTTAGCAGTGCATATTACTAATCAAAAATTAAGTTTTGATGTATTTTGGCATAAAAGAAAAATAATTTTGACCCATACAGTGTATTGGCTATTGCTACAAATATACCTGTGCTACTTACGACTGGTTTTGTGGTCGAAGGTCAAAAAAACAATGAAAATTACCTTTATTTTTTTTATCTGTTAATTCAGATTCAGACAGCTGTTGTCCATGCTGGGAAATAGCCTAATGGCCACTTAATGTAAATTATATAAATGATTTTAATAGCATGGCTGTGCAAAACCATAGAGTCTACCATGTGCATAGTAAAGCAAGGGAATTACTGTAAACGCGGATATAGGATACCAAAAAATTGAATATGGTCAAAAGATTGGATCTGTGCATTAAGACTTGCAGTGTAAATGCAGCCTATAAGAGCAACATCTACAAATTTGCTGTTGTTGGAGAGCTGACCGTTTTTTTGTTTGTTTGTTTGTTTTTAAGCTTCCAGAGATCCACACCAACAGTTGTGACAACATTTCCCAGTTCTCAGTAGATAGCATCACCAGCCAAGAGAGCAAAGAACCTATTTTTATTGCAGCTGGAGATATCAGGTACACTTAGAGACAATGCATTTATAATTGCAAACAGTAAGACGATACTAGTTTAACTGGAATGTTTTTGTTATTTCAGACGTCGTCTGTCTGAACAACTCGCCCACACCCCGACCACATTTAAGAGGGACCCAGAGGATCCCTCAGCCGTAGCCTTAAAGGAACCATGGCAGGAGAAAGTGAGGTATGTGTACAACATTCTTCACCAAGGTTGGATGGCTTGTTTATGTGTTAAGTCTAATTTAATCTTTCCTGTGTTTTTGAATAGACGGATCAGGGAGGGTTCCCCCTATGGCCACCTGCCCAACTGGCGTCTACTGTCTGTTATTGTGAAATGTGGCGATGACCTGAGACAGGAGCTTCTCGCCTATCAAGTGCTGAAACAACTACAGGTTGCACTCTTTATATTTTGTCTTGCAAAATGCACAATGTATTAGCACCATATTGGATATCAGCCAGTAGTATATATTTCATATTGCTTTCTCATTTCCTCTATTTTTACATTTTAAAGGAATACTTCACCCAAAAGTGAAAATTCTGTCATTAATTACTCACCTTCATGATCAAATCCATAAGACCTTTGTTCAACTTCAGAACACAAATTAAGATATTTTTGATGAAATCCGAGAGCTTTCTGACCCTTCATAAACAGCATTGCAACTGACACGTTCAAGGCCCAAAAATCTATCTTCTCACCATCTTTGTGGTCTTCCAGATCATCTGGGAGCAGGAACGGGTTCCCTTGTGGATCAAGCCCTACAAGATCCTGGTTATCTCCTCAGACAGCGGTATGATTGAGCCGGTGGTCAACGCTGTGTCCATTCACCAGGTGAAGAAACAGAGTCAGCTTTCATTGCTTGACTACTTTCGGCAAGAGCATGGGGACTACAATACAGAGGAATTTCTTACTGCTCAGCGCAACTTTGTTCAGAGCTGTGCTGGCTACTGTCTCATCTGCTATCTGCTGCAGGTCAAGGACAGGTGAGAGAGACCTTGTGCATTAAAATCATCCTTAAATAATGTCAGAACCTCAATTATTTTATAAGTTATAACCACCTGTGGTTTCTCTTGTTTTTCAGGCACAATGGAAATATCCTGCTGGACTCTGAGGGTCACATCATTCACATTGACTTTGGCTTCATCCTTTCCAGCTCTCCACGTAACCTGGGATTCGAGACGTCTGCCTTCAAACTAACCAGTGAATTTGTTGATGTAAGTAGATGTTTTAAGTCATCATCAGATGTGGAGAAGGATGTAAAAAGTACAATCGGCGTTTTAAAATCTGTGCGTCTTTTTTAGGTAATGGGAGGTCTGGATGGAGACATGTTCAATTATTATAAGATGCTTATGCTCCAAGGCCTCATCGCTGCACGCAAGCACATGGAGAAGGTCATCCAAATTGTAGAAATCATGCAGCAAGGTATTGTTTTTCTCAACTTTTAAAAGATTAGTTCACTTGCAGAATAAACATTTCCTGATAATTTACTCACCCCCAATTTATCCAAAATGTTCATGTCTTTCTTTAAGTCAAAAAGAAATGAAGGTTTTTTAGGAAAGCATTCTAGGATTTTTGTCCATGTAGTGGACTTCAGTAAGAGCCAACTGGTTGAAGCTCCAAATTTGCAGTATCACAGCAGCTTCAAAGGGCTCTACATGATTCCATTTCTGAAATATCATGAAATTTTAAAAGGTCTATTACAGAAATTGAAAGTCGGAATTTTAAGGTTTTTTGTCCAAGTCATGGAGTATCAGGGATTTTTAACATGTTCTGTACTTTTTTTTTTTTTAATTGCATTGTTTCATGCGCTTTGCCTATTGTTATGGTTAGGCCACACTCAGCGCCATTTTATTTCCTTCCTGCTCATCCACTGGCAATCACTTAAGTCAAATCCAGTCACCAGGCTGTACCTGTTAACTAAGGCAAACATGCCAGGAAAATGTAAATTTCCTTTGTAAAAGAGCTTTGGCTATAAAATGGCCACTTCAGGTGTTAAAAGTAAACGATAGAAAGAAAGATGATTTTAAGGCTGATTTTAACAATTGGGGTGTGGCCTGATTCAAAACTTGTTGCAAACGATTTTTTTTTTGTCTGTTGTGTGGTGTCATTATGATTATTTAACTGCTCCTGATCAAGACGAAGCGTCCCTGAACTCAAATCGTAAATCTCAAATGTGATTCTTGATCGGGCTGCCTCTTCCGTGATTCCTGCGATAGCCAATGAGAGCGAGCAAGTTACCGGAATTTGGGTGCTTCTATAGCTGAAACTTGGCAGCCAAAAAAATTAAATACTATGAAAGCATCCCTCATATTCTTTTTTTTTAATCATTGTTTTTCACTGTGAAACAGAACGCACACCGTTAGAGCCAGCTGACAACGCTAGTTGTCTTCCTTTTGTTTTTGTTCTCTAGTAACGTTTGATCTCACGAGTCTTCACAGTGTCACTGTGAAATTGTTAGTACAGTCAACAAGTGTGTGGTCTTGCGGTCTGGTCGAATCTTCTAGTGTGCGCATTCAGAGGATAATAAAGCTAAAAATCAGAGGAAAACCTCTTCATGTCTGTGGTCTCCCATGGTTTTAAAATCGGTTAAGATTTGAAAATGGAAAAAAAGAAAGAAAGAAGTAGTGTGTATGTGTGTTTTGTACTAAAAACACTGAACAAGTAAATAAAGCTTGCAAATGGATGGATTTGTTCATTATAGGTCATGGAAATTCAGTAAAATTCAGAGAAAAGTCTGAGATATACGGGTTTTATCTAGCAAAACAATCGGCCATTTTCTTAATAAAAATTGGAATTTCTATACTTTTTAACAACAAATGCTCATCTTGACTTGCGTAATCACGTTGGAAAGGTTACTTGTGACATAGGCAGAAGTATCGACCCAGTGTTTACAACATGAACATGCAAAGAAAGTCAAACAGCCTTTACAAAAATGGGTAAAACAATGATGTCAGGCAATTTTGAAGTTGGAGGAGAAAATGAGATGGAGGTTTTTAACCTACCATACCTTTTTGAACCAAAGTACACAGACAAAGAACTAACCACGCATGATCTTTCCAACATTTAGAAAGTGACCGTTCGATTCACTAGATAAAACCCTTATTCCTTGGCTGGGATTGTGTAGAGCCCTTTGAAGCTGCACTGAAACTGCAATTGGGATCTTGCAATTCAACCTGTTGGCTCCCATTGAAGTCCACTATATGGAGAAAAATCCTGGAATGCTTTCTTTAAAAAAGATTTCATTTCTTTTCGACTGAAGAAAGAAAGACATGAACATCTTGGATGACAAGGAGGGTTGAGTAAATTATCAGGAATTTTTTTTATTCTGCAAGTGAACTAATGCTTTAAGAACGGAGCATCTTTGATTTTCTATATCCATCTGAGGTTCATTTTTTCTTACAAAATGGTTTTTATGTTCTGCAGGTTCTCAGCTTCCCTGCTTCCACGGCTCCAGCACCATCCGTAACCTGAAGGAGCGTTTCCACATGAACCTGACGGAGGAGCAGCTGCAGGTGTTGGTGGAGCAGATGGTGGACGGTTCCATGCGTTCCATCACTACCAAGCTGTACGACGGCTTTCAGTATCTCACCAATGGCATCATGTGAGCGATGGCCACGGTGCACACGGACTAGAGCGCTAAAACTGGAAAAAAGGCTGCACCACTTTAAAAAACCACTCCTAACGCCCGCTTCCCACCCTTCAGATATCTTTAAAGATGGATTTTTGTGTTGTTTTTTTCACCCTGACTGAAAAGGTCTCGAGCTGTGAAGTAACTATAACTGTCGTCTTTTTTCAACAGCTTTTCCTTTCATTTAAACCCTTCCTTTTTTTGTCATCTTGCAATACTCTGGATGCCCAGAGTTGAATTTTATCCAGCTTTCCAGTGCCTCATTTTAACACTACGCTGCTCTGTGACTCACCTGTGTACTGACTGACTTCAACATCCCATATTATCATCATCATCATCATCATCATCATCTTTTTTTTGTTGCTATACCACTAATGATATATACTTGGGAAGAGTAACACTCAGAATTTGAGCAAACTCACACAGTGGGGCGGCAAACAGGAGATGCTGTATCAAAGCCTGTAAATTGCATTGTGAAATGAGGAAATTGGGTGGTAAGCATTGCTGTATTGTTCAGCTTTGTGAAGTCAGTGTTACTGTTTAAGAGATCTTCAGCTCAGTGCTGCACAAGAGACCATTAAGCCATGAAATGCTTGCTTAAAGTGCTCTCATTTGACCCTGTGAGAAGCACTTGAGCCGTAAAAGGGTTAACGAAGCTTTTTAATTCGATATGGATGTGTTAAATGACAAAACACCAAAGACAGACCAGTGACTAATCATATGAGAGTTTTAATCTTCAATTGATACAGAAGACGACGTCAAATAATTAGGACTTAATTCAAATAACCTGGTTTTCTAGGTCAAAATAAATGTGTAAAGAAACTGTTTTGAGTTTCCAAAGGTCTGGACTGAAATATGGTGGCCTGAGAGATATGAACACTATTTATTGCCCTTTTACAGATGCTTACATGACACTTTCTCAACGTTCTCTGTGGATTTCATTTCATTTTGTCGTTTTGTTTGGCACATGTTATAATCCAAGTTGTGCTTTGTACAGCTAACCTGAATTTATAATGTGCATTCTTACAGCTGATCTCAATCAGAGGTGGGCAGCCATGTTTAAATGTGTGACTGTGAGCCACTGGAGTTGTTTTTTCTTTTCTATTTTTTTTTAACCAAGAGGAGTTGTTCAGAATCTGTTGCACAGGAAAAAAGGAAAAGGGCTATGAAAAAGCGAGAGAAATCAACACATTATTTCTTTTTTGTTTTTATTTCCTACACATGTACAGGTATAAAATTCCCTGCCTAAAATTTCTAGTTTTTTTATTATTATTATTATTTTTCTTTATTTTGGTAGAAATTGGGCGTGTGTTGAACCTCGTCTTATTTCCCTGTGACATCAGTGCTTCTCTTAATTGTTTTAATTCATCCTCTTAGCGGGAGCCACAGTTTCCTTTAATTTGTTTAGACGATGTGTACGTTTTCAACGAGCTTATCTTTTCTCTTTACTATTTTATACTTCTATTGTTTCAACGTCAAACTTTCCTTTGAAACTTGTACAACGGACCAGCTCTTAAGATCATGTGAATAACCTTCCTTGTGAATGTTCCTTTGTATAATAAATTAAATGTTCCCGTTACACAAATTGTGTATTTTTAAAAAGTCTTTTGAGACTGAGTAATTGATATTTTCTTTTTTCGGCGCACATGTGAGTACCACAATCTTACAGTCAAAAGTTTTTGAACAGTAAGTTTTTTTTTTTTTTTTTCTCTTCTGCTCAACAAGCCTGCATTTATTTGATCCAAAGTACAGCAAAAACAGTCAAATTTTGAAATATATTTACTATTTAAAATAACTGCTTCCTATTTAAATATATTTTAAAACATAATTTATTTCTGTAATTTCAAAGCTTTTTAGCATCATTACTCCAGACACATGATCCGTCAGTAATCATTCTATTATTCTGATTTGCTGCTCAAAAACTTTTATTATTGTTAAAAACAGCTGGGTAGATTTTTTTTTTCAGGTTTCCTTAGTGAATGGAAAGTTCAGAAGACGGCATTTATCTGAAATAGAAATCTTTTGTAACATTATAAATGTCTTTAAAATCACTTTAGATCAATTTAAAGCATTCTTGCTAAATAAAAGTATTAATTTCTATAATTTCGAAAAAAGACAAAAGTATATGGACTCCAAGCTTTTTAATTATAAAGTCAGTGTGTAATATTACAAAAGTTTTTTTTTTTAGATACATGCTGATCTTTGGATCCTGGTCTAATGATGCTGAAAATTTTGCTTGGATCGTTGGAATAAATTACATTTTGAAATGTATTCAAACAGAAAGCAGTTATTTTAAATAGTAAAAATATTTCACAGTATTACTAATTTTGCTGTATTTTTTAATCAAATAAATGCAGGCTTGGTGAGCAGAAGGAACTAGAAGAAACCATTACAAATCTTACCGTTCAAAAACTTTTGACTGGTAGCGTATGTCTGGGTGTATCTCTTAAAAATATAAGTTGTATTGTACTAGCAGTAAGTTTAGGTATTTTAGTGAAACTATGGTAAACTGTGGCTTATGTAAAAAAAATAAAAAATAACCGAAATCGTTTTACCTCACCATAGCTCCAGCCGTGGCCCAGAGGCTCATTTTCATATATTTGTAGCGTGCTGTGATTACCTGTGGCGCAGGTAAATCCGTTCAGGATCGTGGGGTGGCGCCGTTATGTGCAAGTATCTGCAATTCCTTCCGCAACAGAAAGAAGGAAAAACTCTCCAGTACCTGCCTACACTTGCCGATGCGTGGACAACACCCGTAAAAACAATTATTTAATCGTTTCAAAAGTGTTTCCGACACATGAAACGCTATATCCACAGTCGTTTACGCTTTTGGATAGAGTTGAGAAATTGTATCGGCGGTTATAGGTGAAATATCAAATGGACGGCTAGTTAAATCCTGGAGTTTCACCTGAAACTTGCAAGATTTCCTCGAAGAGTCCACACAGGACTGAAAGTTATCAAGGGTGTGATACAGGAAGTACTTATAATTCATCATGGTAAGTGCTTTTAAAACTATTAATATACCTATCAAAATAACAAAAAAGTTAAGGTAAAAAAATTAAGAGCTGCAGCTGGCTGTAAATCCGGTTCACAACGTTATTATTGTTCGATAGGTATGTTTAGAAAGTTACTGCTAAGGTTACACAGAAGCTACATTTTAACTGTCGACAAAACTAAATATATCGGAAGAATTAAGAGTTTTAGACATTTAGTCTATTATTTACCTGTCTAGCCTGTCACTTAAATCACAAATCATTAGTGTGGCCTGTATAAAATAGTTTAGAAATAACTTGTGAAATACATTATTAGTATTTAAGTGGACATTGTTTGGCCTGACAAACATAATCAAACTCGATTTTGGGACATAATAACTTTAGAAGTTCCTAGAATTCATTAGAGGACAAAGGAAGCCTGTCCAATTTATTTGTACAGTTCTGTTGTGTGTCAGTGGGAACACATAATAATAAGAAGAATAATACTTTGAATTCAAAGTCTTTTCTTCAGCTCTATTTAGGATCTGGGACAAGGTTTTCCTTAGAATTATTAGTAAGGTGCAAGGCAAAAGTTTTTACATGTTTTTTTAAAGAAGTACCTTCTGCTCACCAGGCCTGCATTTATTTAATCAAAAGTACAGTAAAAACAGTCAAATTTTGAAATATTTTTTACTATTTAAAATGTAATTTATTCATGTGATTTCAAAGCTGAATTTGTAGCATCATTACTCCAGTCACATGACCCAATAAACAATTATTAATACTATGTTGAAAACGGAGGAGTATAATTTTTTCAGCTTTCTTTGATGAATTGAAAGTTCAGAGGAACAGCATTTATCTGAAATAGAAATATTTTGTAACATTATGTCTTTATCATCACTTTTGAACAATTTAAAGCATCCTTGCTAAATAAAAGTATTTTTTTTTCTATATTTCCTTCCAAATAAAAAAACTGAATCCAAGCTATTCAACGGTATAGTATATACAAACGCTTTTTATTTCAGATAAATGCTGATCTTTAGATCTTTCTATTCATCAAGAATCCAGAAAAAAAAATTACTGAAGTATTATTAATATTGATAATGATAATATTAAGTTGTTTCTTGAACAGGAAATCAGCATATTAGAATGATTTCTGAAGGATAGGTGACACTGAAGACTGAAGTAATAATGCTAAAATTTTTGGTTTGATCACAGAAATAAATTACATTTTAAAATATATTCAACTAGAAAGCAGTTATTTTAAATAGTAAAAATATTTCACAATATAACTGCTTTTGCTGTATGTTCAAAAACTTTTGACTGGTAGTGTATGCGTATTATATATTTATCACAGATTTAATTGCCCATGCTTAGTTCTTACTCACCTGACTAAGCATTTGTCTTTGTTTATGGCTTGAGGGTAAGAAATATGCCTCACGTTTCTTTGTTTTGTTGTATACCTGCACTGCAAATGTCATATGACTTAATGATACGCTTGTGAAGCTGTACATTAAGGCACAGAAGTAGTTTTACTCTCTTGTCAAAGAGAATTTAATGCTTTGTAAGTCTTATGAAAGTGCTCATGACAGAAGATATTTTACAAATGTCATTTCCTTCTCACAGTAGCAGGCTTTTAGTTAATCAGTATATTCTCACACTTATTAACTCTTTAATTCACTTGTTAACTTATTAATTCTGCTGAACACCAGCCCTCTTGTCAAAAGCAGCGCCACCAGATGTACAAAGCAGCAAAATACATTTAAATAATCTTTATTTAACCCAAAAGTGTGCATGCATTCAATCACAGATGACCAGAGATGTGTTTAAATAAATGATCTTCACTCTCACACAGGGGAGCAAAGAGAAATATCACTGGCAGGCCCAAAATGTGAAGGTCAGTGGTGTGGACGACATGGTCCTCCTCTCCAAGATCAATGAAGATGCCATCACAGATAACCTGAAGAAGAGATTCATGGATGACTACATTTTTGTATCCTTATGTCTGTAATGAACAATAATTATTTGGTCTGACATAGTTACAGTACAGTTCAAATATTTGAGATCAGTAAGATTTCTTTAAAGAATCGAATGTTTTTGCTCAGCATATATGCATTAGAGTGATCAAAAGAGACATTTCTAATGTGACAAAAGACCTGTATTTCAACTTTTTCGAAGAATATTTAGTTTCCACAAACATTAAGCAGAAGCGTTTTTAACTTGGAAGTGGTTCTTAATCAAAAAACCACCATAACATGTGATTTTTGAAGGATCATGTGACACTGAAGTATTGCATCTAGTATTACAGGCAAGTACCGCTCTCCAGATTTCATTAACATGTCTTTAAGAGCAACCTACCAGCAGTTGTTTTTGCCATAACCACAGCTCTTCAGACATACATTGGTCCTGTGCTGATATCAGTGAACCCTTTTAAACAGCTGCCGTATTTCACAGACCGTGAGATTGAACTGTATCAGGGAGCTGTAAGTACAATATACATTTTCTCTCAGTCCCATGCCCTAAATACAAGGATATTATGCTGAAGTTCATATGAATAATCATTCCCGCAGGATAAGTCATTTAGATGTGGCCAGACAGAGCAGAGCAATGCCATTGCATGTCCGGTCTTGCCATTGTGCTTCCAAAGACTGTCTAAAGATCTGTATTTGTTAACTTCCCCTGGATGGTCAAATCATAGAAAGTGCATGTGCAAATCAGGATTCATTACTGGTTACAGAATAAAGCCTGTACCTCAATTTCATGCAAATGTGACTTTTAGTTTTCCGGGACAGTCGTGCTAGACCATACGATGTGTCTTTTGTCATTCGCAGGCGCAGTATGAGAATCCCCCTCACATCTATGCTCTGGCCGACAATATGTACCGCAACATGATGATTGACTCAGAAAACCAGTGTGTCATTATCAGGTCAGGGATCAAGGATCTGGCGCCCACACCCTAAGGCACCTTTAAAGTATTTGTATGGCATCAAAGGTTTTCATTATGTGTGATCTGAATGTGTTTGTAATGCAGTGGAGAGAGTGGAGCAGGAAAGACAGTGGCAGCCAAGTACATTATGAGCTACATCTCCAAAGTCTCAGGAGGTGGATCTAAAGTTCAGGTGAGGTTATCGTGAGATTTTTCTAAACTGGGCTTTGTAAAGGAACTTTGGAAGAGTTTACATAATTAATATACAGTTGAGGTCAAAAGTTTACATACACCTTGCAGAATCTGCAAAATGTTCATTATTTTACCAAAATAAGAGGGATCATACAAAATGCTTGTTATTTTTTATTTAGTACTGACTTGAATAAGGAACTTCAAATATAAAGGTGTTTACATATAGTCCACAAGAAAAAATTAATACTTTTTTGTGTTTTTTTTGTTTAGTGATAGTTGTTCATGAGTCCCTTGTTTGTCCTGAACAGTTAAACTGAACTGTCCACTGTTCTTCAGAAAAATCCTTCGGGTCCCACAAATTCTTTGGCTTTTCAACTTTTTTCAACCAGATGCATTAAGAGCCAGAGATGTAAACTTTTGAACATAATGAAGATGTGTGCATTTTTCTTACTTTGCGTAAATATGATTTTTTTTTTTCATTTAATGCTGCCCTTCAGGAGCTACAGAAGATACTTTTCCCACATGACAAAATAAATTAAATTTACCCTAATCTTCAAATTCAGTGCATCGTGTTTCCTTCTGTAATAGTTGGCGTATTGAATCCCTCAGTTGTCCTCAGTGTGAAAAGATGGATCTCAAAATCATACAGTCATGTTTTGAAAGGGTTCAAATACACAAAAAAGTTGAAAAAACAAAATTTGTGGGACCTGAAGGACATACAAGAGACTCATGAACACTAAACTATCACTAAACAAACAAAACAAAATCATTCAGGTAACAACTCAATATTAAGAATCAAGTGTATGTAAACTTTTGAACTGGGTCATTTTTATAAATGTAGCTATTATTTTCTCTTGTGGACTATATGTAAACATCTTTTATGTGAAATATCTTATTCAGGTCAGTACTAAATAAAAAAAAAAACAAGCATTTTGTATGATTCCTCTTATTTTGGTAAAATAATTGACATTTTGCAGATTCTGCAAGGTGTATGTAAACTTTTGACCTCAACTGTATTAATAATTCAATTTATTTTATATAAACTAATCTTAACAATTACAGTAAATATAGTACTTAATAAACAAAAAAAAAAATAAAAAAAATAAAAACATTTAAATTAAAACGCCGTAAACGCCGCTAAATTATTCTTGAGGTTACCTCAAGTAAATATTTTAGGTCAAACAGGTTTGTCTGACAAAACAGTTTAAGAGTCTCTTTGTTAGATGCCCATTTGCCTAATGAGAGCCAGATTGAACTCAACGCAAAATTCATGTGAACTCATGGGTGTGGTTGTTTCTTTTGTTAATATTGCCCACATTCTGTGCTCATTGTATGTAAAATGTAGCACCTTTGAAATCACCTAGACAGTTATCTGAGATCAAAAGCTGTGATCTCTTTGTTCCCCTCTGACACTGAACAGTTCATTGGCAGTCAGTATCAGTAACTATTAAAATTTAATGATTCAAACTGTTTTTCTTAGTTTAAACAAATAAAGTGTTTAAAGTGTACATATCTTATGTGGCATACTAATGTCTGTGATTGTCATGATGTTTTGTCTTTTTTGTTTTAGCATGTTAAAGACATCATTCTCCAGTCTAACCCCCTCCTGGAGGCTTTTGGGAATGCAAAAACCGTCCGCAACAATAACTCCAGTCGCTTTGTAAGTCTTGCTACAATGATTTGACTTAGAAGAAATGTTTTTTTAGATAATTGGCTAATCGTTTTATACCATTATTTAGAGTCAGAATTGTTTTTAATAAATGTTTATTTTAAATACATATAATAATAATAATAATAATAATAATAATAATAATAATAATTATTATTATTATTATTATTATTATAAAATACACAGCCATTTGGGGTCAGTAAGATATTGTTTGTTGCTTTTTAAAGAGTTTTTCTACCCATCAAGGCTGCATTTATTTAATTAAAAATACAGAAAAAACAGTAACATTGTGAAATATTATTGCAATTTAAAATAGTGGGTTTCTATTTGAAATAACTATAAAATAGAATTTATGCCAATGATGCAAAGCTGAATTTTCAGCATTATTACTTCACTCTTCAGTCTCAAATGATCCTTCAGAAATCATTCTAATATGTTGACTGTTATCAATGTTGGAAACCGTTGAGCTTCTGGATTTTTTGATGAATAAAATGTTACAAAGAACAGCGTTTATTTAAAATAAAACATTTTTGCAACAATATACAGTACCATTCAAAGTTCAGGGTCAGTATAATTTTTCTTTTCTTTGAAAGAAATTCATACCTTTATTCAGCAAGGATGTGTTAAATTGATGAAAAGTGATAGTAAAGACTTCTATTGTTAGAAAAAGATTTTGAATAAATGCTGTTCTTTTTAACTTTTTAAAGAATCCTGAAAACAATATCACAGGTAAGCACCACAACTGTTTTCAACACTGATAATAAATCAGCATATTAGAATGATTTCTGAAGATTCATGTGACACTGAAGATGTAGTAATGGCTGATGAAAATTCAGCTTTGCATCACAGAAATAAATAAAAATAGAAAACGGTTATTTTAAATTGCAATAATATTTCATATTACATTTTTTACGTATTTTTAACAGATAAATGGAACTTTGATGAGCATAAAAGAGTTCTTTCAAAAAACATTAAAAATCGTACTGATCCCAAACTTTTGAACGGCACTGTACATATTTTTTTTTAAATCGTGTAACTGATAAAATAATATTGAAATTTCAATTAAATCATATTTTTAATATATATGTTTAAAGGAAGTCTCTTCATTTAGTCTCTAGAATCAGTGTGCTATCCAGTTCTAGGAATGTCATTTGAAGCATGCTGGTTCTCAACATGTTATAGCTTGTTGGCTCCTTGTTGGCTGCAGGATTTGATTGTAGGAGTGCAGTTTGTAGACTGTGAAGTAGTTCACTAGGCTTTACTGTTCCTTTTCTTTTCTGCAGTGGTATGCCAACACATGCATGCGAGATAATGTCAGCGCACAAGCTTCGAGTTCACTGCGTAATGTGTTTATTTCATACCTCAGGGAAAATACTTCGAAATTCAGTTCAGCCGAGGAGGAGAACCTGATGGTGGAAAGATCTCTAACTTCCTACTGGAAAAATCAAGAGTAGTATCTCAGAACCATGGGGAAAGGAATTTCCATATATATTACCAGGTGAACTCATGGAAATACATTCATAAAGGTCATTCCAGGGTGTGATGTGTTATGCAGATTGACAGATATTTGTGTCATGTTATGGCAGCGTGAAGGCCAATTGTGGAATGTATTGTGATTGAAATATGATAAAAGATGTTGGTAATATCACTGTTTCTGTATCAGCTTTTGCAAGGAGCCACCAAGGAGCAGAGAGAAAATTTAGGCGTGACAACCCCTGATTACTACTTCTATTTAAACCAGTCCAACACCTACACTGTGGAGGATGTTAATGACAAGAAGGAGTTTGGAGACACAATGGTGGGTTTGAAGCATTGAATCACCTAATAGAGAAAACCTTTTGGTTGTGTTCCTGCAATTCAATATAAACACTCTTATAATGAACAAAATAAATAAGAAATGTCGTATTTTCAGGCTGCCATGTCGGTGGTCGGCCTGTCTTTGGATGCACAGGACACTGTGTTGCAGATTGTGGCAGGAATCCTCCATCTTGGCAACATCACTTTCAGAGAGGAGGGCAACTATGCTGTGGTGGAGAGTGAAGATTGTGAGTTCATGCTTATGTTTTATTCGTCTAGTACAGAGGTGGCAAATGTCAGTCCTTGATTCCAAGTGAGAAGTAGTACAAAACAAGCTCTTCTTGAGGAGTATGTTTAAGAATACTTGTCTTTCTCACTCTGCTGCAGTCCTGGCATTCCCGTCTTACCTGTTGGGAATCAATCAGGATGGTCTAAAGAACAAACTGACCAGTCGCATCATGGATAGCAAGTGGGGTGGAAAAACAGAAACTATTTCTGTCACCTTGAACACAGAGCAGGCCTCCTTCACCCGAGATGCCTTGTCCAAAGCCCTGTATTCTAGACTCTTTGACTACTTGGTTGATGTGAGTCGATTTGAATTTTGTAATTGTGTAAAAAAAAAAAAAAATTCAAAAAATCTTACCCACCCCAAATATTAGTACAGTTGAAGTCAAAAGTTTACATACACCTTGCAGAATCTGAAAAATGTTCATTATTTTACCAAAATAAAATACAACTGCATGTTATATTTTATTTAGTACTGACCTGTGTAAGATATTTCACATAAAAGACATTTACATATAGTCCACAAGAGAAAATAATAATTGAATTTATAAAAATGACCCTGATCAAAAGTTTACATACACTTGATTCTTAATACTGTTGTTTTTTGTGATAGTTGTTCATGAGACCCTTGTTTGTCCTTAAACTTAGACATATTTTGCTCAGTATGATCTTTCATATTTTGGTAAAATAATTACTATTTTGCTGATTATGTAAACTTTTGACGAAAGAAAAATTCATTAAATTAGTTTGTGCTTGTATTTGTAGGCCATAAACAAGGCAATGCAGAAAGACCATGAGGAGTTAAACATTGGGGTTCTGGACATCTATGGTTTTGAAATCTTTCAGGTGAGTTCATTTACGTTTTCTAAATGCATGTTTTGTTTACTCGTCATATTCATTTTTTAAGTAACCATGTACCTTTACCTCTCTAGAAAAATGGATTCGAGCAATTCTGCATTAACTTTGTGAATGAAAAACTGCAGCAGATTTTTATTGAGCTCACACTCAAAGCAGAGCAGGTGAGAAGAATGATTTTTAATAAACTTATACACACATAGGTCTCTAGGGAAGTGTTTGCTGATGTTTTACACATCTCAATTGCAGGAAGAGTATGTACAGGAGGGAATCAAATGGACCCCTATTGAGTACTTTAACAACAAAGTTGTGTGTGATTTAATTGAGTCCAAAGTGGTGAGTTTACATCAAAACGGTTATCATATGCATAACAACACAGTTCAACCAATGGCATCTAATAGGAATCTAAATAACCTAGAATCCTCCTGGCATCATGAGCATCCTGGACGATGTGTGCGCCACCATGCATGCAAAAGGAGAGGGTGCAGACCAGACTCTGCTACAGAAACTACAGTCGCAAATCGGCACTCATGAGCACTTCAACAGCTGGAACAAAGGTTTCATAGTGCACCACTACGCAGGCAAGGTAAAAGACACTTTTCAAATGTTCAGATGGAACAATATATATAAAGAGTTCAGATGCAAAACCCCCTAAAAGCCATCTCGGTCAAAAATGAGAGAATGATACTGAGTGAATGCTCTTGAAACATATTATATGTCCATCAAATACTTTTACTTTAAACTTGCTAAAATCCCAGCCTCAGCCCAATCAGACGTACCAGTACTTAGGTAGAAACCTATACATCAAAGCCTGATTAAAAAAAAAAAATAAAATTTAAAGAATGACGTCAGATGGATTTATAGGCTTTTGGATCTGAACTTGTCATATACAAAAGTCAAAAGTTTAAATACACCTTGCAGAATCTGCAAAATGTTAATTATTTAGCCAAAATAAGAGGGATCATACAAATATTTAGTACTGACCTGAATAAGGTATTTCACATAAAAGACATTTACAGGGGTTGGACAATGAAACTGAAACACTGGCCAAAATTGTGTTGGAGGTTTTATGGCTATATTTGCGCAGCCTGGTGGCCAGATCACCAGATCTGAATATTATTGAGGCACTTTGGGATGTTTTGGAGGAGCAAGTCAGGAAACGTTTTCCTACACCAGAATCACATAGTGAACTGGCCACTGTTCTAGAAAAGGAATGGCTCAGAATCCCTCTGGCTACTGTGCATGACATGTATTTGTCAATCCCAAAACAAAATGATGCCGTATTGGCCACAAAAGGAGGCCCAAGACTGTACTAATTGTGGTCTAAGTGTTTCAGTTTCATTGTCCAACCCCTGTACATAGTCCACAAGATAAAATAATAGCTAAATTGATAAAAATGACCCTGTTCAAAAGTTTACATACACTTGATTCTTAATGCTGTGTTGCTACCAGAATGATCCACAGCTGTTTGTTTTTTGTTTAGTGATAGTTGTTCATGAGTCCATTGTTTGTCCTGAACAATTAAACTGACTGCTGTTCTTCAGAAAATTCTTTCAGGTCCCACAAATTCTTTAGTTTTTCAGCATTTTTGTGTTTTTGAGCCCTTTCCAAAAAAAACTATAAGATTTTGAGATCCATCTTTTTACACTAAAGACAACTGAGGGATTTGTATGCAACTATTACAAAAATGTATATATAGGCACATGTCTATTTAGAAAAAATCGTAATATCTAAAATCAAAATAATCAATGGTAAATGCTAAGATTGTGCCTGTTGTTATGGTTATGAAAGCATAAAAACACAAATTAATTTCTGTAGAAATAGTACAGAAAAATCTATATAATATGTGTGTGTGTGTGTATATATATATATATATATATATGCAATATGCATTTAACGGGTAAAAGCAAAAAAAAGTAGTGTATATGTGTGTTTTGTACTAAAAACGTCTGTGAACAAGTAAATCTTTCTAGATTTTTTTCTAAAAGCTTTTTAGTCAGTGAAAGTCAGGAAAAGTCAGGGAATTAGACATTTTGCTTAAGTGGGATCCCTGAGTGTGGATGCAACACTGCCCCCTATTGTGAATGAAATATGTATGTCATATATTTGTCTCTTTTTTACTAATTATACATTTTCTAATATTTTTTATACTTTTTGTCACCTGATAATTTCTGTAAAAAAATCACTAACATGTATATTGTTGGTTTTATGGACTGGTTTTAAACAGAGCTAAAGTTAACACTTATTAATAAGGAAAAAAACATTAAATCTGCTAAAATATCTAATAAAAACACTGCGGGGTGTGAATGAGGTGCGTATTAATTCTTCATCAAGGGTTTTCTGGGCCTATTGGTAACATGAGTATTATACTTAAATGAATAATCTGCATTTAGATGCCTTGAGTGTTTTCTAGCAAGTAGAATCACTCTAATATTGATTAACTTCTTTCTGAGAGTAATACGAGCTCTTATTTCCAGGTGTCTTATGATGTGAGCGGCTTCTGTGAGAGAAACAGGGATGTGCTGTTCAATGACATCATCGAGCTCATGCAGAGCAGTGAGTTGTAAGTGGCTATTTTTACGGCATTTTTATCCCATGTCAGCTGGATTATAGCTCAAGCTTCTTAAAAGCCCCTAAATGCACTCATGCACCCATGCACAGCATCTGCAGTTCAGCTGTAATTCCTTAATGAAATAATAAATCACATAAATAAATCAAAAAATCAATATGGTGTAGCATTTTTATGGAGGATGGCAAGTTGGTTTTTCTTGTGAGAGATATTCTGTGGTGTTTTACTTCACTAGAGGCAGCTTTATGGTTATGTGCTGGTAAAGAATAAATGGTGTTAGGGCTTTAGAGATGTTTGAAATGATTGATCTCTTTTTCTGCTTATCTCCACAGCGCCTTCATCAAAGATTTGTTCCCAGAAAACCTTGAGGCTGAGAAAAGGGGCCGTCCCACCACTGCAGGTTCAAAGATTAAGGTAAAGTAACTGATTTACAAAACATAGAAATGCACACTTAACTAGAAATATTCTTACAGTTTGATTTAAACCTTGTTGTGTTTCAGTTCCTAACAGGGTTACTGGCCAGCTTGCATTTAGTGCATGGCGAGTGTGTTGAATGTTTTTGTATGATACATGAATGTAAAGTTATTCTCTTAGCTTTGTTTTATGCTATTGTTCATTTTCTTTCCTTTGTACCTTCTCACTATACAGAAACAGGCAAATAATCTGGTCCAGACGTTAATGAAATGCACCCCTCACTATATTCGATGCATCAAGCCCAACGAGACCAAAAAGCCTCGGGACTGGGAGGAAAGTCGCGTCAAACATCAAGTAGAATATCTAGGTCTGCGAGAGAACATCCGTGTTCGCAGAGCAGGCTATGCATTTCGACGAGCCTTCAAGAAATTCCTGCAAAGGTACACCATTTAGCAATGCCTGTCAAGATTCCATATGCTATATGTGGAAATTTTGATAAGTTGCAAAATACTTACAAAATGTAATGTAATATAACTAACTATTCTATTCTATTTTTTTTAGATATGCCATCTTGACCAAAGAAACATGGCCTCAGTGGCGTGGAGATGAGAAACAGGGTGTCCTGCACCTTTTAAAGTCTGTCAACATGGACTCCGACCAGTACCAGCTGGGCAAGACCAAAATCTTCATCAAGGCCCCAGAATCTGTATGTACTTTTTTTGTGACTTGAATGTAGTGATTTAAAGAGAAAGTTCATCCAAAAATGAAAATTCTGTCATTAATTACTTACCCTCATGTCGTTCCAAACCCATAAGACCTTTGTTCATCTTCGGAACACAAATTTAGATTTTGATTAAATCCGAGAGCTTTCTGACCCTGCATAGACAGCAACGCATCTACAATGTTCAAAGCCCAGAAAGGTAGTAAGTAGGGCTGTGCAAAACAAACCCTGATTTTTTGATTTATCGTTTTTTTAAATGACATCGATTTCAATATTGATTCTCAAAAGCTGCAAATCTTTTCCTATATTTATTTCAGGAAACAATCTGATTATTGTGAACCTCATCATTGGTCTCTTATTTACCTATATGCGTGATTTGCAATGCTCAGGTGAAATGCTATAGTAATACTACAGAACCGCAGAAGCAATTGACATCATGCGTAAAGGCGCCATGATTTCCGCAATGAATGAATGAATGTCGGATGTTTTGTAGGGCAGGGTATTGATTCAGATGTCTTGATACAATTTTGATTCTCAAGCTCTCGATTCGATTTGATTCTCGCTTTTCTTTATTATTACAAATGCTATTGATATTTCTAAAAAAAATGAACAGTTAACATCAGTTTACAAATGGTGAATTAAAAAGAAATTAAGAGCCACAGGCCTGTATTTTAAAACTTTTTTTAAACAATAATAGGGCCCTATAAAATAAAAGTAAAATATCTTAATTTTTCTGGTAATCAGTTGAAGGCATAAAATGTTAATTTAATTTATCCTGATCAAATTAAAATTAAACCCTTTTATTTTGGGGCAAACAAAGTGCTGAAAAATAAGGTTTGCTGTAAAAATTAAAAAGAAAACAAATGTGAATACTCATTTAAAAATATTTATTAATATTCAGTAGTAGTAATAGTAGTGGCATTGTTGTTACATTAAGTCTTAAGACTGCTAAATAGTATATTTCTGACAGTTTTTTTTTTTAATGTTAAACTAAACTTTTATTTTGATGGGTTGCAGCTGCTGAGTAGGCCTATGTGATATGACATTAGTTTTCTCAAATGAAATGATGAACTGCTAACGAAGTGACTCTCAGCTAGAGATGATGTGTTCATGTGATCATATTGTCGTATAGAGAGATGACAGAAGCTGAAAACACCGCAAATGTCGTCCTCGATTTAGCATCTGTAGTAAACAAAACAGCGCGCCTCGCCATCCCACATTCATTCATTCATTCTTTTATTGTGGATATAGCACCTTTACGCGTGATGTCAAATGCTTCTGCTGATTTGTAGTATGACTATAGCATTTCACCTGAGCATTGCAAATCACACATATTCCTTTGTTCTTGGTTCTTGTCAATAGTTTCTCCGCCATAAGCACTGAATGAATGACATGATTTCTGTTGTATTCACACAATGTAAATAAGAGGGTGACATCTAGTGGAGAAGACCAATGATAAAATTCACATTAATCAGACATTATTTTAAATGTTTGCTGAAATAAATATCGTAAAAGATTGATTTGTGGCTTTTGATAATCAGTATCAAATTGACATAATTAAAAAAAAAAAACGATTAATTGTAAAACCTATTTTTTGGCCCAGCAGTACTGTTTTGTCTACTACACATAATAAAGCACGGACGACGTTTGCATGTTTTTTTTTTTTTTTTTCAGCTTCTGCCATCTGAGAGTCACTGCATTAGTATTTTACTGTTTCATTTGAGAAAACTATCATATCAGATTCACAGCAACTGCAAGGTCTTCACAGCAACTCGTCAAAATAAAAGTTTAGTTTATCGTTAAACTGTCAGAAATATATTACTTTTTAGCATTCTAAAGACTTAATATAACAACAGTGCTACTACTACTAATAATAATAATAAGAATAAGAATAAATATGATTTATTTTTAAATAAGTAATCACATTTGTTTTCTTTTTCATTTTTACAGTAAACCTGTAATTGTGCAGCACTTTGTTTGCCAAAAAGTAAAAGGGTTTAATTTTCATTTGTTCTGGATAAATTAAATTAATGTTTTATGCCTTCATCTGATTACCAGAAAAATTAAGATGTACATTTTATAGGGCCTTGATATTGTTTTAAAAAAGGAATTTAAAAAAAACGAGAATTGAATCGAAAGCTTGCGAATCGATACCTAGTTCTAATAGAAAGGACTAAAATAGTTCATGTGACGTCACTGGTTTAACTGTAATTTTATGGTTCAATAGAGTCGTTATTTTTGTTTTCTTTGCGAACAAAAAGTATTCTCATAGCTTAAAATGAGGGTTGAACCACTGACTATGACTAACCACATGGGCTATTTTAACAATGACTTTACTACCTTTTTGTACCTTAAACGTGTCAGTTGCGCCGCTGTCTATACAGGGTCAGAAAGCTCTTGGATTTAATCAAAATATCTTCATTTGTGTTCCAAAGATGAATGAAGGTCTTACAGGTTTGGAACAACATGAAGGTGAGTAATTAATTACAGAATTTTCATCTTGGGTGAAATATCCCTTTAATGTGATGTTTTCTCAAATATGAAAAATAATAGCCTAATTCATTAACTAAACATTTGGGACTGTTATCTCACATTTTTGCTGTTGTAACTCTTTTTCTCAGAGGTGGTTCAGTTTATTTTAGTCATGGACAAATTTAATTACAGTTGGCTATCTAAATGCATTCCTTTGGCGATGTGCAAAAGATTAAAAGTAATTGAGTCATAATAAATGAATATTCTTCAGCTGTGGTTCACATGGCTTCTTGTATAGCTATGCTTTTGCAAAACGTTGTTTATATCGAATACACTTCATAGGTGTGTTCCAATTTGTATACTTAAGGTTTTTTTAGTATAAATAGTCTGGTAAGAACTATTTCAGATGCCTGTATATGTACTTAAAGGATTAGTTCACTTTCAGAATAATGTCATCCAAGATGTTCAGGTTCTTTCTTCAGTCATAAAGAAACTAAGGTTTTCTCAAAGTTGCTTTGGTCATTTTGTGATTGCATTTTGTTGATTTTAATTTTTTTTTAATACTGATGACTATGAAAAATAAATATGATTATGTCAACCTGTAGTTGTTCCTGTTGGAGGAGATGAGGGAAAGAAAATACAATGGATATGCTCGGGTAATCCAGCAAGCCTGGCGCAAACACATCGCTGTGCGCAAGTATGTCCGCATGCGAGAGGAAGGTAAGACTTCATGCAGATTCCTCTCTGATATATGCTGAAAATAAACTTAAATGATTAGTTCACTTTCAGAACAAAAATTTACAGATAATGTACTCACCCCCTTGTCATCCAAGATGTTCATGTCTTTCTTTCTTCAGTCATAAAGAAATAGTTTTTTGAGGAAAACATTTCAGGATTTCTCTCCATATAATGGATATGAATGGTGCCCCAAAGTTTGAATTTCCAAAATCCAACTTCAAAGGGCTCCAAACAATCCCAGGTCAATACAGTTAGGGTATGTCGAAAGGCTCCCATCTCGTTTTCGTCTTCAACTTCAAAATCATCATACAACACTGTTTTACTCTTTTTTTGTAAAGGGCATTTGATATTCTTTGTAAACACTGGGTTAGTACTTCTGTAGCGATGTAGGGCAATTTTGAAGTTAGGGAAGAAAACGAGATGGGAGTTTTTTGACATACCCTAACCGTGTCGACCTGGATCACAGAGACTGTGCATCGCAGAGATGAGACAAGACGAGCATTTGCGGTTAAAAAGTATATAAATTGTCAATTTGTTGCAAAAATAACTGATCGTTTCGCTACATAAGACGCTTCTTCATCAGCTGGGATCATTTAAAGCCCTTTGAAGTTGGATTTAAACTGCATTTTGGAAGTTCAAACTTTGGAGCACCATTCATATCCATTACGTGGAAAGAAATCCTGAAATGTTTTCCTCAAAAAACATAATTTACGACTGAAGAAAGAAAGACATGAACATCTTAGATGACAAGGGGGGTGAGTACATTATCTGTAAATTTTTGTTCTGAAAGTGAACTAATCCTTTAAACATAACTTTTTGGTTTAAACCGCATAGAAATGACTAGGTTTGTGTGTAACTGTGTCGGTGTGCCCTTTTTTTTCTTCTATATCAATCAATAAAAATTGACAAAAAGCCTTAAATCTAATATATAGGGCTTTGGGAATGCAATTAAATGTAGTTCATTTTCAGTCACGTTGATTCTGTAATGCTTTCAGCCTCTGACCTCCTGCTAAACAAGAAGGAGAGACGAAAGAACAGTCTGAACCGCAATTTCATGGGAGACTACATTGGCATGGACAACCATCCAGAGATTCGGCAGTTTGTGGGCCGTAGGGAGAGGGTTGATTTCGCTGACGTGGTGGTCAAATATGACCGCAGATTTAAGGTATGTCTCAACATCCTATTTACTATTCTGAAAAGTATAGCTCACTTCCTGAGTAACAGTTTAGTTCATCTGACACATTTCATGTGACCACATACTCACATGCTGTTTCAACGTCCACAGACTGTCAAGCGTGACCTCATTCTCACCCCTAAGTTACTCTATTTGATTGGACGTGAGAAGGTGAAACAGGGTCCTGAGAAAGGACAGATTCGGGAGGTCTTGAAGAGAAAGATCGAGGTGGAAAAGATCCAGTCTGTCTCTCTTAGGTACTCTATCATGTAATTTGCATGATAACCTTTAGGCCTTGAAATTTCTCCCTACATTAAAGCTACAAAATGAATAATAAATCATACATTTAAATTAGATTGAAAATAATAAGTTTTTAAAGGAATAGTTTTTTGCTCACCATCAAGTTGTTCCAAACCTGTATCAGTTTCTTCTGTTGAACAGTCATTGGTGTTTGGTCTGAGTTTTTGGCTCAAGGTCTGCATTTAAGGACTTGTCTTTATGCAGACCAGTCAAGTTCTTCCACAGGGTAGGGCTGCACAATTAATTTAAATTTCTAATCGCGATCACGGTTACGGATGCCACTATTACCTACCGTTCAAAGCCACGATTACAAAAAAAATACATAAATTTTTCTGTGTGCTTGGAGGCATGTTTAGATATACACAATATTGTTATCTTGGGCACATCAAAATACCAAGAATAATTATTTATAACAAATTATTCCGAATTTTGAATGCGCAACACCGCCGTATGCTGTGTCAGAGACGCATGTGAACTTTGATGTAAACAAGCACTTTACTTTTTTCTATAAAGAAACCAAACCAAAGTAGAAAAGCAATAAAAAGTTTTCAGATAGAATGTTTTCAGCTTGTTTTTTTTATATTTATATAAATGGCATGCAGTTGCTTCAAACAATGGTATAAAGCTATTTAAAACATCAATGTAAATTGTGATTGTAATTAATAATGTAATTAATAATCACAATTTTAAGGGAATTTTTGTCATAATCGTGCAGACCTAAAACAGAGACATTGTCATGTTAGAATTAAAAAGAGTCCTGTCCAAACTTTTGCTATAAAATTAGAAGGACACAATTCCCTAGAATATCATTATATGCCTAAACATTAAGATTAGTACTCATGGAAATTACTAAAGCAGTCAAACCTGTTCATTAGAAGGGGTGTCCCAATACTTTTGGCAAGTACTTTGTAGAATGTTTCTGATTACCATTGACTTCCGTGGTATTTTTTAGGGGTCGACTGATATGTTTTTCAGGGCCGATACAGATTATTACAGATCAAGTAGACTGATAAGCAATATTTTGAACCGATATATATGTCTGGTAAAAATTTAAATCAATTTCAAAATTAAGAATTACACGGACAAAAACTTTCTTTAAATGCTTTTACATTATTTTATCTACAAATCGGTTTTGAAAATGACCAATACCGATAACCATAAAAATGAATAATATTGGCACCAATTATCAGCCGACCCCTATTTTTTTAAGTTACTGTCTTCGAAATATATTCTTTTATGTTCAACAGAAGAAAGAAACTCATATAGGTTTTGAACAACTTGTGAGCGAGTGAATGGTGTCTTTAAACCAGTATTTAAGCAGGTTTTTTATCATTTTTTTGATCAGTTATTGTACCTCTCTTTCCTCAGCACACTACAGGATGACCTCTTCATTGTGCATGAGGAGCAATATGACAGTGTGCTGCAGTCTGTCTTTAAAACTGAGTTCCTCAGTCTTCTCTTCAAGCGCTATGAAGAAAAAACACGGAAAAAGCTGCCGCTTAAATTTAACAACCTGTGAGCAATGTTTCCCTCACTGAGAAATTTACCATGTGCTATCTTATTTAGAAAAAGTATGGTATATCGGTCTTGTAATTTCAACATTAAACATTTTTCTCTATCAGACTTGAATTTAAGGTGAAGAAAGGAGGATGGGGTCCATTTTCATCTGCTGGCTCTCGACAGATCCAGTTTCAGATGGGTCAGGGAGACGAAGCAGTTCTGAAGCCCAGCAGCAAGGTCCTAACTGTCAATATTGGGCCCGGTCTGCCTAAAAACGCAAGTGAGTCTATCGAAAGTTTACATTTTAGCAAAAACATTTTACATTGGTTATGTCTAAGTGTGTGTATTGTTTACTTTTTTAAATTAGTCTTTCCATTAACGCCATTATATTGTTCACTTAGACACTAGGGCTGGCCGATAAATCGATAACAATAATTATTGCGTAATATGAATTTCCTCAATAAACGATAACAAGAGTTTATGTGGCAATCAAAAGAGCGCTAGTCAAAGCGTGCCACTCGGACCATTTATCTGCTCTGATAGTGAACTTACTAGAGCAGATGCTTTCACTCGCTGATGAGTGTCGGTCACTGAACAGCGCCAGAAACGCTTGAATTCAGTGAAGAACACAAATGACTCGATTTATAGCAAGATGAAACCGCGCTGACAAACAAGAGAAACACTGTGCTCGCTGATACAGTCAGAAGGCTTTTAAATCTACAAATCGCCATCATTTACCATAGATTTATGGCAAGCCGTTTTGACTTTTATTCATTCGCAGGATATGAATTCTTGATATCAACAAGTCAATTTTCACTAGTTAAAATTATAATTCTTGATATCAGAAATTGGATTTTTACTAGTAACAATGGCAATTTTTGATATCAGGAATTACATTTCCACTAGTAAAAAGGTTAATTATTGATATCAAGAACTGAATTTTAACTAGTTAAATGTCACTATAGACTCCCATTCAAATTTATTTGTTGATATCAAGAATTGATTTCTTACTAGTTAAAATTCCAATTTCACATATCAGAAATACAATTCTCACTTTATTTTTGATATCAATAATTACATGGTTACTAGTGCAAATGTCCATTCTTCAGGAATTATAGTTTTTACTAGTGGAAATGTAATTCCTGATATCAAAAATTGCCATTGTTGCCAATAAAAATCCAATTTCTGATATCAATAATTAGACATGTTATTGAGGTGCTATATTTGTGGTTTTAACTGTTATTATCATAATACTATGGAAGAGCAATGGTTAAATGGTTAAAAAAAAAAAACAGCACAAAAATTTCACCACATAAAAATGAGATCATTTTTACAGATATTACTGATTTTGTTAATGAACACAAATCTACTACCAAATGTGTATTTCTAAGAGACAAAATGTTTTTATTATTATTAATATTATCAGGTAAAACAAACCTGTTTCTTGATTTGAAACATATTACTCATTAAAACAGAACTAATAAATCATTTTTTCTATTAAGATACTAATTTTGTTAAGGAAAATGACTGGAAAAAGTGTGAAGAATTAAAAAAGCATGAAGTGTTTGTCATGTTCGGACCATAAAGAATATTTTAAAGCCATATTTAACTGTCTGGTTTTTACATTGTAGCAGAACATCTGCCTTTAAACTTGAAAGTAAAAAATAGACATTTCTCGTAAATGAAATTCATCTCCAATTCTTCTATCGTTTCAGGTTTATCCATAGTTTTTTCATTCTAGAAAAACATGTAGCTGCTTTTCCAAGTAAAAACCGCCAAAAAACGTTTACACGTATTACGTTATGATACAGCACAATGAACTGTTTTGCACAGCTAATAGGCTAAATGGAGATTGTTGACACCCCACTCGAACAAGTTTACGCCAGCTTTTACATAAAAAATAAGATGGAAATATAAAAATGAATGGTATCCATGGACCTAGTCTTTGCATCTGTTTGTTTGAAATGTTTAATGTTTAAACAAGGTCCCCTCTGTTGGAATAGAATTGCTGGATGGCACTGTCCCAAAAAAAAAACGTCCTAGGAATGTGGTCCTGGAGCTGAAGCCTCTGGTATTGCAGGAACATAGGATTGGAGTTGTTTTTTTTTCAGACCAAAGCAAAAAGTGACCCATGTTTTTAGCCTGCAAACGCGCAGAGCTGTAGATGTGAAATGGTGGCTTGTTAAGAAGATAATTCATTATAAAAATCTCAAAAGTAAAACGTGTTTGTATGTTTTTTAATTAATATAATAATTTATTGATAATAATTGTTTAAATTAATATAAGTAATACTTTTTATTCATCCATTGTTTTTTTTTTAAAACGGTACTTTAAATGCTGAAATGTGAAGTGTATCATTTTATAAAGCTTTTTATTTTTCTGAAAATTTGTATCTGAACTGTAAATCAGTTTTTATAGTAGTTTACAGTCATTTTAGTGTTTAATATTTAACCATGGACATTGCCCTACCCTGCTCTCATGGTATTAATTTTATTTGTGCAGGTCGTAAAAAAGGTCTTAAATTTGAGCTGAAAAACCCTGCAGCAACCCTCATATATAATAAGTTATAATTCTCATTTCTGTAGGACCCACTCGTCGTGACAACCGAAAAAGCAGGTACATTGGGAACCAAAATCGCAATGTAGGCCAGTATTCGCGTGGTAAGACCAAAATTTGACATATTTCACAAAAATTGCCACTGAACTGTTTTAGAAATAGTTTTAAAATGTTCCTATGGCCTGTGATTTCAGAAGCTCCTAAGTCTGATAGTCGAGGACGAGGAACCCAAGGGCAGCACAGAGTTAGGAACTCTCTGCTCCGTCAACAGTCCAGTATGGATCAGCCCACCCTTCCCAGACACCAGGGATCTCGCCGCAGTCAACAGGAGAGCCAGATTTATACTGATATGGGCTTCATGAAAGTTCCAGATCAGGGCGTGGCAGGGTGAGATGATGGATTTTATGACGGAAGGAAACCCACAGGCAATCTTAAAACCTGTTTGGCTGAAACTAGATCACAGATCAGTATGTTATTATTATTATTATTATTATTATTTTAGTCTTTCAAATGAATTATTCCCTCTGTTTTCTGTCAGAATGCATCGCAGACAATCAAAAGAGTACAAGCCTCTTCCAGGTTCAGGGGGACCCAAGCCTAAACCCAAACCCAGACCCCGCACCCCTCAGTGCAGAGCACTCTATGCTTATGACGCTCAGGACACAGATGAGCTCAGCTTTCAAGCAGATGACATCATAGAAATCATATGTGAAGGTAATCTATTTTTATGACATTAAAAGTCAACTTTATTCAGATTATATCAGGTTAGCGGATGTTCCTGTCTGTGCAGATCCCTCAGGTTGGTGGCAAGGCCGTTTTCGAGGAAAGGAAGGCATGTTTCCTGGCAACTACGTTGAGAAGATGTAAACTGGCATGCTATTGGACAGAGAGTGTTTCATGGCAGAAATTCAATCAGGAAGAACAAAGCATCAGCATTATTTCAAAGTCACTTAGTGCCGAATCACATCCCCAAATGCACTGATGTTTACTATACAAGGTGCAAAAGGTGCCACCCTGACATAAATGTGTTAATATTCAGTATAGGATCCTACATTATGTTACAATTTCAATTTTTTTAAAATGGAAAGTAATAATGGAAAGCACACCCAGTGTAAAACACTAGTCTTTTAAAATGTGTTTTTGGAGAATAGAATGGATACATCAATATTTTAATGTACTGTATTTTACTAAAATTGTGTTTTAAAGATGCAAATTTTACTTTTTTACTGATATTGTACAATTGTATAAAATCAGAAAAGCTGTTTTCAGGTACTCAGAGAAAAAAATAAAATGTAACCATTTTTTGGTTGATTATTTCATTATAAACACAAAAAATAATGTCTCAAAGGCCTGTTCATTCATTTGACAAGCACAATTTCTCTTTCCTTTGTAGAGAAATTTGAAACAGCAAAATGAGAACCATAGGAAAAAAGTTTTGTAAATGTCCTCCTCTTTTTTTACATCATTGCATTGTTTGGGCATAAGAAACAAATGGCAAAAAAAAAATTTGAATTTTTTTTTTATGATTCAGGACATTAATATGAATATGAAAAGACTATTACCAAAATTATGTCTTTATATTATATTTGTATATTAAATATGGCAGTCAATTTTTAGGTTCCAGACTATTTTTCTGTTGTCCTGTGTAAAACAGATATGAGAATAATGTTGGAAAAAGACATTTAGAGAATATATATATATATATATATATATATTTATTTATTTATTTTGCAGTTAGTATTAGTATGCATAGGCGTTTAAATCAGAGTTTTCAGGACTTCGCCAGGTTCAGAAACTTCCACCTGAACCAAACTTTACACAAAGATTCTCAACTATGAATGATTTAATATACCACTTTACACAATACATGGTGCTCCATCACGCTGAAAAATGCACGGATCATTACCAAATTGCTCATGGATCGTTGGAAGAAGTTGCTCTTGCAGGACGTTTTGATACCATTCTTAATTCATGGCAGTGTTTTTTGGCAGAATTATGAGAGAGCCCACTCCCTTGGTTGAAAACCCCACACATGGATGGTCTCAGGATGTTTCACTGTTGGCAGTCCCAAACTGTCGGAAGGGAGCTTCATCAGAGAAAATAACTTTGCGCCAGTCTTCTGCTGTCCAAGCCTTGTACTTCCTGCAGAATTTTAGTCGGTCCTTGATGTTTTTCTTGGAGAGAAGTGGCTTCTTTGCTGCCCTTCTTGACACCAGTCCATTGTCCAAAAGTCTTGGCCTCACTTTGCGTGCAGATGCTCTCAAACCCACCTGTTGCCATTCTTGAGCAAGCTCTGCGCTGGTTGTGATACGATTCTGTAACTGACTCCTCAGGAGGAGACGGTCCTGGCGTTTGCTGGACACTCTGGGACGTCCTGAAGACTTCTTCACTGCAATTTCAACCTCTTTCCTTTAAGTTTTTGATGATCCAGTAAATGGTGCAATATTCTTTGTAGCAATTTCCTTGCATGTGAGGCCATTTTGATGCAAAGCACTGATGGCTGCTCGTGTTTCTTTGGAGGTAACCATTGCTAACAAGAACACAATGATTGGAAGCTCTTCTTCCCTTCTTTTATAGCAATCAGACTGTCGTTACAATCTAATTGGCATGACAGTGCTCATTCACACTTTCACATGTGCTGCTGATATTAGTCAGTTGGTGTTAGCAGATCATTTTGTGTCAGGAAAAAACAGTGAAATTAGTTTTTTTATGCAAAGTTAATTTTTTTGGCCAATGAAGCTTTTAGCAATTATATAGCCTAAAATGCATCTGATCACTCTACACAATAATCTAGAAACAATGTGAATGAACACCACAACAGCTTAAGCAGCAAACCTTTCAAAACACAAAATGTATGTCACTGCCAAAACTTTTAGCCATGACTGTATGCACTCAATAATGTAACATTCGCTTTATAAACCAGCCCAAAACATAACTACATTTCCCATTGGCCCACTGTGTGACGTCACGACGTAGCTGGTTTCTGCGCTCGCAAACCCCTGAATTCTGAGTGGCTTAACTTACACACAGTGAACCGCGGAGACACTCTGCACATTTCAGAGACACTGAAGGCTGTTTTAAACTCCGTTAGGATATTCCTTTACGTGAAAACCCTCGGGCTCCGTGTAACAATGGAGGCATATTTACGGAGCTGTCGTGATGTGATTAAGGTAAGACTATGGTAGAATACGCTGAAAAAGGGGTTACGCGTGGTATGTTTGCTTCTACCATTTTACCCACTTAAAATGTGGCCAGTGCTTGCACTCTGCGTAATGAAACGTACATGAACACGAATGTGTTTGCCGTTTATAATGGCTTGGTGTGATAAATAATAAATGCTTTGTTTGATATACACTTGATATTGACAAGTCATATGGTATGACGCGTGCAAAGACCCCGGCCGCATGCGCCAAAGACAGAAACAACCACAGAAACAACCACATGCATTGACAGAAAGTACGAAAGTATGTTTGTTTCTATTTATTATTTATATAATAACAGCACGTTTTATTACAGTGTTATTTATTGTTATGCTAGCATTTTATTTAAAAAATGTATTCGTCATGTAGGAGTAAATGACATTCATATAAGTGGAACAAGTATGGCTGAAATGTACTGATATAAATATACACACTGCTGTTCAAAAGATTTGTAATGTCTTGTAAAGTCTTTTATGCTCATGAAGGCTTTGTTTATTTGATTACAAATACTGGAAAACTAGTATTGTGAAATATTATTGCAATTTTTAAATAGTGGTTTTCTATTTGAATATATTTTTAAAATAGAATTTATTTCTGTGACGCAAAGCTGAATTTTCAGCATCAGTCTTCAGTGTCACATAATCCCTCAGAAATCATTCTAATACGCTGATTTAGTACTTTTATTATCAATGTTGTGCTGCTTAATATTTTTGTAGCCTGTGATATTTTTATTTTTATTTTTTCAAGATTTGATGAAGTTAACAAAAAGAACTTCAAAATCTAAGTCTTTTCTTACAATATAAAATAAGGAATAAATATTTACTGACCACAGACTTTTAAATGGTAGTTTATATTGTTACAAAATATTTCTTTTTAAAATAATGTTATATATATAATTAATGTGTGTGTGTGTGTGTGTGTGTGTGTGTGTGTGTGTGTTTGTGTGTGTGTGTTTTTTTTATTGAAGAATCCTGAAAAAAGCATCACAGGAACAACATATTAAGCAGCAACTGTTTTAATTTTATTTCATTGATAATAAAATCAGCATATATGAATGACTTCTGAAGGATCACTGAAGACTGGAAGAATGATTCAGCTTTGCATCAAAGGAATAAATTCCATTTCAGTTATTTTACACTGAAATAATATTTCACAATATTTCATTTTTTTCTGGATTTTTGATCAAATTAATGCAGCCTTGATGAGCATAAGAAACTTAAAAATCATTAAAACATTAAAAATCTTATTGATCCCAAACTTTTGAACAGCTATGTGTGTATATATAACAAATTTAATAAGCTGTTTGGTGCAAATGCATCTTTTGGAGCTTCAGACAGATTGTTTTCTAAAGGTGATGTCAGTGTGTTTAGTCAATAAGGACAATTCCCACTTTTCTAGTTTTTCAGCTTAATGCACTCAGTTTCAAAACTGAAGGTGGCCCTATTTGCAGAGACAATAACACCTGCTGTCCCGTGCACATGATCCTGACAGCATCTGTCCGACAGCAGTGCATCTCTCTACCCTAAACACTGTTGTTTTAAACCCAAACACCCTGACACCTGCACTCCCCCACTGTTGGGCGGACATAACAAAGCCCCGTGTTTACTTTAAGACTCTTAGCTCACGGAGAGCAAGCAGAGATGGGTTCTCTAACTAATTCAGTCAATGATTGAAGAAATGATATGGTTGCACTTGTGGTTAAAGTGCTTTTTGTCTGCACTGAAGCGTGAGGTTGCAAATATTGCGCCTTACCCAAGACCTGCAGGTTCTGTACTGTTTACTCACTGTCCCGTGGTCCATTTCACATCGCAGTGACTAACTTCCTGCGCTGTCCTCCGGCCATGCCCATATGGACATGAATAAGCATGTTTCTCCTTCACTTCCCCATCTAACAAGGATTTTGGTGGTGATTATCACATGAGAAAGAGATCTTGCCAAAACCTCACCCTTGGACAAGCCTCACCCCTGGTCTGTGCCAGCTGTGAGCTCAGTGGCTCTGTGTTGACAGTCCGTCGTTCAGTATTTCAAACAAACCCCAGCTGGTTGACCAGATCAGAGTACATCATTTAATGCTGACGTCACAGATGGCTTCTGTATTCGGCTGGAGTAATGGAGCAGGCCAAATGCTAATTAACGCTGGACGAGGAGTCATCATAGGGAGAGATAAAAGGTTTTATTGAATCCAGGGCAATGCATTCGGTGTTACTCTATTAAAAGTGCTCTTCGCCTCGCGAGAGGCCCAGCACATAGGCTTTTTGATATAGAGTTGTGGGTTCTTGAGCTGCAAAAAAAAAAAAAAAGAGAAGTTCACCTCCAGAAAAAGCATTTCCTGATAATTTACTCACCCCATGTCGTCCAAGATATCCATGTATTTTTTTTTCAGTTGTGAAGAAATTACTTTTTTGAGGAAAACATTCCAGGATTTTTTTCCATATAGTGGTTTTATATGGTGGCCAATGGTTTGAAGGTCCAACCTCATGCATCATGTCACGGAATTCATGTTGGCAAGGTCATGCGTGATGTAGGTGGAAGTACCAACCCAGTGTTTATATAGCGAATGTGCAAAGAAAGTCAAACACCCTTTACAAAAAAAAGTAAGAGAACTATGTTGGACGATTTTGAAGTTGGAGGAGAAACTTTGAACTGGAGTACACTGATAATGAACTAACTGTACATGACCCTTCCAACTTGATTATGTAACGTGGATAGCAGAGCTAGTGCAAGATGAGCATTTGTGGTTAAAAACTATTTTTAATTAGATTTTTTTGATGACCAAAATGACCTATTGTTTCACTAAATAAGACCCTTATTCTAGAGATCTGCGCGGGACGGATTTTTCAGTCCCGTTCCCGCCCGCTCCCGCAAGATTCTGTCCCGCTCCCGCCCGCTCCCGCAGAAATATATGTAATCTGGTCCCGCTCCCGCCCGCGACATTCATGTTTTGTCCCGCTCCCGCCCGCAAAAACCCGCAATAAATGCGTCTGTTATAATAATTGACTAACGTACACCTGCTTGAATAGTATACATACTACCTTTTAATCAGAGCAAAAGTGTGCATGTCATTATAAGCAGAACATATAAAGATATGAGCAGCATATGAGCAAGTCAGCCACACCGCACATCTGAAAGACGAAACACAACATCATCTTGTCGCAAAGCACCAGCAAAAGTAATTACAATGAATGTGTCGGGGAAATAGTAAATAGATATTTGAATGATTCATTAATAAACTAGTGTATTCTGAGATAGTGTAGAAAAGACCCTGACCCGTAATCTCCTTTTTGGACGCACCAGAGAGAAATGTATCTTTACGAATTACATAGGCCTAATTAAAGATTTTTTTTCTCGATTTTTTTTTTTTTATTTCGTTAAGTTATAATTTAAATCTTTCTGTTTACATTATTATCATATTTGTGAGGCATATGCGCCGAGTTTTGGTTTAATTTTTGTAAATCGCTGCTATTTAAGTAACGACAGAAAGCGCATCTTGTTTTCTTTATTTTATAAAATTACTGTTCGTAGCGTTTTGTTGATATTATGAGTGCACACAAATAAAAGTAGACCCTTTACTTTTACGAATGATGTATTACTCTTACCTTTGTGAGCAAAAATGACGGATAATTTTTAATTGTTTCTGATGAAAAAAATGCGAATGATTGCGCTGGTGCCTCCAAAGCTCCTGCAAAGCGCTTCAGCTTCCCCTCTCAGCAAAAAAGATTGAATAGGTATGCCACTAATAGCACACATCTGTTTAACGTTTAAACTAATATTGTTTTATAGCTACTTAAACTTTTTTTTTGTATCTATAGATTTTATTTTAGACAAGTTGTGTGATGATTTGAGAAGGTAAACTGATCAAACAGGCTATCAACAGTCTTCCGGCTGCTGTTCGTTTCTTTAAAAAACAAAACATATATTTAACGAATAAAATAAATGCTCCAAACATTTTTCTAAATTAACTTATTAAAATAACAAAACGAAATATAATCATTTTGGCACTGCATACAAAATGTAACTATTTTAATAGATGTAACAGTAACTTAATCAAAACTGCCTATTCTTGCGCTTGCTAATCATTTTTATGTTATATTAGTTGTTCTTGCTGCTTTTGTGCAATAGATGAATAAAAATGTATTTGTTTTTGGATATTTAATGTTTAGATATTTCTATTTTGCGGGAGTCCTGTGAATTATTTTATTTTCCCGCATCCCGCACACACGAGTCTCTACCCGCCCGCACCCGCACCCGCCCATCAAGTTTTGTCCCGCGCCGCACTCAGTAGTGTCGGGTCCCGCGAGTCCCGCGGTACTCCCGCGGTACTGCAGGTCTCTACCTTATTCCTCGGCTGGGATCATGTAGAGCCCTTTGAAGCTGCACTGAAACTGCAGTTTAGACTTTCTAAAGACATGTACATCTTGGATGATATGAGGGTGAGTAAATTATCAGGAAATTTTTATATAAATCGGGAAAAAAAAATTATAAAGAAAGTAATACTTTTATTCAGCAAGGATGCATTAAATGACATTAAATTAACCAAAAATGATACAAAAAAAAAATTATGTTACATAAATAAAAGCATTTCTTTCTTCTTCTTTTTTTTTTTTTTATAATTTCTGTTCATCAAAGTATCTGAGAAAATCACACTTTCCACAAAATTATTTAGCAGCAGCTATTTTTGAGCACCAAATCAGCATTTTAGAATGGTTTCAAAATCATGTGACACTGATGACTGGACTAGAGTAATGGTTGCTGAAAATTCAGCTGTGTCATCACAAGAGTAATATATTTAAAAAGAATATTCTGTTTTATGTATTTTTTTTTCCTAAATTCTTCTTCTTTTTTTTTTTTTTAGTTAGAATTTTTCTGGATTACTTTTTTTTTTTAATCTTTGACATTTAAAAAAAAAACTGGCACAACAGCAGTTTATTAACATTTTTACAAAAATTTAATTTTTAAGGCAAAAAGGTGAAATACATTTTATTTTTTGGTCAAATGTAGGATTTTTTTTGTACCAATACAAAAATAATTGTCTGGATTCCATTTTAATGGTTTCATTAAATGTTAATAATCAAAAGCATCTTTAAATAATCTATTTTATTATAAATTAATAAAATATTAAAAATATTAGTATTTGTTTTTAGAAATACTATGTTGTGTATTTATATTTTTCTAGTAAATAAATTCTGATAAATATTCCCTAAATATAATGTTATGTAATGTATAATTTTATTAGTAGTAGTAGTCTCATTACATTAAGTAATATATTTGTCGCAGTTTCTTCAAGTTAAATTGAACTTTTATTTTGACGGGTTGCTGTGAAGACCTTTAAGTTTCTGTTTGTAGCTATATGAAAGTACATATATGAGACTCTCAGTGCAGTTCTAGATATTGTTTATGTGTTCATGTACTCATATTTTGAGTCGGCAGAGGCTGAAAACACTGCGAGCGTCACGCGTGCTTCAATATGTGTGTAGTAAACGAAACGGCATCCGTATCACGTTTTGATTTAAGTGCACTGACCTTTTTTTGATTTATTCATCCACAATTTGGGAAATTCCATGATATTATACAGCAAATTCTACATTTTCTGCATTGTGGAATTCATAGGGCCCTACTTATAACAGTAGTGTATAATTTTCTAAAGCGATACTATAGTTCATGTTAGGAACAACACTGCAATTCTATGTCATTATCCTTTAATTTTATGTCAAAATCTGCAGTGCCATAGATCATAGTTCTCATTTTCGCTTCTGTATGTTCTTACTTGCTGTGAAATCGGTTAGAAGCCATTTTGTTAACATGAAATGTTTTCACGCAGTAGTTGAATATGTGGATGCGTGGATGAGATTTGAGCTGTGGCAGAGAGGAAGATTTTCAGCTAATAAAAACAGGTCTGTTCCTCACAGATGTATATATAAAATTTGACTATAAAGTGCATAGTTGTACGGACTTTTATGGAGTTTTTTTCCCTTTATTGATAACCCTTGGTTACTGTATGGTTTTATTGTATGAACAAGACAAGAGCAGTGTCTGAAAAAAGCAAGTCATACAGGTTTAGAAAATGAGTAAACAATGACATAATTGACTGCAGCACAAATGTTAGACTTAAAAGAAAATTAGTTTTGTTGTCATTCATGTTATAATCTGTTAAAGGAATGTACTGTTGTACTATATCTGGTGAGAAGCCACAAACTGTTTTATCTCTGACACATTGTACTCCACCTCCCACTGGCTGGCGGTGATACGGAGCGACAGGGTGATCATAAGTTCAACATTGTTTGTCAGATTGTGTTCTTTGTGGAGCTGGATGTCTTCACAGCCTATTGGATGCATTTTCTGCTTGTCATATACTTGCTACTTGCTGTAAATGTTTGCGTGTAGGTGATGTCACAGAAATGTTAGCTTTGCATTTCAGCCTGGTTTTAATAGAGGCCACAGAAGCCTTATTATGAAGAACTAGGTTTGCAGTTATACGTTATGATTTCTTGTCCTATATTGGTGCAGCAGCCTGTGACATTGTTCTCTTTCATTCTCAGGGTTGTAGTAAGAACAGCCCAGGGCTGCATGTCGTAATGGGAAATGAGGCTTGTGATATGGACTCCATGGTATCAGCCCTGACCTTCGCCTACTTTCTTTCAAAGGTATGCAATGCCCAACCTAATAAACCACTTTTGCTTGCAGTGTTCTTGGAAAACATGGCAGAGATAATATACGTGATAATTATGTGCTAAAGAATGAGGATCATTTGTTCATCATTAATGTTTTCCTCTCGTAGAGTCTTGATTATAAGAGGATGCCGGTCCCTCTACTCAATATCCCACGGGCTGAGTTCCCCTTGCGCTCTGACAGCACCTTTCTGCTGAGAGAGTCCGGTCTGTCGCAGGACTGCCTGCTGTTCAGGGACGAGGTGGACCTCCACGGCCTGCACAAGAACAATCAGCTGACGCTTACGCTGGTTGACCACAATGTTCTGCCCAGGTCAGTCTTCTGTTCTGCAGTACATATGCAGTACTGTGTTTGTATTAAACCATGATCAATCATCTTCCCATACAAAAGGAATGCAATTTTAGAGTTAAAGTAATTAATGAACTGAATATTCATTTTAATATACAGTAGTCAACATTTGAAGTGGATAAAAACCTTTCATCAAAGTTGTGATAAATATAGTTTACTAGTATAGTAAAGGTCTTTAGTGAAGCGATCGGTTATTTTCTGAAAAAAAAAAAGAAATTATATATTTGTTTAACCACAAATGCTCATCTTGCATGCTCTTGGATGCCTGGGTGGGGGTGGATAAATTATTAGGAAATTTTTATTCCGGAAGTGAACCAATCCTTTTAAAGGTCTTCAATTTAGTTGTATCTAAATCTGTAGAATTCTGCATTATGTTTTCAAGATATCTAAAATCCGGAGATGGAAAGACTTGCGAAAGATTAATGTGACGATTGAACTCAAGAAGGCTGACCTCACTGAATAAATATTAGTGCTGCACATGTCAAAGTCAAAACACAGTGCAGGTGTTTTAATGTGAATCAATCTCTGAAGAGAGCCAACTGTCTACATAAATGTTTTGATGCCATTTTAATTTCATTTTCTGGGAAAACTGCTATATTTCTGCTGCTCCAAAAGCCCCATCTAGTGGCAGAGAATGAATTTGCATTTTCAATAAGGCTTTCTGCTGTTTACGGTCAGATCACTGAAAATATTGATAAAATATCATGTTTTAACACAGAAAACACACAATGTGAAAGAAGCTAATGTGCCTTCTAAAAATTCCTTTATCTAATACTCTGAATTCCTTTATCTGTGCTGTGAATCATGTCAGTTTATAGTTTAATATGTTACTGTAGTAGATATTGCCCTACCTTACTCATACACTGTGAATTTTATTTGTGCAGGTCTTAAAGATTTTATTTTTTTTTTTAAAGAAGTCTCTTCTGCTCACCAAGCCTGTATTTATTTGATCCAAAGTACAGCGAAAAGCTGAATTTTTAGCATCATTACTCCAGTCACATGATCCTTCAGCAATCATTTCAATATTCTGATCTGCTGCTTAAAAAACATTATTATCATGTTGAAAACAGCTCAGTAGATTTTTTGTTATGTTTCATTAACATTATATGTCTTAATCATCACTTTTGACAATTTAAAACCATCCTTCCTAAATATTATTAATTTATTAATTAATTTCTGTAATTTCTTCCCCCACCCCCTAACAATATTAATAGTTCTAATTTATTAGTTAAGTGAAGATCAGGAGATTTTGTCTGTTCTTTTATAATAAATCTGTGTTATTCTGTAGTGCTGACAGTGAGCTGGAGGACGCAGTTGTGGAAGTGATTGACCATCACCTCTTACAGAGGCCTCCATCCCCCTCCTGCCCCGTCACTGTGGAGACCGTGGGCTCCTGTGCCACCTTGGTGACAGAGCGCATTGCCCAAAAAGCACCTGAGGTGCTCGACCAGCAAGTGGCTCAGCTTTTATACGGTGAGTGTCATAGTGATGGGATAAACAGAGAGAGGAATGTGAGCTCTCACAGCATGACTGTGCTTCAATCTGTTAGTCGTTGTTAGACATCAGATGGGCTCAGCATGGTCTTCAGTAGCATTTAGCCGGAGGACATAGTCAGTGTGCTCATTTGACTTGATAGAGATGTGAGATGTCAGCAGAAAGATAAAATCTCGTCAACTAGCGAAATGTATGTGTTGACAGGTACCATTATCCTAGACTGTGTTAACATGGCACCTGAGGCAGGTAAAGTCACCCCTAAGGACAGCCAATACACCGTCTTTTTGGAGAAACGTTTTCCAAAACTGCCTCAGAGGGGAGCTCTCTTTCAGTCACTACAGAATGCCAAGTTTGACGTGTCAGGTGAGTGGAACTGTTACTGTGTAGGTTAATGAAACAAACCACTTGATGTAGACATATTAAACAGTGTAATTTATAAGCATGTATTCATCAGAAGTAATTTCACGCTATTCTGTTTTGTATTTCAGGCCTCTCTACGAAACAGATGCTGTTGAAAGACATGAAAGCAGCATCTGTTGGGGATCTAAAATTGGCTGTCAGTGTCATTTACATGACACTAGAGGTCAGTGCTGTTATGGCATTTTAATTAACTTCTAAAAGCTTCTGCAATCTCCGAAGCTTAGAATGTATTGATTTGGATGCTTTTGCCTGATACCACTTTTAATACAAACTGATATTTATACTGATATTTACAAATTATTACATTTGTCGCTTTTTTGCATGTTTAGTTTTTTTTTTTTTTTACTTTTGTCAGCTGATCAGTGTGTTTTAGAGGCGTTAATCACACACTTATAAAGAAATACAAAGTTTTTTTTAATTGTTGTAATAACATTCTGTAATTTCCATTGAATATTTTAGCTTTTCTTTCACACACACTGAAAGGAAAATAAAATAAATATAATTAGCATTTGGTGCAGTGTATATATATATATATATATATATATATATATATATATATATATACACTGCCATTCAAAAGTTTGGGATCCATAAGATTTTTTATTTATTTAAAGATGTTTCTTGCATATTAAGGCTGTATATATTTGATCAAAAATACAGAAAAAGTGTCATTTTGTCAAATATACTACACTTGCTGTGAAACAAAGCTGAATTTTCAGCATCATTACTCCAGTCTTGGAGTAATTGTGCTGTTTAATAATGTTTGGGACCTGTGACACTTTTTTCAGAATTCTTTGATAAATAAAAAGTTAAAAAGAACAGGGTTTATTTAAAATAATAATAATAATAATAATAATAATAATTATTATTATTATTATTATTAAATATTCTTATTACAGTATACACTAGTATTCAAAAGTTTCAGGTCAGTAAATTGTTTATTTCCTTTTTTTTTTTATAAATTCATACTTTTATTCAGCAAGGATGTGTTAAATGGATAAAAAGTTATAGTAAATACAGTAAATTGTTAAAAGGTTTTCTATTTTGAATAAATGCTGTTCTTTTTAACTTTTTATTTATCAAGGAATCAAAGAAAAAATTATCACGTTCAAAAAAAAATATTACGCAGCACAACAGTTTCAACATTGATAATGAAAATAATAAATCAGCATAATAAAATGGTTTCTGAAGGATCATGTGACATTGAAGACTGGAGTAATGACTGATGAAAATTCAGCACTGTACGGAAGAGGATTAGGGCCACACAATAAAAAAATAAATAAAATCTCGAGATTAAAGTCATTAAATTTCGAGAAAAAAGTCGTTAAATTGCGAGAAAAAAGTCGAGATTAAATGTTGAGATTAAAATCGTTAAATTGCGAGAAAAAAGTCGTTAAATTGCGAGAAGAAAGTCGAGATTAAATGTTGAGATTAAACTCGTTAAATTGCGAGAAAAAAAGTCGTTAAATTGTGAGAAAAAAGTCGAGATTAAATGTTGAGATTAAACTCGTTAAATTGCGAGAAAAAAGTCGAGATTAAATGTTGAGATTAAACTCGTTAAATTTCGAGAAAAAAGTCGTTAAATTGCGAGAAAAAAGTCATTAAATTTCGAGTAAAAACTTGTTACATTTCGAGAAAAAAGTCGTTAAATTGCGAGAAAAAAGACGAGATCAAATGCTGAGATTAATCTTGTTAAATTTCGAGAAAAAAGTCGTTAAATTTCGAGAAAAAAGTCGTTAGATTTCGAGAAAAAAGTCGTTAAATTTCGAGAAAAAAAGTCGGTCAGGACCGTGGCGCCAGCTTGCTTTGAAATTGATGATCGCGCCTGATGCGCCTGCGCCCGCTCTGTCTCCCGCACTCCAGATGCTATTCCCATTCATAAACGAGAGCTTGTCAGGGAAGGCGTGCGAATGGGAAAAAGTACTAATTATTATTGATTACTGATTTGAGTCAGTTTATAATAACGAAAACAATACCTTACAAATAAAAAGAAGCAGGTTTTTGCGATCAGAAATTTCTTAAACCTGTAAACTTTTATTGTATCCAGTAAACGAATGAGTTCTGAGTCCGACCTGAGTCCGTCTTTTTCCCCTTTCTCCCCAAACAGTTTATAGTACTGTTTAAGCTACAAAACGGTTACATTTTGTATATAATGACAAATTGGTTATATTTTGTTTCGTTTTTTTTATTAAGTTAATTTAGAAAAACGTTTGGAGCATTTTTGTTCGTTAAATATAGGTTTTTGTTTTTTTAAGTAACGAACAGCGGCCAGAGGAAGACTGTTCATAGTCTGTTTGATCAGTCTGTTTTCTCAAATCATCTCGACTTGCATAAAATAAAATATATAGATATAAAACAATTAAGCAGCTATACAACAGTCTTAGTAAACGTTAAACATAAATGTGCGCTATTAGGCGCATCCCCAATCGTTTTGCGGAGAGTGGAAGCTTAAGTTGCTTTGCAGGTAATAGAGGCGCATCATATCATTCGGAACATTAAAAGGTCTACTCTTATTTGTATGCACTAATATCACCAAAACGTTACAAACAGTTTTATCAAATAAAGGAAACAAACAAGACAAAAATGAACCGAATACACACCTGACAGACATGATAAAAACATATAAAGAAAGCTTTAAATTATTACTTAACGAAATAAAACAAATCGGAAAAAAACTCTTTCATTAGCCTATATAATCCGTAAATACCATTTCTCTCTAGGTGCATCCAAAGAGGAGAATATACCTCATATATAGGCTATCTCAGAATATACTTTATTAATAAATCATTCAAATATCTCCTTACTGTTTCCCCGACACATTCATTGTAATTACATTTGCCGGTTTTGGTAGGTGTTGCGTCTTTCAGATGTGCGCGTGAGTGTGGTGTGGCCGCCGTGCTTATGCTCTGATTAAACCATGGTGTATTCAAGCAGGAGTCCTTGGGTTGGCCTATTTTGATAACAGATGCATTTTTTGGCTAAGCCAACCCAAATTTCTCTGGTCCCACTCACATTGTGATTCCTACGCTGGTGACCGCAATTGGCTAACTCATGCGCTGCTGTCTTTAGCGCACCAAAAGCGGAACAGCGCCACTAAGAGCACTGCATGGACCGTTATGTTATTAGCTCTGTCTAAAGACAGCACAGCGCAGACCCAAAACAATGCTTTTACATGCAGGTCGATCAGGCGACCACTAAGCACTGTGAGAAGCATTCGCGTTTGGAGCAGCGCTCTCCGATTAAAAAAAAACACTGCTTCTGCGGTTATTTAAACTCGTTTTAAGACAGATGAAACAGGGCTCTCATTCTCAACTACACTGACGTGGAAAACAGCAGAAACACAACAGCAATTAGTTAGAATCATTTTAAATGCAAGAATTTATATTTAAAATGGATATCTAACGCTCGTTAGATATTTGATTCGTGATGATTTGAGAAGGCAAATTGATCAGACTATAAACAGTCTTCCGCTGGTCGCTATTTGTTACTTAAAAAAAACAAAAACCTATATTTAACGAACAAAAATGCTCCAAACGTTTTTCTAAATTAACTTAATAAAAAAAACGAAACAAAATATAACCAATTTGCCATTATATACAAAATGTAACCGTTTTGTAGCTTAAACAGTACTATAAACTGTTTGGGGAGAAAGGGGAAAAAAGACGGACTCAGGTCGGACTCAGAACTCATTCGTTTACTGGATACATAAAAGTTTACAGGTTTAAGAAATTTCTGATCGCAAAAACCTGCTTCTTTTTATTTGTAAGGTATTGTTTTCGTTATTATAAACTGACTCAAATCAGTAATCAATAATAATTAGTACTTTTTCCCATTCGCACGCCTTCCCTGACAAGCTCTCGTTTATGAATGGGAATAGCATCTGGAGTGCGGGAGACAGAGCGGGCGCGGGCGCATCAGGCGCGATCATCAATTTCAAAGCAAGCTGGCGCCACGGTCCTGACCGACTTTTTTTGTCGAAATTTAACGACTTTTTTCCTCGAAATTTAACGACATTTTTTCTCGCAATTTAACGAGATTAATCTCAACATTTGATCTAGTCTTTTTTCTCGCAATTTAACGACTTTTTTCTCGAAATTTAACGAGTTTTTACTCGAAATTTAATGACTTTTTTCTCGCAATTTAACGACTTTTTCTCGCAATTTAACGAGTTTAATCTCAACATTTAATCTCGACCTTTTTCTCACAATTTAACGACTTTTTTCTCGAAATTTAAAGAGTTTAATCTCAAAATTTAATCTCGACTTTTTTCTCGCAATTTAACGATTTTAATCTCAACATTTAATCTCGACTTTTTTCTCACAATTTAACGACTTTTTTTCTCGCAATTTAACGAGTTTAATCTCAACATTTAATCTCGACTTTTTTCTCGCAATTTAACGACTTTTTTTCTCGAAATTTAACGAGTTTAATCTCAACATTTAATCTCGACTTTCTTCTCGCAATTTAACGACTTTTTTCTCGCAATTTAACGATTTTAATCTCAACATTTAATCTCGACTTTTTTCTCGCAATTTAACGACTTTTTTCTCAATTTAATGACTTTAATCTCGAGATTTTATTTATTTTTTTATTGCGTGGCCCTAATCCTCTTCCGTAGCACTGCGTCACAGAAATGAATTATATTTTAAAATGTATTACAACAGAAATCCTTAGAAATTGCAACAATATTACTGTTTTTTTCTGTATTTTTGATCAAATAAATAAAATTTGAATTTTATCTTGAAATTACATACTTGTAGCACAAGTTAAATAAACAGCAATTGCACATAAACACATTGCTAAATAAACAGCAATGTGATGCATGGCCAAAAACAAAAGGTGCTTGTTTTATGCACATGTATGTGTGAAAGAGGCATCCAACCTGTTGAGTGCTGAATTTCCAGGTTTTATTTGTTTGGGCAGGTTAGTAGTTAAGAGATAAGATAAATTATGACAATTAAAATGCTGATTACATGAGTTCAATCTATTATTTACTACTTAATATATATATTATATGAGCAATATCACATGTGTGCTTCACACGGCTACGAGTGTGATATCAGGCAGCGCTTTGATATACAGCATTAAATTGACACAAAATATAATGTGATGACATTTTGCCCTCAGCTGAAACAGTTTGCTCTGGAACAAATAATAGATTAATGAGACCAAAGAAGAACTGTCCGTTTGATTTACCCAAAATAAATTCTATGTCACATTAACCACTATAGAGAAATCAGAGCCAACGGCAAATTCCAAAAGAGTTGGCTGAGGTAGGTTTACTGTTGGTGAATTCTTGAGCGCTGAGCCGAAAACGCCAAAGCTAATTTTCAAATAGACGTTATCTTTATTAACAAACCTCATATATGTGACCCTGGATCACAAAACCAGTCATAAGTCGCTTGGGTATATTTGTAGCAATAGCCAAAAATACATTGTATAGGTCAAAATTATAGCCAAAAATCATTAGGATGTTAAGTAAAGATCATGTTCCATGAAGATATTTTGTAAATTTCCTACAATAAATATATCAAAACGTAATATTTGATGAGTAATATGCATTGCTAAGAATGTCATTTGGACCATTTTAAAGGCGATTTTCTCAATATTTTAATTTTTTGCACCCTCAGATTCCAGATTTTCACATAGTTGTATCAGCCAAATATGGTCCTATCCTAACAAACCATACATCAATGGAAAGCTTATTTATTCGGCTTTCAGATGATGTATAAATCTCAATTTCGAAAAATTGACCCTTATGACTGGTTTTGTGGTCCAGGGTCACATATGAAGTCTAAATAAGTATGTTCTCGCTTAAAAAAACCCTCTTAAAACTACATTTTGTGAGACAAAAACAGTATTATAAATTGTAGTGGCTTTGCGTATCCATCATGACACTCGCTGTGAGAAATACCACAAGTGGAGTGATACAAATTGTAAAATGGTTCAGAATATCACACTCCTCTCAGCCAATCAGATGCAAGGACCAGAAAGAACTCTTTATAAATAAATACCAATATTTTTTGTGAATGTATAGGTGCATCTGTGTAACATTAAGTTATGTATGGAATCTCACTGCATTTCTAAAACACTCTGGCAGGACTATTTCTGATGCTTATTTTACATTTAGAAGATCACATGCAGATTGCATGTTTCCTTCTAAATGAAGTGAATCTTGTGTTTACGCTGTGCATTTTAGCCTCAGCACGTGGTTCCATGAGGAAATGTAGACTCTGAAATGTAAGGAGCTACTGTTGTGGGCACAAAGTGTGCTCATGTGCCCATCCTCATGACTCATGTGAATTCCTCATTAATACTGAAGCACAACCGAATCCAAGTCAGACACACCCAGACTCACCGCAGGGCTGGGCGGCTCATCTCGCACACCCACTGATTACACCAGACATTAACCTCCGTGACAGACTCTCCTTTTCTCTTGTTAGTACACATGCAAAAGGGAAAACATGGTGTTGCTGAATCAGATGTGAGAAATATCAAGACTTTCTTTGTTCACACTACAGAAGACTGGGGAATATTGTTGATTTATGTTTTTTTTTAACATGGTACAAGAAATCCATATATTTAAAATCAGCCCCAAAATGGTAATTATAACACTTACAAAAATAAATGATATTACTCACAGAATCTCAATTATTACTTCAAAGTAATAATGCCACTTTTTTAATGTTTATTGCGTAATTATTTAAATGTAACTGTCAGATTGCCAAAGAAGTTAAGCAGAAATATTTGTCAAATGATTCAGAAGAGATCAGAGATGTCAAAATGAAATGATCTGTGCATGTTTAAAGATTATATTTTTTAGTAGTATATTTCATTGAGTTACCCTACACAGATGAAATTTTATTAATATCTTAGCAGAAACAAACATACAGTTTGAAGTTTACATACAAAGAATCTGCTAAATGTTAATTATTTTGCCAAAAGAAGAGGGATCATACAAAATGCATGCTATTTTTTTATTTTAAAAATAGCATGCATTTTATTGTAATTTTATACTGACCTGAATAAGATATTAACATAAGACGTTTACATATAGTCCACAAGAGAAAATAATATTTGAATTCATAAAAATGACCCCATTCAAAAGTTTACATACATTTGATTCTTAATACTGTGTTGTTACCTGCTTTTCTTTAGAAAAATCCTTCAGGTCCCACAAATTCTTTGTTTTTTCAGCATTTTTGATGCTTGAGGATGGAAAACAATGCATTAAGAACCAGGGGTGTATATATATATTATATATATATATATATAATATATAATATATATATTTAATACTGTTCTATAGAATCTATAGAAGATACTTACATGTTTTATCATGAGTCCCTTAATTGTTCTTTGTGTAAAAAGAGGGATCTCAAAATCATACAGTCATTGTTGGAAAGGGTTCAAATACACAAAAATGTTGAAAAGCTGAAGTATTAACGACTTTAACTGTTCAGGAAAAACAAGGGACTCGATAACAACTATCACTAAACAAAAAAAAAAGCACAACTGTGGATCATTTAAGTAATATATTAAGAATCAAGCATTTATAAACTTGATCTAGGTCATTTTGATAAATTCAACTATTATTTTCTTTCGTGAGCTATATGTAAACATTTTTTTCAGGTCAGTACTAAATAAAAAATAGCATGCATTTTTATGAACCCTCTAATTTTGATAAAATAATTAACATTTTGGTGTTACAAGGTGTATGTAAAGTTTTGACCTCAAAAGTTCCCTACCTTCCCTATGTTGGAATTCGAAGACATTTAGAGCTTTTACACAACACAAGAAAAATATTCAAAACCAAAATCAGGTTTAGTTTCAGAAAATGAAATGATTGCAGTTTTGTTTTTTGTTTTTTTGGTGATGCTCACATCCTAAAAGTGCTTTTCTGTCTTTAGGCTTTTCTGCAGAGACGTGGACTAAAGCAGGATCTCTGTGAGTTTTGCCACAATCACAACTACAACCTGGTGGTTGCCATGACAATCTCTTTCAAAGACAACAAGGAGCCCTTCCGACAGCTAGCCGTCTACAGTTCCAGCACTGTATACAGGGAAGAGGTACTCATTATTAGGGCTGGTTCGAATACCACTTTTTGCGCTTCGAAGCTTTGGTGGTAATCAATATCGAATATTCAAAGCTTCAGTGGGAGGGGCTAAGCATATAATAAAGGCAGAAATCTCTGTGTTGTCTGTTTGCATATGTTTTATGTCGGGAATCGTTCATCCAAAGGACTTCACGCGTCACGAATGTGTTGCTGCAGACCCAAGGGAATTCCGCTCCAATATGCTCACACAACGAGTCTAGGGCAGTGGTTTTAAAACTCTGGGTCGCGACCATCGGGTGGGTCGAGGGACTTAAAAAAATAGGTCGCCAGGATGATTTCCAGAAGATGTATATATGTATGTAACAAAGTTGAAGACTCTGGGAAGCATGCGGGAAACTGCAAACGTACTTTAATAACAAAATAAACATTAACAAAACGAAGGTAAACGACAGCCGCCTCACGCCAGACTCCATCTGTGTTTGAATTGATCAGTCAGAATCCACTCACCGCTCACCGCAGACTAGACAGCTCACATTTCAATGAACAAAAATATTTCTTTATATTTCAAACTTTAAAATAAGTGACACTAGTACACTCTTTTCTCCGTGGCTTGCTGACAGCTCTCCCCCTCCCGTTCACTAATGGGCCATTCAAGCGCGAATGAGAACTGTTGTCGGGGGAAGTCACGTGTTGGGAAAAAAAAAAAAAAAAGAATATTCGAATCTCAGAATCGAAAATCGAATGCCAACCCACCAAACGAATATTCGAATATTCGACTATTCTAGTACAGCCCTACTCATTATGCTTTATAACTTTCTGGAAATGAAGCTTCAAAAGCCTTACTTATAATTGATTCTGCAAATTTGGCCAGGATAGGAGTTTAAAGGGACAGTTCACCTAAAAATGAAAATTCTGTCATTAATTACTCACCCTACTGTCATTTCAAACCTGTAAGACTTTAGTTTATCTTCAGAACACAAATTAAGATATTTTTGATGAAATCCGAAAGCTTTCTGGCCCTGCATAGACAGCAACACAACTGACACGTTCAAGACCCAGAAAGATGGTAAGGACATCGTTAAAATAGTCCATGTGACATCAGTGGTTGAATAAAGTTATTATTTTTGTATTCTCGTAGCTTCATAACATTATGGTTGAACCACTGATGTCACATGAACTCTTTTAACACTGTCCTTCTCACTTTTCTTAATTGATATCTGTATTTTTTTGTTTGTTTCATAGATGAGTAAAGCACTAGAAAAAGCCAAAAACCCCAATCTGGACCTTACGCCAATGAGCAGTCCGTTTCCAGATGTGAAGGCCTTTATACAGGGTAACACAATAGCATCCCGCAAGAAGGTAATGCCCATAATCACAGACTTCCTGAAGGACAAGGAAAAGACATTATATCCAAGTGGGAACATGGAGGACCTAGATCTGGAAGATGATTCCAATCAGGAACAGAGTGACTCACAACAGTGTGCCGAGGATGCTGGGATTGAGGACGATACCCAATTTCCTCCAACGCCAATGAACAGTCTGGTGGAGGGTTGTCCCTTAGACAATGGCCTACCAAAAATCAGTCCTGAGGTTTTGGTGGAGAAAGTTAGCAAGATGGCCAGCATGGAGGACACGTCTCCTGAGGGACAGTGATGAGAATCTGTTGTCTGGAATAAGAGCTGGAGAAGGAAAGTCCTTCTGCGTCCTCAAGAGAATGAAGTGCATTTTCAACAGTGCTGCATCAGGGCATGAGAACGAAATGGCACTTTTTTTGATCTGGTTATTTAAAGGTACGATACAGTCAGAAGAGACCATTCTGTTGACTTTCTAAAAGGATGCATTATATATAAAATGTTTAAAGTTTTCGTTAAAACAAATCACGTTTAGGCTGTTTATTTATTGTTCACAGTCGTTTTCATGTTTGATCTTCTAAATGAATCAGAAGTCTCATTGAGACATATAAACGTCATCTAAAATTGACAATATGCACCAAGTGCAAGCAAGCAACTGACAATGAATTGAATGAACTGATTTACAATGAATTTTCAGTATTATTCAGTTAATTATAACATGGTAGCTATAGTTGCTTTTGATGTCAATTTTACACTTAATTTTTTGTTGTTTTAATTAAAGAAGTCATTTTTATTTTGTACAGAGATCACATCTGTGGAATGGCATTGATTTCCCCCAGAAAATAATTTTGATTGTAAAAAGCATTTACAGTAACATTCTTACAGTATTATCCTAACGGGCAAGAATTTTTAATCTCGTGGATACAGAGCTAAAGTACCAAGGAACTGCGCATACATGCTTAGATAATTAGATACATGCTTAGATACTCTTAGATTGTGTACAGAAAAAATTAAATAAAGTAAAATAATAAATATAAAATATAATATAAATAAATGAATGAATAAATAAAAGTTTGGACACACCCTCTAATCTAATGTTTTTTTAAATGCATTTATTTGATCAAAAATACAGAAAAAAAAAAACGGTAATATTGCAAAATGTTATTACAATATAAAATAATTTATTTTAATATACTGTACAATATAATTTATTCCGGTGATGCAAAGCTGAATATTCATCAGCTGTTATTCCAGTCTTAAGTGTCACATGATCCTTCGAAAATCATTCTAATATGCTGATTTATTAGAATGATCAATGTTGGAAACAGTTACCAAATATTTGTTTGCAACCTGTTATTCTTTTTTCAGGATTCTTTGATGAATAACAAGTTAAAAAGAACAGCATTTATTCAAAATATAAATCTTTTCTAACAATGTAAATCTATGCTATCTTTTTATTCATTTTTATTTTCTTTTTTTTAATTCATTCATATTCACATATTTTATTCAACACCTCCTTGGTGAATAAAAGTATTAATTTCTTTCAAAAAAAGAAAGAATGAAAATTTACTGACCCCAAACTTTTGCACAGTAGTGTATATTATTAGAAAACCTTTCTATTTTAAATAAATGCTGTTCTTTTATTTTTTCTGAAATCCTGAAAAAAGTATCAAGTTCAAAAAAAAATAATAATAATTAAGCAGTGCAACTGTTTCCAGAACTGATAATAAATCAGCATATTAGAATGATTTTTGAAGGATCATGTGACACTGAAGACTGGAGTAATGATTCTGGAAATTCAGCTTTAATTACAGATATAATTTAAATTTTAATGTATATTAATATAGAAAAACATTGATTTACATCGTAATAATATTTCACAATATAAAATTTTTCTGTATTTTTGATCAAGTGAAAACAGTCTTGTTAAGCATAAGAAACTTCTTTAAAAAACATTAAATGAGAGGGTGTGTCCAAACTTTTGACTGGTAGTGTATGTGTGTGTGTGTGTATACATATAATATATATATACCAACATACATATATATATGTGTATATATATAAATATAGCAGTTCCTGTTGGGAGGAAAGATGCCATCCATAGATTTTACATTTAAGTTATGTAATTTTATCTCATGCAGCAGCAGATGTAAATGAAGATAAACATTAGTCCATCTTGTCATGATTCCCCAATAATATCGTAAAGGAGTTATTGTTGGTACGTGAAAAGTGAGCGTAAACCCCTCTGTGGCCTTTTGCATGTTACAGGTGTAAACTGACCTGCTCCTGGTTAGAATCAGGGCACCTGTGTCAATGAGATTTTTCCATTAACTACCAAAGACCTCAGTTGTATTTGTGTGTGAGGCATGTTAAACATTTAATTAGTTGAGATTTAAACTTCAGTATTCTTTTAAATTATATTATGTTATCCTACATCATTTATTTGATGGTTTAATGGGTTTAGGTACATTAGAGTTGAAAAAAATGTAGATTTTCACGAACAATCCTTTTGATTTGTTATGTGGCTGGCAGCTTATTAGAAGATTCATTCATACTGGACTATAATCATAATTATAATATTCACTGTATTAATAAATACAAAAGCGCAATTGAAGGCACTTTACAGGCCTAATTGGATGAATCTTATATAATGTTTTATCAGACAGTTACATAAAGATGTTTTGTTTTTCATAGAAGAAAAAGAGCTAATTTAGTTATGACTTAAACAGTTAATCAGACTTGTTGGTGTTTTGAGGTGTTGTGTATCCCCTGTGAATTAACCTTGACCGATAGTTTGGTGAGATTTGACATGGTGACAGCAGAGGATTGCTGCATGCTGCCTCAGAAGAACTAAGCACATTTTTACTGGTCAGTTCCACCAACTATATAATGCCATTATCATAATGATGTTGTATGAAATGTTGATTTTTGTAAATGTAATAATGTGCTATGGTTGTGAAACAGGACATTCAGGAGCACATCCTCTGTCTTTTATTGCCAAGGACTTTTTTTTATTTTAAGTTCTCTGAAACTGAAGAATAAAACATTTTCAAATTGTTCCAAATGTGGTTTGTGAGCTTTATCTGTTTAAAGACCGTTTCTTTGTAGTTCAATTTTTGTTTTTGTAGGCTACACTAATAGTGTCATCCTCATCAAGGCTGCATTTATTTGATCAAAAATATAGGAAAATTACTAATATAGTGAAATGGTATTACAATGTAATATATAAATGTTTTAAGTGTATATAATTTAAAATGGAATTTATTCCTGCGATGGCAAAGCTGAATTGTCAGCATTCATTGCTCCAGTTTTCAGTGTCACATGATCCTTATACAGTTGAGGTCAAAAGTTTACATATACCTTAATCTGCAAAATGTTCATTTTACCAAAATAAGAGGGATCATACAAAGTGCATGTTATTTTTTTATTTAGTACTGACCTGAATAAGATATTAATGTTTACATATAGTCCACAAGAGAAAATAGTTTTTTATAAAACAACCCTGTTCAAAAGTTTTCATACGCTTGATTCTTAATACTGTTGTTATGATTGTTGAATGATCCAAAGCTGTTTTTCTTTTTATATTTAGTACTGCCCTTCAAAAGCAGAAGATACTTAATTGTTTCCCTGAAGACAAAATAAGTTAAATTTACCCTGATCTTCAAATTAAATCTTAATGCATTGTTTCCTTCTGAAGCATCAGTGAGCATTAAAACCTTCTGCAATAGTTGCATATAAATCCCTCAGTTGTCCTCTGTGTGAAAAGATGTATCTTAAAATCATACCGTCATTGTTGGAAAGGGTTCAAATACACTAACATGTATTTATGGGACCTAAATAGCATTTGAGTAATGTAAATGGTCTTTAATGTCACTTTTAATCAGTTTAACAAATCCTTACTGTATTAATCTTACTGACCTCAAACTTGTGAACATTAGTGTGTGTACACAATAGAAGAAATGGAGTAGGTAATTACCTTTTTGAAGAGGCCTGTAACATCAAGGGTATTAGGACCATGAAGCCATGCTTGTTTGTGGCAGCTTCCTCCACCTTCCCAGCCTTCCCGGTGGGGGAGCAGAAGTGCTCAAATCAGCTGAGCCAATGGGAGACAGACAATTCAGTCAGCAGAAGTCAGAAATGTTGAAAAACCTGTACTGACAGTCAGGGTGAGTTCCCTAACACAAGACACAAGATACAGTCACTGAAACTGCCCTGCATTGTGGCGAAGCTCACGAAACACCTCAGGTCATGGTCATCATCTAAATTCACTGAATGCATTTCTAATCTAGACACTTTCTGTTAAAGACTTTAGACATGGGGACTCATTTAGACCAGAAGGAAGGGTACATGCAAAATGGGTAAGTCAAAATTCAGATTATCTATTGTCATTGTCAGAAATATGTCCCTAAACCGTAATGGATTTGTATACAGTGTAATTATTAAGTTAAAGTTTCAGTTACCTGGTCAAAACATAGTTATACAATCAAAACAAGTACCATGAGAGGTCATTTGCACATACTGGATGAACCAGAGACTAACGTACGCGTCGTTCGGTTGCGCCGTGAAGTGTACAGCAGAAGGACACGAGAGAAATCCTTGTACCACTTCTGTGACTAGTTATTTAGAAAGAGGATTTTAGAAAAAGGAAGTTGCCGTTGAACCGATTTCCGGTACTTTTGCCAATCTTCTTGACTAATATTTGAGACCTAACAACCACAGAAAGGCGTCTAGTATCCTGTCACCTGACAGGCCATCAGATTTTCTGTCATTTAATAATAAGGGTTTCAATGCTGTTATGGGTTAAAAATCCAAATATAAATGGGAAAACGACAAAAATGAGGGGAAAAGGGAAATTACATCTTCTCAAATCTTTAATTTCCATTTGCACCACTACAGAAACTTTATGTCATTATAACTTTTGATGGTTTTAGACTGTAAAATTGAGAGGATATGCAATAATAATACTTCTATAATTACAGAATGGGTCTTTTGACTTGTTAATTTCCATACCAAATTCCAGGCTCATGTTCAGACAAGAAGAGAATGCATGAAACTTAGTGTCATAAAAACCCTCTGTTTATGTGATATGACTAATAATACCTATATCCTTAATAAAGTAGGTTACAGAATGAGCATTTTTCAAGCCAGGACAACAGCTGATTACTTTACTAAATCTTGTACATCAAGAACAATTGCTGAAACAGTACACACCTTTATGCTTTGTTGTGTAGGTATCATGTTTTCTGCCACAGTTGTCATACATTGTTCAAATACATTTTGACATCTGATAAGGTCTCAGTTAGGACAACACTTGGCTTGAGATTACACACAACACAGTGTCTTGATGCTGTATTGACTGGTGAGTCAGTAACTAAAAACATACAGCCTTCAGTGTAGGTAATGATGTACAATCCCTGAGCAATCTTGCTGGCCAACTGTGTATAGTGTATGTACAAAGGTTACAGGTTTGAAATGAAGACAATATCATCAAGGTCTGGATGAATTTGATACTCGCTTCACATCAGAAGCAAGTTGAGTTATGTGGCTTTTGACAGAAGCTCTTAGTTGCCAACAGCAGGAGCACAACGGCTCATTACCTGCTCGGAATCAGCTGAAAACAAAACTAGATTTTCTGGTCATCTGTGCCACGTGTAATTACCACATGTGCTGACGTAAAGAAATACTTGAGGTAAAAACAGGAACATGTTTAATGTTTGAGTTTGGATTATATTAGATAGAACTGCTATTTTCAGTATGTATTTGAATGGTGTGATATTGGAAAAATGTGAAGAAATTGGATGAATCTGTTCAGCATGGATTCCTTGCGTGGAAAATACCACAGTCAGACACAAAAATTAATGTAAAGTATTTATAAACATTGAAAAATCTAGCATTCACTTCGTGAATAAAAGAATTGAGACTACTTGATGGTTTCAAACTGATTTCCAGTTCAGTAAATTGTCATCAGCATCAGAAAAACCTCAAATTTTGCTCATCACACATGAAATAAATGCAGCCATCATTGTTTTTATGGTTTTTATGACCTACCTAACTTATATATCGGAAAATAATTTTAAAACCCCAAACAATTTCTTTAGCTGACAGCTGTCAGCTGACAATAGAGTGTTTTCACGATACGTCATCAGTCGGCAATACTGGCAGCACTGAACGTAAACAATGCCACTGAACCGAACGAAACTCGCAAATTTTGCTGATTATTGCTGCTGAAAATGGTCAGTTATTGTCATGTTTTGGGCTGTACTATTCAGTCAGACCAGAAAAAACATTTAGAGTACTATAGATTGCCAAAATTATTACAAATTAACCAGAAGAGGGCAAAGAACTGAGGCGCTGAACTGTGGTTGGCCAAAGTGAACCTGGATTTCCAAGGCAAGAATCTGGACAACATTCATGTTTGTTCTTATCATTTCCAGTCAAGTAGGTGAAATATTAAGCTAATGTCTTAATTAATACTGCTCGTAAGTATCTTTACCACCTATTAACTTTAGTTTGTCAAACTATTGAAACTTTTCATGCTTACTAGGTCCTTCTCTCTTTGATTTAGCAGCTTCACAAATATTTCTGTGGTTTAGACAACTTAAATTAACAGAACAACGTATTCAGTAATACATTAACCTGCAATCAATGCTGTTGTTTACATTCCGTATCTCCAATATGGCCGCGCATCCAGGTAACTGACCAAACCGTGACACAGTGCAAACCCCCACAGAAAATAGAAACAATTACTCCAAATTGCAAAAGCTTAAAACATCTTAAAACTTACCAGAGCTTGTGTGATGTTGTTTAACTCATATGAGGTGAACATTTTTCGGGATGAAGACTTTTTGAAAAGATTTCATAGGCCTAAATGTTTTTGTTTTATAACCTAATAACAGCGAAGGTTAAAGTTGCCCCAAGCTGTTTATTATATTTTATTAAGCAGAAACTGTTGAGTAGATATTTTTTTTATAACCCACTGGAGTTTATGGTCCTAAATCTCCGCAGCTATGATATCTTCGACTGACATTGGACGTGTACAGCTGTAGGGTTGTGGGTGGGGCGTTGAAACAGCTCTCTCAGGTGCGGAGGTTGCGTCATCAGGTGTGACGCGCTCTGATTGGCTGAATTCTGTGTTTGGCGTGAAGGTACTTTGCTTGGGTGAGGTAGAGAGAGAATCGCCCTTGTCGTTGTAAAAGTAAATGGCGAGGTTATTCATCAGTAACCTATAATAAATCAGTTTATCTATAGCGCTTGTAATGTTCTTAGGCGTTACTTATTTTTTTATCACATGAAAAAGTGGTTTGTTTTTGAGACGCATCTTCCGTACAGGGTTAGTGAAAAGGTGAGTTTAGCATTTTTACATTGTCATTATTTACATATGTACATAAAGAGAGATGTGATGGGCGTTAGCGAGGTTTCAAGTGTACACAGCCCTGTTTTTACGTGTAGTTTAATCCAACACGAATTTAATACTTGACCGTTTTAAATCTATCTATCTATCTATCTTATACCAGTGTGTATAGCAGCTAAAATTGTGGCATGAGGTTAAATTTATTGCATGAGGTAAGCATTAATAATATATCGAAGGCGAAATTGATCTGTCATTCACAGCAGGAATTTGTGTATAAAACATTTCCAAATGGCTGGATGTTGAATACTTTCTATACATTTGATCTTGTAGTGACCTGTTCTGTTTTTAAAATAAACAAGCCTGAAATTTTGTTTTGACGAAATTGAGGAGTAAGTTATTTTCCTGTTAATAATTAATACAATTTTGATGTAGGGACCAAGAAGACCCATTACCTTCCTTTACATATTTCATTCATTCCTGCAGGCATTCAGAAAACGGCAAGACATCAGCCTTCATCCCTGATATGGAGCTTCGGGAGGAATGGCAGGATGAGGAGTTCCCCAGGTAATCTGCACTAGATATATGCACCTTATTTATGTTTATTTTAAGCGTAAATGGGATTAAATAATGTGATTTTCGTAGGCCCCTTCCTGAGGACACACAGAGTCCTGGTGATGAAGAGGAAAGCCCTGGAGCTGAGGGAAACAGGCCTGGTAACCTCATTTCTCCATTTAGTTACTGGCTGAAATATCACATTTAATATCTGTCTCATATATGTGACCCTGAACCACAAAACCAGTCTTAAGTAGCACAAGTATATTTGTAGCCAAAAATACATTTTATGGGTCAGCATGATCAATTTCTCTTTTATGCCAAACCATACTGTAAATATATCAAAACTTTTTGATTAGTAATATGCATTGCTAAGAACTTCATTTGGGCAACATAAAGGTGATTTTTGAAATATTTAGATTTTTTGCACCCTCAGTTTCCAGATTTTTAAATAGTTGTATCTCAGAAGATGTTGTTCAGATGATGATCAAGTCTCAAATCACAAAGGTTTGTGGTCCTGGTTCACATGTTAAGATGTCACAGGGTAAGATGTTTTTATGCTTCTGAAGGAAGCCTCTTGTACTAAGTAATATTGTAAAATATTATTACAAAACAATAAAAATCTCTTTCTTTAGTATATTTTATTATGTGATTTATACTATATTGTGCATTCTGAATATATTTAATACTCTGCTGGTGTCTTCAGTGTCACATGTGCTAATTTGGTGCTCAAGAAACATTTTTTATTTTTATTTTTTGTCATTGTGGAAAACAGTTGTGCTGCTTAATATTTTTGTGAAACCATTATATATTTTTTCATTATTCTTTGATGAATATAAAAAAGCATTTATTTGAAGTAGGAATGTAAAAAACCTGAATACTGATCCTAAACTTTTGAATGGTGGTGTGTGTGTGTGTGTGTGTGTGTGTGTGTGTGTGTGTGTGTGTATATATATATATATATATATAATAAATACACACATATACACTACAAGTCAAAAGTTTAGACACACCCTCTCATTTAATGTTTTTTAAAGAAGTTTCTTATGCTTATCAAGGCTGTTTCCACTTGATCAAAAATACAGAAAAAAAAATTAATATTGTGAAATATTATTACGATGTAAATCAATGTTTTTCTATATTAATATACATTCAAATTTAATTTATATCTGTAATTAAAGTTGAATTTCCATAATCATTACTCCAGTCTTCCTGTGATACTTTTTTCAGGATTTTTTTATTTAAAACAAAACAAAAAAAAAAAAGAAATTAATACTTTTATTCATCAAGGATGTGTTAAATTAATAAAAGGTGATAGTATAAATTTACATTGTTAGAAAAGTTTATATTTTGAATAAATGCTGTTCTTTTTAACTTGCTATTCATCAAAGAATCCCGAAAAAATAATCACAGGTTGCAAAAAAAATTTGGCAGCACAACTGTTTCCAACATTGATAATTCTAATAATAAATCGGCATATTAGAATGATTTCTGAAGGATCACATGACACTGAAGCCTGGAGTAAAAGCTGATGAAAATTCAGCTTTGCATCACAGGAATAAATTATATTGTAAAGTATATTGAAATAAAAAACATTATTTTCTATTGTAATAACATTTTGCAATATTACTGTTTTTTTTCTGTATTTTTGATCAAATAAATGCAGCCTTGATGAGCAGAAGAGACTTTTTTAAAAAACATTAAATGAGAGAGTGTGTCCAAACTTTTGACTTGTAGTGTATATATATATATATATATATATTCCTTTTTGATGCCTGACCTTTTTTTCTTTCTTTCCACTAGTCCCACCAACTAGCCTAGCCCTGACAGGTAATACCGTCAGGAAGAAGCGACTAGTGGCGCCGACTCTTAGTTTAACACTGGACAAAACCTCTACTGACCGGAGCATGAAATCTGACGAGTTTGATGCTTCTGCCCTTTCACCATCTCCTGATGATGACCTAGAGATAGACATTAACCTGGAGGCCCTAGAGACGCCCTCAGACAGCGAGTCTTACAACTTCCCAGACAGCATGCATGACTTAGAGTGGGAAGGTATTCAGTTATTTTTGTGTGTTGTTTATCGTTTCCTTGATGATCAAAAGTATGGTTTACCATTAGTTCTGTTGTCATTTCAGATGATCTTCCCAGGATGGGCAAAGCAGCGATCAGAAAAGCCAGTTTACTGGATCACGCAGAGATGGGACACCTAGACTTGGATCAGGTGGACAGCAATGGGCGGCGATGGAGGCGATTCCATATTGGCGGTCAAGATTACCAAGTGAACATGAGCGTTCTGGAGCCGTACCTTCAAGTTCTTTCTCACGGAGGTGAGTTTTTGTGGAACAAGCTGAGATGAACATACTTTACTTGAAAATTTACAAAATTTACAAATTTGGCTTTTATAGGATATTATGGGGACGGATCAACAGCCATCATCATGTTTACCTCCTGCTACCTACCAGAAAATACAACAGAACACTATGAATATGTGATGGACAATCTCTTTAGGTAAAACCTGGTTGATTTGGTATGGGTTTTAATTGCAATGGCTTTTGTTTTCTAAAACTGAAAAGTTTATTCACATTTCATGATTTATTTGGATTTAGGTACATTATTGGCACGTTGGACTTGATGGTGTCGGAGAATTACATATTGGTATACCTGTGTGGAATGGCCCCACGCAATAAGATGCCTGGGATTAAGTGGCTTCGACAGTGTTACATGTCCATTGACAGAAGGTGAGCTACTATGATTTATCATCAAGACAGCAATCAATTTCTGATGTTATATAATGATATTATTAGTTAATTCTACTTTTCTTCTTCCACGTGGCCAACAAAAAATGACAAATTTGATGATGATCATAAACTTGATGAATTGATTAAAAAAATCGGTTGGTTAAATTTAGATTTCATATGGTTTTTAAAGACACTATGGAGTGGCTTGACAAGTGAAATTTTGTTTCTTCTGTTGTCACATTTATGTTGTAACAGGAAGTTGTGGAAGGGCAGATAGCCAATAGACTTTAGTTTGAGACACAGCCTGGAAGAACAAAACAAGGTTACTTGCTTTTGCTAATTCCTAGCAGGTGAATTTGGGTGAATGGACATTATCATTCTACAGAGGATTTTATTGGACAAAAATACACTACCAGTGTAAAGTTTATGGAAGTAAGTTTTTTTTTAATGTTTTTAAATAACCATCTTCTGCACACCAAAGCCTGCATTTATTTGATCCAAAATACATCAAAAGCAGTAAAATATTTATACAATATTAAATTATTTTTACTATTACTATTATAACTGCTTTCTGTTTGATTATATTTTAAATGTAGTGTCACATGATCATTCTAATATGCTGCGGGTTCAAGAAAGATTTTTATTGTTATTATCATTATTTAGAACAGTTGAGTATTTTTTTTTCCAGAACACTTTGATGAATAGAAAGATCCAAAGATCAGCATTCATCTGAAATGAAAAGCTTTTGTAACATTATACAATAATTCAAAAGCTTGGATTAGTAATTTTTTGGAAAATAACTTTTATATAGCAAGGATGCTTTAAACACATTGAAAGTGATGATAAAGACATTTATAATGTTACAAAAGATTTCTGTTTTAGATAAATGCTGTTCTTCTGAACTTTCTGTTGATCAAAGAAATATGAAAAGAGTCTACTCGCTGTTTTCATCATAATCATAATAATACATTTTTTGAGCAGTGATGATCTTTCCGAAGGATCATGTGACTAGAGTAATGATGCAAAAAATTTAGCTATGAAATCACAGGAATAAATTACATTTTAAAATATATTCAAATAGAAAACAGTTATTATAATAGTAAAAATATTTCAGAATTGTAGAGTTTTTTTTATTCTGTACTTTGGATCAAATAAATGCAGGCTTGGTGAACAGAAGAGACTTAAAAAAAAAAAAATCTTACTGTTCAAATATTTTGACTGGTAGTGTATGTATACACTCCTGAGCAGATGATGCCATTAATATTTTTGGTTCATTTCCCCAGAATAGAATTTAAGCGTGTATATATGATAAAATTGTAGTTCAGTTCAGTATTTATTTATTTCTGTAGGGAAATTATGTAGGGAGCTTTGATATGCAACTGTTCAAACATTTGGGCTTAAGATTTTAACATTTGATAGTAAGACTTTTTTTCCCCCTAAGTAATTTCTGAAGGATCATGGGACACTGAAGACTAGAGTATGATGCTGAAATTTTAATTAGTTTTTTTACTTTATTTTTGAACATTAGTGTAGGCAAAAACACAAGCGATTTTGATTTCTCATGAAACTCCAATGGTAGTTTCCATCAGTTCCAGAAGAGGGCGTGTGTGTCTAAGCTCTGCCTGTGTCAGTCTTCCTTTAGTTCAGTTCCTGTCGAACTCGAGTCCCACCTTCACTCTCTCTTTCTTAATGCCCCTCGTATGAAATATGATAGGAATGCTGTGGACTCATACATAGAAAGCCATGTTATCAGAGTTCTTCCAGACATTCCTCAGATAACCCTTGACCTGTTCTCAGCTGTCATGTTTTTTTGTTGTTGTTGGTGCTATATTTAGACATTTTTAGATTGCATACTTCATCGCGGATTAGTTTCTTAAGGTTTAAAGAGTTTTAAGGTTTTAACTGTGGCTGTTCTCAATGGAAAAGTTGTTTACATGAACTCTTCTCACGTAATTTTTAGTTATGTACAGTCAGCCATTATCCCAAAATAAACCAGATGGGGTGATTAGGATCAGAACAGGATTCTAAAATGGCCTGTTTTGCGATTATTGACCAGCCACAGAATTGTAAATTCATGACTAATTTCCCTATATTCTGGCATAGCAATCTAACACTCGCTTTTCTTCCAGGTGAAGGTCAGTCTCATAAATGTTTTATGTGAGGATTTTGTGTACTCAGGAAATTCAAAGTCAGCTTATCGTGTGTGATCAGTTTGGGAAATGAGGAACTAAGGAGTGTGGGATGCTCTTGAAAGCCTGATTTGTCATTCCTGCTGGCTCCATTGCGTCACGGCGTGAAATTTCCTCTGAGATCACTCATAAGCTGCTGACTGTACAGACAGCAACAGAAAACAACAACAACAAAAAAAACATGGTTAAGCATGACCTCACACAATCAAAGAGGAACTGCGAGGAGAACATTAAATGATAGGATTCATATGAATACCAGTGAATCTAAAGGGAAAACCCTGTGATAAATAATTTGAGCTATTCTCTCCACAGTTTCAGTACAAACACTGACCTTTTCATGGAAAACGAAACATTCTGAGGTCGCACTGAAATAAACATTTAGCAGTTTGTATTTAAACAAAAAATGCCATCAAATAAGTGAATGTTTGTTTCCATGTTGCTTCCATTGAAACACAAAGATCCACTTTGGAACTTTTTCATATTTTTAAAAAGGGAAAGAATGGAATTCATGTTGATTTTCAGTTTGTATTTATTTGTACTAAAATTGAACAGTTAATTCAGTTTAAAATGTGACAAGTTTTTTTTACTGACAGTCTCAGACTTTTGGACCCCACTGTAGATGAGAGTCTTTTTGTTAGCATTCAAAATAATGTATTTGAGACTTTAAAAAACATGAAAGAAACAAAGCATAAATGGTTACATTTGTGGTTGGTTTTTGGAAGATTATGTTGTAAACAGTATGTCGTCTCCAAGTTTCTGCCTGTCTGTGTCCCATGATTCAACGCCCTGCCTCTCATGGTTTCACACGGGTCAGGGTGGTGCTCGTGCCAGTCAGCGACTGCTCCCTTGTGTCGTCATGTTCTGCTGGCATCGTGCTTCTCCAGTGGGAGAACCAAACCAGTTATTGAAAAAAAAAAAGAAAAAAAAGAAATTGTTTTCTCTACTAATACATGGTTATTTGCCTTTGCTTTTCTGAGTGAGGTATTAAATATATTTTCTTTTATGATTATCCCCCTGCAGGTTAAGGAAGGACTTGAAAGGCCTTTTCGTGGTTCACCCGGCCTGGTATGTGAGGGCGTTAATCACCGTCATCAAACCCTTCATCAGGTGAGCGTGGGTGATCATTAGTTTAGCAAACAGAACTCAAAATGTCGTAATCATTATTACTACCTAAAGGCCTCAGCCTGACCCGTTTCCTTCTCTCTTGAAGTGAGAAATTCAGCAGGAAGATGCGCTTCATCCACAGCTTGCAGGAACTGGCAGAGTTTGTTCCTGTGGCCCAGCTGCAAATCCCAGACTGCATCAGACAGTGAGTGTCCACATTTGTGCACGTGTACATGGCATTATTTCAAAACCTTGACTAGAAATAAATAAATAAATAGTTATTTCAATATCATTATTATAATATGATTATTAAATACATGTATTTATTTATTTGATTTATTTATATATATATATATATATGTGTGTGTGTGTGTGTGTGTGTGTATATGTATGTTTTTAACAGATATATTTATTTAATGATAGTATAATAATAATAATAATTCTATTGTAATAATCATTATTAAATGCATTTATTTATAAAAACAATTGTATAATTAATACATAAATGTTTATTTATAGATATATTATATTATATTATATTATTTTTATTTAATATATATATATATATATATAAACATTTATGTATTAATTATACAATTGTTTTTATAAATAAATGCATTTAATAATATGTATAATTATTACAATAGAATTATTATTATTATATTGTCATTAAATAAATGTATCTGTTAAAAACACACACATATATATATATATATATATATATATGTGTGTGTGTGTATGTATGTATTTATAAATAAATGTATTTAATAATCATATTATAATAATGATATTGAAATAACTATTTATTTATTTATTTATTTATTTCTAGTCAAGGTTTTGAAATAACGCTATGTACACGTTATATTGTTATTATATTTTATGTGTATATGTAATTATTACAATATAATTATTATATGATCATTAAATATATATATATATACATTTATTTACTTATTTAATTGTATTTATGTGTATTAATGATAATGTCATAATTATATATTATTAAATACATTATTTATTAAAAATATATTATTTATAAAAAGTTACATTTAATAAATGTGTATGTTTAATGTTTAATAATCATATTATTATAATTATATTGAAATAAGTAGTATTTTTAATTTCAATACAATTAAATTAAATTATATAATATTAAATGTATTTATTTAACAATATATATTTTGTAAAAAATAAATGTTTAATAATCATAATTATACTGAAATTATACTATTACTATTATAATAATTATAATAACCTTTATTTTTAATAAACACATACATATATTTATATAATATAATAGTGTATATATATAGAAACTTATTTTTAGTTAAATATAATTATTATATAATTATTAAATGTTTATTTATTTAAAAAAATATATTTAATAAAAATATTTATTAAATAGTATACATAATAAAAAACAATTATATTGTTTAGAGAATATATAGAATGATCATATTAAGTTTGTGTGTATTTAATGATCATATTGTAAAAAATTGTAATAATTATATATAAATATTAAATATAATAATATATATTAATGCAAAAATGTGAGTGTGTGTGTAAACATTATAAAATAAATAATTATTGATATTTTTATGTAAATTATTTATAAATGTAGAAATGACCAGATATGAAAGAGCAAAAGAGAAAGAAATAGACTATGGAAATGCTACAAGTTTCACTTAAACATATCACAAATCATTGTTTTGTCAAGCAATTAATTTTATTACTAAAATATATTCATGTAATGTATTCCTAAAATAAATCCTTTTGATCATTTGGGTTGATACATTTCTTGAATAATTTTATTACATTGTATTTATTCTTTTAAACAAATGAACAAAACATTTTATACTAGTGAAATTGATGTTTGTGATATTGTAACCAATTCCCTCTCCATTTCCTCTTCATATCTAGTCTTTTCTCTGTAAATAATTGAAATCGAATGTATCAATAAATGTGTATTTTATAAATAAATATTACCAATAAATTTTAGTGACAGTGATACCCTGTAAATAATTTACATAAAAAAGCATCCATTTTGACATTTCAATATTTTATAAATCATTTTTCTACATTTAATTCTTAATAGTTTTCACTAAATAAATTTCTAGTGAAAGTGATGGAGATTTGTCTTGGTCTGCAGGTATGATGAGCAGATGAACAGGTGAAGGTGTCTGACGGAAGGAGAGCAGAGGTGTACATACTGTACAGACTTCACACTGGGGTGACATGCATGTGGGAATTGGAGCTGGCTCGGGTTAAAGGTCAAGCTTTAGGGCAAAAGCCCTGACAGAAAAACGGCTTCCTACCAGACAAGCCTTTGATGAAATACAAAAAGACATTGTTGTCCTTCAGAGAGAGACGGTGGGTCAGGAGAGATCCGCAAGCAACATGAAAGCCTGTTTGACGTCACTGCATTTAAACTGTTACACAAAAACAGACAAACATGTTTCCCACACTGTAGAAAACGACACAATACACCTTTCACTCAGAAATACCAAATACTTCTAGCAGAACATTTCCTTTTGGACTTGTGGTGAACATACCCAGATTCGAGTTTTAATATTTGCACTAAATGGTTACAAAATCTTGTATGGTTTAAACTCTTCAGCCTTGCTGTTTTTATATAAGTCTTGTAAAGTGGTATTGACTATATTTCTATTTTGTTCAAATTGTTTTTATATATTCTGTAAAATGCATTGTACTTGAGCATTTAATCACATGTGATTGTTTTTAGCACAAATGCAGCAGTTCTCAAACTTTTAATGCAAAAGCAGAGAGCAGTTACAAACAAAGTGTGTAATATTGCTGTATGTACATACTTGTTACATATATAATCAAGCTTGGTTTTCTTGTGGAATACGGTAGGGAAACGTTCTCTAATATTCAGCTGCTGCTGCTGCCTGTAAAGTGGCCCATTGAATGTGCTTTCATTTAATAGACTCCTATGTGCAAATATTTATACAAGAGCACACTTGAACAACCTGAGCTTTCAAACTGCACATACTGTATGTATGTCTCTTCTATTATATTTAAGGCAATAAAGGGTTACGTTAAGCACCTGTTGTGATTGTCCTGTTAATTGTAATGAGGAAATAGTGGGAGGGCTTATGTTGTTTTTTTTGAGAGTCGCCATGGAAACATTCCTGTGCCTTTCAGGAAACCGGCTCTGGCAGAGGGGAGGAAGTGAGGTAGCTGAGAGGTGAAACATTTTTCTTTATGCATTGAAGTCACAAACAGGAACAGAGTGAGAACTACTGGAAGGTTAAATAACAGATTCCTGTTACAAGGCTTTTTGTGCCAGATGTTGGGTTATGCAAGTCAATAATGCTTAGTTGATGTGTTGGATTTGTCTAAGCGAATAATTCAATGAAGTACAGAATGGTAATTTAACATAATGGTACTGTAACAGAACTGATTTTCAGATCCATCTATTGCGTTGTTGCCACAAAAATAGAATCTATGCATTAGTATTTAATTTAATGGGAAAAAAAAAAAAAAAAACTTTTTCTTTTGTTGTTTTCTGGCTACTGGACTGTAACACTACACTACACCCTGTTCAAAGTAATGCAAATAATTGAAAAATTAACTTGGTTTGAGGGATCTGACAAATCCAGTAAAAAAAAACAACAGTTACTATATATATAATATAAATTATTTTACGTAAATTAAATATTTAAAAAAAAATAAATAAACTTTAAGCTTGTATGTATATATTTTTTTCTGAAAAAATTACAATTATGGCCTTTGAGCTTGCATGTATGTATATATATATATATATATATATATTTTTTTTTTTTTTTTTTGATGAAATATTTAAAAAATATATCAACTTTGAGCTTGTTTGTGTGTGTATATATATGCATAATGTTTTTTTCTGGATTTTTTTTTAAAGAAATATTTTTAGAAATGGTATCAACCTTGAAAATGCATGTATGTTGGTATGTATATTTTTGTTTTTTGAAAAATTATTTAAAGAAATATAATAAAATGATACCAACTTTGAGTTTGATACATTATATATAAAGAAACTTTATTATATATCAATTATATATATATATATATGAATTAAATATTTGTAAAATGATATTGACTGAGCATACTCAGTCTGATTGACTGATGTATGTGTGTATATATATTTTGTTATGTGAAAAATTATTTAAAGAAATATTGTAAAAAAAAAATTATATCAGTGTTGAACGTGTGTGTGTGTGTGTGTGTATATTATTATTTAAAGGAATATTTTAAAAAATATATTGACTTTGAGCTTATGTGTGCGTGTGTGTGTATATATATATATATATATTTTTTTTTAATGATATTAACCTTATATTCTTAAACTTTAAAAACAATAATATATATAATATTTTAAGAAATATTTTTAAACACTTTGGCCAACTAAAATATCTCAAAACATGAACATGATCAGTCTCGACAACTTGTTTAACTGTTTTTCAAGCCATTGTGAGAAAAAGGAAATTAAAATGCACTGTGCTCTGTACCGGTCTGAGACCTAAATAATTTTTGTGCCAAAGGTCCATTGTTTGTTTTTGTAGGTGTTTTGCGCAATCTTTCACGTCGTGTTCCATGAGCTGCTTTACTAATGACTCTTACAGTAGATGTTAAAACATGATTTCTTCGCCCATAAATTTAAGGCTTATATTTGTACAAACACGCATGGCAAGGAAAACAAAACACCAAAAAGGGAACAGCCCTCAATAAAACCCTGCATATACTTACGGTAACAAGAAAATCCTATTTAAATACATATTTGTTGTATTAGTTAAGAGCATCTAATTAACTGTAAAAGCACTTTTGCACCTTTCTGGACACATCTTTCTTTCAGAGTTTCTCTTAAAGGATTAGTTCACTTCCTGAAAATGATTTTTCCTTTCTTTCTTCAGTCAAAAAGAATTAAGGTTTTTGAGGAAAACATTTTAGGATTTTTCTCTGTATAGTGGACTTCAGGGATCAGTGGGTTGAAGGTCCAAATTGCAGTTTCAATGCAGCTTCAAAGGGCTCTACACAATCCCAGCTGAGGAATAAGGGTGTTATCTAGAAAAACACACACTTAGATTAGCATGTTTCAATAAAAACAACAACAACAGACTGCTCTTTGTACAATTGTATTGTTATAAACCAAAACACAACAATAGATTCATCAACAGAACACCATGCCATATGAACAGAACACTATTACTGATCCCATTCGATCCAAAAATCAATCAGCTGGACTAATAGACTAAAAGATGTTTATAAAAAAAATAAAAGAATAATAAAAGGAAAAGTACTAAGGACAAAAAGAGCCTAATGAGTGCTTTGCACAAACATCACGGCTTTAAAAAGTGAGACAGATACTTAAAATGGGCAAACAGTCACATAAACAAAACCAAAAAGTGAGAAAATCTGCAAGCAACGTGTCTAATTAAGTTAAGGGAGCTGTCGGGGTCTTTGGCTGAGATGCAAACATCTGCATGTTCCTCTACACAGTCAGCTAAGAATGAAATGCACTTCCACTAAAAATACTCTAAAACATCAGTTTTCTAAAGCAACATGCACATTCTGAAAGCTTTCACAACACACCATGACATTTCCTAACAAATTACAGCAAACACAAAGTAAATTACAGTTCGGGATCTTGCAAAGCAATGCGTTTAAAATAAAACGTCACAATTACAAAACATGGTGTTTAACATTTCAGCCCAACATTGTGCTACATTGAGCTGCATTCAGAAACAAAGTACAGAGTAAAGTATACAAAGTGTGTGTGTAAATCAGTGATTTAATCATGGTGCCGTGTGAGGACTGGAAACAGAGAGCGTGTGTTTGAGCTTGTGCGGGGTGGAGCTTAATGTGTGAAAGTGAGACTAAATGTGCGGTTTAAATGACAAAGGGCAGTGGCTCACTACTGGCATGAAGCCGCCGTTCAAAGTCTCCACTCAGATAAGCAGATAATAGCCTTTTTCTAATACTTAGGGATTGAAGGAATAATTCACCTGAAAGTGAAAATTATTTACTCACCCTCATGTCATGCCAAACTTTTGTTTTTCCTTACAGTGGAGACTTTTACAATTTAGTTAGATGCTCTCCGAGAAAAAAATAAAATAAAAATAATTGTAGGATTTATAAAAAAAAATTCCACAGAAAAGAGAAACTTTTATGTATGGAAGCTGCCACTGAATAATAAAAAAAAAAGTTATTGGGCCTTTTTAATCTAACAATTCTGACTTTTTTCCCCTTAGAGATATAAACTTGCAATTGTGAGCTATAAAGTCAAAAATCACAATTCTGACTTTTTCTCTCAAAATTGCATAATATAAACTCACAACTACAAGAAATAAAGCAACTGCACGATATAAACTTAATTCCGTCAAATTTGATAAAAGTTAAAATTGCAAGATAAAAACTTGTATTTCTTTTTCCTCGCAAATGAGTTTGCATCTTACAATTCTGACTTTTTCCCACAACTGCAAGATATAAACTTACAATTCAGACATTTTTTCTCCAAATTGCATGATATAAACTCACAACTGTGAGAAATAAAATCAAAATTGCGAGATAAAAAACTTTTTTCTCACAAATGCTTGTATCTTGAAATTTTTTTTTGCAAGATATAAAAACACAATTATGACTTTTTCTCAGAATTGCGCGATATAAACTCACAATTCAAAGAAAGTCAAAATTGCAAGCTAAAACTTTTTTCTTGCAAATGCGAGTTTGCATCTTGCAATTCTGAATTTTTCCCACAACTGCAAGATATAAACTCACAATTCTGAATTTTTTTCTCAGAATTACATGATATAAACATAATTCTGAGAAATACAGTCAAAATTATGCAATAAAAATTTGCAATTCTTTTTTCTCACAAATCCAAGTTTGTATCTCGCAATTCTGCCTTTTTTTTTTGCAAGATAAAAAAAACAATTATGACTTTTTCTCAAGAATTGCGCAATATAAATACTGAGAAATAGTCAGAAATGTGTGCTATAAACTCGCAATTCTTTTTTTCTCGCAAATGCAATTTGTATCTCGCAATTCTGACTTTTTCCCCCAAAATTGCGATATAGAAACGTACAATTCTGACTTTATTTCTTGGAATTGAGTTTATATGACGCAATTCGAAAAACAAAATCAAAATTGCATGCATAAAATAAATGAAAACATGCAATTTTTCTTTTTCTTTTCCTTCGTATCTTACAATTCAAACTTTTTTTTACCCAGAACTGCGAGATATAAATTCACAATTATTACAATTATTACTTTTTCTCAGAATTGCGTGTTCTCGCAATTCTGCCTTTTTTTCCCCAATCAAAACTGAGACAAAAAGTTATAAAGTCCAATTTTGAGGGGAGAAAAAAAAAATGACAAAAAAGAATTGTGAGTTTATGTATCACAATTCTAAATTCAAAACTCATTCCAAATTCTAAGGATTAAGTTGATTAATTCTAAATTAACTCGGAATTGCGCATTATAAAGTCAGAATTGCGAGATATAAACGTACAATTCTTACTTTTGTCTCTGAATTTGTTTCTCTGAAATGCAATTCTGACTTTATAATTTGTAGTTCTGAGTTTAAGTTTATTCTGACTTAATTTCTAAGAATTGCAAATGTATATTGCGAGAAAAGTCAGAATTGTGAGATAAAAAGTGTCAATTACCTTTTTTATTTTTGTATTCAAGTGGTGGAAACGAGCTTCCATACATATGGGTTTGAAATGACCTGAAGGTGAGTAAATGAGTATTTTTATTTTAGGTATTTTTTAAACTATTCCTTTAGAGTTATAAAGGCCATTATGTATCATTTGTTAATGCAATATCAGACATGCGGACATTTCAAAAAGCTATATTTTCATACTATATCCATCTACTACGCACATACCGGAGGGCTTTGTATAAAACACTAATTTGTGCAACTGTCAATGCCAAGCAGTTGGAGACACTATAATGGTATAGGTGCACAAATATTTCCATTACAAAACAAAAGCAAACACACACTTGCGCACATCCTTATCAATGACAGACTATGACAAACATGCCAGTTATAACATTGGGAAGGCAGTCAAATAGTCCCCTGGGTTAAAGTGATAAGAGCCTTTCCTCTTCCACAGCATGTACAGCCAGTGTCTCGAATGCACACGTCACACATTCACACTCTTTGTCAGGCGTTCTCATACAATCCGGTCCAAATTTAAAAACAGTCTTAGAGTAGAGAGGGGGACAAACGTCTCCTCTGAGACATTCCAGAGGATCCATAACATAAAAAAACCTGCAGAGGTGGCATCCATGTTGGTAGCTGCAGCAAGGAGGTTGTCATTTTTGTGATCAGGATCTGTTCTTTATCTCCTCCTCTTTGGTACATCGCTGCTAGCTGGACACATTCTGCTGAGGACACTTTATAGAGATTGGGGTAAAACAAAAAAGCCTGGGGAACAGATGAGGGTCTGTGGTTAGAAAGTGAGTGAATGTGAATGTGAGAGGATGGAGAGAAAGAGGAAGGTGAGTGTGTGTTCATACTCACAGGTAAAAGGGCTATAACAAGCTGTTTCGTCCATTAGCGTGAGGCACTTTGGATCTCATTTGTTCCTGCATCGGGCCAGACTGCAAAAGGAAGTGACACAATCAGGCTATAGGCATGGAAAACATGCATAATTATTAACAATAAGTCCACTTCAGCAAACACAACTACACTTTCAGTAGTACAGTATGTTTTCCATTTGTATGATCCAAGTCTTAAAGTGGTCATAAAGTGAAACAAATCTTCAAGTGAGGTAAATAAATCTGATATACTAGAAAAAACAAAACTGTAACTTCCTTCCGAGACAAACAAAAGAGCATTTATTGAATGTTCTTGCTATTAAAAGAAGCATTAAATCATAAGAATAAAATACACACACACACACACACACACACACACACACACACGTTAAAAATAAGTAAAAAGTACAAATTATTATAGCAAGAGTAATGAGATTATTTGAACAGTATTTGTTTCAGTATATACAACAACAATTTTTTTAACTTGCTACTTTTATAATAACAGTAAAAATAATAATACTAATTATAAAAAGAAAAATTGTATAAGCAAATTAAATATTATATACAATAAATATTACTAATACTAATATCATAATATTACTATACATTTTTAACTGATTTATTATTATTATTATTATTATTATAAAAAATGTAATAAGTTAAATTTATAGCAATATTTTAGTACTTTTTTTATATAGTTTAATCTGCTTACTGTATTGATCATTATTATTGTTATTATTATTAATAATAAACAAAACAACAATTAAACGATTATTATTATTATTGTTATCATACAAAACAACAAGCAAATTGAACTAAATATAATTAAGACTATATACAATAAATACTAAAATCATCATCATCTTACTATTTTTCTAACTCATTACTCATTTATTATAAAAAATAAAATGATAACAACAACAACAACAACAACAACAACAACAACAACAACAACAACAACAACAACACCACAATACAATTATTATTATTATTAAAGCAATAAGTTAAAATAAACTGTAATATGATCGTAGTAATAGTAAAAGTACTAAAATTATACTTAATTTGCCTATTACTATTATTTAGTATTAGTTTGTTTTATTTAGTAGCAGTAATAATTATTTACCATTTACTATATATAGTACTAACATTACATTTAATTTGCTTATTATTATCATCATCATTATAAAAATATATATTAATATGATGATGATGATGATGATAGTAGTAGTAATTTTATTTAGTTTTAATTTTATTATTTAGTAGTAGCAATATTTTAGAATTTATTGTATATAGTACTTATATTATATTTTATTTGCTTTAACAACAACAACAACAACTTAAAAATAATAACAAAAAGAAAGAATATATAACAATACATTTTATAATAAGACAAATCACTTTGGGCATTTTGAGATACTATCTGAGGATTTTTCATTTACATATTATTATGTATTATTATTATTATTATTATTATTATTATTATTAACGAAAAAGCAAACAATTAGAAATAAAACAATAATACATTTTATAACAAAAACACTTATTGTTTTTATTTATTAGACCATGTACCTTTTATATCTTTTATTCAAGATTTTACCTCAAAGTGTTCATTAGACTTATGATGTACTGCTGTTAACTATTAATTAGAAAGAAAATTGTATTTATTATATATGTTACTAGCAAGAATGTGTCATCTCTGCAAATGAAGCTTTTTTTTATATTGCATATAGAGTTCATTAAATAGAAACACTGGATTGCTACATGATGTATAAACTGTAAAAGAAATTCACACTTTAAAAGGTGGAGCTGAAATGCAAAAACCCCTACATCCTTCATGCAACAACAAGCCTGTTTCATACACACACACAGAGAGAGAGCTCTTCACAGCGTCACACCCATTGTTACATCATGTGTCTCAGGAACACTGCATCTCACAGCAGAACAAGAAGGAAGTCCATTGCACTGGATCATTCTATACACAATTTCCCAGCACAACACAAAAGAACAGAAGCACAAGGGAAAAGCCAGCGGGTCAGTCACCTGTGTTCATCACATGGTCTATAAAAGGCTCAACCATATCAACCAATACCGCTTATCGCTGGAAGTTTCAGCTATCAGCACTGCATTGTTAAAAGGTCCAGCTTTTGCTTTGATAAAACTACTAAAGGTGCCATTAAATAAAATCTACTTTCTTAAGAGGTGTAAATTTGGCAAACCACACATGAAGCCATAGATTGCCACTTTAAAGAAAAGTCAATCAGTGACCACTACAGAGACCTTGATGAACATTTCCTCATTTAAAGAGCTCTATTCTGTCTCTGATGGGCCGCCCGCCAACATTCCTCTGAGCAAGTTGCAGTCTGCTTGATTCTGCCCAGGTATTCAGTCCCTCCGTGAGCTGCAGGATTAGGTAACACCTCACCTTCTTATTTGACAACACAACAGCCCAATGAACAAGTCCCACTTCAGATCGCATCTTACACAAGCAGCATGTCTACCTTATTCAAACATGCACTTTAATAATAATAATAATAATAATAATAATAATAATAATAATAATAATAATAATAATAATAAATGTTATTAGTAGAAGCATTACCAGTAAATTAAAATGTTTGTTAATGTTTTACAAACTAAAAAACATTGAAATTAAAGGGACAGTTCACCCAAAAATGAAAATAGTGATTTACTCACCCTCGAGCCATTCTAGGTGTATATGACTTTCTTCTTTCAGACGAATACAATCTGAGTTATATAAAAAAAAAATGTCCTGGCTCTTCCAAGCTTTTTAATAACAGTGAATGGGTGTTGATATTTTGAAGTCCAATAAAGTATGTCTGTCTATCATAAAAAGCTCCACACAGCTCAGAAGGGATTAATAATGGCCTTCTGAAGACAATCGTTGTGTTTGCAAAGAGAAACTGAGGATTTCAAGGCTTTCCTTTGCTACAGGGCTGTGCAATATCAGAATTATTGAAATATTGTGAATATACCTATCGCAATATGCATATCGCTACGGCTTGCAATATTTGGGGCCATGAACAAAAGACAGAAAATCACTCACTGCTCTTGCCTAAATAACTTCTGTAGCCTAAATAAGAATCAGCGCATATTGAATTCATAAAGTGAACACTTAGCTTTTCTTTTTTATTATTCAGTTCCTAAACTGATGTTAAAATGATTACACTAATGTAAAAAAAAAAAATTATGCAATGCTAGAGTAAAACGCCACCATTCACTTTCAGAAGTTGTTGTAGGAGTGCATTCTTTTCACAAAAAGTGAAACATGTATGCTGGTTACATTAGAATTAGAATGAGCCTTTGTTGTGATTTTACAGGAGCTCTTGATACACACACACACACACACACACACACACACACACACATATATATATAGTTATAGAAGTTCACAGAACTCACTCAGTAGCAGCCAACTGTTTCATTTGAGCATGTGGCACTTTAATCATTATCGTATTGCATATTGCTTATCGCATTTTTCTTCAATATTCTTCTCTGGAACGTATGTTATGCCTATGTCTTACGTCATCCACTGGAACGCCATTAGTATTCATTTTCACAGAAAATTTTATTTAGTCTTTTGACTAAAATGACATTTAGTTTTCGTCATATTTTAGTCATCTGAATTATTTTCGTTTTAGTCGACTAAATATAAGATTTTAAAATGGAATGCACTTATTTACAGTGTAATGTTTTTTTTTAAAGATTTATTTTTGGCTTTTTATTATTACAGGACAGATCATTAGTGACAGGAAGTGAAGTGGGAGAGAGAGAGGGGGTAGGGTTGGGAAAGGTCCTCGAGCCGGGATTCGAACTCGGGATGCCCACAGCGCAACAGCGCTATATGTCAGCGCACTGCCCACAAGGCTATCGGCGCCGACTACAGTGTAATGTTTACCACATTCTTCATTCTTTCAAGCAAACACATTTATTTATATGAATAAATTTAGATTAATCTTTATTAGGGCTACTAAAGTGATTCAGTCAGGGAGTGATTTTCTATCTTTCTTTTGTTGCTTAATTAATATCAGTGCCACAGACAACAACAACAACAACAACAACAACAACAACTAAATTATGCTGCTGTGCCTTTAAGACCGAATGCATGGATGCAATGTATTGAACATGTCCAATATCTTCTACTTAAGACATAACCAAGTGTTTTTCCATGAATACACGTCAAAACTGACAATTCAACATCATTTAGTTTGCATTTCTCCGTTCATTAGACGCAAAAGAGTACTCGTGCGCTGTGTGAGAGGTGCTGCTTCAGTGTCTGAAAACTGGACTGAATTGAGTTCTCTTTTGCGTTGTCAAATTTATCCATATGTCTGCTCTTCTCTTACTCCCAGATATTGAATTTTTTTAGGGACGTGCAGCAAATGTATGCTAGCTTATGTCCCGCTGGATAGATCAATATGCTATGATACAGTTCAAATGTACGCATCTAACCTCCCAACCACGCAGCATATTCATTCTGAATGAATCTCTTCCCAAATAGTCCCTCCTCAATATTTTTGTCTCATTTTTATTCATTGCCAAAAATGTCAATTTTCATCATAGTTTTTGTCATTCAAAACAAGTTTTTGTTTCCTTAGCGCCTCGTTTTCATCAGTGAAAAAATGCTGTTGACAAATTATGACGAAACTTATTCCTCAACGAAATTAACACTGAATGCCACTCACTCGTAAACATGGGTATGGCAGTTAGCGGAAGCTAGAAATTATACGTTTTAAATATGGTTATCTTTCTTACACAAACATCGATTTGCTTCAGAAGGCTTTTATTAACTCTCCTGACGTGTGTGAAGTACTTTTATGGATGAATGCACTTAATTGGATTTCAAAATATTACCCCGCATTCACTGACATTATAAATCTTGAAAGAGCCAGGAAATTTTTTTAATAT